>CM059357.1:1200000-1811182 GCA_030324255.1 Phytophthora capsici | reverse complement strand
GTATGCGGCTACCGCTATGCCATGGCTATAGCCACCGGTCGTCATGGCTGTAGATGTGCAGATCAATTGGCTCGGATGACGAGGTATGGCAGGGTGGATCGAGATGGCGCTGCTGGAGGTTTCGGAGGATGTGGCGGCCGTGGACGCGGACAGGTGGGCTGCGATGGATATGGATGGGGCGTGCGATGGTTGTGTTGTGCGTGGTGTGTTGATGGTTGCGCATGTGGGTTGTTGATGTGTTGGTGGTGTTTGTTGTTTCGTGCAAGCGCCGTTGGTTTAGTGGTAAAATATCTCGTTGCCAACGAGATGCCCCGGGTTCGATTCCCGGACGGCGCATTCTCTTATGCCTCTGCTCCTCGCTTTTGCTCTTCGCAAGCGTTGACCGCGTCTCTCGGGGTATGCGGCTACCGCTATGCCATGGCTATAGTCACCGGTCGTCATGGCTGTAGATGTGCAGATCAATTGGCTCGGATGACGAGGTATGGCAGGGTGGATCGAGATGGCGCTGCTGGAGGTTTCGGAGGATGTGGCGGCCGTGGACGCGGACAGGTGGGCTGCGATGGATATGGATGGGGCGTGCGATGGTTGTGTTGTGCGTGGTGTGTTGATGGTTGCGCATGTGGGTTGTTGATGTGTTGGTGGTGTTTGTTGTTTCGTGCAAGCGCCGTTGGTTTAGTGGTAAAATATCTCGTTGCCAACGAGATGCCCCGGGTTCGATTCCCGGACGGCGCATTCTCTTATGCCTCTGCTCCTCGCTTTTGCTCTTCGCAAGCGTTGACCGCGTCTCTCGGGGTATGCGGCTACCGCTATGCCATGGCTATAGCCACCGGTCGTCATGGCTGTAGATGTGCAGATCAATTGGCTCGGATGACGAGGTATGGCAGGGTGGATCGAGATGGCGCTGCTGGAGGTTTCGGAGGATGTGGCGGCCGTGGACGCGGACAGGTGGGCTGCGATGGATATGGATGGGGCGTGCGATGGTTGTGTTGTGCGTGGTGTGTTGATGGTTGCGCATGTGGGTTGTTGATGTGTTGGTGGTGTTTGTTGTTTCGTGCAAGCGCCGTTGGTTTAGTGGTAAAATATCTCGTTGCCAACGAGATGCCCCGGGTTCGATTCCCGGACGGCGCATTCTCTTATGCCTCTGCTCCTCGCTTTTGCTCTTCGCAAGCGTTGACCGCGTCTCTCGGGGTATGCGGCTACCGCTATGCCATGGCTATAGCCACCGGTCGTCATGGCTGTAGATGTGCAGATCAATTGGCTCGGATGACGAGGTATGGCAGGGTGGATCGAGATGGCGCTGCTGGAGGTTTCGGAGGATGTGGCGGCCGTGGACGCGGACAGGTGGGCTGCGATGGATATGGATGGGGCGTGCGATGGTTGTGTTGTGCGTGGTGTGTTGATGGTTGCGCATGTGGGTTGTTGATGTGTTGGTGGTGTTTGTTGTTTCGTGCAAGCGCCGTTGGTTTAGTGGTAAAATATCTCGTTGCCAACGAGATGCCCCGGGTTCGATTCCCGGACGGCGCATTCTCTTATGCCTCTGCTCCTCGCTTTTGCTCTTCGCAAGCGTTGACCGCGTCTCTCGGGGTATGCGGCTACCGCTATGCCATGGCTATAGCCACCGGTCGTCATGGCTGTAGATGTGCAGATCAATTGGCTCGGATGACGAGGTATGGCAGGGTGGATCGAGATGGCGCTGCTGGAGGTTTCGGAGGATGTGGCGGCCGTGGACGCGGACAGGTGGGCTGCGATGGATATGGATGGGGCGTGCGATGGTTGTGTTGTGCGTGGTGTGTTGATGGTTGCGCATGTGGGTTGTTGATGTGTTGGTGGTGTTTGTTGTTTCGTGCAAGCGCCGTTGGTTTAGTGGTAAAATATCTCGTTGCCAACGAGATGCCCCGGGTTCGATTCCCGGACGGCGCATTCTCTTATGCCTCTGCTCCTCGCTTTTGCTCTTCGCAAGCGTTGACCGCGTCTCTCGGGGTATGCGGCTACCGCTATGCCATGGCTATAGCCACCGGTCGTCATGGCTGTAGATGTGCAGATCAATTGGCTCGGATGACGAGGTATGGCAGGGTGGATCGAGATGGCGCTGCTGGAGGTTTCGGAGGATGTGGCGGCCGTGGACGCGGACAGGTGGGCTGCGATGGATATGGATGGGGCGTGCGATGGTTGTGTTGTGCGTGGTGTGTTGATGGTTGCGCATGTGGGTTGTTGATGTGTTGGTGGTGTTTGTTGTTTCGTGCAAGCGCCGTTGGTTTAGTGGTAAAATATCTCGTTGCCAACGAGATGCCCCGGGTTCGATTCCCGGACGGCGCATTCTCTTATGCCTCTGCTCCTCGCTTTTGCTCTTCGCAAGCGTTGACCGCGTCTCTCGGGGTATGCGGCTACCGCTATGCCATGGCTATAGCCACCGGTCGTCATGGCTGTAGATGTGCAGATCAATTGGCTCGGATGACGAGGTATGGCAGGGTGGATCGAGATGGCGCTGCTGGAGGTTTCGGAGGATGTGGCGGCCGTGGACGCGGACAGGTGGGCTGCGATGGATATGGATGGGGCGTGCGATGGTTGTGTTGTGCGTGGTGTGTTGATGGTTGCGCATGTGGGTTGTTGATGTGTTGGTGGTGTTTGTTGTTTCGTGCAAGCGCCGTTGGTTTAGTGGTAAAATATCTCGTTGCCAACGAGATGCCCCGGGTTCGATTCCCGGACGGCGCATTCTCTTATGCCTCTGCTCCTCGCTTTTGCTCTTCGCAAGCGTTGACCGCGTCTCTCGGGGTATGCGGCTACCGCTATGCCATGGCTATAGCCACCGGTCGTCATGGCTGTAGATGTGCAGATCAATTGGCTCGGATGACGAGGTATGGCAGGGTGGATCGAGATGGCGCTGCTGGAGGTTTCGGAGGATGTGGCGGCCGTGGACGCGGACAGGTGGGCTGCGATGGATATGGATGGGGCGTGCGATGGTTGTGTTGTGCGTGGTGTGTTGATGGTTGCGCATGTGGGTTGTTGATGTGTTGGTGGTGTTTGTTGTTTCGTGCAAGCGCCGTTGGTTTAGTGGTAAAATATCTCGTTGCCAACGAGATGCCCCGGGTTCGATTCCCGGACGGCGCATTCTCTTATGCCTCTGCTCCTCGCTTTTGCTCTTCGCAAGCGTTGACCGCGTCTCTCGGGGTATGCGGCTACCGCTATGCCATGGCTATAGCCACCGGTCGTCATGGCTGTAGATGTGCAGATCAATTGGCTCGGATGACGAGGTATGGCAGGGTGGATCGAGATGGCGCTGCTGGAGGTTTCGGAGGATGTGGCGGCCGTGGACGCGGACAGGTGGGCTGCGATGGATATGGATGGGGCGTGCGATGGTTGTGTTGTGCGTGGTGTGTTGATGGTTGCGCATGTGGGTTGTTGATGTGTTGGTGGTGTTTGTTGTTTCGTGCAAGCGCCGTTGGTTTAGTGGTAAAATATCTCGTTGCCAACGAGATGCCCCGGGTTCGATTCCCGGACGGCGCATTCTCTTATGCCTCTGCTCCTCGCTTTTGCTCTTCGCAAGCGTTGACCGCGTCTCTCGGGGTATGCGGCTACCGCTATGCCATGGCTATAGCCACCGGTCGTCATGGCTGTAGATGTGCAGATCAATTGGCTCGGATGACGAGGTATGGCAGGGTGGATCGAGATGGCGCTGCTGGAGGTTTCGGAGGATGTGGCGGCCGTGGACGCGGACAGGTGGGCTGCGATGGATATGGATGGGGCGTGCGATGGTTGTGTTGTGCGTGGTGTGTTGATGGTTGCGCATGTGGGTTGTTGATGTGTTGGTGGTGTTTGTTGTTTCGTGCAAGCGCCGTTGGTTTAGTGGTAAAATATCTCGTTGCCAACGAGATGCCCCGGGTTCGATTCCCGGACGGCGCATTCTCTTATGCCTCTGCTCCTCGCTTTTGCTCTTCGCAAGCGTTGACCGCGTCTCTCGGGGTATGCGGCTACCGCTATGCCATGGCTATAGCCACCGGTCGTCATGGCT
Source organism: Phytophthora capsici (assembly GCA_030324255.1). Classification (NCBI taxonomy): domain Eukaryota; phylum Oomycota; class Peronosporomycetes; order Peronosporales; family Peronosporaceae; genus Phytophthora; species Phytophthora capsici. The sequence continues at coordinate 1,807,173 of CM059357.1, read as the reverse complement.
GTAGATGTGCAGATCAATTGGCTCGGATGACGAGGTATGGCAGGGTGGATCGAGATGGCGCTGCTGGAGGTTTCGGAGGATGTGGCGGCCGTGGACGCGGACAGGTGGGCTGCGATGGATATGGATGGGGCGTGCGATGGTTGTGTTGTGCGTGGTGTGTTGATGGTTGCGCATGTGGGTTGTTGATGTGTTGGTGGTGTTTGTTGTTTCGTGCAAGCGCCGTTGGTTTAGTGGTAAAATATCTCGTTGCCAACGAGATGCCCCGGGTTCGATTCCCGGACGGCGCATTCTCTTATGCCTCTGCTCCTCGCTTTTGCTCTTCGCAAGCGTTGACCGCGTCTCTCGGGGTATGCGGCTACCGCTATGCCATGGCTATAGCCACCGGTCGTCATGGCTGTAGATGTGCAGATCAATTGGCTCGGATGACGAGGTATGGCAGGGTGGATCGAGATGGCGCTGCTGGAGGTTTCGGAGGATGTGGCGGCCGTGGACGCGGACAGGTGGGCTGCGATGGATATGGATGGGGCGTGCGATGGTTGTGTTGTGCGTGGTGTGTTGATGGTTGCGCATGTGGGTTGTTGATGTGTTGGTGGTGTTTGTTGTTTCGTGCAAGCGCCGTTGGTTTAGTGGTAAAATATCTCGTTGCCAACGAGATGCCCCGGGTTCGATTCCCGGACGGCGCATTCTCTTATGCCTCTGCTCCTCGCTTTTGCTCTTCGCAAGCGTTGACCGCGTCTCTCGGGGTATGCGGCTACCGCTATGCCATGGCTATAGCCACCGGTCGTCATGGCTGTAGATGTGCAGATCAATTGGCTCGGATGACGAGGTATGGCAGGGTGGATCGAGATGGCGCTGCTGGAGGTTTCGGAGGATGTGGCGGCCGTGGACGCGGACAGGTGGGCTGCGATGGATATGGATGGGGCGTGCGATGGTTGTGTTGTGCGTGGTGTGTTGATGGTTGCGCATGTGGGTTGTTGATGTGTTGGTGGTGTTTGTTGTTTCGTGCAAGCGCCGTTGGTTTAGTGGTAAAATATCTCGTTGCCAACGAGATGCCCCGGGTTCGATTCCCGGACGGCGCATTCTCTTATGCCTCTGCTCCTCGCTTTTGCTCTTCGCAAGCGTTGACCGCGTCTCTCGGGGTATGCGGCTACCGCTATGCCATGGCTATAGCCACCGGTCGTCATGGCTGTAGATGTGCAGATCAATTGGCTCGGATGACGAGGTATGGCAGGGTGGATCGAGATGGCGCTGCTGGAGGTTTCGGAGGATGTGGCGGCCGTGGACGCGGACAGGTGGGCTGCGATGGATATGGATGGGGCGTGCGATGGTTGTGTTGTGCGTGGTGTGTTGATGGTTGCGCATGTGGGTTGTTGATGTGTTGGTGGTGTTTGTTGTTTCGTGCAAGCGCCGTTGGTTTAGTGGTAAAATATCTCGTTGCCAACGAGATGCCCCGGGTTCGATTCCCGGACGGCGCATTCTCTTATGCCTCTGCTCCTCGCTTTTGCTCTTCGCAAGCGTTGACCGCGTCTCTCGGGGTATGCGGCTACCGCTATGCCATGGCTATAGCCACCGGTCGTCATGGCTGTAGATGTGCAGATCAATTGGCTCGGATGACGAGGTATGGCAGGGTGGATCGAGATGGCGCTGCTGGAGGTTTCGGAGGATGTGGCGGCCGTGGACGCGGACAGGTGGGCTGCGATGGATATGGATGGGGCGTGCGATGGTTGTGTTGTGCGTGGTGTGTTGATGGTTGCGCATGTGGGTTGTTGATGTGTTGGTGGTGTTTGTTGTTTCGTGCAAGCGCCGTTGGTTTAGTGGTAAAATATCTCGTTGCCAACGAGATGCCCCGGGTTCGATTCCCGGACGGCGCATTCTCTTATGCCTCTGCTCCTCGCTTTTGCTCTTCGCAAGCGTTGACCGCGTCTCTCGGGGTATGCGGCTACCGCTATGCCATGGCTATAGCCACCGGTCGTCATGGCTGTAGATGTGCAGATCAATTGGCTCGGATGACGAGGTATGGCAGGGTGGATCGAGATGGCGCTGCTGGAGGTTTCGGAGGATGTGGCGGCCGTGGACGCGGACAGGTGGGCTGCGATGGATATGGATGGGGCGTGCGATGGTTGTGTTGTGCGTGGTGTGTTGATGGTTGCGCATGTGGGTTGTTGATGTGTTGGTGGTGTTTGTTGTTTCGTGCAAGCGCCGTTGGTTTAGTGGTAAAATATCTCGTTGCCAACGAGATGCCCCGGGTTCGATTCCCGGACGGCGCATTCTCTTATGCCTCTGCTCCTCGCTTTTGCTCTTCGCAAGCGTTGACCGCGTCTCTCGGGGTATGCGGCTACCGCTATGCCATGGCTATAGCCACCGGTCGTCATGGCTGTAGATGTGCAGATCAATTGGCTCGGATGACGAGGTATGGCAGGGTGGATCGAGATGGCGCTGCTGGAGGTTTCGGAGGATGTGGCGGCCGTGGACGCGGACAGGTGGGCTGCGATGGATATGGATGGGGCGTGCGATGGTTGTGTTGTGCGTGGTGTGTTGATGGTTGCGCATGTGGGTTGTTGATGTGTTGGTGGTGTTTGTTGTTTCGTGCAAGCGCCGTTGGTTTAGTGGTAAAATATCTCGTTGCCAACGAGATGCCCCGGGTTCGATTCCCGGACGGCGCATTCTCTTATGCCTCTGCTCCTCGCTTTTGCTCTTCGCAAGCGTTGACCGCGTCTCTCGGGGTATGCGGCTACCGCTATGCCATGGCTATAGCCACCGGTCGTCATGGCTGTAGATGTGCAGATCAATTGGCTCGGATGACGAGGTATGGCAGGGTGGATCGAGATGGCGCTGCTGGAGGTTTCGGAGGATGTGGCGGCCGTGGACGCGGACAGGTGGGCTGCGATGGATATGGATGGGGCGTGCGATGGTTGTGTTGTGCGTGGTGTGTTGATGGTTGCGCATGTGGGTTGTTGATGTGTTGGTGGTGTTTGTTGTTTCGTGCAAGCGCCGTTGGTTTAGTGGTAAAATATCTCGTTGCCAACGAGATGCCCCGGGTTCGATTCCCGGACGGCGCATTCTCTTATGCCTCTGCTCCTCGCTTTTGCTCTTCGCAAGCGTTGACCGCGTCTCTCGGGGTATGCGGCTACCGCTATGCCATGGCTATAGCCACCGGTCGTCATGGCTGTAGATGTGCAGATCAATTGGCTCGGATGACGAGGTATGGCAGGGTGGATCGAGATGGCGCTGCTGGAGGTTTCGGAGGATGTGGCGGCCGTGGACGCGGACAGGTGGGCTGCGATGGATATGGATGGGGCGTGCGATGGTTGTGTTGTGCGTGGTGTGTTGATGGTTGCGCATGTGGGTTGTTGATGTGTTGGTGGTGTTTGTTGTTTCGTGCAAGCGCCGTTGGTTTAGTGGTAAAATATCTCGTTGCCAACGAGATGCCCCGGGTTCGATTCCCGGACGGCGCATTCTCTTATGCCTCTGCTCCTCGCTTTTGCTCTTCGCAAGCGTTGACCGCGTCTCTCGGGGTATGCGGCTACCGCTATGCCATGGCTATAGCCACCGGTCGTCATGGCTGTAGATGTGCAGATCAATTGGCTCGGATGACGAGGTATGGCAGGGTGGATCGAGATGGCGCTGCTGGAGATTTCGGAGGATGTGGCGGCCGTGGACGCGGACAGGTGGGCTGCGATGGATATGGATGGGGCGTGCGATGGTTGTGTTGTGCGTGGTGTGTTGATGGTTGCGCATGTGGGTTGTTGATGTGTTGGTGGTGTTTGTTGTTTCGTGCAAGCGCCGTTGGTTTAGTGGTAAAATATCTCGTTGCCAACGAGATGCCCCGGGTTCGATTCCCGGACGGCGCATTCTCTTATGCCTCTGCTCCTCGCTTTTGCTCTTCGCAAGCGTTGACCGCGTCTCTCGGGGTATGCGGCTACCGCTATGCCATGGCTATAGCCACCGGTCGTCATGGCTGTAGATGTGCAGATCAATTGGCTCGGATGACGAGGTATGGCAGGGTGGATCGAGATGGCGCTGCTGGAGGTTTCGGAGGATGTGGCGGCCGTGGACGCGGACAGGTGGGCTGCGATGGATATGGATGGGGCGTGCGATGGTTGTGTTGTGCGTGGTGTGTTGATGGTTGCGCATGTGGGTTGTTGATGTGTTGGTGGTGTTTGTTGTTTCGTGCAAGCGCCGTTGGTTTAGTGGTAAAATATCTCGTTGCCAACGAGATGCCCCGGGTTCGATTCCCGGACGGCGCATTCTCTTATGCCTCTGCTCCTCGCTTTTGCTCTTCGCAAGCGTTGACCGCGTCTCTCGGGGTATGCGGCTACCGCTATGCCATGGCTATAGCCACCGGTCGTCATGGCTGTAGATGTGCAGATCAATTGGCTCGGATGACGAGGTATGGCAGGGTGGATCGAGATGGCGCTGCTGGAGGTTTCGGAGGATGTGGCGGCCGTGGACGCGGACAGGTGGGCTGCGATGGATATGGATGGGGCGTGCGATGGTTGTGTTGTGCGTGGTGTGTTGATGGTTGCGCATGTGGGTTGTTGATGTGTTGGTGGTGTTTGTTGTTTCGTGCAAGCGCCGTTGGTTTAGTGGTAAAATATCTCGTTGCCAACGAGATGCCCCGGGTTCGATTCCCGGACGGCGCATTCTCTTATGCCTCTGCTCCTCGCTTTTGCTCTTCGCAAGCGTTGACCGCGTCTCTCGGGGTATGCGGCTACCGCTATGCCATGGCTATAGCCACCGGTCGTCATGGCTGTAGATGTGCAGATCAATTGGCTCGGATGACGAGGTATGGCAGGGTGGATCGAGATGGCGCTGCTGGAGGTTTCGGAGGATGTGGCGGCCGTGGACGCGGACAGGTGGGCTGCGATGGATATGGATGGGGCGTGCGATGGTTGTGTTGTGCGTGGTGTGTTGATGGTTGCGCATGTGGGTTGTTGATGTGTTGGTGGTGTTTGTTGTTTCGTGCAAGCGCCGTTGGTTTAGTGGTAAAATATCTCGTTGCCAACGAGATGCCCCGGGTTCGATTCCCGGACGGCGCATTCTCTTATGCCTCTGCTCCTCGCTTTTGCTCTTCGCAAGCGTTGACCGCGTCTCTCGGGGTATGCGGCTACCGCTATGCCATGGCTATAGCCACCGGTCGTCATGGCTGTAGATGTGCAGATCAATTGGCTCGGATGACGAGGTATGGCAGGGTGGATCGAGATGGCGCTGCTGGAGGTTTCGGAGGATGTGGCGGCCGTGGACGCGGACAGGTGGGCTGCGATGGATATGGATGGGGCGTGCGATGGTTGTGTTGTGCGTGGTGTGTTGATGGTTGCGCATGTGGGTTGTTGATGTGTTGGTGGTGTTTGTTGTTTCGTGCAAGCGCCGTTGGTTTAGTGGTAAAATATCTCGTTGCCAACGAGATGCCCCGGGTTCGATTCCCGGACGGCGCATTCTCTTATGCCTCTGCTCCTCGCTTTTGCTCTTCGCAAGCGTTGACCGCGTCTCTCGGGGTATGCGGCTACCGCTATGCCATGGCTATAGCCACCGGTCGTCATGGCTGTAGATGTGCAGATCAATTGGCTCGGATGACGAGGTATGGCAGGGTGGATCGAGATGGCGCTGCTGGAGGTTTCGGAGGATGTGGCGGCCGTGGACGCGGACAGGTGGGCTGCGATGGATATGGATGGGGCGTGCGATGGTTGTGTTGTGCGTGGTGTGTTGATGGTTGCGCATGTGGGTTGTTGATGTGTTGGTGGTGTTTGTTGTTTCGTGCAAGCGCCGTTGGTTTAGTGGTAAAATATCTCGTTGCCAACGAGATGCCCCGGGTTCGATTCCCGGACGGCGCATTCTCTTATGCCTCTGCTCCTCGCTTTTGCTCTTCGCAAGCGTTGACCGCGTCTCTCGGGGTATGCGGCTACCGCTATGCCATGGCTATAGCCACCGGTCGTCATGGCTGTAGATGTGCAGATCAATTGGCTCGGATGACGAGGTATGGCAGGGTGGATCGAGATGGCGCTGCTGGAGATTTCGGAGGATGTGGCGGCCGTGGACGCGGACAGGTGGGCTGCGATGGATATGGATGGGGCGTGCGATGGTTGTGTTGTGCGTGGTGTGTTGATGGTTGCGCATGTGGGTTGTTGATGTGTTGGTGGTGTTTGTTGTTTCGTGCAAGCGCCGTTGGTTTAGTGGTAAAATATCTCGTTGCCAACGAGATGCCCCGGGTTCGATTCCCGGACGGCGCATTCTCTTATGCCTCTGCTCCTCGCTTTTGCTCTTCGCAAGCGTTGACCGCGTCTCTCGGGGTATGCGGCTACCGCTATGCCATGGCTATAGCCACCGGTCGTCATGGCTGTAGATGTGCAGATCAATTGGCTCGGATGACGAGGTATGGCAGGGTGGATCGAGATGGCGCTGCTGGAGGTTTCGGAGGATGTGGCGGCCGTGGACGCGGACAGGTGGGCTGCGATGGATATGGATGGGGCGTGCGATGGTTGTGTTGTGCGTGGTGTGTTGATGGTTGCGCATGTGGGTTGTTGATGTGTTGGTGGTGTTTGTTGTTTCGTGCAAGCGCCGTTGGTTTAGTGGTAAAATATCTCGTTGCCAACGAGATGCCCCGGGTTCGATTCCCGGACGGCGCATTCTCTTATGCCTCTGCTCCTCGCTTTTGCTCTTCGCAAGCGTTGACCGCGTCTCTCGGGGTATGCGGCTACCGCTATGCCATGGCTATAGCCACCGGTCGTCATGGCTGTAGATGTGCAGATCAATTGGCTCGGATGACGAGGTATGGCAGGGTGGATCGAGATGGCGCTGCTGGAGGTTTCGGAGGATGTGGCGGCCGTGGACGCGGACAGGTGGGCTGCGATGGATATGGATGGGGCGTGCGATGGTTGTGTTGTGCGTGGTGTGTTGATGGTTGCGCATGTGGGTTGTTGATGTGTTGGTGGTGTTTGTTGTTTCGTGCAAGCGCCGTTGGTTTAGTGGTAAAATATCTCGTTGCCAACGAGATGCCCCGGGTTCGATTCCCGGACGGCGCATTCTCTTATGCCTCTGCTCCTCGCTTTTGCTCTTCGCAAGCGTTGACCGCGTCTCTCGGGGTATGCGGCTACCGCTATGCCATGGCTATAGCCACCGGTCGTCATGGCTGTAGATGTGCAGATCAATTGGCTCGGATGACGAGGTATGGCAGGGTGGATCGAGATGGCGCTGCTGGAGATTTCGGAGGATGTGGCGGCCGTGGACGCGGACAGGTGGGCTGCGATGGATATGGATGGGGCGTGCGATGGTTGTGTTGTGCGTGGTGTGTTGATGGTTGCGCATGTGGGTTGTTGATGTGTTGGTGGTGTTTGTTGTTTCGTGCAAGCGCCGTTGGTTTAGTGGTAAAATATCTCGTTGCCAACGAGATGCCCCGGGTTCGATTCCCGGACGGCGCATTCTCTTATGCCTCTGCTCCTCGCTTTTGCTCTTCGCAAGCGTTGACCGCGTCTCTCGGGGTATGCGGCTACCGCTATGCCATGGCTATAGCCACCGGTCGTCATGGCTGTAGATGTGCAGATCAATTGGCTCGGATGACGAGGTATGGCAGGGTGGATCGAGATGGCGCTGCTGGAGGTTTCGGAGGATGTGGCGGCCGTGGACGCGGACAGGTGGGCTGCGATGGATATGGATGGGGCGTGCGATGGTTGTGTTGTGCGTGGTGTGTTGATGGTTGCGCATGTGGGTTGTTGATGTGTTGGTGGTGTTTGTTGTTTCGTGCAAGCGCCGTTGGTTTAGTGGTAAAATATCTCGTTGCCAACGAGATGCCCCGGGTTCGATTCCCGGACGGCGCATTCTCTTATGCCTCTGCTCCTCGCTTTTGCTCTTCGCAAGCGTTGACCGCGTCTCTCGGGGTATGCGGCTACCGCTATGCCATGGCTATAGCCACCGGTCGTCATGGCTGTAGATGTGCAGATCAATTGGCTCGGATGACGAGGTATGGCAGGGTGGATCGAGATGGCGCTGCTGGAGGTTTCGGAGGATGTGGCGGCCGTGGACGCGGACAGGTGGGCTGCGATGGATATGGATGGGGCGTGCGATGGTTGTGTTGTGCGTGGTGTGTTGATGGTTGCGCATGTGGGTTGTTGATGTGTTGGTGGTGTTTGTTGTTTCGTGCAAGCGCCGTTGGTTTAGTGGTAAAATATCTCGTTGCCAACGAGATGCCCCGGGTTCGATTCCCGGACGGCGCATTCTCTTATGCCTCTGCTCCTCGCTTTTGCTCTTCGCAAGCGTTGACCGCGTCTCTCGGGGTATGCGGCTACCGCTATGCCATGGCTATAGCCACCGGTCGTCATGGCTGTAGATGTGCAGATCAATTGGCTCGGATGACGAGGTATGGCAGGGTGGATCGAGATGGCGCTGCTGGAGGTTTCGGAGGATGTGGCGGCCGTGGACGCGGACAGGTGGGCTGCGATGGATATGGATGGGGCGTGCGATGGTTGTGTTGTGCGTGGTGTGTTGATGGTTGCGCATGTGGGTTGTTGATGTGTTGGTGGTGTTTGTTGTTTCGTGCAAGCGCCGTTGGTTTAGTGGTAAAATATCTCGTTGCCAACGAGATGCCCCGGGTTCGATTCCCGGACGGCGCATTCTCTTATGCCTCTGCTCCTCGCTTTTGCTCTTCGCAAGCGTTGACCGCGTCTCTCGGGGTATGCGGCTACCGCTATGCCATGGCTATAGCCACCGGTCGTCATGGCTGTAGATGTGCAGATCAATTGGCTCGGATGACGAGGTATGGCAGGGTGGATCGAGATGGCGCTGCTGGAGGTTTCGGAGGATGTGGCGGCCGTGGACGCGGACAGGTGGGCTGCGATGGATATGGATGGGGCGTGCGATGGTTGTGTTGTGCGTGGTGTGTTGATGGTTGCGCATGTGGGTTGTTGATGTGTTGGTGGTGTTTGTTGTTTCGTGCAAGCGCCGTTGGTTTAGTGGTAAAATATCTCGTTGCCAACGAGATGCCCCGGGTTCGATTCCCGGACGGCGCATTCTCTTATGCCTCTGCTCCTCGCTTTTGCTCTTCGCAAGCGTTGACCGCGTCTCTCGGGGTATGCGGCTACCGCTATGCCATGGCTATAGCCACCGGTCGTCATGGCTGTAGATGTGCAGATCAATTGGCTCGGATGACGAGGTATGGCAGGGTGGATCGAGATGGCGCTGCTGGAGGTTTCGGAGGATGTGGCGGCCGTGGACGCGGACAGGTGGGCTGCGATGGATATGGATGGGGCGTGCGATGGTTGTGTTGTGCGTGGTGTGTTGATGGTTGCGCATGTGGGTTGTTGATGTGTTGGTGGTGTTTGTTGTTTCGTGCAAGCGCCGTTGGTTTAGTGGTAAAATATCTCGTTGCCAACGAGATGCCCCGGGTTCGATTCCCGGACGGCGCATTCTCTTATGCCTCTGCTCCTCGCTTTTGCTCTTCGCAAGCGTTGACCGCGTCTCTCGGGGTATGCGGCTACCGCTATGCCATGGCTATAGCCACCGGTCGTCATGGCTGTAGATGTGCAGATCAATTGGCTCGGATGACGAGGTATGGCAGGGTGGATCGAGATGGCGCTGCTGGAGGTTTCGGAGGATGTGGCGGCCGTGGACGCGGACAGGTGGGCTGCGATGGATATGGATGGGGCGTGCGATGGTTGTGTTGTGCGTGGTGTGTTGATGGTTGCGCATGTGGGTTGTTGATGTGTTGGTGGTGTTTGTTGTTTCGTGCAAGCGCCGTTGGTTTAGTGGTAAAATATCTCGTTGCCAACGAGATGCCCCGGGTTCGATTCCCGGACGGCGCATTCTCTTATGCCTCTGCTCCTCGCTTTTGCTCTTCGCAAGCGTTGACCGCGTCTCTCGGGGTATGCGGCTACCGCTATGCCATGGCTATAGCCACCGGTCGTCATGGCTGTAGATGTGCAGATCAATTGGCTCGGATGACGAGGTATGGCAGGGTGGATCGAGATGGCGCTGCTGGAGGTTTCGGAGGATGTGGCGGCCGTGGACGCGGACAGGTGGGCTGCGATGGATATGGATGGGGCGTGCGATGGTTGTGTTGTGCGTGGTGTGTTGATGGTTGCGCATGTGGGTTGTTGATGTGTTGGTGGTGTTTGTTGTTTCGTGCAAGCGCCGTTGGTTTAGTGGTAAAATATCTCGTTGCCAACGAGATGCCCCGGGTTCGATTCCCGGACGGCGCATTCTCTTATGCCTCTGCTCCTCGCTTTTGCTCTTCGCAAGCGTTGACCGCGTCTCTCGGGGTATGCGGCTACCGCTATGCCATGGCTATAGCCACCGGTCGTCATGGCTGTAGATGTGCAGATCAATTGGCTCGGATGACGAGGTATGGCAGGGTGGATCGAGATGGCGCTGCTGGAGGTTTCGGAGGATGTGGCGGCCGTGGACGCGGACAGGTGGGCTGCGATGGATATGGATGGGGCGTGCGATGGTTGTGTTGTGCGTGGTGTGTTGATGGTTGCGCATGTGGGTTGTTGATGTGTTGGTGGTGTTTGTTGTTTCGTGCAAGCGCCGTTGGTTTAGTGGTAAAATATCTCGTTGCCAACGAGATGCCCCGGGTTCGATTCCCGGACGGCGCATTCTCTTATGCCTCTGCTCCTCGCTTTTGCTCTTCGCAAGCGTTGACCGCGTCTCTCGGGGTATGCGGCTACCGCTATGCCATGGCTATAGCCACCGGTCGTCATGGCTGTAGATGTGCAGATCAATTGGCTCGGATGACGAGGTATGGCAGGGTGGATCGAGATGGCGCTGCTGGAGGTTTCGGAGGATGTGGCGGCCGTGGACGCGGACAGGTGGGCTGCGATGGATATGGATGGGGCGTGCGATGGTTGTGTTGTGCGTGGTGTGTTGATGGTTGCGCATGTGGGTTGTTGATGTGTTGGTGGTGTTTGTTGTTTCGTGCAAGCGCCGTTGGTTTAGTGGTAAAATATCTCGTTGCCAACGAGATGCCCCGGGTTCGATTCCCGGACGGCGCATTCTCTTATGCCTCTGCTCCTCGCTTTTGCTCTTCGCAAGCGTTGACCGCGTCTCTCGGGGTATGCGGCTACCGCTATGCCATGGCTATAGCCACCGGTCGTCATGGCTGTAGATGTGCAGATCAATTGGCTCGGATGACGAGGTATGGCAGGGTGGATCGAGATGGCGCTGCTGGAGGTTTCGGAGGATGTGGCGGCCGTGGACGCGGACAGGTGGGCTGCGATGGATATGGATGGGGCGTGCGATGGTTGTGTTGTGCGTGGTGTGTTGATGGTTGCGCATGTGGGTTGTTGATGTGTTGGTGGTGTTTGTTGTTTCGTGCAAGCGCCGTTGGTTTAGTGGTAAAATATCTCGTTGCCAACGAGATGCCCCGGGTTCGATTCCCGGACGGCGCATTCTCTTATGCCTCTGCTCCTCGCTTTTGCTCTTCGCAAGCGTTGACCGCGTCTCTCGGGGTATGCGGCTACCGCTATGCCATGGCTATAGCCACCGGTCGTCATGGCTGTAGATGTGCAGATCAATTGGCTCGGATGACGAGGTATGGCAGGGTGGATCGAGATGGCGCTGCTGGAGGTTTCGGAGGATGTGGCGGCCGTGGACGCGGACAGGTGGGCTGCGATGGATATGGATGGGGCGTGCGATGGTTGTGTTGTGCGTGGTGTGTTGATGGTTGCGCATGTGGGTTGTTGATGTGTTGGTGGTGTTTGTTGTTTCGTGCAAGCGCCGTTGGTTTAGTGGTAAAATATCTCGTTGCCAACGAGATGCCCCGGGTTCGATTCCCGGACGGCGCATTCTCTTATGCCTCTGCTCCTCGCTTTTGCTCTTCGCAAGCGTTGACCGCGTCTCTCGGGGTATGCGGCTACCGCTATGCCATGGCTATAGCCACCGGTCGTCATGGCTGTAGATGTGCAGATCAATTGGCTCGGATGACGAGGTATGGCAGGGTGGATCGAGATGGCGCTGCTGGAGATTTCGGAGGATGTGGCGGCCGTGGACGCGGACAGGTGGGCTGCGATGGATATGGATGGGGCGTGCGATGGTTGTGTTGTGCGTGGTGTGTTGATGGTTGCGCATGTGGGTTGTTGATGTGTTGGTGGTGTTTGTTGTTTCGTGCAAGCGCCGTTGGTTTAGTGGTAAAATATCTCGTTGCCAACGAGATGCCCCGGGTTCGATTCCCGGACGGCGCATTCTCTTATGCCTCTGCTCCTCGCTTTTGCTCTTCGCAAGCGTTGACCGCGTCTCTCGGGGTATGCGGCTACCGCTATGCCATGGCTATAGCCACCGGTCGTCATGGCTGTAGATGTGCAGATCAATTGGCTCGGATGACGAGGTATGGCAGGGTGGATCGAGATGGCGCTGCTGGAGATTTCGGAGGATGTGGCGGCCGTGGACGCGGACAGGTGGGCTGCGATGGATATGGATGGGGCGTGCGATGGTTGTGTTGTGCGTGGTGTGTTGATGGTTGCGCATGTGGGTTGTTGATGTGTTGGTGGTGTTTGTTGTTTCGTGCAAGCGCCGTTGGTTTAGTGGTAAAATATCTCGTTGCCAACGAGATGCCCCGGGTTCGATTCCCGGACGGCGCATTCTCTTATGCCTCTGCTCCTCGCTTTTGCTCTTCGCAAGCGTTGACCGCGTCTCTCGGGGTATGCGGCTACCGCTATGCCATGGCTATAGCCACCGGTCGTCATGGCTGTAGATGTGCAGATCAATTGGCTCGGATGACGAGGTATGGCAGGGTGGATCGAGATGGCGCTGCTGGAGGTTTCGGAGGATGTGGCGGCCGTGGACGCGGACAGGTGGGCTGCGATGGATATGGATGGGGCGTGCGATGGTTGTGTTGTGCGTGGTGTGTTGATGGTTGCGCATGTGGGTTGTTGATGTGTTGGTGGTGTTTGTTGTTTCGTGCAAGCGCCGTTGGTTTAGTGGTAAAATATCTCGTTGCCAACGAGATGCCCCGGGTTCGATTCCCGGACGGCGCATTCTCTTATGCCTCTGCTCCTCGCTTTTGCTCTTCGCAAGCGTTGACCGCGTCTCTCGGGGTATGCGGCTACCGCTATGCCATGGCTATAGCCACCGGTCGTCATGGCTGTAGATGTGCAGATCAATTGGCTCGGATGACGAGGTATGGCAGGGTGGATCGAGATGGCGCTGCTGGAGGTTTCGGAGGATGTGGCGGCCGTGGACGCGGACAGGTGGGCTGCGATGGATATGGATGGGGCGTGCGATGGTTGTGTTGTGCGTGGTGTGTTGATGGTTGCGCATGTGGGTTGTTGATGTGTTGGTGGTGTTTGTTGTTTCGTGCAAGCGCCGTTGGTTTAGTGGTAAAATATCTCGTTGCCAACGAGATGCCCCGGGTTCGATTCCCGGACGGCGCATTCTCTTATGCCTCTGCTCCTCGCTTTTGCTCTTCGCAAGCGTTGACCGCGTCTCTCGGGGTATGCGGCTACCGCTATGCCATGGCTATAGCCACCGGTCGTCATGGCTGTAGATGTGCAGATCAATTGGCTCGGATGACGAGGTATGGCAGGGTGGATCGAGATGGCGCTGCTGGAGGTTTCGGAGGATGTGGCGGCCGTGGACGCGGACAGGTGGGCTGCGATGGATATGGATGGGGCGTGCGATGGTTGTGTTGTGCGTGGTGTGTTGATGGTTGCGCATGTGGGTTGTTGATGTGTTGGTGGTGTTTGTTGTTTCGTGCAAGCGCCGTTGGTTTAGTGGTAAAATATCTCGTTGCCAACGAGATGCCCCGGGTTCGATTCCCGGACGGCGCATTCTCTTATGCCTCTGCTCCTCGCTTTTGCTCTTCGCAAGCGTTGACCGCGTCTCTCGGGGTATGCGGCTACCGCTATGCCATGGCTATAGCCACCGGTCGTCATGGCTGTAGATGTGCAGATCAATTGGCTCGGATGACGAGGTATGGCAGGGTGGATCGAGATGGCGCTGCTGGAGGTTTCGGAGGATGTGGCGGCCGTGGACGCGGACAGGTGGGCTGCGATGGATATGGATGGGGCGTGCGATGGTTGTGTTGTGCGTGGTGTGTTGATGGTTGCGCATGTGGGTTGTTGATGTGTTGGTGGTGTTTGTTGTTTCGTGCAAGCGCCGTTGGTTTAGTGGTAAAATATCTCGTTGCCAACGAGATGCCCCGGGTTCGATTCCCGGACGGCGCATTCTCTTATGCCTCTGCTCCTCGCTTTTGCTCTTCGCAAGCGTTGACCGCGTCTCTCGGGGTATGCGGCTACCGCTATGCCATGGCTATAGCCACCGGTCGTCATGGCTGTAGATGTGCAGATCAATTGGCTCGGATGACGAGGTATGGCAGGGTGGATCGAGATGGCGCTGCTGGAGATTTCGGAGGATGTGGCGGCCGTGGACGCGGACAGGTGGGCTGCGATGGATATGGATGGGGCGTGCGATGGTTGTGTTGTGCGTGGTGTGTTGATGGTTGCGCATGTGGGTTGTTGATGTGTTGGTGGTGTTTGTTGTTTCGTGCAAGCGCCGTTGGTTTAGTGGTAAAATATCTCGTTGCCAACGAGATGCCCCGGGTTCGATTCCCGGACGGCGCATTCTCTTATGCCTCTGCTCCTCGCTTTTGCTCTTCGCAAGCGTTGACCGCGTCTCTCGGGGTATGCGGCTACCGCTATGCCATGGCTATAGCCACCGGTCGTCATGGCTGTAGATGTGCAGATCAATTGGCTCGGATGACGAGGTATGGCAGGGTGGATCGAGATGGCGCTGCTGGAGGTTTCGGAGGATGTGGCGGCCGTGGACGCGGACAGGTGGGCTGCGATGGATATGGATGGGGCGTGCGATGGTTGTGTTGTGCGTGGTGTGTTGATGGTTGCGCATGTGGGTTGTTGATGTGTTGGTGGTGTTTGTTGTTTCGTGCAAGCGCCGTTGGTTTAGTGGTAAAATATCTCGTTGCCAACGAGATGCCCCGGGTTCGATTCCCGGACGGCGCATTCTCTTATGCCTCTGCTCCTCGCTTTTGCTCTTCGCAAGCGTTGACCGCGTCTCTCGGGGTATGCGGCTACCGCTATGCCATGGCTATAGCCACCGGTCGTCATGGCTGTAGATGTGCAGATCAATTGGCTCGGATGACGAGGTATGGCAGGGTGGATCGAGATGGCGCTGCTGGAGGTTTCGGAGGATGTGGCGGCCGTGGACGCGGACAGGTGGGCTGCGATGGATATGGATGGGGCGTGCGATGGTTGTGTTGTGCGTGGTGTGTTGATGGTTGCGCATGTGGGTTGTTGATGTGTTGGTGGTGTTTGTTGTTTCGTGCAAGCGCCGTTGGTTTAGTGGTAAAATATCTCGTTGCCAACGAGATGCCCCGGGTTCGATTCCCGGACGGCGCATTCTCTTATGCCTCTGCTCCTCGCTTTTGCTCTTCGCAAGCGTTGACCGCGTCTCTCGGGGTATGCGGCTACCGCTATGCCATGGCTATAGCCACCGGTCGTCATGGCTGTAGATGTGCAGATCAATTGGCTCGGATGACGAGGTATGGCAGGGTGGATCGAGATGGCGCTGCTGGAGATTTCGGAGGATGTGGCGGCCGTGGACGCGGACAGGTGGGCTGCGATGGATATGGATGGGGCGTGCGATGGTTGTGTTGTGCGTGGTGTGTTGATGGTTGCGCATGTGGGTTGTTGATGTGTTGGTGGTGTTTGTTGTTTCGTGCAAGCGCCGTTGGTTTAGTGGTAAAATATCTCGTTGCCAACGAGATGCCCCGGGTTCGATTCCCGGACGGCGCATTCTCTTATGCCTCTGCTCCTCGCTTTTGCTCTTCGCAAGCGTTGACCGCGTCTCTCGGGGTATGCGGCTACCGCTATGCCATGGCTATAGCCACCGGTCGTCATGGCTGTAGATGTGCAGATCAATTGGCTCGGATGACGAGGTATGGCAGGGTGGATCGAGATGGCGCTGCTGGAGGTTTCGGAGGATGTGGCGGCCGTGGACGCGGACAGGTGGGCTGCGATGGATATGGATGGGGCGTGCGATGGTTGTGTTGTGCGTGGTGTGTTGATGGTTGCGCATGTGGGTTGTTGATGTGTTGGTGGTGTTTGTTGTTTCGTGCAAGCGCCGTTGGTTTAGTGGTAAAATATCTCGTTGCCAACGAGATGCCCCGGGTTCGATTCCCGGACGGCGCATTCTCTTATGCCTCTGCTCCTCGCTTTTGCTCTTCGCAAGCGTTGACCGCGTCTCTCGGGGTATGCGGCTACCGCTATGCCATGGCTATAGCCACCGGTCGTCATGGCTGTAGATGTGCAGATCAATTGGCTCGGATGACGAGGTATGGCAGGGTGGATCGAGATGGCGCTGCTGGAGGTTTCGGAGGATGTGGCGGCCGTGGACGCGGACAGGTGGGCTGCGATGGATATGGATGGGGCGTGCGATGGTTGTGTTGTGCGTGGTGTGTTGATGGTTGCGCATGTGGGTTGTTGATGTGTTGGTGGTGTTTGTTGTTTCGTGCAAGCGCCGTTGGTTTAGTGGTAAAATATCTCGTTGCCAACGAGATGCCCCGGGTTCGATTCCCGGACGGCGCATTCTCTTATGCCTCTGCTCCTCGCTTTTGCTCTTCGCAAGCGTTGACCGCGTCTCTCGGGGTATGCGGCTACCGCTATGCCATGGCTATAGCCACCGGTCGTCATGGCTGTAGATGTGCAGATCAATTGGCTCGGATGACGAGGTATGGCAGGGTGGATCGAGATGGCGCTGCTGGAGGTTTCGGAGGATGTGGCGGCCGTGGACGCGGACAGGTGGGCTGCGATGGATATGGATGGGGCGTGCGATGGTTGTGTTGTGCGTGGTGTGTTGATGGTTGCGCATGTGGGTTGTTGATGTGTTGGTGGTGTTTGTTGTTTCGTGCAAGCGCCGTTGGTTTAGTGGTAAAATATCTCGTTGCCAACGAGATGCCCCGGGTTCGATTCCCGGACGGCGCATTCTCTTATGCCTCTGCTCCTCGCTTTTGCTCTTCGCAAGCGTTGACCGCGTCTCTCGGGGTATGCGGCTACCGCTATGCCATGGCTATAGCCACCGGTCGTCATGGCTGTAGATGTGCAGATCAATTGGCTCGGATGACGAGGTATGGCAGGGTGGATCGAGATGGCGCTGCTGGAGGTTTCGGAGGATGTGGCGGCCGTGGACGCGGACAGGTGGGCTGCGATGGATATGGATGGGGCGTGCGATGGTTGTGTTGTGCGTGGTGTGTTGATGGTTGCGCATGTGGGTTGTTGATGTGTTGGTGGTGTTTGTTGTTTCGTGCAAGCGCCGTTGGTTTAGTGGTAAAATATCTCGTTGCCAACGAGATGCCCCGGGTTCGATTCCCGGACGGCGCATTCTCTTATGCCTCTGCTCCTCGCTTTTGCTCTTCGCAAGCGTTGACCGCGTCTCTCGGGGTATGCGGCTACCGCTATGCCATGGCTATAGCCACCGGTCGTCATGGCTGTAGATGTGCAGATCAATTGGCTCGGATGACGAGGTATGGCAGGGTGGATCGAGATGGCGCTGCTGGAGGTTTCGGAGGATGTGGCGGCCGTGGACGCGGACAGGTGGGCTGCGATGGATATGGATGGGGCGTGCGATGGTTGTGTTGTGCGTGGTGTGTTGATGGTTGCGCATGTGGGTTGTTGATGTGTTGGTGGTGTTTGTTGTTTCGTGCAAGCGCCGTTGGTTTAGTGGTAAAATATCTCGTTGCCAACGAGATGCCCCGGGTTCGATTCCCGGACGGCGCATTCTCTTATGCCTCTGCTCCTCGCTTTTGCTCTTCGCAAGCGTTGACCGCGTCTCTCGGGGCATGCGGCTACCGCTATGCCATGGCTATAGTCACCGGTCGTCATGGTTGTAGATGTGCAGATCAATTGGCTCGGATGACGAGGTATGGCAGGGTGGATCGAGATGGCGCTGCTGGAGGTTTCGGAGGATGTGGCGGCCGTGGACGCGGACAGGTGGGCTGCGATGGATATGGATGGGGCGTGCGATGGTTGTGTTGTGCGTGGTGTGTTGATGGTTGCGCATGTGGGTTGTTGATGTGTTGGTGGTGTTTGTTGTTTCGTGCAAGCGCCGTTGGTTTAGTGGTAAAATATCTCGTTGCCAACGAGATGCCCCGGGTTCGATTCCCGGACGGCGCATTCTCTTATGCCTCTGCTCCTCGCTTTTGCTCTTCGCAAGCGTTGACCGCGTCTCTCGGGGCATGCGGCTACCGCTATGCCATGGCTATAGTCACCGGTCGTCATGGTTGTAGATGTGCAGATCAATTGGCTCGGATGACGAGGTATGGCAGGGTGGATCGAGATGGCGCTGCTGGAGGTTTCGGAGGATGTGGCGGCCGTGGACGCGGACAGGTGGGCTGCGATGGATATGGATGGGGCGTGCGATGGTTGTGTTGTGCGTGGTGTGTTGATGGTTGCGCATGTGGGTTGTTGATGTGTTGGTGGTGTTTGTTGTTTCGTGCAAGCGCCGTTGGTTTAGTGGTAAAATATCTCGTTGCCAACGAGATGCCCCGGGTTCGATTCCCGGACGGCGCATTCTCTTATGCCTCTGCTCCTCGCTTTTGCTCTTCGCAAGCGTTGACCGCGTCTCTCGGGGCATGCGGCTACCGCTATGCCATGGCTATAGTCACCGGTCGTCATGGTTGTAGATGTGCAGATCAATTGGCTCGGATGACGAGGTATGGCAGGGTGGATCGAGATGGCGCTGCTGGAGGTTTCGGAGGATGTGGCGGCCGTGGACGCGGACAGGTGGGCTGCGATGGATATGGATGGGGCGTGCGATGGTTGTGTTGTGCGTGGTGTGTTGATGGTTGCGCATGTGGGTTGTTGATGTGTTGGTGGTGTTTGTTGTTTCGTGCAAGCGCCGTTGGTTTAGTGGTAAAATATCTCGTTGCCAACGAGATGCCCCGGGTTCGATTCCCGGACGGCGCATTCTCTTATGCCTCTGCTCCTCGCTTTTGCTCTTCGCAAGCGTTGACCGCGTCTCTCGGGGTATGCGGCTGCCGCTATGCCATGGCTATAGTCACCGGTCGTCATGGTTGTAGATGTGCAGATCAATTGGCTCGGATGACGAGGTATGGCAGGGTGGATCGAGATGGCGCTGCTGGAGGTTTCGGAGGATGTGGCGGCCGTGGACGCGGACAGGTGGGCTGCGATGGATATGGATGGGGCGTGCGATGGTTGTGTTGTGCGTGGTGTGTTGATGGTTGCGCATGTGGGTTGTTGATGTGTTGGTGGTGTTTGTTGTTTCGTGCAAGCGCCGTTGGTTTTAGTGGTAAAATATCTCGTTGCCAACGAGATGCCCCGGGTTCGATTCCCGGACGGCGCATTCTCTTATGCCTCTGCTCCTCGCTTTTGCTCTTCGCAAGCGTTGACCGCGTCTCTCGGGGTATGCGGCTGCCGCTATGCCATGGCTATAGTCACCGGTCGTCATGGTTGTAGATGTGCAGATCAATTGGCTCGGATGACGAGGTATGGCAGGGTGGATCGAGATGGCGCTGCTGGAGGTTTCGGAGGATGTGGCGGCCGTGGACGCGGACAGGTGGGCTGCGATGGATATGGATGGGGCGTGCGATGGTTGTGTTGTGCGTGGTGTGTTGATGGTTGCGCATGTGGGTTGTTGATGTGTTGGTGGTGTTTGTTGTTTCGTGCAAGCGCCGTTGGTTTAGTGGTAAAATATCTCGTTGCCAACGAGATGCCCCGGGTTCGATTCCCGGACGGCGCATTCTCTTATGCCTCTGCTCCTCGCTTTTGCTCTTCGCAAGCGTTGACCGCGTCTCTCGGGGTATGCGGCTGCCGCTATGCCATGGCTATAGTCACCGGTCGTCATGGTTGTAGATGTGCAGATCAATTGGCTCGGATGACGAGGTATGGCAGGGTGGATCGAGATGGCGCTGCTGGAGGTTTCGGAGGATGTGGCGGCCGTGGACGCGGACAGGTGGGCTGCGATGGATATGGATGGGGCGTGCGATGGTTGTGTTGTGCGTGGTGTGTTGATGGTTGCGCATGTGGGTTGTTGATGTGTTGGTGGTGTTTGTTGTTTCGTGCAAGCGCCGTTGGTTTAGTGGTAAAATATCTCGTTGCCAACGAGATGCCCCGGGTTCGATTCCCGGACGGCGCATTCTCTTATGCCTCTGCTCCTCGCTTTTGCTCTTCGCAAGCGTTGACCGCGTCTCTCGGGGCATGCGGCTACCGCTATGCCATGGCTATAGTCACCGGTCGTCATGGTTGTAGATGTGCAGATCAATTGGCTCGGATGACGAGGTATGGCAGGGTGGATCGAGATGGCGCTGCTGGAGGTTTCGGAGGATGTGGCGGCCGTGGACGCGGACAGGTGGGCTGCGATGGATATGGATGGGGCGTGCGATGGTTGTGTTGTGCGTGGTGTGTTGATGGTTGCGCATGTGGGTTGTTGATGTGTTGGTGGTGTTTGTTGTTTCGTGCAAGCGCCGTTGGTTTAGTGGTAAAATATCTCGTTGCCAACGAGATGCCCCGGGTTCGATTCCCGGACGGCGCATTCTCTTATGCCTCTGCTCCTCGCTTTTGCTCTTCGCAAGCGTTGACCGCGTCTCTCGGGGCATGCGGCTACCGCTATGCCATGGCTATAGTCACCGGTCGTCATGGTTGTAGATGTGCAGATCAATTGGCTCGGATGACGAGGTATGGCAGGGTGGATCGAGATGGCGCTGCTGGAGGTTTCGGAGGATGTGGCGGCCGTGGACGCGGACAGGTGGGCTGCGATGGATATGGATGGGGCGTGCGATGGTTGTGTTGTGCGTGGTGTGTTGATGGTTGCGCATGTGGGTTGTTGATGTGTTGGTGGTGTTTGTTGTTTCGTGCAAGCGCCGTTGGTTTAGTGGTAAAATATCTCGTTGCCAACGAGATGCCCCGGGTTCGATTCCCGGACGGCGCATTCTCTTATGCCTCTGCTCCTCGCTTTTGCTCTTCGCAAGCGTTGACCGCGTCTCTCGGGGTATGCGGCTGCCGCTATGCCATGGCTATAGTCACCGGTCGTCATGGTTGTAGATGTGCAGATCAATTGGCTCGGATGACGAGGTATGGCAGGGTGGATCGAGATGGCGCTGCTGGAGGTTTCGGAGGATGTGGCGGCCGTGGACGCGGACAGGTGGGCTGCGATGGATATGGATGGGGCGTGCGATGGTTGTGTTGTGCGTGGTGTGTTGATGGTTGCGCATGTGGGTTGTTGATGTGTTGGTGGTGTTTGTTGTTTCGTGCAAGCGCCGTTGGTTTAGTGGTAAAATATCTCGTTGCCAACGAGATGCCCCGGGTTCGATTCCCGGACGGCGCATTCTCTTATGCCTCTGCTCCTCGCTTTTGCTCTTCGCAAGCGTTGACCGCGTCTCTCGGGGTATGCGGCTACCGCTATGCCATGGCTATAGCCACCGGTCGTCATGGCTGTAGATGTGCAGATCAATTGGCTCGGATGACGAGGTATGGCAGGGTGGATCGAGATGGCGCTGCTGGAGGTTTCGGAGGATGTGGCGGCCGTGGACGCGGACAGGTGGGCTGCGATGGATATGGATGGGGCGTGCGATGGTTGTGTTGTGCGTGGTGTGTTGATGGTTGCGCATGTGGGTTGTTGATGTGTTGGTGGTGTTTGTTGTTTCGTGCAAGCGCCGTTGGTTTAGTGGTAAAATATCTCGTTGCCAACGAGATGCCCCGGGTTCGATTCCCGGACGGCGCATTCTCTTATGCCTCTGCTCCTCGCTTTTGCTCTTCGCAAGCGTTGACCGCGTCTCTCGGGGTATGCGGCTACCGCTATGCCATGGCTATAGCCACCGGTCGTCATGGCTGTAGATGTGCAGATCAATTGGCTCGGATGACGAGGTATGGCAGGGTGGATCGAGATGGCGCTGCTGGAGGTTTCGGAGGATGTGGCGGCCGTGGACGCGGACAGGTGGGCTGCGATGGATATGGATGGGGCGTGCGATGGTTGTGTTGTGCGTGGTGTGTTGATGGTTGCGCATGTGGGTTGTTGATGTGTTGGTGGTGTTTGTTGTTTCGTGCAAGCGCCGTTGGTTTAGTGGTAAAATATCTCGTTGCCAACGAGATGCCCCGGGTTCGATTCCCGGACGGCGCATTCTCTTATGCCTCTGCTCCTCGCTTTTGCTCTTCGCAAGCGTTGACCGCGTCTCTCGGGGTATGCGGCTACCGCTATGCCATGGCTATAGCCACCGGTCGTCATGGTTGTAGATGTGCAGATCAATTGGCTCGGATGACGAGGTATGGCAGGGTGGATCGAGATGGCGCTGCTGGAGGTTTCGGAGGATGTGGCGGCCGTGGACGCGGACAGGTGGGCTGCGATGGATATGGATGGGGCGTGCGATGGTTGTGTTGTGCGTGGTGTGTTGATGGTTGCGCATGTGGGTTGTTGATGTGTTGGTGGTGTTTGTTGTTTCGTGCAAGCGCCGTTGGTTTAGTGGTAAAATATCTCGTTGCCAACGAGATGCCCCGGGTTCGATTCCCGGACGGCGCATTCTCTTATGCCTCTGCTCCTCGCTTTTGCTCTTCGCAAGCGTTGACCGCGTCTCTCGGGGTATGCGGCTGCCGCTATGCCATGGCTATAGTCACCGGTCGTCATGGTTGTAGATGTGCAGATCAATTGGCTCGGATGACGAGGTATGGCAGGGTGGATCGAGATGGCGCTGCTGGAGGTTTCGGAGGATGTGGCGGCCGTGGACGCGGACAGGTGGGCTGCGATGGATATGGATGGGGCGTGCGATGGTTGTGTTGTGCGTGGTGTGTTGATGGTTGCGCATGTGGGTTGTTGATGTGTTGGTGGTGTTTGTTGTTTCGTGCAAGCGCCGTTGGTTTAGTGGTAAAATATCTCGTTGCCAACGAGATGCCCCGGGTTCGATTCCCGGACGGCGCATTCTCTTATGCCTCTGCTCCTCGCTTTTGCTCTTCGCAAGCGTTGACCGCGTCTCTCGGGGCATGCGGCTACCGCTATGCCATGGCTATAGTCACCGGTCGTCATGGTTGTAGATGTGCAGATCAATTGGCTCGGATGACGAGGTATGGCAGGGTGGATCGAGATGGCGCTGCTGGAGGTTTCGGAGGATGTGGCGGCCGTGGACGCGGACAGGTGGGCTGCGATGGATATGGATGGGGCGTGCGATGGTTGTGTTGTGCGTGGTGTGTTGATGGTTGCGCATGTGGGTTGTTGATGTGTTGGTGGTGTTTGTTGTTTCGTGCAAGCGCCGTTGGTTTTAGTGGTAAAATATCTCGTTGCCAACGAGATGCCCCGGGTTCGATTCCCGGACGGCGCATTCTCTTATGCCTCTGCTCCTCGCTTTTGCTCTTCGCAAGCGTTGACCGCGTCTCTCGGGGTATGCGGCTGCCGCTATGCCATGGCTATAGTCACCGGTCGTCATGGTTGTAGATGTGCAGATCAATTGGCTCGGATGACGAGGTATGGCAGGGTGGATCGAGATGGCGCTGCTGGAGGTTTCGGAGGATGTGGCGGCCGTGGACGCGGACAGGTGGGCTGCGATGGATATGGATGGGGCGTGCGATGGTTGTGTTGTGCGTGGTGTGTTGATGGTTGCGCATGTGGGTTGTTGATGTGTTGGTGGTGTTTGTTGTTTCGTGCAAGCGCCGTTGGTTTAGTGGTAAAATATCTCGTTGCCAACGAGATGCCCCGGGTTCGATTCCCGGACGGCGCATTCTCTTATGCCTCTGCTCCTCGCTTTTGCTCTTCGCAAGCGTTGACCGCGTCTCTCGGGGTATGCGGCTGCCGCTATGCCATGGCTATAGTCACCGGTCGTCATGGTTGTAGATGTGCAGATCAATTGGCTCGGATGACGAGGTATGGCAGGGTGGATCGAGATGGCGCTGCTGGAGGTTTCGGAGGATGTGGCGGCCGTGGACGCGGACAGGTGGGCTGCGATGGATATGGATGGGGCGTGCGATGGTTGTGTTGTGCGTGGTGTGTTGATGGTTGCGCATGTGGGTTGTTGATGTGTTGGTGGTGTTTGTTGTTTCGTGCAAGCGCCGTTGGTTTAGTGGTAAAATATCTCGTTGCCAACGAGATGCCCCGGGTTCGATTCCCGGACGGCGCATTCTCTTATGCCTCTGCTCCTCGCTTTTGCTCTTCGCAAGCGTTGACCGCGTCTCTCGGGGCATGCGGCTACCGCTATGCCATGGCTATAGTCACCGGTCGTCATGGTTGTAGATGTGCAGATCAATTGGCTCGGATGACGAGGTATGGCAGGGTGGATCGAGATGGCGCTGCTGGAGGTTTCGGAGGATGTGGCGGCCGTGGACGCGGACTGGGCTGCGATGGATATGGATGGGGCGTGCGATGGTTGTGTTGTGCGTGGTGTGTTGATGGTTGCGCATGTGGGTTGTTGATGTGTTGGTGGTGTTTGTTGTTTCGTGCAAGCGCCGTTGGTTTAGTGGTAAAATATCTCGTTGCCAACGAGATGCCCCGGGTTCGATTCCCGGACGGCGCATTCTCTTACGCCTCTGCTCCTCGCTTTTGCTCTTCGCAAGCGTTGACCGCGTCTCTCGGGGTATGCGGCTACCGCTATGCCATGGCTATAGTCACCGGTCGTCATGGTTGTAGATGTGCAGATCAATTGGCTCGGATGACGAGGTATGGCAGGGTGGATCGAGATGGCGCTGCTGGAGGTTTCGGAGGATGTGGCGGCCGTGGACGCGGACTGGGCTGTGATGGATATGGATGGGGCGTGCGATGGTTGTGTTGTGCGTGGTGTGTTGATGGTTGCGCATGTGGGTTGTTGATGTGTTGGTGGTGTTTGTTGTTTCGTGCAAGCGCCGTTGGTTTAGTGGTAAAATATCTCGTTGCCAACGAGATGCCCCGGGTTCGATTCCCGGACGGCGCATTCTCTTACGCCTCTGCTCCTCGCTTTTGCTCTTCGCAAGCGTTGACCGCGTCTCTCGGGGTATGCGGCTACCGCTATGCCATGGCTATAGTCACCGGTCGTCATGGTTGTAGATGTGCAGATCAATTGGCTCGGATGACGAGGTATGGCAGGGTGGATCGAGATGGCGCTGCTGGAGGTTTCGGAGGATGTGGCGGCCGTGGACGCGGACTGGGCTGTGATGGATATGGATGGGGCGTGCGATGGTTGTGTTGTGCGTGGTGTGTTGATGGTTGCGCATGTGGGTTGTTGATGAGTTGGTGGTGTTTGTTGTTTCGTGCAAGCGCCGTTGATTTAGTGGTAAAATATCTCGTTGCCAACGAGATGCCCCGGGTTCGATTCCCGGACGGCGCATTCTCTTATGCCTCTGCTCCTCGCTTTTGCTCTTCGCAAGCGTTGACCGCGTCTCTCGGGGTATGCGGCTACCGCTATGCCATGGCTATAGTCACCGGTCGTCATGGTTGTAGATGTGCAGATCAATTGGCTCGGATGACGAGGTATGGCAGGGTGGATCGAGATGGCGCTGCTGGAGGTTTCGGAGGATGTGGCGGCCGTGGACGCGGACTGGGCTGTGATGGATATGGATGGGGCGTGCGATGGTTGTGTTGTGCGTGGTGTGTTGATGGTTGCGCATGTGGGTTGTTGATGAGTTGGTGGTGTTTGTTGTTTCGTGCAAGCGCCGTTGATTTAGTGGTAAAATATCTCGTTGCCAACGAGATGCCCCGGGTTCGATTCCCGGACGGCGCATTCTCTTATGCCTCTGCTCCTCGCTTTTGCTCTTCGCAAGCGTTGACCGCGTCTCTCGGGGTATGCGGCTACCGCTATGCCATGGCTATAGTCACCGGTCGTCATGGTTGTAGATGTGCAGATCAATTGGCTCGGATGACGAGGTATGGCAGGGTGGATCGAGATGGCGCTGCTGGAGGTTTCGGAGGATGTGGCGGCCGTGGACGCGGACAGGTGGGCTGCGATGGATATGGATGGGGCGTGCGATGGTTGTGTTGTGCGTGGTGTGTTGATGGTTGCGCATGTGGGTTGTTGATGAGTTGGTGGTGTTTGTTGTTTCGTGCAAGCGCCGTTGATTTGTGGTAAAATATCTCGTTGCCAACGAGATGCCCCGGGTTCGATTCCCGGACGGCGCATTCTCTTATGCCTCTGCTCCTCGCTTTTGCTCTTCGCAAGCGTTGACCGCGTCTCTCGGGGCATGCGGCTACCGCTATGCCATGGCTATAGTCACCGGTCGTCATGGTTGTAGATGTGCAGATCAATTGGCTCGGATGACGAGGTATGGCAGGGTGGATCGAGATGGCGCTGCTGGAGGTTTCGGAGGATGTGGCGGCCGTGGACGCGGACAGGTGGGCTGCGATGGATATGGATGGGGCGTGCGATGGTTGTGTTGTGCGTGGTGTGTTGATGGTTGCGCATGTGGGTTGTTGATGTGTTGGTGGTGTTTGTTGTTTCGTGCAAGCGCCGTTGGTTTAGTGGTAAAATATCTCGTTGCCAACGAGATGCCCCGGGTTCGATTCCCGGACGGCGCATTCTCTTACGCCTCTGCTCCTCGCTTTTGCTCTTCGCAAGCGTTGACCGCGTCTCTCGGGGTATGCGGCTACCGCTATGCCATGGCTATAGTCACCGGTCGTCATGGTTGTAGATGTGCAGATCAATTGGCTCGGATGACGAGGTATGGCAGGGTGGATCGAGATGGCGCTGCTGGAGGTTTCGGAGGATGTGGCGGCCGTGGACGCGGACAGGTGGGCTGCGATGGATATGGATGGGGCGTGCGATGGTTGTGTTGTGCGTGGTGTGTTGATGGTTGCGCATGTGGGTTGTTGATGTGTTGGTGGTGTTTGTTGTTTCGTGCAAGCGCCGTTGATTTAGTGGTAAAATATCTCGTTGCCAACGAGATGCCCCGGGTTCGATTCCCGGACGGCGCATTCTCTTATGCCTCTGCTCCTCGCTTTTGCTCTTCGCAAGCGTTGACCGCGTCTCTCGGGGTATGCGGCTACCGCTATGCCATGGCTATAGTCACCGGTCGTCATGGTTGTAGATGTGCAGATCAATTGGCTCGGATGACGAGGTATGGCAGGGTGGATCGAGATGGCGCTGCTGGAGGTTTCGGAGGATGTGGCGGCCGTGGACGCGGACTGGGCTGCGATGGATATGGATGGGGCGTGCGATGGTTGTGTTGTGCGTGGTGTGTTGATGGTTGCGCATGTGGGTTGTTGATGTGTTGGTGGTGTTTGTTGTTTCGTGCAAGCGCCGTTGGTTTAGTGGTAAAATATCTCGTTGCCAACGAGATGCCCCGGGTTCGATTCCCGGACGGCGCATTCTCTTATGCCTCTGCTCCTCGCTTTTGCTCTTCGCAAGCGTTGACCGCGTCTCTCGGGGTATGCGGCTGCCGCTATGCCATGGCTATAGTCACCGGTCGTCATGGTTGTAGATGTGCAGATCAATTGGCTCGGATGACGAGGTATGGCAGGGTGGATCGAGATGGCGCTGCTGGAGGTTTCGGAGGATGTGGCGGCCGTGGACGCGGACAGGTGGGCTGCGATGGATATGGATGGGGCGTGCGATGGTTGTGTTGTGCGTGGTGTGTTGATGGTTGCGCATGTGGGTTGTTGATGTGTTGGTGGTGTTTGTTGTTTCGTGCAAGCGCCGTTGGTTTAGTGGTAAAATATCTCGTTGCCAACGAGATGCCCCGGGTTCGATTCCCGGACGGCGCATTCTCTTACGCCTCTGCTCCTCGCTTTTGCTCTTCGCAAGCGTTGACCGCGTCTCTCGGGGTATGCGGCTACCGCTATGCCATGGCTATAGTCACCGGTCGTCATGGTTGTAGATGTGCAGATCAATTGGCTCGGATGACGAGGTATGGCAGGGTGGATCGAGATGGCGCTGCTGGAGGTTTCGGAGGGTGTGGCGGCCGTGGACGCGGACAGGTGGGCTGCGATGGATATGGATGGGGCGTGCGATGGTTGTGTTGTGCGTGGTGTGTTGATGGTTGCGCATGTGGGTTGTTGATGTGTTGGTGGTGTTTGTTGTTTCGTGCAAGCGCCGTTGGTTTAGTGGTAAAATATCTCGTTGCCAACGAGATGCCCCGGGTTCGATTCCCGGACGGCGCATTCTCTTACGCCTCTGCTCCTCGCTTTTGCTCTTCGCAAGCGTTGACCGCGTCTCTCGGGGTATGCGGCTACCGCTATGCCATGGCTATAGTCACCGGTCGTCATGGTTGTAGATGTGCAGATCAATTGGCTCGGATGACGAGGTATGGCAGGGTGGATCGAGATGGCGCTGCTGGAGGTTTCGGAGGATGTGGCGGCCGTGGACGCGGACTGGGCTGTGATGGATATGGATGGGGCGTGCGATGGTTGTGTTGTGCGTGGTGTGTTGATGGTTGCGCATGTGGGTTGTTGATGTGTTGGTGGTGTTTGTTGTTTCGTGCAAGCGCCGTTGGTTTAGTGGTAAAATATCTCGTTGCCAACGAGATGCCCCGGGTTCGATTCCCGGACGGCGCATTCTCTTACGCCTCTGCTCCTCGCTTTTGCTCCTCGCAAGCGTTGACCGCGTCTCTCGGGGTATGCGGCTACCGCTATGCCATGGCTATAGTCACCGGTCGTCATGGTTGTAGATGTGCAGATCAATTGGCTCGGATGACGAGGTATGGCAGGGTGGATCGAGATGGCGCTGCTGGAGGTTTCGGAGGATGTGGCGGCCGTGGACGCGGACAGGTGGGCTGCGATGGATATGGATGGGGCGTGCGATGGTTGTGTTGTGCGTGGTGTGTTGATGGTTGCGCATGTGGGTTGTTGATGTGTTGGTGGTGTTTGTTGTTTCGTGCAAGCGCCGTTGGTTTAGTGGTAAAATATCTCGTTGCCAACGAGATGCCCCGGGTTCGATTCCCGGACGGCGCATTCTCTTACGCCTCTGCTCCTCGCTTTTGCTCCTCGCAAGCGTTGACCGCGTCTCTCGGGGTATGCGGCTACCGCTATGCCATGGCTATAGTCACCGGTCGTCATGGTTGTAGATGTGCAGATCAATTGGCTCGGATGACGAGGTATGGCAGGGTGGATCGAGATGGCGCTGCTGGAGGTTTCGGAGGATGTGGCGGCCGTGGACGCGGACAGGTGGGCTGCGATGGATATGGATGGGGCGTGCGATGGTTGTGTTGTGCGTGGTGTGTTGATGGTTGCGCATGTGGGTTGTTGATGTGTTGGTGGTGTTTGTTGTTTCGTGCAAGCGCCGTTGGTTTAGTGGTAAAATATCTCGTTGCCAACGAGATGCCCCGGGTTCGATTCCCGGACGGCGCATTCTCTTACGCCTCTGCTCCTCGCTTTTGCTCTTCGCAAGCGTTGACCGCGTCTCTCGGGGTATGCGGCTACCGCTATGCCATGGCTATAGTCACCGGTCGTCATGGTTGTAGATGTGCAGATCAATTGGCTCGGATGACGAGGTATGGCAGGGTGGATCGAGATGGCGCTGCTGGAGGTTTCGGAGGATGTGGCGGCCGTGGACGCGGACAGGTGGGCTGCGATGGATATGGATGGGGCGTGCGATGGTTGTGTTGTGCGTGGTGTGTTGATGGTTGCGCATGTGGGTTGTTGATGTGTTGGTGGTGTTTGTTGTTTCGTGCAAGCGCCGTTGGTTTAGTGGTAAAATATCTCGTTGCCAACGAGATGCCCCGGGTTCGATTCCCGGACGGCGCATTCTCTTACGCCTCTGCTCCTCGCTTTTGCTCTTCGCAAGCGTTGACCGCGTCTCTCGGGGTATGCGGCTACCGCTATGCCATGGCTATAGTCACCGGTCGTCATGGTTGTAGATGTGCAGATCAATTGGCTCGGATGACGAGGTATGGCAGGGTGGATCGAGATGGCGCTGCTGGAGGTTTCGGAGGATGTGGCGGCCGTGGACGCGGACTGGGCTGTGATGGATATGGATGGGGCGTGCGATGGTTGTGTTGTGCGTGGTGTGTTGATGGTTGCGCATGTGGGTTGTTGATGTGTTGGTGGTGTTTGTTGTTTCGTGCAAGCGCCGTTGGTTTAGTGGTAAAATATCTCGTTGCCAACGAGATGCCCCGGGTTCGATTCCCGGACGGCGCATTCTCTTACGCCTCTGCTCCTCGCTTTTGCTCCTCGCAAGCGTTGACCGCGTCTCTCGGGGTATGCGGCTACCGCTATGCCATGGCTATAGTCACCGGTCGTCATGGTTGTAGATGTGCAGATCAATTGGCTCGGATGACGAGGTATGGCAGGGTGGATCGAGATGGCGCTGCTGGAGGTTTCGGAGGATGTGGCGGCCGTGGACGCGGACAGGTGGGCTGCGATGGATATGGATGGGGCGTGCGATGGTTGTGTTGTGCGTGGTGTGTTGATGGTTGCGCATGTGGGTTGTTGATGTGTTGGTGGTGTTTGTTGTTTCGTGCAAGCGCCGTTGGTTTAGTGGTAAAATATCTCGTTGCCAACGAGATGCCCC
The DNA here is from genome assembly GCA_030324255.1 of Phytophthora capsici. Taxonomy (NCBI): domain Eukaryota; phylum Oomycota; class Peronosporomycetes; order Peronosporales; family Peronosporaceae; genus Phytophthora; species Phytophthora capsici. The sequence goes on along the minus strand of CM059357.1, from coordinate 1,776,833 downwards.
GGGTTCGATTCCCGGACGGCGCATTCTCTTACGCCTCTGCTCCTCGCTTTTGCTCTTCGCAAGCGTTGACCGCGTCTCTCGGGGTATGCGGCTACCGCTATGCCATGGCTATAGTCACCGGTCGTCATGGTTGTAGATGTGCAGATCAATTGGCTCGGATGACGAGGTATGGCAGGGTGGATCGAGATGGCGCTGCTGGAGGTTTCGGAGGATGTGGCGGCCGTGGACGCGGACAGGTGGGCTGCGATGGATATGGATGGGGCGTGCGATGGTTGTGTTGTGCGTGGTGTGTTGATGGTTGCGCATGTGGGTTGTTGATGTGTTGGTGGTGTTTGTTGTTTCGTGCAAGCGCCGTTGGTTTAGTGGTAAAATATCTCGTTGCCAACGAGATGCCCCGGGTTCGATTCCCGGACGGCGCATTCTCTTACGCCTCTGCTCCTCGCTTTTGCTCTTCGCAAGCGTTGACCGCGTCTCTCGGGGTATGCGGCTACCGCTATGCCATGGCTATAGTCACCGGTCGTCATGGTTGTAGATGTGCAGATCAATTGGCTCGGATGACGAGGTATGGCAGGGTGGATCGAGATCGAGATGGCGCTGCTGGAGGTTTCGGAGGATGTGGCGGCCGTGGACGCGGACAGGTGGGCTGCGATGGATATGGATGGGGCGTGCGATGGTTGTGTTGTGCGTGGTGTGTTGATGGTTGCGCATGTGGGTTGTTGATGTGTTGGTGGTGTTTGTTGTTTCGTGCAAGCGCCGTTGGTTTAGTGGTAAAATATCTCGTTGCCAACGAGATGCCCCGGGTTCGATTCCCGGACGGCGCATTCTCTTATGCCTCTGCTCCTCGCTTTTGCTCTTCGCAAGCGTTGACCGCGTCTCTCGGGGCATGCGGCTACCGCTATGCCATGGCTATAGTCACCGGTCGTCATGGTTGTAGATGTGCAGATCAATTGGCTCGGATGACGAGGTATGGCAGGGTGGATCGAGATGGCGCTGCTGGAGGTTTCGGAGGATGTGGCGGCCGTGGACGCGGACAGGTGGGCTGCGATGGATATGGATGGGGCGTGCGATGGTTGTGTTGTGCGTGGTGTGTTGATGGTTGCGCATGTGGGTTGTTGATGTGTTGGTGGTGTTTGTTGTTTCGTGCAAGCGCCGTTGGTTTAGTGGTAAAATATCTCGTTGCCAACGAGATGCCCCGGGTTCGATTCCCGGACGGCGCATTCTCTTATGCCTCTGCTCCTCGCTTTTGCTCTTCGCAAGCGTTGACCGCGTCTCTCGGGGCATGCGGCTACCGCTATGCCATGGCTATAGTCACCGGTCGTCATGGTTGTAGATGTGCAGATCAATTGGCTCGGATGACGAGGTATGGCAGGGTGGATCGAGATGGCGCTGCTGGAGGTTTCGGAGGATGTGGCGGCCGTGGACGCGGACAGGTGGGCTGCGATGGATATGGATGGGGCGTGCGATGGTTGTGTTGTGCGTGGTGTGTTGATGGTTGCGCATGTGGGTTGTTGATGTGTTGGTGGTGTTTGTTGTTTCGTGCAAGCGCCGTTGGTTTAGTGGTAAAATATCTCGTTGCCAACGAGATGCCCCGGGTTCGATTCCCGGACGGCGCATTCTCTTATGCCTCTGCTCCTCGCTTTTGCTCTTCGCAAGCGTTGACCGCGTCTCTCGGGGTATGCGGCTGCCGCTATGCCATGGCTATAGTCACCGGTCGTCATGGTTGTAGATGTGCAGATCAATTGGCTCGGATGACGAGGTATGGCAGGGTGGATCGAGATGGCGCTGCTGGAGGTTTCGGAGGATGTGGCGGCCGTGGACGCGGACAGGTGGGCTGCGATGGATATGGATGGGGCGTGCGATGGTTGTGTTGTGCGTGGTGTGTTGATGGTTGCGCATGTGGGTTGTTGATGAGTTGGTGGTGTTTGTTGTTTCGTGCAAGCGCCGTTGGTTTAGTGGTAAAATATCTCGTTGCCAACGAGATGCCCCGGGTTCGATTCCCGGACGGCGCATTCTCTTATGCCTCTGCTCCTCGCTTTTGCTCTTCGCAAGCGTTGACCGCGTCTCTCGGGGTATGCGGCTACCGCTATGCCATGGCTATAGTCACCGGTCGTCATGGTTGTAGATGTGCAGATCAATTGGCTCGGATGACGAGGTATGGCAGGGTGGATCGAGATCGAGATGGCGCTGCTGGAGGTTTCGGAGGATGTGGCGGCCGTGGACGCGGACAGGTGGGCTGCGATGGATATGGATGGGGCGTGCGATGGTTGTGTTGTGCGTGGTGTGTTGATGGTTGCGCATGTGGGTTGTTGATGTGTTGGTGGTGTTTGTTGTTTCGTGCAAGCGCCGTTGGTTTAGTGGTAAAATATCTCGTTGCCAACGAGATGCCCCGGGTTCGATTCCCGGACGGCGCATTCTCTTATGCCTCTGCTCCTCGCTTTTGCTCTTCGCAAGCGTTGACCGCGTCTCTCGGGGCATGCGGCTACCGCTATGCCATGGCTATAGTCACCGGTCGTCATGGTTGTAGATGTGCAGATCAATTGGCTCGGATGACGAGGTATGGCAGGGTGGATCGAGATGGCGCTGCTGGAGGTTTCGGAGGATGTGGCGGCCGTGGACGCGGACAGGTGGGCTGCGATGGATATGGATGGGGCGTGCGATGGTTGTGTTGTGCGTGGTGTGTTGATGGTTGCGCATGTGGGTTGTTGATGTGTTGGTGGTGTTTGTTGTTTCGTGCAAGCGCCGTTGGTTTAGTGGTAAAATATCTCGTTGCCAACGAGATGCCCCGGGTTCGATTCCCGGACGGCGCATTCTCTTATGCCTCTGCTCCTCGCTTTTGCTCTTCGCAAGCGTTGACCGCGTCTCTCGGGGCATGCGGCTACCGCTATGCCATGGCTATAGTCACCGGTCGTCATGGTTGTAGATGTGCAGATCAATTGGCTCGGATGACGAGGTATGGCAGGGTGGATCGAGATGGCGCTGCTGGAGGTTTCGGAGGATGTGGCGGCCGTGGACGCGGACAGGTGGGCTGCGATGGATATGGATGGGGCGTGCGATGGTTGTGTTGTGCGTGGTGTGTTGATGGTTGCGCATGTGGGTTGTTGATGTGTTGGTGGTGTTTGTTGTTTCGTGCAAGCGCCGTTGGTTTAGTGGTAAAATATCTCGTTGCCAACGAGATGCCCCGGGTTCGATTCCCGGACGGCGCATTCTCTTATGCCTCTGCTCCTCGCTTTTGCTCTTCGCAAGCGTTGACCGCGTCTCTCGGGGTATGCGGCTGCCGCTATGCCATGGCTATAGTCACCGGTCGTCATGGTTGTAGATGTGCAGATCAATTGGCTCGGATGACGAGGTATGGCAGGGTGGATCGAGATGGCGCTGCTGGAGGTTTCGGAGGATGTGGCGGCCGTGGACGCGGACAGGTGGGCTGCGATGGATATGGATGGGGCGTGCGATGGTTGTGTTGTGCGTGGTGTGTTGATGGTTGCGCATGTGGGTTGTTGATGAGTTGGTGGTGTTTGTTGTTTCGTGCAAGCGCCGTTGGTTTAGTGGTAAAATATCTCGTTGCCAACGAGATGCCCCGGGTTCGATTCCCGGACGGCGCATTCTCTTATGCCTCTGCTCCTCGCTTTTGCTCTTCGCAAGCGTTGACCGCGTCTCTCGGGGCATGCGGCTACCGCTATGCCATGGCTATAGTCACCGGTCGTCATGGTTGTAGATGTGCAGATCAATTGGCTCGGATGACGAGGTATGGCAGGGTGGATCGAGATGGCGCTGCTGGAGGTTTCGGAGGATGTGGCGGCCGTGGACGCGGACAGGTGGGCTGCGATGGATATGGATGGGGCGTGCGATGGTTGTGTTGTGCGTGGTGTGTTGATGGTTGCGCATGTGGGTTGTTGATGTGTTGGTGGTGTTTGTTGTTTCGTGCAAGCGCCGTTGGTTTAGTGGTAAAATATCTCGTTGCCAACGAGATGCCCCGGGTTCGATTCCCGGACGGCGCATTCTCTTATGCCTCTGCTCCTCGCTTTTGCTCTTCGCAAGCGTTGACCGCGTCTCTCGGGGCATGCGGCTACCGCTATGCCATGGCTATAGTCACCGGTCGTCATGGTTGTAGATGTGCAGATCAATTGGCTCGGATGACGAGGTATGGCAGGGTGGATCGAGATGGCGCTGCTGGAGGTTTCGGAGGATGTGGCGGCCGTGGACGCGGACAGGTGGGCTGCGATGGATATGGATGGGGCGTGCGATGGTTGTGTTGTGCGTGGTGTGTTGATGGTTGCGCATGTGGGTTGTTGATGTGTTGGTGGTGTTTGTTGTTTCGTGCAAGCGCCGTTGGTTTAGTGGTAAAATATCTCGTTGCCAACGAGATGCCCCGGGTTCGATTCCCGGACGGCGCATTCTCTTATGCCTCTGCTCCTCGCTTTTGCTCTTCGCAAGCGTTGACCGCGTCTCTCGGGGTATGCGGCTGCCGCTATGCCATGGCTATAGTCACCGGTCGTCATGGTTGTAGATGTGCAGATCAATTGGCTCGGATGACGAGGTATGGCAGGGTGGATCGAGATGGCGCTGCTGGAGGTTTCGGAGGATGTGGCGGCCGTGGACGCGGACAGGTGGGCTGCGATGGATATGGATGGGGCGTGCGATGGTTGTGTTGTGCGTGGTGTGTTGATGGTTGCGCATGTGGGTTGTTGATGAGTTGGTGGTGTTTGTTGTTTCGTGCAAGCGCCGTTGGTTTAGTGGTAAAATATCTCGTTGCCAACGAGATGCCCCGGGTTCGATTCCCGGACGGCGCATTCTCTTATGCCTCTGCTCCTCGCTTTTGCTCTTCGCAAACGTTGACCGCGTCTCTCGGGGCATGCGGCTACCGCTATGCCATGGCTATAGTCACCGGTCGTCATGGTTGTAGATGTGCAGATCAATTGGCTCGGATGACGAGGTATGGCAGGGTGGATCGAGATGGCGCTGCTGGAGGTTTCGGAGGATGTGGCGGCCGTGGACGCGGACAGGTGGGCTGCGATGGATATGGATGGGGCGTGCGATGGTTGTGTTGTGCGTGGTGTGTTGATGGTTGCGCATGTGGGTTGTTGATGTGTTGGTGGTGTTTGTTGTTTCGTGCAAGCGCCGTTGGTTTAGTGGTAAAATATCTCGTTGCCAACGAGATGCCCCGGGTTCGATTCCCGGACGGCGCATTCTCTTATGCCTCTGCTCCTCGCTTTTGCTCTTCGCAAGCGTTGACCGCGTCTCTCGGGGCATGCGGCTACCGCTATGCCATGGCTATAGTCACCGGTCGTCATGGTTGTAGATGTGCAGATCAATTGGCTCGGATGACGAGGTATGGCAGGGTGGATCGAGATGGCGCTGCTGGAGGTTTCGGAGGATGTGGCGGCCGTGGACGCGGACAGGTGGGCTGCGATGGATATGGATGGGGCGTGCGATGGTTGTGTTGTGCGTGGTGTGTTGATGGTTGCGCATGTGGGTTGTTGATGTGTTGGTGGTGTTTGTTGTTTCGTGCAAGCGCCGTTGGTTTAGTGGTAAAATATCTCGTTGCCAACGAGATGCCCCGGGTTCGATTCCCGGACGGCGCATTCTCTTATGCCTCTGCTCCTCGCTTTTGCTCTTCGCAAGCGTTGACCGCGTCTCTCGGGGCATGCGGCTACCGCTATGCCATGGCTATAGTCACCGGTCGTCATGGTTGTAGATGTGCAGATCAATTGGCTCGGATGACGAGGTATGGCAGGGTGGATCGAGATGGCGCTGCTGGAGGTTTCGGAGGATGTGGCGGCCGTGGACGCGGACAGGTGGGCTGCGATGGATATGGATGGGGCGTGCGATGGTTGTGTTGTGCGTGGTGTGTTGATGGTTGCGCATGTGGGTTGTTGATGAGTTGGTGGTGTTTGTTGTTTCGTGCAAGCGCCGTTGATTTAGTGGTAAAATATCTCGTTGCCAACGAGATGCCCCGGGTTCGATTCCCGGACGGCGCATTCTCTTATGCCTCTGCTCCTCGCTTTTGCTCTTCGCAAGCGTTGACCGCGTCTCTCGGGGCATGCGGCTACCGCTATGCCATGGCTATAGTCACCGGTCGTCATGGTTGTAGATGTGCAGATCAATTGGCTCGGATGACGAGGTATGGCAGGGTGGATCGAGATGGCGCTGCTGGAGGTTTCGGAGGATGTGGCGGCCGTGGACGCGGACAGGTGGGCTGCGATGGATATGGATGGGGCGTGCGATGGTTGTGTTGTGCGTGGTGTGTTGATGGTTGCGCATGTGGGTTGTTGATGTGTTGGTGGTGTTTGTTGTTTCGTGCAAGCGCCGTTGGTTTAGTGGTAAAATATCTCGTTGCCAACGAGATGCCCCGGGTTCGATTCCCGGACGGCGCATTCTCTTATGCCTCTGCTCCTCGCTTGTGCTCTTCGCAAGCGTTGACCGCGTCTCTCGGGGTATGCGGCTACCGCTATGCCATGGCTATAGTCACCGGTCGTCATGGCTGTAGATGTGCAGATCAATTGGCTCGGATGACGAGGTATGGCAGGGTGGATCGAGATGGCGCTGCTGGAGGTTTCGGAGGATGTGGCGGCCGTGGACGCGGACAGGTGGGCTGCGATGGATATGGATGGGGCGTGCGATGGTTGTGTTGTGCGTGGTGTGTTGATGGTTGCGCATGTGGGTTGTTGATGTGTTGGTGGTGTTTGTTGTTTCGTGCAAGCGCCGTTGGTTTAGTGGTAAAATATCTCGTTGCCAACGAGATGCCCCGGGTTCGATTCCCGGACGGCGCATTCTCTTATGCCTCTGCTCCTCGCTTTTGCTCTTCGCAAGCGTTGACCGCGTCTCTCGGGGTATGCGGCTACCGCTATGCCATGGCTATAGTCACCGGTCGTCATGGCTGTAGATGTGCAGATCAATTGGCTCGGATGACGAGGTATGGCAGGGTGGATCGAGATGGCGCTGCTGGAGGTTTCGGAGGATGTGGCGGCCGTGGACGCGGACAGGTGGGCTGCGATGGATATGGATGGGGCGTGCGATGGTTGTGTTGTGCGTGGTGTGTTGATGGTTGCGCATGTGGGTTGTTGATGTGTTGGTGGTGTTTGTTGTTTCGTGCAAGCGCCGTTGGTTTAGTGGTAAAATATCTCGTTGCCAACGAGATGCCCCGGGTTCGATTCCCGGACGGCGCATTCTCTTATGCCTCTGCTCCTCGCTTTTGCTCCTCGCAAGCGTTGACCGCGTCTCTCGGGGTATGCGGCTACCGCTATGCCATGGCTATAGTCACCGGTCGTCATGGTTGTAGATGTGCAGATCAATTGGCTCGGATGACGAGGTATGGCAGGGTGGATCGAGATGGCGCTGCTGGAGGTTTCGGAGGATGTGGCGGCCGTGGACGCGGACAGGTGGGCTGCGATGGATATGGATGGGGCGTGCGATGGTTGTGTTGTGCGTGGTGTGTTGATGGTTGCGCATGTGGGTTGTTGATGTGTTGGTGGTGTTTGTTGTTTCGTGCAAGCGCCGTTGGTTTAGTGGTAAAATATCTCGTTGCCAACGAGATGCCCCGGGTTCGATTCCCGGACGGCGCATTCTCTTATGCCTCTGCTCCTCGCTTTTGCTCTTCGCAAGCGTTGACCGCGTCTCTCGGGGCATGCGGCTACCGCTATGCCATGGCTATAGTCACCGGTCGTCATGGTTGTAGATGTGCAGATCAATTGGCTCGGATGACGAGGTATGGCAGGGTGGATCGAGATGGCGCTGCTGGAGGTTTCGGAGGATGTGGCGGCCGTGGACGCGGACAGGTGGGCTGCGATGGATATGGATGGGGCGTGCGATGGTTGTGTTGTGCGTGGTGTGTTGATGGTTGCGCATGTGGGTTGTTGATGTGTTGGTGGTGTTTGTTGTTTCGTGCAAGCGCCGTTGGTTTAGTGGTAACATATCTCGTTGCCAACGAGATGCCCCGGGTTCGATTCCCGGACGGCGCATTCTCTTATGCCTCTGCTCCTCGCTTTTGCTCTTCGCAAGCGTTGACCGCGTCTCTCGGGGTATGCGGCTACCGCTATGCCATGGCTATAGTCACAGGTCGTCATGGCTGTAGATGTGCAGATCAATTGGCTCGGATGACGAGGTATGGCAGGGTGGATCGAGATGGCGCTGCTGGAGGTTTCGGAGGATGTGGCGGCCGTGGACGCGGACAGGTGGGCTGCGATGGATATGGATGGGGCGTGCGATGGTTGTGTTGTGCGTGGTGTGTTGATGGTTGCGCATGTGGGTTGTTGATGTGTTGGTGGTGTTTGTTGTTTCGTGCAAGCGCCGTTGGTTTAGTGGTAAAATATCTCGTTGCCAACGAGATGCCCCGGGTTCGATTCCCGGACGGCGCATTCTCTTATGCCTCTGCTCCTCGCTTTTGCTCCTCGCAAGCGTTGACCGCGTCTCTCGGGGTATGCGGCTACCGCTATGCCATGGCTATAGTCACCGGTCGTCATGGTTGTAGATGTGCAGATCAATTGGCTCGGATGACGAGGTATGGCAGGGTGGATCGAGATGGCGCTGCTGGAGGTTTCGGAGGATGTGGCGGCCGTGGACGCGGACAGGTGGGCTGCGATGGATATGGATGGGGCGTGCGATGGTTGTGTTGTGCGTGGTGTGTTGATGGTTGCGCATGTGGGTTGTTGATGTGTTGGTGGTGTTTGTTGTTTCGTGCAAGCGCCGTTGGTTTAGTGGTAAAATATCTCGTTGCCAACGAGATGCCCCGGGTTCGATTCCCGGACGGCGCATTCTCTTACGCCTCTGCTCCTCGCTTTTGCTCTTCGCAAGCGTTGACCGCGTCTCTCGGGGTATGCGGCAACCGCTATGCCATGGCTATAGTCACCGGTCGTCATGGTTGTAGATGTGCAGATCAATTGGCTCGGATGACGAGGTATGGCAGGGTGGATCGAGATGGCGCTGCTGGAGGTTTCGGAGGATGTGGCGGCCGTGGACGCGGACTGGGCTGTGATGGATATGGATGGGGCGTGCGATGGTTGTGTTGTGCGTGGTGTGTTGATGGTTGCGCATGTGGGTTGTTGATGTGTTGGTGGTGTTTGTTGTTTCGTGCAAGCGCCGTTGGTTTAGTGGTAAAATATCTCGTTGCCAACGAGATGCCCCGGGTTCGATTCCCGGACGGCGCATTCTCTTACGCCTCTGCTCCTCGCTTTTGCTCTTCGCAAGCGTTGACCGCGTCTCTCGGGGTATGCGGCTACCGCTATGCCATGGCTATAGTCACCGGTCGTCATGGTTGTAGATGTGCAGATCAATTGGCTCGGATGACGAGGTATGGCAGGGTGGATCGAGATGGCGCTGCTGGAGGTTTCGGAGGATGTGGCGGCCGTGGACGCGGACTGGGCTGTGATGGATATGGATGGGGCGTGCGATGGTTGTGTTGTGCGTGGTGTGTTGATGGTTGCGCATGTGGGTTGTTGATGTGTTGGTGGTGTTTGTTGTTTCGTGCAAGCGCCGTTGGTTTAGTGGTAAAATATCTCGTTGCCAACGAGATGCCCCGGGTTCGATTCCCGGACGGCGCATTCTCTTACGCCTCTGCTCCTCGCTTTTGCTCTTCGCAAGCGTTGACCGCGTCTCTCGGGGTATGCGGCTACCGCTATGCCATGGCTATAGTCACCGGTCGTCATGGTTGTAGATGTGCAGATCAATTGGCTCGGATGACGAGGTATGGCAGGGTGGATCGAGATGGCGCTGCTGGAGGTTTCGGAGGATGTGGCGGCCGTGGACGCGGACAGGTGGGCTGCGATGGATATGGATGGGGCGTGCGATGGTTGTGTTGTGCGTGGTGTGTTGATGGTTGCGCATGTGGGTTGTTGATGTGTTGGTGGTGTTTGTTGTTTCGTGCAAGCGCCGTTGGTTTAGTGGTAAAATATCTCGTTGCCAACGAGATGCCCCGGGTTCGATTCCCGGACGGCGCATTCTCTTATGCCTCTGCTCCTCGCTTTTGCTCTTCGCAAGCGTTGACCGCGTCACTCGGGGTATGCGGCTACCGCTATGCCATGGCTATAGTCACCGGTCGTCATGGTTGTAGATGTGCAGATCAATTGGCTCGGATGACGAGGTATGGCAGGGTGGATCGAGATGGCGCTGCTGGAGGTTTCGGAGGATGTGGCGGCCGTGGACGCGGACTGGGCTGCGATGGATATGGATGGGGCGTGCGATGGTTGTGTTGTGCGTGGTGTGTTGATGGTTGCGCATGTGGGTTGTTGATGAGTTGGTGGTGTTTGTTGTTTCGTGCAAGCGCCGTTGATTTAGTGGTAAAATATCTCGTTGCCAACGAGATGCCCCGGGTTCGATTCCCGGACGGCGCATTCTCTTATGCCTCTGCTCCTCGCTTTTGCTCTTCGCAAGCGTTGACCGCGTCTCTCGGGGTATGCGGCTACCGCTATGCCATGGCTATAGTCACCGGTCGTCATGGTTGTAGATGTGCAGATCAATTGGCTCGGATGACGAGGTATGGCAGGGTGGATCGAGATGGCGCTGCTGGAGGTTTCGGAGGATGTGGCGGCCGTGGACGCGGACTGGGCTGCGATGGATATGGATGGGGCGTGCGATGGTTGTGTTGTGCGTGGTGTGTTGATGGTTGCGCATGTGGGTTGTTGATGTGTTGGTGGTGTTTGTTGTTTCGTGCAAGCGCCGTTGGTTTAGTGGTAAAATATCTCGTTGCCAACGAGATGCCCCGGGTTCGATTCCCGGACGGCGCATTCTCTTATGCCTCTGCTCCTCGCTTTTGCTCTTCGCAAGCGTTGACCGCGTCACTCGGGGTATGCGGCTACCGCTATGCCATGGCTATAGTCACCGGTCGTCATGGTTGTAGATGTGCAGATCAATTGGCTCGGATGACGAGGTATGGCAGGGTGGATCGAGATGGCGCTGCTGGAGGTTTCGGAGGATGTGGCGGCCGTGGACGCGGACAGGTGGGCTGCGATGGATATGGATGGGGCGTGCGATGGTTGTGTTGTGCGTGGTGTGTTGATGGTTGCGCATGTGGGTTGTTGATGAGTTGGTGGTGTTTGTTGTTTCGTGCAAGCGCCGTTGATTTAGTGGTAAAATATCTCGTTGCCAACGAGATGCCCCGGGTTCGATTCCCGGACGGCGCATTCTCTTATGCCTCTGCTCCTCGCTTTTGCTCTTCGCAAGCGTTGACCGCGTCTCTCGGGGTATGCGGCTACCGCTATGCCATGGCTATAGTCACCGGTCGTCATGGTTGTAGATGTGCAGATCAATTGGCTCGGATGACGAGGTATGGCAGGGTGGATCGAGATGGCGCTGCTGGAGGTTTCGGAGGATGTGGCGGCCGTGGACGCGGACTGGGCTGCGATGGATATGGATGGGGCGTGCGATGGTTGTGTTGTGCGTGGTGTGTTGATGGTTGCGCATGTGGGTTGTTGATGTGTTGGTGGTGTTTGTTGTTTCGTGCAAGCGCCGTTGGTTTAGTGGTAACATATCTCGTTGCCAACGAGATGCCCCGGGTTTGATTCCCGGACGGCGCATTCTCTTATGCCTCTGCTCCTCGCTTTTGCTCCTCGCAAGCGTTGACCGCGTCTCTCGGGGTATGCGGCTACCGCTATGCCATGGCTATAGTCACCGGTCGTCATGGTTGTAGATGTGCAGATCAATTGGCTCGGATGACGAGGTATGGCAGGGTGGATCGAGATGGCGCTGCTGGAGGTTTCGGAGGATGTGGCGGCCGTGGACGCGGACTGGGCTGTGATGGATATGGATGGGGCGTGCGATGGTTGTGTTGTGCGTGGTGTGTTGATGGTTGCGCATGTGGGTTGTTGATGTGTTGGTGGTGTTTGTTGTTTCGTGCAAGCGCCGTTGGTTTAGTGGTAAAATATCTCGTTGCCAACGAGATGCCCCGGGTTCGATTCCCGGACGGCGCATTCTCTTATGCCTCTGCTCCTCGCTTTTGCTCTTCGCAAGCGTTGACCGCGTCTCTCGGGGTATGCGGCTGCCGCTATGCCATGGCTATAGTCACCGGTCGTCATGGTTGTAGATGTGCAGATCAATTGGCTCGGATGACGAGGTATGGCAGGGTGGATCGAGATGGCGCTGCTGGAGGTTTCGGAGGATGTGGCGGCCGTGGACGCGGACTGGGCTGTGATGGATATGGATGGGGCGTGCGATGGTTGTGTTGTGCGTGGTGTGTTGATGGTTGCGCATGTGGGTTGTTGATGTGTTGGTGGTGTTTGTTGTTTCGTGCAAGCGCCGTTGGTTTAGTGGTAAAATATCTCGTTGCCAACGAGATGCCCCGGGTTCGATTCCCGGACGGCGCATTCTCTTACGCCTCTGCTCCTCGTTTTTGCTCCTCACAAGCGTTGACCGCGTCTCTCGGGGTATGCGGCTACCGCTATGCCATGGCTATAGTCACCGGTCGTCATGGTTGTAGATGTGCAGATCAATTGGCTCGGATGACGAGGTATGGCAGGGTGGATCGAGATGGCGCTGCTGGAGGTTTCGGAGGATGTGGCGGCCGTGGACGCGGACTGGGCTGTGATGGATATGGATGGGGCGTGCGATGGTTGTGTTGTGCGTGGTGTGTTGATGGTTGCGCATGTGGGTTGTTGATGAGTTGGTGGTGTTTGTTGTTTCGTGCAAGCGCCGTTGGTTTAGTGGTAAAATATCTCGTTGCCAACGAGATGCCCCGGGTTCGATTCCCGGACGGCGCATTCTCTTATGCCTCTGCTCCTCGCTTTTGCTCTTCGCAAGCGTTGACCGCGTCTCTCGGGGTATGCGGCTGCCGCTATGCCATGGCTATAGTCACCGGTCGTCATGGTTGTAGATGTGCAGATCAATTGGCTCGGATGACGAGGTATGGCAGGGTGGATCGAGATGGCGCTGCTGGAGGTTTCGGAGGATGTGGCGGCCGTGGACGCGGACTGGGCTGCGATGGATATGGATGGGGCGTGCGATGGTTGTGTTGTGCGTGGTGTGTTGATGGTTGCGCATGTGGGTTGTTGATGAGTTGGTGGTGTTTGTTGTTTCGTGCAAGCGCCGTTGGTTTAGTGGTAACATATCTCGTTGCCAACGAGATGCCCCGGGTTTGATTCCCGGACGGCGCATTCTCTTATGCCTCTGCTCCTCGCTTTTGCTCCTCGCAAGCGTTGACCGCGTCTCTCGGGGTATGCGGCTACCGCTATGCCATGGCTATAGTCACCGGTCGTCATGGTTGTAGATGTGCAGATCAATTGGCTCGGATGACGAGGTATGGCAGGGTGGATCGAGATGGCGCTGCTGGAGGTTTCGGAGGATGTGGCGGCCGTGGACGCGGACTGGGCTGTGATGGATATGGATGGGGCGTGCGATGGTTGTGTTGTGCGTGGTGTGTTGATGGTTGCGCATGTGGGTTGTTGATGTGTTGGTGGTGTTTGTTGTTTCGTGCAAGCGCCGTTGGTTTAGTGGTAAAATATCTCGTTGCCAACGAGATGCCCCGGGTTCGATTCCCGGACGGCGCATTCTCTTATGCCTCTGCTCCTCGCTTTTGCTCTTCGCAAGCGTTGACCGCGTCTCTCGGGGTATGCGGCTGCCGCTATGCCATGGCTATAGTCACCGGTCGTCATGGTTGTAGATGTGCAGATCAATTGGCTCGGATGACGAGGTATGGCAGGGTGGATCGAGATGGCGCTGCTGGAGGTTTCGGAGGATGTGGCGGCCGTGGACGCGGACTGGGCTGCGATGGATATGGATGGGGCGTGCGATGGTTGTGTTGTGCGTGGTGTGTTGATGGTTGCGCATGTGGGTTGTTGATGTGTTGGTGGTGTTTGTTGTTTCGTGCAAGCGCCGTTGGTTTAGTGGTAACATATCTCGTTGCCAACGAGATGCCCCGGGTTTGATTCCCGGACGGCGCATTCTCTTATGCCTCTGCTCCTCGCTTTTGCTCCTCGCAAGCGTTGACCGCGTCTCTCGGGGTATGCGGCTACCGCTATGCCATGGCTATAGTCACCGGTCGTCATGGTTGTAGATGTGCAGATCAATTGGCTCGGATGACGAGGTATGGCAGGGTGGATCGAGATGGCGCTGCTGGAGGTTTCGGAGGATGTGGCGGCCGTGGACGCGGACTGGGCTGTGATGGATATGGATGGGGCGTGCGATGGTTGTGTTGTGCGTGGTGTGTTGATGGTTGCGCATGTGGGTTGTTGATGTGTTGGTGGTGTTTGTTGTTTCGTGCAAGCGCCGTTGGTTTAGTGGTAAAATATCTCGTTGCCAACGAGATGCCCCGGGTTCGATTCCCGGACGGCGCATTCTCTTATGCCTCTGCTCCTCGCTTTTGCTCTTCGCAAGCGTTGACCGCGTCTCTCGGGGTATGCGGCTGCCGCTATGCCATGGCTATAGTCACCGGTCGTCATGGTTGTAGATGTGCAGATCAATTGGCTCGGATGACGAGGTATGGCAGGGTGGATCGAGATGGCGCTGCTGGAGGTTTCGGAGGATGTGGCGGCCGTGGACGCGGACTGGGCTGTGATGGATATGGATGGGGCGTGCGATGGTTGTGTTGTGCGTGGTGTGTTGATGGTTGCGCATGTGGGTTGTTGATGTGTTGGTGGTGTTTGTTGTTTCGTGCAAGCGCCGTTGGTTTAGTGGTAAAATATCTCGTTGCCAACGAGATGCCCCGGGTTCGATTCCCGGACGGCGCATTCTCTTACGCCTCTGCTCCTCGTTTTTGCTCCTCGCAAGCGTTGACCGCGTCTCTCGGGGTATGCGGCTACCGCTATGCCATGGCTATAGTCACCGGTCGTCATGGTTGTAGATGTGCAGATCAATTGGCTCGGATGACGAGGTATGGCAGGGTGGATCGAGATGGCGCTGCTGGAGGTTTCGGAGGATGTGGCGGCCGTGGACGCGGACTGGGCTGTGATGGATATGGATGGGGCGTGCGATGGTTGTGTTGTGCGTGGTGTGTTGATGGTTGCGCATGTGGGTTGTTGATGAGTTGGTGGTGTTTGTTGTTTCGTGCAAGCGCCGTTGGTTTAGTGGTAAAATATCTCGTTGCCAACGAGATGCCCCGGGTTCGATTCCCGGACGGCGCATTCTCTTATGCCTCTGCTCCTCGCTTTTGCTCTTCGCAAGCGTTGACCGCGTCTCTCGGGGTATGCGGCTGCCGCTATGCCATGGCTATAGTCACCGGTCGTCATGGTTGTAGATGTGCAGATCAATTGGCTCGGATGACGAGGTATGGCAGGGTGGATCGAGATGGCGCTGCTGGAGGTTTCGGAGGATGTGGCGGCCGTGGACGCGGACACGTGGGCTGCGATGGATATGGATGGGGCGTGCGATGGTTGTGTTGTGCGTGGTGTGTTGATGGTTGCGCATGTGGGTTGTTGATGTGTTGGTGGTGTTTGTTGTTTCGTGCAAGCGCCGTTGGTTTAGTGGTAAAATATCTCGTTGCCAACGAGATGCCCCGGGTTCGATTCCCGGACGGCGCATTCTCTTATGCCTCTGCTCCTCGCTTTTGCTCTTCGCAAGCGTTGACCGCGTCTCTCGGGGTATGCGGCTACCGCTATGCCATGGCTATAGCCACCGGTCGTCATGGCTGTAGATGTGCAGATCAATTGGCTCGGATGCCGAGGTATGGCAGGGTGGATCGAGATGGCGCTGCTGGAGGTTTCGGAGGATGTGGCGGCCGTGGACGCGGACAGGTGGGCTGCGATGGATATGGATGGGGCGTGCGATGGTTGTGTTGTGCGTGGTGTGTTGATGGTTGCGCATGTGGGTTGTTGATGTGTTGGTGGTGTTTGTTGTTTCGTGCAAGCGCCGTTGGTTTAGTGGTAAAATATCTCGTTGCCAACGAGATGCCCCGGGTTCGATTCCCGGACGGCGCATTCTCTTATGCCTCTGCTCCTCGCTTTTGCTCTTCGCAAGCGTTGACCGCGTCTCTCGGGGTATGCGGCTACCGCTATGCCATGGCTATAGCCACCGGTCGTCATGGCTGTAGATGTGCAGATCAATTGGCTCGGATGCCGAGGTATGGCAGGGTGGATCGAGATGGCGCTGCTGGAGGTTTCGGAGGATGTGGCGGCCGTGGACGCGGACAGGTGGGCTGCGATGGATATGGATGGGGCGTGCGATGGTTGTGTTGTGCGTGGTGTGTTGATGGTTGCGCATGTGGGTTGTTGATGTGTTGGTGGTGTTTGTTGTTTCGTGCAAGCGCCGTTGGTTTAGTGGTAAAATATCTCGTTGCCAACGAGATGCCCCGGGTTCGATTCCCGGACGGCGCATTCTCTTATGCCTCTGCTCCTCGCTTTTGCTCTTCGCAAGCGTTGACCGCGTCTCTCGGGGTATGCGGCTACCGCTATGCCATGGCTATAGCCACCGGTCGTCATGGCTGTAGATGTGCAGATCAATTGGCTCGGATGACGAGGTATGGCAGGGTGGATCGAGATGGCGCTGCTGGAGGTTTCGGAGGATGTGGCGGCCGTGGACGCGGACAGGTGGGCTGCGATGGATATGGATGGGGCGTGCGATGGTTGTGTTGTGCGTGGTGTGTTGATGGTTGCGCATGTGGGTTGTTGATGTGTTGGTGGTGTTTGTTGTTTCGTGCAAGCGCCGTTGGTTTAGTGGTAAAATATCTCGTTGCCAACGAGATGCCCCGGGTTCGATTCCCGGACGGCGCATTCTCTTACGCCTCTGCTCCTCGTTTTTGCTCCTCGCAAGCGTTGACCGCGTCTCTCGGGGTATGCGGCTACCGCTATGCCATGGCTATAGTCACCGGTCGTCATGGTTGTAGATGTGCAGATCAATTGGCTCGGATGACGAGGTATGGCAGGGTGGATCGAGATGGCGCTGCTGGAGGTTTCGGAGGATGTGGCGGCCGTGGACGCGGACTGGGCTGTGATGGATATGGATGGGGCGTGCGATGGTTGTGTTGTGCGTGGTGTGTTGATGGTTGCGCATGTGGGTTGTTGATGAGTTGGTGGTGTTTGTTGTTTCGTGCAAGCGCCGTTGGTTTAGTGGTAAAATATCTCGTTGCCAACGAGATGCCCCGGGTTCGATTCCCGGACGGCGCATTCTCTTATGCCTCTGCTCCTCGCTTTTGCTCTTCGCAAGCGTTGACCGCGTCTCTCGGGGTATGCGGCTGCCGCTATGCCATGGCTATAGTCACCGGTCGTCATGGTTGTAGATGTGCAGATCAATTGGCTCGGATGACGAGGTATGGCAGGGTGGATCGAGATGGCGCTGCTGGAGGTTTCGGAGGATGTGGCGGCCGTGGACGCGGACTGGGCTGTGATGGATATGGATGGGGCGTGCGATGGTTGTGTTGTGCGTGGTGTGTTGATGGTTGCGCATGTGGGTTGTTGATGTGTTGGTGGTGTTTGTTGTTTCGTGCAAGCGCCGTTGGTTTAGTGGTAAAATATCTCGTTGCCAACGAGATGCCCCGGGTTCGATTCCCGGACGGCGCATTCTCTTACGCCTCTGCTCCTCGTTTTTGCTCCTCGCAAGCGTTGACCGCGTCTCTCGGGGTATGCGGCTACCGCTATGCCATGGCTATAGTCACCGGTCGTCATGGTTGTAGATGTGCAGATCAATTGGCTCGGATGACGAGGTATGGCAGGGTGGATCGAGATGGCGCTGCTGGAGGTTTCGGAGGATGTGGCGGCCATGGACGCGGACTGGGCTGTGATGGATATGGATGGGGCGTGCGATGGTTGTGTTGTGCGTGGTGTGTTGATGGTTGCGCATGTGGGTTGTTGATGTGTTGGTGGTGTTTGTTATTTCGTGCAAGCGCCGTTGGTTTAGTGGTAAAATATCTCGTTGCCAACGAGATGCCCCGGGTTCGATTCCCGGACGGCGCATTCTCTTATGCCTCTGCTCCTCGCTTTTGCTCTTCGCAAGCGTTGACCGCGTCTCTCGGGGTATGCGGCTACCGCTATGCCATGGCTATAGTCACCGGTCGTCATGGTTGTAGATGTGCAGATCAATTGGCTCGGATGACGAGGTATGGCAGGGTGGATCGAGATGGCGCTGCTGGAGGTTTCGGAGGATGTGGCGGCCGTGGACGCGGACTGGGCTGTGATGGATATGGATGGGGCGTGCGATGGTTGTGTTGTGCGTGGTGTGTTGATGGTTGCGCATGTGGGTTGTTGATGTGTTGGTGGTGTTTGTTGTTTCGTGCAAGCGCCGTTGGTTTAGTGGTAAAATATCTCGTTGCCAACGAGATGCCCCGGGTTCGATTCCCGGACGGCGCATTCTCTTATGCCTCTGCTCCTCGCTTTTGCTCTTCGCAAGCGTTGACCGCGTCTCTCGGGGTATGCGGCTGCCGCTATGCCATGGCTATAGTCACCGGTCGTCATGGTTGTAGATGTGCAGATCAATTGGCTCGGATGACGAGGTATGGCAGGGTGGATCGAGATGGCGCTGCTGGAGGTTTCGGAGGATGTGGCGGCCGTGGACGCGGACAGGTGGGCTGCGATGGATATGGATGGGGCGTGCGATGGTTGTGTTGTGCGTGGTGTGTTGATGGTTGCGCATGTGGGTTGTTGATGTGTTGGTGGTGTTTGTTGTTTCGTGCAAGCGCCGTTGGTTTAGTGGTAAAATATCTCGTTGCCAACGAGATGCCCCGGGTTCGATTCCCGGACGGCGCATTCTCTTACGCCTCTGCTCCTCGCTTTTGCTCCTCGCAAGCGTTGACCGCGTCTCTCGGGGTATGCGGCTACCGCTATGCCATGGCTATAGTCACCGGTCGTCATGGTTGTAGATGTGCAGATCAATTGGCTCGGATGACGAGGTATGGCAGGGTGGATCGAGATGGCGCTGCTGGAGGTTTCGGAGGATGTGGCGGCCGTGGACGCGGACTGGGCTGTGATGGATATGGATGGGGCGTGCGATGGTTGTGTTGTGCGTGGTGTGTTGATGGTTGCGCATGTGGGTTGTTGATGTGTTGGTGGTGTTTGTTGTTTCGTGCAAGCGCCGTTGGTTTAGTGGTAAAATATCTCGTTGCCAACGAGATGCCCCGGGTTCGATTCCCGGACGGCGCATTCTCTTATGCCTCTGCTCCTCGCTTTTGCTCTTCGCAAGCGTTGACCGCGTCTCTCGGGGTATGCGGCTACCGCTATGCCATGGCTATAGTCACCGGTCGTCATGGTTGTAGATGTGCAGATCAATTGGCTCGGATGACGAGGTATGGCAGGGTGGATCGAGATGGCGCTGCTGGAGGTTTCGGAGGATGTGGCGGCCGTGGACGCGGACTGGGCTGTGATGGATATGGATGGGGCGTGCGATGGTTGTGTTGTGCGTGGTGTGTTGATGGTTGCGCATGTGGGTTGTTGATGTGTTGGCGGTGTTTGTTGTTTCGTGCAAGCGCCGTTGGTTTAGTGGTAAAATATCTCGTTGCCAACGAGATGCCCCGGGTTCGATTCCCGGACGGCGCATTCTCTTACGCCTCTGCTCCTCGTTTTTGCTCCTCGCAAGCGTTGACCGCGTCTCTCGGGGTATGCGGCTACCGCTATGCCATGGCTATAGTCACCGGTCGTCATGGTTGTAGATGTGCAGATCAATTGGCTCGGATGACGAGGTATGGCAGGGTGGATCGAGATGGCGCTGCTGGAGGTTTCGGAGGATGTGGCGGCCGTGGACGCGGACAGGTGGGCTGCGATGGATATGGATGGGGCGTGCGATGGTTGTGTTGTGCGTGGTGTGTTGATGGTTGCGCATGTGGGTTGTTGATGTGTTGGTGGTGTTTGTTGTTTCGTGCAAGCGCCGTTGGTTTAGTGGTAAAATATCTCGTTGCCAACGAGATGCCCCGGGTTCGATTCCCGGACGGCGCATTCTCTTATGCCTCTGCTCCTCGCTTTTGCTCTTCGCAAGCGTTGACCGCGTCTCTCGGGGTATGCGGCTACCGCTATGCCATGGCTATAGTCACCGGTCGTCATGGTTGTAGATGTGCAGATCAATTGGCTCGGATGACGAGGTATGGCAGGGTGGATCGAGATGGCGCTGCTGGAGGTTTCGGAGGATGTGGCGGCCGTGGACGCGGACTGGGCTGCGATGGATATTGATGGGGCGTGCGATGGTTGTGTTGTGCGTGGTGTGTTGATGGTTGCGCATGTGGGTTGTTGATGTGTTGGTGGTGTTTGTTGTTTCGTGCAAGCGCCGTTGGTTTAGTGGTAAAATATCTCGTTGCCAACGAGATGCCCCGGGTTCGATTCCCGGACGGCGCATTCTCTTATGCCTCTGCTCCTCGCTTTTGCTCTTCGCAAGCGTTGACCGCGTCTCTCGGGGTATGCGGCTGCCGCTATGCCATGGCTATAGTCACCGGTCGTCATGGTTGTAGATGTGCAGATCAATTGGCTCGGATGACGAGGTATGGCAGGGTGGATCGAGATGGCGCTGCTGGAGGTTTCGGAGGATGTGGCGGCCGTGGACGCGGACAGGTGGGCTGCGATGGATATGGATGGGGCGTGCGATGGTTGTGTTGTGCGTGGTGTGTTGATGGTTGCGCATGTGGGTTGTTGATGTGTTGGTGGTGTTTGTTGTTTCGTGCAAGCGCCGTTGGTTTAGTGGTAAAATATCTCGTTGCCAACGAGATGCCCCGGGTTCGATTCCCGGACGGCGCATTCTCTTATGCCTCTGCTCCTCGCTTTTGCTCTTCGCAAGCGTTGACCGCGTCTCTCGGGGTATGCGGCTGCCGCTATGCCATGGCTATAGTCACCGGTCGTCATGGTTGTAGATGTGCAGATCAATTGGCTCGGATGACGAGGTATGGCAGGGTGGATCGAGATGGCGCTGCTGGAGGTTTCGGAGGATGTGGCGGCCGTGGACGCGGACAGGTGGGCTGCGATGGATATGGATGGGGCGTGCGATGGTTGTGTTGTGCGTGGTGTGTTGATGGTTGCGCATGTGGGTTGTTGATGTGTTGGTGGTGTTTGTTGTTTCGTGCAAGCGCCGTTGGTTTAGTGGTAAAATATCTCGTTGCCAACGAGATGCCCCGGGTTCGATTCCCGGACGGCGCATTCTCTTATGCCTCTGCTCCTCGCTTTTGCTCTTCGCAAGCGTTGACCGCGTCTCTCGGGGTATGCGGCTGCCGCTATGCCATGGCTATAGTCACCGGTCGTCATGGTTGTAGATGTGCAGATCAATTGGCTCGGATGACGAGGTATGGCAGGGTGGATCGAGATGGCGCTGCTGGAGGTTTCGGAGGATGTGGCGGCCGTGGACGCGGACAGGTGGGCTGCGATGGATATGGATGGGGCGTGCGATGGTTGTGTTGTGCGTGGTGTGTTGATGGTTGCGCATGTGGGTTGTTGATGTGTTGGTGGTGTTTGTTGTTTCGTGCAAGCGCCGTTGGTTTAGTGGTAAAATATCTCGTTGCCAACGAGATGCCCCGGGTTCGATTCCCGGACGGCGCATTCTCTTACGCCTCTGCTCCTCGCTTTTGCTCCTCGCAAGCGTTGACCGCGTCTCTCGGGGTATGCGGCTACCGCTATGCCATGGCTATAGTCACCGGTCGTCATGGTTGTAGATGTGCAGATCAATTGGCTCGGATGACGAGGTATGGCAGGGTGGATCGAGATGGCGCTGCTGGAGGTTTCGGAGGATGTGGCGGCCGTGGACGCGGACAGGTGGGCTGCGATGGATATGGATGGGGCGTGCGATGGTTGTGTTGTGCGTGGTGTGTTGATGGTTGCGCATGTGGGTTGTTGATGTGTTGGTGGTGTTTGTTGTTTCGTGCAAGCGCCGTTGGTTTAGTGGTAAAATATCTCGTTGCCAACGAGATGCCCCGGGTTCGATTCCCGGACGGCGCATTCTCTTACGCCTCTGCTCCTCGCTTTTGCTCCTCGCAAGCGTTGACCGCGTCTCTCGGGGTATGCGGCTACCGCTATGCCATGGCTATAGTCACCGGTCGTCATGGTTGTAGATGTGCAGATCAATTGGCTCGGATGACGAGGTATGGCAGGGTGGATCGAGATGGCGCTGCTGGAGGTTTCGGAGGATGTGGCGGCCGTGGACGCGGACAGGTGGGCTGCGATGGATATGGATGGGGCGTGCGATGGTTGTGTTGTGCGTGGTGTGTTGATGGTTGCGCATGTGGGTTGTTGATGTGTTGGTGGTGTTTGTTGTTTCGTGCAAGCGCCGTTGGTTTAGTGGTAAAATATCTCGTTGCCAACGAGATGCCCCGGGTTCGATTCCCGGACGGCGCATTCTCTTACGCCTCTGCTACTCGCTTTTGCTCTTCGCAAGCGTTGACCGCGTCTCTCGGGGTATGCGGCTACCGCTATGCCATGGCTATAGTCACCGGTCGTCATGGTTGTAGATGTGCAGATCAATTGGCTCGGATGACGAGGTATGGCAGGGTGGATCGAGATGGCGCTGCTGGAGGTTTCGGAGGATGTGGCGGCCGTGGACGCGGACTGGGCTGTGATGGATATGGATGGGGCGTGCGATGGTTGTGTTGTGCGTGGTGTGTTGATGGTTGCGCATGTGGGTTGTTGATGTGTTGGTGGTGTTTGTTGTTTCGTGCAAGCGCCGTTGGTTTAGTGGTAAAATATCTCGTTGCCAACGAGATGCCCCGGGTTCGATTCCCGGACGGCGCATTCTCTTACGCCTCTGCTCCTCGCTTTTGCTCCTCGCAAGCGTTGACCGCGTCTCTCGGGGTATGCGGCTACCGCTATGCCATGGCTATAGTCACCGGTCGTCATGGTTGTAGATGTGCAGATCAATTGGCTCGGATGACGAGGTATGGCAGGGTGGATCGAGATGGCGCTGCTGGAGGTTTCGGAGGATGTGGCGGCCGTGGACGCGGACAGGTGGGCTGCGATGGATATGGATGGGGCGTGCGATGGTTGTGTTGTGCGTGGTGTGTTGATGGTTGCGCATGTGGGTTGTTGATGTGTTGGTGGTGTTTGTTGTTTCGTGCAAGCGCCGTTGGTTTAGTGGTAAAATATCTCGTTGCCAACGAGATGCCCCGGGTTCGATTCCCGGACGGCGCATTCTCTTACGCCTCTGCTACTCGCTTTTGCTCTTCGCAAGCGTTGACCGCGTCTCTCGGGGTATGCGGCTACCGCTATGCCATGGCTATAGTCACCGGTCGTCATGGTTGTAGATGTGCAGATCAATTGGCTCGGATGACGAGGTATGGCAGGGTGGATCGAGATGGCGCTGCTGGAGGTTTCGGAGGATGTGGCGGCCGTGGACGCGGACTGGGCTGTGATGGATATGGATGGGGCGTGCGATGGTTGTGTTGTGCGTGGTGTGTTGATGGTTGCGCATGTGGGTTGTTGATGTGTTGGTGGTGTTTGTTGTTTCGTGCAAGCGCCGTTGGTTTAGTGGTAAAATATCTCGTTGCCAACGAGATGCCCCGGGTTCGATTCCCGGACGGCGCATTCTCTTATGCCTCTGCTCCTCGTTTTTGCTCTTCGCAAGCGTTGACCGCGTCTCTCGGGGTATGCGGCTGCCGCTATGCCATGGCTATAGTCACCGGTCGTCATGGTTGTAGATGTGCAGATCAATTGGCTCGGATGACGAGGTATGGCAGGGTGGATCGAGATGGCGCTGCTGGAGGTTTCGGAGGATGTGGCGGCCGTGGACGCGGACAGGTGGGCTGCGATGGATATGGATGGGGCGTGCGATGGTTGTGTTGTGCGTGGTGTGTTGATGGTTGCGCATGTGGGTTGTTGATGTGTTGGTGGTGTTTGTTGTTTCGTGCAAGCGCCGTTGGTTTAGTGGTAAAATATCTCGTTGCCAACGAGATGCCCCGGGTTCGATTCCCGGACGGCGCATTCTCTTATGCCTCTGCTCCTCGCTTTTGCTCTTCGCAAGCGTTGACCGCGTCTCTCGGGGTATGCGGCTACCGCTATGCCATGGCTATAGCCACCGGTCGTCATGGCTGTAGATGTGCAGATCAATTGGCTCGGATGACGAGGTATGGCAGGGTGGATCGAGATGGCGCTGCTGGAGATTTCGGAGGATGTGGCGGCCGTGGACGCGGACAGGTGGGCTGCGATGGATATGGATGGGGCGTGCGATGGTTGTGTTGTGCGTGGTGTGTTGATGGTTGCGCATGTGGGTTGTTGATGTGTTGGTGGTGTTTGTTGTTTCGTGCAAGCGCCGTTGGTTTAGTGGTAAAATATCTCGTTGCCAACGAGATGCCCCGGGTTCGATTCCCGGACGGCGCATTCTCTTATGCCTCTGCTCCTCGCTTTTGCTCTTCGCAAGCGTTGACCGCGTCTCTCGGGGTATGTGGCTACCGCTATGCCATGGCTATAGCCACCGGTCGTCATGGCTGTAGATGTGCAGATCAATTGGCTCGGATGACGAGGTATGGCAGGGTGGATCGAGATGGCGCTGCTGGAGATTTCGGAGGATGTGGCGGCCGTGGACGCGGACAGGTGGGCTGCGATGGATATGGATGGGGCGTGCGATGGTTGTGTTGTGCGTGGTGTGTTGATGGTTGCGCATGTGGGTTGTTGATGTGCTGGTGGTGTTTGTTGTTTCGTGCAAGCGCCGTTGGTTTAGTGGTAAAATATCTCGTTGCCAACGAGATGCCCCGGGTTCGATTCCCGGACGGCGCATTCTCTTACGCCTCTGCTCCTCGCTTTTGCTCTTCGCAAGCGTTGACCGCGTCTCTCGGGGTATGCGGCTACCGCTATGCCATGGCTATAGTCACCGGTCGTCATGGTTGTAGATGTGCAGATCAATTGGCTCGGATGACGAGGTATGGCAGGGTGGATCGAGATGGCGCTGCTGGAGGTTTCGGAGGATGTGGCGGCCGTGGACGCGGACTGGGCTGTGATGGATATGGATGGGGCGTGCGATGGTTGTGTTGTGCGTGGTGTGTTGATGGTTGCGCATGTGGGTTGTTGATGTGTTGGTGGTGTTTGTTGTTTCGTGCAAGCGCCGTTGGTTTAGTGGTAAAATATCTCGTTGCCAACGAGATGCCCCGGGTTCGATTCCCGGACGGCGCATTCTCTTATGCCTCTGCTCCTCGCTTTTGCTCTTCGCAAGCGTTGACCGCGTCTCTCGGGGTATGCGGCTACCGCTATGCCATGGCTATAGCCACCGGTCGTCATGGCTGTAGATGTGCAGATCAATTGGCTCGGATGACGAGGTATGGCAGGGTGGATCGAGATGGCGCTGCTGGAGGTTTCGGAGGATGTGGCGGCCGTGGACGCGGACTGGGCTGTGATGGATATGGATGGGGCGTGCGATGGTTGTGTTGTGCGTGGTGTGTTGATGGTTGCGCATGTGGGTTGTTGATGTGCTGGTGGTGTTTGTTGTTTCGTGCAAGCGCCGTTGGTTTAGTGGTAAAATATCTCGTTGCCAACGAGATGCCCCGGGTTCGATTCCCGGACGGCGCATTCTCTTACGCCTCTGCTCCTCGCTTTTGCTCTTCGCAAGCGTTGACCGCGTCTCTCGGGGTATGCGGCTACCGCTATGCCATGGCTATAGTCACCGGTCGTCATGGTTGTAGATGTGCAGATCAATTGGCTCGGATGACGAGGTATGGCAGGGTGGATCGAGATGGCGCTGCTGGAGGTTTCGGAGGATGTGGCGGCCGTGGACGCGGACTGGGCTGTGATGGATATGGATGGGGCGTGCGATGGTTGTGTTGTGCGTGGTGTGTTGATGGTTGCGCATGTGGGTTGTTGATGTGTTGGTGGTGTTTGTTGTTTCGTGCAAGCGCCGTTGGTTTAGTGGTAAAATATCTCGTTGCCAACGAGATGCCCCGGGTTCGATTCCCGGACGGCGCATTCTCTTATGCCTCTGCTCCTCGCTTTTGCTCTTCGCAAGCGTTGACCGCGTCTCTCGGGGTATGCGGCTACCGCTATGCCATGGCTATAGCCACCGGTCGTCATGGCTGTAGATGTGCAGATCAATTGGCTCGGATGACGAGGTATGGCAGGGTGGATCGAGATGGCGCTGCTGGAGGTTTCGGAGGATGTGGCGGCCGTGGACGCGGACTGGGCTGTGATGGATATGGATGGGGCGTGCGATGGTTGTGTTGTGCGTGGTGTGTTGATGGTTGCGCATGTGGGTTGTTGATGTGCTGGTGGTGTTTGTTGTTTCGTGCAAGCGCCGTTGGTTTAGTGGTAAAATATCTCGTTGCCAACGAGATGCCCCGGGTTCGATTCCCGGACGGCGCATTCTCTTACGCCTCTGCTCCTCGCTTTTGCTCCTCGCAAGCGTTGACCGCGTCTCTCGGGGTATGCGGCTACCGCTATGCCATGGCTATAGTCACCGGTCGTCATGGTTGTAGATGTGCAGATCAATTGGCTCGGATGACGAGGTATGGCAGGGTGGATCGAGATGGCGCTGCTGGAGGTTTCGGAGGATGTGGCGGCCGTGGACGCGGACTGGGCTGTGATGGATATGGATGGGGCGTGCGATGGTTGTGTTGTGCGTGGTGTGTTGATGGTTGCGCATGTGGGTTGTTGATGTGTTGGTGGTGTTTGTTGTTTCGTGCAAGCGCCGTTGGTTTAGTGGTAAAATATCTCGTTGCCAACGAGATGCCCCGGGTTCGATTCCCGGACGGCGCATTCTCTTACGCCTCTGCTCCTCGCTTTTGCTCTTCGCAAGCGTTGACCGCGTCTCTCGGGGTATGCGGCTACCGCTATGCCATGGCTATTGTCACCGGTCGTCATGGTTGTAGATGTGCAGATCAATTGGCTCGGATGACGAGGTATGGCAGGGTGGATCGAGATGGCGCTGCTGGAGGTTTCGGAGGATGTGGCGGCCGTGGACGCGGACAGGTGGGCTGCGATGGATATGGATGGGGCGTGCGATGGTTGTGTTGTGCGTGGTGTGTTGATGGTTGCGCATGTGGGTTGTTGATGTGTTGGTGGTGTTTGTTGTTTCGTGCAAGCGCCGTTGGTTTAGTGGTAAAATATCTCGTTGCCAACGAGATGCCCCGGGTTCGATTCCCGGACGGCGCATTCTCTTATGCCTCTGCTCCTCGCTTTTGCTCTTCGCAAGCGTTGACCGCGTCTCTCGGGGTATGCGGCTGCCGCTATGCCATGGCTATAGTCACCGGTCGTCATGGTTGTAGATGTGCAGATCAATTGGCTCGGATGACGAGGTATGGCAGGGTGGATCGAGATGGCGCTGCTGGAGGTTTCGGAGGATGTGGCGGCCGTGGACGCGGCCTGGGCTGCGATGGATATGGATGGGGCGTGCGATGGTTGTGTTGTGCGTGGTGTGTTGATGGTTGCGCATGTGGGTTGTTGATGTGTTGGTGGTGTTTGTTGTTTCGTGCAAGCGCCGTTGGTTTAGTGGTAAAATATCTCGTTGCCAACGAGATGCCCCGGGTTCGATTCCCGGACGGCGCATTCTCTTATGCCTCTGCTCCTCGCTTTTGCTCTTCGCAAGCGTTGACCGCGTCTCTCGGGGTATGCGGCTGCCGCTATGCCATGGCTATAGTCACCGGTCGTCATGGTTGTAGATGTGCAGATCAATTGGCTCGGATGACGAGGTATGGCAGGGTGGATCGAGATGGCGCTGCTGGAGGTTTCGGAGGATGTGGCGGCCGTGGACGCGGACAGGTGGGCTGCGATGGATATGGATGGGGCGTGCGATGGTTGTGTTGTGCGTGGTGTGTTGATGGTTGCGCATGTGGGTTGTTGATGAGTTGGTGGTGTTTGTTGTTTCGTGCAAGCGCCGTTGATTTAGTGGTAAAATATCTCGTTGCCAACGAGATGCCCCGGGTTCGATTCCCGGACGGCGCATTCTCTTATGCCTCTGCTCCTCGCTTTTGCTCTTCGCAAGCGTTGACCGCGTCTCTCGGGGTATGCGGCTACCGCTATGCCATGGCTATAGTCACCGGTCGTCATGGTTGTAGATGTGCAGATCAATTGGCTCGGATGACGAGGTATGGCAGGGTGGATCGAGATGGCGCTGCTGGAGGTTTCGGAGGATGTGGCGGCCGTGGACGCGGACTGGGCTGCGATGGATATGGATGGGGCGTGCGATGGTTGTGTTGTGCGTGGTGTGTTGATGGTTGCGCATGTGGGTTGTTGATGAGTTGGTGGTGTTTGTTGTTTCGTGCAAGCGCCGTTGATTTAGTGGTAAAATATCTCGTTGCCAACGAGATGCCCCGGGTTCGATTCCCGGACGGCGCATTCTCTTATGCCTCTGCTCCTCGCTTTTGCTCTTCGCAAGCGCTGACCGCGTCTCTCGGGGTATGCGGCTGCCGCTATGCCATGGCTATAGTCACCGGTCGTCATGGTTGTAGATGTGCAGATCAATTGGCTCGGATGACGAGGTATGGCAGGGTGGATCGAGATGGCGCTGCTGGAGGTTTCGGAGGATGTGGCGGCCGTGGACGCGGACTGGGCTGCGATGGATATGGATGGGGCGTGCGATGGTTGTGTTGTGCGTGGTGTGTTGATGGTTGCGCATGTGGGTTGTTGATGTGTTGGTGGTGTTTGTTGTTTCGTGCAAGCGCCGTTGGTTTAGTGGTAACATATCTCGTTGCCAACGAGATGCCCCGGGTTCGATTCCCGGACGGCGCATTCTCTTATGCCTCTGCTCCTCGCTTTTGCTCTTCGCAAGCGTTGACCGCGTCTCTCGGGGTATGCGGCTGCCGCTATGCCATGGCTATAGTCACCGGTCGTCATGGTTGTAGATGTGCAGATCAATTGGCTCGGATGACGAGGTATGGCAGGGTGGATCGAGATGGCGCTGCTGGAGGTTTCGGAGGATGTGGCGGCCGTGGACGCGGACAGGTGGGCTGCGATGGATATGGATGGGGCGTGCGATGGTTGTGTTGTGCGTGGTGTGTTGATGGTTGCGCATGTGGGTTGTTGATGAGTTGGTGGTGTTTGTTGTTTCGTGCAAGCGCCGTTGATTTAGTGGTAAAATATCTCGTTGCCAACGAGATGCCCCGGGTTCGATTCCCGGACGGCGCATTCTCTTATGCCTCTGCTCCTCGCTTTTGCTCTTCGCAAGCGTTGACCGCGTCTCTCGGGGCATGCGGCTACCGCTATGCCATGGCTATAGTCACCGGTCGTCATGGTTGTAGATGTGCAGATCAATTGGCTCGGATGACGAGGTATGGCAGGGTGGATCGAGATGGCGCTGCTGGAGGTTTCGGAGGATGTGGCGGCCGTGGACGCGGACAGGTGGGCTGCGATGGATATGGATGGGGCGTGCGATGGTTGTGTTGTGCGTGGTGTGTTGATGGTTGCGCATGTGGGTTGTTGATGAGTTGGTGGTGTTTGTTGTTTCGTGCAAGCGCCGTTGATTTAGTGGTAAAATATCTCGTTGCCAACGAGATGCCCCGGGTTCGATTCCCGGACGGCGCATTCTCTTATGCCTCTGCTCCTCGCTTTTGCTCTTCGCAAGCGTTGACCGCGTCTCTCGGGGTATGCGGCTACCGCTATGCCATGGCTATAGTCACCGGTCGTCATGGTTGTAGATGTGCAGATCAATTGGCTCGGATGACGAGGTATGGCAGGGTGGATCGAGATGGCGCTGCTGGAGGTTTCGGAGGATGTGGCGGCCGTGGACGCGGACAGGTGGGCTGCGATGGATATGGATGGGGCGTGCGATGGTTGTGTTGTGCGTGGTGTGTTGATGGTTGCGCATGTGGGTTGTTGATGTGTTGGTGGTGTTTGTTGTTTCGTGCAAGCGCCGTTGGTTTAGTGGTAAAATATCTCGTTGCCAACGAGATGCCCCGGGTTCGATTCCCGGACGGCGCATTCTCTTACGCCTCTGCTCTTTGCTTTTGCTCTTCGCAAGCGTTGACCGCGTCTCTCGGGGTATGCGGCTACCGCTATGCCATGGCTATAGTCACCGGTCGTCATGGTTGTAGATGTGCAGATCAATTGGCTCGGATGACGAGGTATGGCAGGGTGGATCGAGATGGCGCTGCTGGAGGTTTCGGAGGATGTGGCGGCCGTGGACGCGGACAGGTGGGCTGCGATAGATATGGATGGGGCGTGCGACGGTTGTGTTGTGCGTGGTGTGTTGATGGTTGCGCATGTGGGTTGTTGATGTGTTGGTGGTGTTTGTTGTTTCGTGCAAGCGCCGTTGGTTTAGTGGTAAAATATCTCGTTGCCAACGAGATGCCCCGGGTTCGATTCCCGGACGGCGCATTCTCTTACGCCTCTGCTCCTCGCTTTTGCTCTTCGCAAGCGTTGACCGCGTCTCTCGGGGTATGCGGCTACCGCTATGCCATGGCTATAGTCACCGGTCGTCATGGTTGTAGATGTGCAGATCAATTGGCTCGGATGACGAGGTATGGCAGGGTGGATCGAGATGGCGCTGCTGGAGGTTTCGGAGGATGTGGCGGCCGTGGACGCGGACTGGGCTGCGATGGATATGGATGGGGCGTGCGATGGTTGTGTTGTGCGTGGTGTGTTGATGGTTGCGCATGTGGGTTGTTGATGTGTTGGTGGTGTTTGTTGTTTCGTGCAAGCGCCGTTGGTTTAGTGGTAAAATATCTCGTTGCCAACGAGATGCCCCGGGTTCGATTCCCGGACGGCGCATTCTCTTACGCCTCTGCTCCTCGCTTTTGCTCTTCGCAAGCGTTGACCGCGTCTCTCGGGGTATGCGGCTACCGCTATGCCATGGCTATAGTCACCGGTCGTCATGGTTGTAGATGTGCAGATCAATTGGCTCGGATGACGAGGTATGGCAGGGTGGATCGAGATGGCGCTGCTGGAGGTTTCGGAGGATGTGGCGGCCGTGGACGCGGACAGGTGGGCTGCGATGGATATGGATGGGGCGTGCGATGGTTGTGTTGTGCGTGGTGTGTTGATGGTTGCGCATGTGGGTTGTTGATGTGTTGGTGGTGTTTGTTGTTTCGTGCAAGCGC
This sequence comes from Phytophthora capsici, assembly GCA_030324255.1. NCBI lineage: Eukaryota > Oomycota > Peronosporomycetes > Peronosporales > Peronosporaceae > Phytophthora > Phytophthora capsici. The sequence goes on along the minus strand of CM059357.1, from coordinate 1,746,073 downwards.
CGTTGGTTTAGTGGTAAAATATCTCGTTGCCAACGAGATGCCCCGGGTTCGATTCCCGGACGGCGCATTCTCTTACGCCTCTGCTCCTCGCTTTTGCTCTTCGCAAGCGTTGACCGCGTCTCTCGGGGTATGCGGCTACCGCTATGCCATGGCTATAGTCACCGGTCGTCATGGTTGTAGATGTGCAGATCAATTGGCTCGGATGACGAGGTATGGCAGGGTGGATCGAGATGGCGCTGCTGGAGGTTTCGGAGGATGTGGCGGCCGTGGACGCGGACAGGTGGGCTGCGATGGATATGGATGGGGCGTGCGATGGTTGTGTTGTGCGTGGTGTGTTGATGGTTGCGCATGTGGGTTGTTGATGTGTTGGTGGTGTTTGTTGTTTCGTGCAAGCGCCGTTGGTTTAGTGGTAAAATATCTCGTTGCCAACGAGATGCCCCGGGTTCGATTCCCGGACGGCGCATTCTCTTACGCCTCTGCTCCTCGCTTTTGCTCTTCGCAAGCGTTGACCGCGTCTCTCGGGGTATGCGGCTACCGCTATGCCATGGCTATAGTCACCGGTCGTCATGGTTGTAGATGTGCAGATCAATTGGCTCGGATGACGAGGTATGGCAGGGTGGATCGAGATGGCGCTGCTGGAGGTTTCGGAGGATGTGGCGGCCGTGGACGCGGACAGGTGGGCTGCGATGGATATGGATGGGGCGTGCGATGGTTGTGTTGTGCGTGGTGTGTTGATGGTTGCGCATGTGGGTTGTTGATGTGTTGGTGGTGTTTGTTGTTTCGTGCAAGCGCCGTTGGTTTAGTGGTAAAATATCTCGTTGCCAACGAGATGCCCCGGGTTCGATTCCCGGACGGCGCATTCTCTTATGCCTCTGCTCCTCGCTTTTGCTCTTCGCAAGCGTTGACCGCGTCTCTCGGGGCATGCGGCTACCGCTATGCCATGGCTATAGTCACCGGTCGTCATGGTTGTAGATGTGCAGATCAATTGGCTCGGATGACGAGGTATGGCAGGGTGGATCGAGATGGCGCTGCTGGAGGTTTCGGAGGATGTGGCGGCCGTGGACGCGGACAGGTGGGCTGCGATGGATATGGATGGGGCGTGCGATGGTTGTGTTGTGCGTGGTGTGTTGATGGTTGCGCATGTGGGTTGTTGATGAGTTGGTGGTGTTTGTTGTTTCGTGCAAGCGCCGTTGATTTAGTGGTAAAATATCTCGTTGCCAACGAGATGCCCCGGGTTCGATTCCCGGACGGCGCATTCTCTTATGCCTCTGCTCCTCGCTTTTGCTCTTCGCAAGCGTTGACCGCGTCTCTCGGGGCATGCGGCTACCGCTATGCCATGGCTATAGTCACCGGTCGTCATGGTTGTAGATGTGCAGATCAATTGGCTCGGATGACGAGGTATGGCAGGGTGGATCGAGATGGCGCTGCTGGAGGTTTCGGAGGATGTGGCGGCCGTGGACGCGGACAGGTGGGCTGCGATGGATATGGATGGGGCGTGCGATGGTTGTGTTGTGCGTGGTGTGTTGATGGTTGCGCATGTGGGTTGTTGATGAGTTGGTGGTGTTTGTTGTTTCGTGCAAGCGCCGTTGATTTAGTGGTAAAATATCTCGTTGCCAACGAGATGCCCCGGGTTCGATTCCCGGACGGCGCATTCTCTTACGCCTCTGCTCCTCGCTTTTGCTCTTCGCAAGCGTTGACCGCGTCACTCGGGGTATGCGGCTACCGCTATGCCATGGCTATAGTCACCGGTCGTCATGGTTGTAGATGTGCAGATCAATTGGCTCGGATGACGAGGTATGGCAGGGTGGATCGAGATGGCGCTGCTGGAGGTTTCGGAGGATGTGGCGGCCGTGGACGCGGACAGGTGGGCTGCGATGGATATGGATGGGGCGTGCGATGGTTGTGTTGTGCGTGGTGTGTTGATGGTTGCGCATGTGGGTTGTTGATGTGTTGGTGGTGTTTGTTGTTTCGTGCAAGCGCCGTTGGTTTAGTGGTAAAATATCTCGTTGCCAACGAGATGCCCCGGGTTCGATTCCCGGACGGCGCATTCTCTTATGCCTCTGCTCCTCGCTTTTGCTCTTCGCAAGCGTTGACCGCGTCTCTCGGGGTATGCGGCTACCGCTATGCCATGGCTATAGTCACCGGTCGTCATGGCTGTAGATGTGCAGATCAATTGGCTCGGATGACGAGGTATGGCAGGGTGGATCGAGATGGCGCTGCTGGAGGTTTCGGAGGATGTGGCGGCCGTGGACGCGGACAGGTGGGCTGCGATGGATATGGATGGGGCGTGCGATGGTTGTGTTGTGCGTGGTGTGTTGATGGTTGCGCATGTGGGTTGTTGATGTGTTGGTGGTGTTTGTTGTTTCGTGCAAGCGCCGTTGGTTTAGTGGTAAAATATCTCGTTGCCAACGAGATGCCCCGGGTTCGATTCCCGGACGGCGCATTCTCTTATGCCTCTGCTCCTCGCTTTTGCTCCTCGCAAGCGTTGACCGCGTCTCTCGGGGTATGCGGCTACCGCTATGCCATGGCTATAGTCACCGGTCGTCATGGTTGTAGATGTGCAGATCAATTGGCTCGGATGACGAGGTATGGCAGGGTGGATCGAGATGGCGCTGCTGGAGGTTTCGGAGGATGTGGCGGCCGTGGACGCGGACAGGTGGGCTGCGATGGATATGGATGGGGCGTGCGATGGTTGTGTTGTGCGTGGTGTGTTGATGGTTGCGCATGTGGGTTGTTGATGTGTTGGTGGTGTTTGTTGTTTCGTGCAAGCGCCGTTGGTTTAGTGGTAAAATATCTCGTTGCCAACGAGATGCCCCGGGTTCGATTCCCGGACGGCGCATTCTCTTATGCCTCTGCTCCTCGCTTTTGCTCTTCGCAAGCGTTGACCGCGTCTCTCGGGGCATGCGGCTACCGCTATGCCATGGCTATAGTCACCGGTCGTCATGGTTGTAGATGTGCAGATCAATTGGCTCGGATGACGAGGTATGGCAGGGTGGATCGAGATGGCGCTGCTGGAGGTTTCGGAGGATGTGGCGGCCGTGGACGCGGACAGGTGGGCTGCGATGGATATGGATGGGGCGTGCGATGGTTGTGTTGTGCGTGGTGTGTTGATGGTTGCGCATGTGGGTTGTTGATGTGTTGGTGGTGTTTGTTGTTTCGTGCAAGCGCCGTTGGTTTAGTGGTAAAATATCTCGTTGCCAACGAGATGCCCCGGGTTCGATTCCCGGACGGCGCATTCTCTTATGCCTCTGCTCCTCGCTTTTGCTCCTCGCAAGCGTTGACCGCGTCTCTCGGGGTATGCGGCTACCGCTATGCCATGGCTATAGTCACCGGTCGTCATGGTTGTAGATGTGCAGATCAATTGGCTCGGATGACGAGGTATGGCAGGGTGGATCGAGATGGCGCTGCTGGAGGTTTCGGAGGATGTGGCGGCCGTGGACGCGGACAGGTGGGCTGCGATGGATATGGATGGGGCGTGCGATGGTTGTGTTGTGCGTGGTGTGTTGATGGTTGCGCATGTGGGTTGTTGATGTGTTGGTGGTGTTTGTTGTTTCGTGCAAGCGCCGTTGGTTTAGTGGTAAAATATCTCGTTGCCAACGAGATGCCCCGGGTTCGATTCCCGGACGGCGCATTCTCTTATGCCTCTGCTCCTCGCTTTTGCTCTTCGCAAGCGTTGACCGCGTCTCTCGGGGTATGCGGCTACCGCTATGCCATGGCTATAGTCACCGGTCGTCATGGTTGTAGATGTGCAGATCAATTGGCTCGGATGACGAGGTATGGCAGGGTGGATCGAGATGGCGCTGCTGGAGGTTTCGGAGGATGTGGCGGCCGTGGACGCGGACAGGTGGGCTGCGATGGATATGGATGGGGCGTGCGATGGTTGTGTTGTGCGTGGTGTGTTGATGGTTGCGCATGTGGGTTGTTGATGTGTTGGTGGTGTTTGTTGTTTCGTGCAAGCGCCGTTGGTTTAGTGGTAACATATCTCGTTGCCAACGAGATGCCCCGGGTTCGATTCCCGGACGGCGCATTCTCTTATGCCTCTGCTCCTCGCTTTTGCTCTTCGCAAGCGTTGACCGCGTCTCTCGGGGTATGCGGCTACCGCTATGCCATGGCTATAGTCACCGGTCGTCATGGCTGTAGATGTGCAGATCAATTGGCTCGGATGACGAGGTATGGCAGGGTGGATCGAGATGGCGCTGCTGGAGGTTTCGGAGGATGTGGCGGCCGTGGACGCGGACAGGTGGGCTGCGATGGATATGGATGGGGCGTGCGATGGTTGTGTTGTGCGTGGTGTGTTGATGGTTGCGCATGTGGGTTGTTGATGTGTTGGTGGTGTTTGTTGTTTCGTGCAAGCGCCGTTGGTTTAGTGGTAAAATATCTCGTTGCCAACGAGATGCCCCGGGTTCGATTCCCGGACGGCGCATTCTCTTATGCCTCTGCTCCTCGCTTTTGCTCCTCGCAAGCGTTGACCGCGTCTCTCGGGGTATGCGGCTACCGCTATGCCATGGCTATAGTCACCGGTCGTCATGGTTGTAGATGTGCAGATCAATTGGCTCGGATGACGAGGTATGGCAGGGTGGATCGAGATGGCGCTGCTGGAGGTTTCGGAGGATGTGGCGGCCGTGGACGCGGACAGGTGGGCTGCGATGGATATGGATGGGGCGTGCGATGGTTGTGTTGTGCGTGGTGTGTTGATGGTTGCGCATGTGGGTTGTTGATGTGTTGGTGGTGTTTGTTGTTTCGTGCAAGCGCCGTTGGTTTAGTGGTAACATATCTCGTTGCCAACGAGATGCCCCGGGTTCGATTCCCGGACGGCGCATTCTCTTACGCCTCTGCTCCTCGCTTTTGCTCTTCGCAAGCGTTGACCGCGTCTCTCGGGGTATGCGGCAACCGCTATGCCATGGCTATAGTCACCGGTCGTCATGGTTGTAGATGTGCAGATCAATTGGCTCGGATGACGAGGTATGGCAGGGTGGATCGAGATGGCGCTGCTGGAGGTTTTGGAGGATGTGGCGGCCGTGGACGCGGACAGGTGGGCTGCGATGGATATGGATGGGGCGTGCGATGGTTGTGTTGTGCGTGGTGTGTTGATGGTTGCGCATGTGGGTTGTTGATGTGTTGGTGGTGTTTGTTGTTTCGTGCAAGCGCCGTTGGTTTAGTGGTAACATATCTCGTTGCCAACGAGATGCCCCGGGTTCGATTCCCGGACGGCGCATTCTCTTACGCCTCTGCTCCTCGCTTTTGCTCTTCGCAAGCGTTGACCGCGTCTCTCGGGGTATGCGGCAACCGCTATGCCATGGCTATAGTCACCGGTCGTCATGGTTGTAGATGTGCAGATCAATTGGCTCGGATGACGAGGTATGGCAGGGTGGATCGAGATGGCGCTGCTGGAGGTTTTGGAGGATGTGGCGGCCGTGGACGCGGACAGGTGGGCTGCGATGGATATGGATGGGGCGTGCGATGGTTGTGTTGTGCGTGGTGTGTTGATGGTTGCGCATGTGGGTTGTTGATGTGTTGGTGGTGTTTGTTGTTTCGTGCAAGCGCCGTTGGTTTAGTGGTAAAATATCTCGTTGCCAACGAGATGCCCCGGGTTCGATTCCCGGACGGCGCATTCTCTTACGCCTCTGCTCCTCGCTTTTGCTCTTCGCAAGCGTTGACCGCGTCTCTCGGGGCATGCGGCTACCGCTATGCCATGGCTATAGTCACCGGTCGTCATGGTTGTAGATGTGCAGATCAATTGGCTCGGATGACGAGGTATGGCAGGGTGGATCGAGATGGCGCTGCTGGAGGTTTCGGAGGATGTGGCGGCCGTGGACGCGGACAGGTGGGCTGCGATGGATATGGATGGGGCGTGCGATGGTTGTGTTGTGCGTGGTGTGTTGATGGTTGCGCATGTGGGTTGTTGATGTGTTGGTGGTGTTTGTTGTTTCGTGCAAGCGCCGTTGGTTTAGTGGTAAAATATCTCGTTGCCAACGAGATGCCCCGGGTTCGATTCCCGGACGGCGCATTCTCTTATGCCTCTGCTCCTCGCTTTTGCTCTTCGCAAGCGTTGACCGCGTCACTCGGGGTATGCGGCTACCGCTATGCCATGGCTATAGTCACCGGTCGTCATGGTTGTAGATGTGCAGATCAATTGGCTCGGATGACGAGGTATGGCAGGGTGGATCGAGATGGCGCTGCTGGAGGTTTCGGAGGATGTGGCGGCCGTGGACGCGGACAGGTGGGCTGCGATGGATATGGATGGGGCGTGCGATGGTTGTGTTGTGCGTGGTGTGTTGATGGTTGCGCATGTGGGTTGTTGATGAGTTGGTGGTGTTTGTTGTTTCGTGCAAGCGCCGTTGATTTAGTGGTAAAATATCTCGTTGCCAACGAGATGCCCCGGGTTCGATTCCCGGACGGCGCATTCTCTTATGCCTCTGCTCCTCGCTTTTGCTCTTCGCAAGCGTTGACCGCGTCTCTCGGGGTATGCGGCTACCGCTATGCCATGGCTATAGTCACCGGTCGTCATGGTTGTAGATGTGCAGATCAATTGGCTCGGATGACGAGGTATGGCAGGGTGGATCGAGATGGCGCTGCTGGAGGTTTCGGAGGATGTGGCGGCCGTGGACGCGGACTGGGCTGCGATGGATATGGATGGGGCGTGCGATGGTTGTGTTGTGCGTGGTGTGTTGATGGTTGCGCATGTGGGTTGTTGATGAGTTGGTGGTGTTTGTTGTTTCGTGCAAGCGCCGTTGATTTAGTGGTAAAATATCTCGTTGCCAACGAGATGCCCCGGGTTCGATTCCCGGACGGCGCATTCTCTTATGCCTCTGCTCCTCGCTTTTGCTCTTCGCAAGCGTTGACCGCGTCTCTCGGGGTATGCGGCTACCGCTATGCCATGGCTATAGTCACCGGTCGTCATGGTTGTAGATGTGCAGATCAATTGGCTCGGATGACGAGGTATGGCAGGGTGGATCGAGATGGCGCTGCTGGAGGTTTCGGAGGATGTGGCGGCCGTGGACGCGGACTGGGCTGCGATGGATATGGATGGGGCGTGCGATGGTTGTGTTGTGCGTGGTGTGTTGATGGTTGCGCATGTGGGTTGTTGATGTGTTGGTGGTGTTTGTTGTTTCGTACAAGCGCCGTTGGTTTAGTGGTAAAATATCTCGTTGCCAACGAGATGCCCCGGGTTCGATTCCCGGACGGCGCATTCTCTTATGCCTCTGCTCCTCGCTTTTGCTCTTCGCAAGCGTTGACCGCGTCACTCGGGGTATGCGGCTACCGCTATGCCATGGCTATAGTCACCGGTCGTCATGGTTGTAGATGTGCAGATCAATTGGCTCGGATGACGAGGTATGGCAGGGTGGATCGAGATGGCGCTGCTGGAGGTTTCGGAGGATGTGGCGGCCGTGGACGCGGACAGGTGGGCTGCGATGGATATGGATGGGGCGTGCGATGGTTGTGTTGTGCGTGGTGTGTTGATGGTTGCGCATGTGGGTTGTTGATGAGTTGGTGGTGTTTGTTGTTTCGTGCAAGCGCCGTTGATTTAGTGGTAAAATATCTCGTTGCCAACGAGATGCCCCGGGTTCGATTCCCGGACGGCGCATTCTCTTATGCCTCTGCTCCTCGCTTTTGCTCTTCGCAAGCGTTGACCGCGTCTCTCGGGGTATGCGGCTACCGCTATGCCATGGCTATAGTCACCGGTCGTCATGGTTGTAGATGTGCAGATCAATTGGCTCGGATGACGAGGTATGGCAGGGTGGATCGAGATGGCGCTGCTGGAGGTTTCGGAGGATGTGGCGGCCGTGGACGCGGACAGGTGGGCTGCGATGGATATGGATGGGGCGTGCGATGGTTGTGTTGTGCGTGGTGTGTTGATGGTTGCGCATGTGGGTTGTTGATGTGTTGGTGGTGTTTGTTGTTTCGTGCAAGCGCCGTTGGTTTAGTGGTAAAATATCTCGTTGCCAACGAGATGCCCCGGGTTCGATTCCCGGACGGCGCATTCTCTTATGCCTCTGCTCCTCGCTTTTGCTCCTCGCAAGCGTTGACCGCGTCTCTCGGGGTATGCGGCTACCGCTATGCCATGGCTATAGTCACCGGTCGTCATGGTTGTAGATGTGCAGATCAATTGGCTCGGATGACGAGGTATGGCAGGGTGGATCGAGATGGCGCTGCTGGAGGTTTCGGAGGATGTGGCGGCCGTGGACGCGGACAGGTGGGCTGCGATGGATATGGATGGGGCGTGCGATGGTTGTGTTGTGCGTGGTGTGTTGATGGTTGCGCATGTGGGTTGTTGATGTGTTGGTGGTGTTTGTTGTTTCGTGCAAGCGCCGTTGGTTTAGTGGTAAAATATCTCGTTGCCAACGAGATGCCCCGGGTTCGATTCCCGGACGGCGCATTCTCTTATGCCTCTGCTCCTCGCTTTTGCTCTTCGCAAGCGTTGACCGCGTCTCTCGGGGTATGCGGCTACCGCTATGTCATGGCTATAGTCACCGGTCGTCATGGTTGTAGATGTGCAGATCAATTGGCTCGGATGACGAGGTATGGCAGGGTGGATCGAGATGGCGCTGCTGGAGGTTTCGGAGGATGTGGCGGCCGTGGACGCGGACTGGGCTGTGATGGATATGGATGGGGCGTGCGATGGTTGTGTTGTGCGTGGTGTGTTGATGGTTGCGCATGTGGGTTGTTGATGTGTTGGTGGTGTTTGTTGTTTCGTGCAAGCGCCGTTGGTTTAGTGGTAACATATCTCGTTGCCAACGAGATGCCCCGGGTTCGATTCCCGGACGGCGCATTCTCTTATGCCTCTGCTCCTCGCTTTTGCTCTTCGCAAGCGTTGACCGCGTCTCTCGGGGTATGCGGCTACCGCTATGCCATGGCTATAGTCACCGGTCGTCATGGCTGTAGATGTGCAGATCAATTGGCTCGGATGACGAGGTATGGCAGGGTGGATCGAGATGGCGCTGCTGGAGGTTTCGGAGGATGTGGCGGCCGTGGACGCGGACAGGTGGGCTGCGATGGATATGGATGGGGCGTGCGATGGTTGTGTTGTGCGTGGTGTGTTGATGGTTGCGCATGTGGGTTGTTGATGTGTTGGTGGTGTTTGTTGTTTCGTGCAAGCGCCGTTGGTTTAGTGGTAAAATATCTCGTTGCCAACGAGATGCCCCGGGTTCGATTCCCGGACGGCGCATTCTCTTATGCCTCTGCTCCTCGCTTTTGCTCCTCGCAAGCGTTGACCGCGTCTCTCGGGGTATGCGGCTACCGCTATGCCATGGCTATAGTCACCGGTCGTCATGGTTGTAGATGTGCAGATCAATTGGCTCGGATGACGAGGTATGGCAGGGTGGATCGAGATGGCGCTGCTGGAGGTTTCGGAGGATGTGGCGGCCGTGGACGCGGACAGGTGGGCTGCGATGGATATGGATGGGGCGTGCGATGGTTGTGTTGTGCGTGGTGTGTTGATGGTTGCGCATGTGGGTTGTTGATGAGTTGGTGGTGTTTGTTGTTTCGTGCAAGCGCCGTTGGTTTAGTGGTAAAATATCTCGTTGCCAACGAGATGCCCCGGGTTCGATTCCCGGACGGCGCATTCTCTTATGCCTCTGCTCCTCGCTTTTGCTCTTCGCAAGCGTTGACCGCGTCTCTCGGGGTATGCGGCTACCGCTATGCCATGGCTATAGTCACCGGTCGTCATGGTTGTAGATGTGCAGATCAATTGGCTCGGATGACGAGGTATGGCAGGGTGGATCGAGATGGCGCTGCTGGAGGTTTCGGAGGATGTGGCGGCCGTGGACGCGGACAGGTGGGCTGCGATGGATATGGATGGGGCGTGCGATGGTTGTGTTGTGCGTGGTGTGTTGATGGTTGCGCATGTGGGTTGTTGATGTGTTGGTGGTGTTTGTTGTTTCGTGCAAGCGCCGTTGGTTTAGTGGTAAAATATCTCGTTGCCAACGAGATGCCCCGGGTTCGATTCCCGGACGGCGCATTCTCTTATGCCTCTGCTCCTCGCTTTTGCTCTTCGCAAGCGTTGACCGCGTCTCTCGGGGTATGCGGCTACCGCTATGCCATGACTATAGTCACCGGTCGTCATGGCTGTAGATGTGCAGATCAATTGGCTCGGATGACGAGGTATGGCAGGGTGGATCGAGATGGCGCTGCTGGAGGTTTCGGAGGATGTGGCGGCCGTGGACGCGGACTGGGCTGTGATGGATATGGATATGGATGGGGCGTGCGATGGTTGTGTTGTGCGTGGTGTGTTGATGGTTGCGCATGTGGGTTGTTGATGTGTTGGTGGTGTTTGTTGTTTCGTGCAAGCGCCGTTGATTTAGTGGTAAAATATCTCGTTGCCAACGAGATGCCCCGGGTTCGATTCCCGGACGGCGCATTCTCTTACGCCTCTGCTCCTCGCTTTTGCTCCTCGCAAGCGTTGACCGCGTCTCTCGGGGTATGCGGCTACCGCTATGCCATGGCTATAGTCACCGGTCGTCATGGTTGTAGATGTGCAGATCAATTGGCTCGGATGACGAGGTATGGCAGGGTGGATCGAGATGGCGCTGCTGGAGGTTTCGGAGGATGTGGCGGCCGTGGGCGCGGACAGGTGGGCTGCGATGGATATGGATGGGGCGTGCGATGGTTGTGTTGTGCGTGGTGTGTTGATGGTTGCGCATGTGGGTTGTTGATGAGTTGGTGGTGTTTGTTGTTTCGTGCAAGCGCCGTTGATTTAGTGGTAAAATATCTCGTTGCCAACGAGATGCCCCGGGTTCGATTCCCGGACGGCGCATTCTCTTATGCCTCTGCTCCTCGCTTTTGCTCTTCGCAAGCGTTGACCGCGTCTCTCGGGGTATGCGGCTACCGCTATGCCATGACTATAGTCACCGGTCGTCATGGTTGTAGATGTGCAGATCAATTGGCTCGGATGACGAGGTATGGCAGGGTGGATCGAGATGGCGCTGCTGGAGGTTTCGGAGGATGTGGCGGCCGTGGACGCGGACTGGGCTGTGATGGATATGGATGGGGCGTGCGATGGTTGTGTTGTGCGTGGTGTGTTGATGGTTGCGCATGTGGGTTGTTGATGTGTTGGTGGTGTTTGTTGTTTCGTGCAAGCGCCGTTGGTTTAGTGGTAAAATATCTCGTTGCCAACGAGATGCCCCGGGTTCGATTCCCGGACGGCGCATTCTCTTACGCCTCTGCTCCTCGCTTTTGCTCCTCGCAAGCGTTGACCGCGTCTCTCGGGGTATGCGGCTACCGCTATGCCATGGCTATAGTCACCGGTCGTCATGGCTGTAGTTGTGCAGATCAATTGGCTCGGATGACGAGGTATGGCAGGGTGGATCGAGATGGCGCTGCTGGAGGTTTCGGAGGATGTGGCGGCCGTGGACGCGGACAGGTGGGCTGCGATGGATATGGATGGGGCGTGCGATGGTTGTGTTGTGCGTGGTGTGTTGATGGTTGCGCATGTGGGTTGTTGATGAGTTGGTGGTGTTTGTTGTTTCGTGCAAGCGCCGTTGATTTAGTGGTAAAATATCTCGTTGCCAACGAGATGCCCCGGGTTCGATTCCCGGACGGCGCATTCTCTTATGCCTCTGCTCCTCGCTTTTGCTCTTCGCAAGCGTTGACCGCGTCTCTCGGGGTATGCGGCTACCGCTATGCCATGGCTATAGTCACCGGTCGTCATGGTTGTAGATGTGCAGATCAATTGGCTCGGATGACGAGGTATGGCAGGGTGGATCGAGATGGCGCTGCTGGAGGTTTCGGAGGATGTGGCGGCCGTGGACGCGGACTGGGCTGTGATGGATATGGATGGGGCGTGCGATGGTTGTGTTGTGCGTGGTGTGTTGATGGTTGCGCATGTGGGTTGTTGATGTGTTGGTGGTGTTTGTTGTTTCGTGCAAGCGCCGTTGATTTAGTGGTAAAATATCTCGTTGCCAACGAGATGCCCCGGGTTCGATTCCCGGACGGCGCATTCTCTTACGCCTCTGCTCCTCGCTTTTGCTCCTCGCAAGCGTTGACCGCGTCTCTCGGGGTATGCGGCTACCGCTATGCCATGGCTATAGTCACCGGTCGTCATGGTTGTAGATGTGCAGATCAATTGGCTCGGATGACGAGGTATGGCAGGGTGGATCGAGATGGCGCTGCTGGAGGTTTCGGAGGATGTGGCGGCCGTGGGCGCGGACAGGTGGGCTGCGATGGATATGGATGGGGCGTGCGATGGTTGTGTTGTGCGTGGTGTGTTGATGGTTGCGCATGTGGGTTGTTGATGAGTTGGTGGTGTTTGTTGTTTCGTGCAAGCGCCGTTGATTTAGTGGTAAAATATCTCGTTGCCAACGAGATGCCCCGGGTTCGATTCCCGGACGGCGCATTCTCTTATGCCTCTGCTCCTCGCTTTTGCTCTTCGCAAGCGTTGACCGCGTCTCTCGGGGTATGCGGCTACCGCTATGCCATGGCTATAGTCACCGGTCGTCATGGCTGTAGTTGTGCAGATCAATTGGCTCGGATGACGAGGTATGGCAGGGTGGATCGAGATGGCGCTGCTGGAGGTTTCGGAGGATGTGGCGGCCGTGGACGCGGACTGGGCTGCGATGGATATGGATGGGGCGTGCGATGGTTGTGTTGTGCGTGGTGTGTTGATGGTTGCGCATGTGGGTTGTTGATGTGTTGGTGGTGTTTGTTGTTTCGTGCAAGCGCCGTTGATTTAGTGGTAAAATATCTCGTTGCCAACGAGATGCCCCGGGTTCGATTCCCGGACGGCGCATTCTCTTACGCCTCTGCTCCTCGCTTTTGCTCCTCGCAAGCGTTGACCGCGTCTCTCGGGGTATGCGGCTACCGCTATGCCATGGCTATAGTCACCGGTCGTCATGGTTGTAGATGTGCAGATCAATTGGCTCGGATGACGAGGTATGGCAGGGTGGATCGAGATGGCGCTGCTGGAGGTTTCGGAGGATGTGGCGGCCGTGGGCGCGGACAGGTGGGCTGCGATGGATATGGATGGGGCGTGCGATGGTTGTGTTGTGCGTGGTGTGTTGATGGTTGCGCATGTGGGTTGTTGATGAGTTGGTGGTGTTTGTTGTTTCGTTCAAGCGCCGTTGATTTAGTGGTAAAATATCTCGTTGCCAACGAGATGCCCCGGGTTCGATTCCCGGACGGCGCATTCTCTTACGCCTCTGCTCCTCGCTTTTGCTCTTCGCAAGCGTTGACCGCGTCTCTCGGGGTATGCGGCTACCGCTATGCCATGGCTATAGTCACCGGTCGTCATGGCTGTAGTTGTGCAGATCAATTGGCTCGGATGACGAGGTATGGCAGGGTGGATCGAGATGGCGCTGCTGGAGGTTTCGGAGGATGTGGCGGCCGTGGACGCGGACTGGGCTGCGATGGATATGGATGGGGCGTGCGATGGTTGTGTTGTGCGTGGTGTGTTGATGGTTGCGCATGTGGGTTGTTGATGTGTTGGTGGTGTTTGTTGTTTCGTGCAAGCGCCGTTGATTTAGTGGTAAAATATCTCGTTGCCAACGAGATGCCCCGGGTTCGATTCCCGGACGGCGCATTCTCTTATGCCTCTGCTCCTCGCTTTTGCTCTTCGCAAGCGTTGACCGCGTCTCTCGGGGTATGCGGCTACCGCTATGCCATGGCTATAGTCACCGGTCGTCATGGTTGTAGATGTGCAGATCAATTGGCTCGGATGACGAGGTATGGCAGGGTGGATCGAGATGGCGCTGCTGGAGGTTTCGGAGGATGTGGCGGCCGTGGACGCGGACAGGTGGGCTGCGATGGATATGGATGGGGCGTGCGATGGTTGCGTTGTGCGTGGTGTGTTGATGGTTGCGCATGTGGGTTGTTGATGTGTTGGTGGTGTTTGTTGTTTCGTGCAAGCGCCGTTGGTTTAGTGGTAAAATATCTCGTTGCCAACGAGATGCCCCGGGTTCGATTCCCGGACGGCGCATTCTCTTATGCCTCTGCTCCTCGCTTTTGCTCTTCGCAAGCGTTGACCGCGTCTCTCGGGGTATGCGGCTACCGCTATGCCATGGCTATAGTCACCGGTCGTCATGGCTGTAGATGTGCAGATCAATTGGCTCGGATGACGAGGTATGGCAGGGTGGATCGAGATGGCGCTGCTGGAGGTTTCGGAGGATGTGGCGGCCGTGGACGCGGACAGGTGGGCTGCGATGGATATGGATGGGGCGTGCGATGGTTGCGTTGTGCGTGGTGTGTTGATGGTTGCGCATGTGGGTTGTTGATGTGTTGGTGGTGTTTGTTGTTTCGTGCAAGCGCCGTTGGTTTAGTGGTAAAATATCTCGTTGCCAACGAGATGCCCCGGGTTCGATTCCCGGACGGCGCATTCTCTTATGCCTCTGCTCCTCGCTTTTGCTCTTCGCAAGCGTTGACCGCGTCTCTCGGGGTATGAGGCTACCGCTATGCCATGGCTATAGTCACCGGTCGTCATGGTTGTAGATGTGCAGATCAATTGGCTCGGATGACGAGGTATGGCAGGGTGGATCGAGATGGCGCTGCTGGAGGTTTCGGAGGATGTGGCGGCCGTGGACGCGGACAGGTGGGCTGCGATGGATATGGATGGGGCGTGCGATGGTTGCGTTGTGCGTGGTGTGTTGATGGTTGCGCATGTGGGTTGTTGATGAGTTGGTGGTGCTTGTTGTTTCGTGCAAGCGCCGTTGATTTAGTGGTAAAATATCTCGTTGCCAACGAGATGCCCCGGGTTCGATTCCCGGACGGCGCATTCTCTTATGCCTCTGCTCCTCGCTTTTGCTCTTCGCAAGCGTTGACCGCGTCTCTCGGGGTATGCGGCTACCGCTATGCCATGGCTATAGTCACCGGTCGTCATGGTTGTAGATGTGCAGCGTCATGGTTGTAGATGTGCAGATCAATTGGCTCGGATGACGAGGTATGGCAGGGTGGATCGAGATGGCGCTGCTGGAGGTTTCGGAGGATGTGGCGGCCGTGGACGCGGACAGGTGGGCTGCGATGGATATGGATGGGGCGTGCGATGGTTGTGTTGTGCGTGGTGTGTTGATGGTTGCGCATGTGGGTTGTTGATGTGTTGGTGGTGTTTGTTGTTTCGTGCAAGCGCCGTTGGTTTAGTGGTAAAATATCTCGTTGCCAACGAGATGCCCCGGGTTCGATTCCCGGACGGCGCATTCTCTTATGCCTCTGCTCCTCGCTTTTGCTCTTCGCAAGCGTTGACCGCGTCTCGCGGGGTATGCGGCTACCGCTATGCCATGGCTATAGTCACCGGTCGTCATGGCTGTAGATGTGCAGATCAATTGGCTCGGATGACGAGGTATGGCAGGGTGGATCGAGATGGCGCTGCTGGAGGTTTCGGAGGATGTGGCGGCCGTGGACGCGGACAGGTGGGCTGCGATGGATATGGATGGGGCGTGCGATGGTTGCGTTGTGCGTGGTGTGTTGATGGTTGCGCATGTGGGTTGTTGATGTGTTGGTGGTGTTTGTTGTTTCGTGCAAGCGCCGTTGGTTTAGTGGTAAAATATCTCGTTGCCAACGAGATGCCCCGGGTTCGATTCCCGGACGGCGCATTCTCTTATGCCTCTGCTCCTCGCTTTTGCTCTTCGCAAGCGTTGACCGCGTCTCTCGGGGTATGAGGCTACCGCTATGCCATGGCTATAGTCACCGGTCGTCATGGTTGTAGATGTGCAGATCAATTGGCTCGGATGACGAGGTATGGCAGGGTGGATCGAGATGGCGCTGCTGGAGGTTTCGGAGGATGTGGCGGCCGTGGACGCGGACAGGTGGGCTGCGATGGATATGGATGGGGCGTGCGATGGTTGCGTTGTGCGTGGTGTGTTGATGGTTGCGCATGTGGGTTGTTGATGAGTTGGTGGTGCTTGTTGTTTCGTGCAAGCGCCGTTGATTTAGTGGTAAAATATCTCGTTGCCAACGAGATGCCCCGGGTTCGATTCCCGGACGGCGCATTCTCTTATGCCTCTGCTCCTCGCTTTTGCTCTTCGCAAGCGTTGACCGCGTCTCTCGGGGTATGCGGCTACCGCTATGCCATGGCTATAGTCACCGGTCGTCATGGTTGTAGATGTGCAGCGTCATGGTTGTAGATGTGCAGATCAATTGGCTCGGATGACGAGGTATGGCAGGGTGGATCGAGATGGCGCTGCTGGAGGTTTCGGAGGATGTGGCGGCCGTGGACGCGGACAGGTGGGCTGCGATGGATATGGATGGGGCGTGCGATGGTTGTGTTGTGCGTGGTGTGTTGATGGTTGCGCATGTGGGTTGTTGATGAGTTGGTGGTGTTTGTTGTTTCGTGCAAGCGCCGTTGATTTAGTGGTAAAATATCTCGTTGCCAACGAGATGCCCCGGGTTCGATTCCCGGACGGCGCATTCTCTTATGCCTCTGCTCCTCGCTTTTGCTCCTCGCAAGCGTTGACCGCGTCTCTCGGGGTATGCGGCTACCGCTATGCCATGGCTATAGTCACCGGTCGTCATGGTTGTAGATGTGCAGATCAATTGGCTCGGATGACGAGGTATGGCAGGGTGGATCGAGATGGCGCTGCTGGAGGTTTCGGAGGATGTGGCGGCCGTGGACGCGGACAGGTGGGCTGCGATGGATATGGATGGGGCGTGCGATGGTTGTGTTGTGCGTGGTGTGTTGATGGTTGCGCATGTGGGTTGTTGATGTGTTGGTGGTGTTTGTTGTTTCGTGCAAGCGCCGTTGGTTTAGTGGTAAAATATCTCGTTGCCAACGAGATGCCCCGGGTTCGATTCCCGGACGGCGCATTCTCTTATGCCTCTGCTCCTCGCTTTTGCTCTTCGCAAGCGTTGACCGCGTCTCTCGGGGTATGTGGCTACCGCTATGCCATGGCTATAGTCACCGGTCGTCATGGTTGTAGATGTGCAGATCAATTGGCTCGGATGACGAGGTATGGCAGGGTGGATCGAGATGGCGCTGCTGGAGGTTTCGGAGGATGTGGCGGCCGTGGACGCGGACAGGTGGGCTGCGATGGATATGGATGGGGCGTGCGATGGTTGCGTTGTGCGTGGTGTGTTGATGGTTGCGCATGTGGGTTGTTGATGTGTTGGTGGTGTTTGTTGTTTCGTGCAAGCGCCGTTGGTTTAGTGGTAAAATATCTCGTTGCCAACGAGATGCCCCGGGTTCGATTCCCGGACGGCGCATTCTCTTATGCCTCTGCTCCTCGCTTTTGCTCTTCGCAAGCGTTGACCGCGTCTCTCGGGGTATGTGGCTACCGCTATGCCATGGCTATAGTCACCGGTCGTCATGGTTGTAGATGTGCAGATCAATTGGCTCGGATGACGAGGTATGGCAGGGTGGATCGAGATGGCGCTGCTGGAGGTTTCGGAGGATGTGGCGGCCGTGGACGCGGACAGGTGGGCTGCGATGGATATGGATGGGGCGTGCGATGGTTGTGTTGTGCGTGGTGTGTTGATGGTTGCGCATGTGGGTTGTTGATGTGTTGGTGGTGTTTGTTGTTTCGTGCAAGCGCCGTTGGTTTAGTGGTAAAATATCTCGTTGCCAACGAGATGCCCCGGGTTCGATTCCCGGACGGCGCATTCTCTTATGCCTCTGCTCCTCGCTTTTGCTCTTCGCAAGCGTTGACCGCGTCTCGCGGGGTATGCGGCTACCGCTATGCCATGGCTATAGTCACCGGTCGTCATGGCTGTAGATGTGCAGATCAATTGGCTCGGATGACGAGGTATGGCAGGGTGGATCGAGATGGCGCTGCTGGAGGTTTCGGAGGATGTGGCGGCCGTGGACGCGGACAGGTGGGCTGCGATGAATATGGATGGGGCGTGCGATGGTTGTGTTGTGCGTGGTGTGTTGATGGTTGCGCATGTGGGTTGTTGATGTGTTGGTGGTGTTTGTTGTTTCGTGCAAGCGCCGTTGGTTTAGTGGTAAAATATCTCGTTGCCAACGAGATGCCCCGGGTTCGATTCCCGGACGGCGCATTCTCTTACGCCTCTGCTCCTCGCTTTTGCTCTTCGCAAGCGTTGACCGCGTCTCTCGGGGTATGCGGCTACCGCTATGCCATGGCTATAGTCACCGGTCGTCATGGCTGTAGATGTGCAGATCAATTGGCTCGGATGACGAGGTATGGCAGGGTGGATCGAGATGGCGCTGCTGGAGGTTTCGGAGGATGTGGCGGCCGTGGACGCGGACAGGTGGGCTGCGATGGATATGGATGGGGCGTGCGATGGTTGTGTTGTGCGTGGTGTGTTGATGGTTGCGCATGTGGGTTGTTGATGTGTTGGTGGTGTTTGTTGTTTCGTGCAAGCGCCGTTGGTTTAGTGGTAAAATATCTCGTTGCCAACGAGATGCCCCGGGTTCGATTCCCGGACGGCGCATTCTCTTATGCCTCTGCTCCTCGCTTTTGCTCTTCGCAAGCGTTGACCGCGTCTCTCGGGGTATGCGGCTACCGCTATGCCATGGCTATAGTCACCGGTCGTCATGGCTGTAGATGTGCAGATCAATTGGCTCGGATGACGAGGTATGGCAGGGTGGATCGAGATGGCGCTGCTGGAGGTTTCGGAGGATGTGGCGGCCGTGGACGCGGACAGGTGGGCTGCGATGGATATGGATGGGGCGTGCGATGGTTGTGTTGTGCGTGGTGTGTTGATGGTTGCGCATGTGGGTTGTTGATGTGTTGGTGGTGTTTGTTGTTTCGTGCAAGCGCCGTTGGTTTAGTGGTAAAATATCTCGTTGCCAACGAGATGCCCCGGGTTCGATTCCCGGACGGCGCATTCTCTTACGCCTCTGCTCCTCGCTTTTGCTCTTCGCAAGCGTTGACCGCGTCTCTCGGGGTATGCGGCTACCGCTATGCCATGGCTATAGTCACCGGTCGTCATGGTTGTAGATGTGCGGATCAATTGGCTCGGATGACGAGGTATGGCAGGGTGGATCGAGATGGCGCTGCTGGAGGTTTCGGAGGATGTGGCGGCCGTGGACGCGGACAGGTGGGCTGCGATGAATATGGATGGGGCGTGCGATGGTTGTGTTGTGCGTGGTGTGTTGATGGTTGCGCATGTGGGTTGTTGATGTGTTGGTGGTGTTTGTTGTTTCGTGCAAGCGCCGTTGGTTTAGTGGTAAAATATCTCGTTGCCAACGAGATGCCCCGGGTTCGATTCCCGGACGGCGCATTCTCTTATGCCTCTGCTCCTCGCTTTTGCTCTTCGCAAGCGTTGACCGCGTCTCTCGGGGTATGCGGCTACCGCTATGCCATGGCTATAGTCACCGGTCGTCATGGCTGTAGATGTGCAGATCAATTGGCTCGGATGACGAGGTATGGCAGGGTGGATCGAGATGGCGCTGCTGGAGGTTTCGGAGGATGTGGCGGCCGTGGACGCGGACAGGTGGGCTGCGATGGATATGGATGGGGCGTGCGATGGTTGTGTTGTGCGTGGTGTGTTGATGGTTGCGCATGTGGGTTGTTGATGTGTTGGTGGTGTTTGTTGTTTCGTGCAAGCGCCGTTGGTTTAGTGGTAAAATATCTCGTTGCCAACGAGATGCCCCGGGTTCGATTCCCGGACGGCGCATTCTCTTACGCCTCTGCTCCTCGCTTTTGCTCTTCGCAAGCGTTGACCGCGTCTCTCGGGGTATGCGGCTACCGCTATGCCATGGCTATAGTCACCGGTCGTCATGGCTGTAGATGTGCAGATCAATTGGCTCGGATGACGAGGTATGGCAGGGTGGATCGAGATGGCGCTGCTGGAGGTTTCGGAGGATGTGGCGGCCGTGGACGCGGACAGGTGGGCTGCGATGGATATGGATGGGGCGTGCGATGGTTGTGTTGTGCGTGGTGTGTTGATGGTTGCGCATGTGGGTTGTTGATGTGTTGGTGGTGTTTGTTGTTTCGTGCAAGCGCCGTTGGTTTAGTGGTAAAATATCTCGTTGCCAACGAGATGCCCCGGGTTCGATTCCCGGACGGCGCATTCTCTTATGCCTCTGCTCCTCGCTTTTGCTCTTCGCAAGCGTTGACCGCGTCTCTCGGGGTATGCGGCTACCGCTATGCCATGGCTATAGTCACCGGTCGTCATGGCTGTAGATGTGCAGATCAATTGGCTCGGATGACGAGGTATGGCAGGGTGGATCGAGATGGCGCTGCTGGAGGTTTCGGAGGATGTGGCGGCCGTGGACGCGGACAGGTGGGCTGCGATGGATATGGATGGGGCGTGCGATGGTTGTGTTGTGCGTGGTGTGTTGATGGTTGCGCATGTGGGTTGTTGATGTGTTGGTGGTGTTTGTTGTTTCGTGCAAGCGCCGTTGGTTTAGTGGTAAAATATCTCGTTGCCAACGAGATGCCCCGGGTTCGATTCCCGGACGGCGCATTCTCTTACGCCTCTGCTCCTCGCTTTTGCTCTTCGCAAGCGTTGACCGCGTCTCTCGGGGTATGCGGCTACCGCTATGCCATGGCTATAGTCACCGGTCGTCATGGTTGTAGATGTGCGGATCAATTGGCTCGGATGACGAGGTATGGCAGGGTGGATCGAGATGGCGCTGCTGGAGGTTTCGGAGGATGTGGCGGCCGTGGACGCGGACAGGTGGGCTGCGATGAATATGGATGGGGCGTGCGATGGTTGTGTTGTGCGTGGTGTGTTGATGGTTGCGCATGTGGGTTGTTGATGTGTTGGTGGTGTTTGTTGTTTCGTGCAAGCGCCGTTGGTTTAGTGGTAAAATATCTCGTTGCCAACGAGATGCCCCGGGTTCGATTCCCGGACGGCGCATTCTCTTACGCCTCTGCTCCTCGCTTTTGCTCTTCGCAAGCGTTGACCGCGTCTCTCGGGGTATGCGGCTACCGCTATGCCATGGCTATAGTCACCGGTCGTCATGGCTGTAGATGTGCAGATCAATTGGCTCGGATGACGAGGTATGGCAGGGTGGATCGAGATGGCGCTGCTGGAGGTTTCGGAGGATGTGGCGGCCGTGGACGCGGACAGGTGGGCTGCGATGGATATGGATGGGGCGTGCGATGGTTGTGTTGTGCGTGGTGTGTTGATGGTTGCGCATGTGGGTTGTTGATGTGTTGGTGGTGTTTGTTGTTTCGTGCAAGCGCCGTTGGTTTAGTGGTAAAATATCTCGTTGCCAACGAGATGCCCCGGGTTCGATTCCCGGACGGCGCATTCTCTTACGCCTCTGCTCCTCGCTTTTGCTCTTCGCAAGCGTTGACCGCGTCTCTCGGGGTATGCGGCTACCGCTATGCCATGGCTATAGTCACCGGTCGTCATGGCTGTAGATGTGCAGATCAATTGGCTCGGATGACGAGGTATGGCAGGGTGGATCGAGATGGCGCTGCTGGAGGTTTCGGAGGATGTGGCGGCCGTGGACGCGGACAGGTGGGCTGCGATGGATATGGATGGGGCGTGCGATGGTTGTGTTGTGCGTGGTGTGTTGATGGTTGCGCATGTGGGTTGTTGATGTGTTGGTGGTGTTTGTTGTTTCGTGCAAGCGCCGTTGGTTTAGTGGTAAAATATCTCGTTGCCAACGAGATGCCCCGGGTTCGATTCCCGGACGGCGCATTCTCTTACGCCTCTGCTCCTCGCTTTTGCTCTTCGCAAGCGTTGACCGCGTCTCTCGGGGTATGCGGCTACCGCTATGCCATGGCTATAGTCACCGGTCGTCATGGCTGTAGATGTGCAGATCAATTGGCTCGGATGACGAGGTATGGCAGGGTGGATCGAGATGGCGCTGCTGGAGGTTTCGGAGGATGTGGCGGCCGTGGACGCGGACAGGTGGGCTGCGATGGATATGGATGGGGCGTGCGATGGTTGTGTTGTGCGTGGTGTGTTGATGGTTGCGCATGTGGGTTGTTGATGTGTTGGTGGTGTTTGTTGTTTCGTGCAAGCGCCGTTGGTTTAGTGGTAAAATATCTCGTTGCCAACGAGATGCCCCGGGTTCGATTCCCGGACGGCGCATTCTCTTACGCCTCTGCTCCTCGCTTTTGCTCTTCGCAAGCGTTGACCGCGTCTCTCGGGGTATGCGGCTACCGCTATGCCATGGCTATAGTCACCGGTCGTCATGGTTGTAGATGTGCGGATCAATTGGCTCGGATGACGAGGTATGGCAGGGTGGATCGATATGGCGCTGCTGGAGGTTTCGGAGGATGTGGCGGCCGTGGACGCGGACAGGTGGGCTGCGATGAATATGGATGGGGCGTGCGATGGTTGTGTTGTGCGTGGTGTGTTGATGGTTGCGCATGTGGGTTGTTGATGTGTTGGTGGTGTTTGTTGTTTCGTGCAAGCGCCGTTGGTTTAGTGGTAAAATATCTCGTTGCCAACGAGATGCCCCGGGTTCGATTCCCGGACGGCGCATTCTCTTACGCCTCTGCTCCTCGCTTTTGCTCTTCGCAAGCGTTGACCGCGTCTCTCGGGGTATGCGGCTACCGCTATGCCATGGCTATAGTCACCGGTCGTCATGGCTGTAGATGTGCAGATCAATTGGCTCGGATGACGAGGTATGGCAGGGTGGATCGAGATGGC
The DNA here is from genome assembly GCA_030324255.1 of Phytophthora capsici. Taxonomy (NCBI): domain Eukaryota; phylum Oomycota; class Peronosporomycetes; order Peronosporales; family Peronosporaceae; genus Phytophthora; species Phytophthora capsici. The sequence continues at coordinate 1,723,636 of CM059357.1, read as the reverse complement.
GCTGCTGGAGGTTTCGGAGGATGTGGCGGCCGTGGACGCGGACAGGTGGGCTGCGATGGATATGGATGGGGCGTGCGATGGTTGTGTTGTGCGTGGTGTGTTGATGGTTGCGCATGTGGGTTGTTGATGTGTTGGTGGTGTTTGTTGTTTCGTGCAAGCGCCGTTGGTTTAGTGGTAAAATATCTCGTTGCCAACGAGATGCCCCGGGTTCGATTCCCGGACGGCGCATTCTCTTATGCCTCTGCTCCTCGCTTTTGCTCTTCGCAAGCGTTGACCGCGTCTCTCGGGGTATGCGGCTACCGCTATGCCATGGCTATAGTCACCGGTCGTCATGGCTGTAGATGTGCAGATCAATTGGCTCGGATGACGAGGTATGGCAGGGTGGATCGAGATGGCGCTGCTGGAGGTTTCGGAGGATGTGGCGGCCGTGGACGCGGACAGGTGGGCTGCGATGGATATGGATGGGGCGTGCGATGGTAACATAACTACTTGGTGGAATTGAATTCCACTCGAAGTGTGTATGACGTGGGACTTTAGTGGGTGGGAAGCTGGTGTTAGTGGCCGTTTACGTGGACGATGTAATGATCATTATAGTTCGAGAGGACATTGACTTAGTTAAGAAAGAGCTACAAAGCAAGTTCGCCATCAAGGATCTGGGTCGTGCATTGCCTGTTGGGCATGGAAGTGCACTACGAGACTGGAGTGCTGCTGTATGTAACCTACATTGACGTGTTTGGAACGAGACTTCAGATGGAGAATGTAAAACCAGTGAGGTTGCATCAGATGCAATACGAGAAGATGTTACCGATTGAGAAGGACGAAAGCAAGGTCAATGACAATTCACAGAAACCCCAAAAGCTGGTCAGAGCATTACAGTACCTGGTAGCCTGTACGAAGCCGGACATTGAGGTGTCCAAGCTGTTCATGCCAACGCATGAGTGAACTAGTATCAGCGTTTACAGTAGCGAACAGGTTGAGAGATCCAGTGCCCAGCCAATAATGAACTCCACGTTTCACAAATTCGAGTCTCCCAGTAGCGGAATCAAGCCAACATTTTCTTGGTTCTCCATCCGTACTGAACGATAGAATTCAGCCTTCATTCTCCAGTTTACCTAAGCTATCCAAGTTCACAGTTCCAACCGGCAAATACTCCACATCCTTCGGCTCCACTTCGCACAACTCACCACTCACAGTTTTGTCTGGGCCACATAGCTTAACAGTGCCGCTCATCACGCCCTTGATGAGTTCTCCAGTTCAGACTTTGAATAGGACCTTTAATTTATTCACACTAGAGTACAGGTCTCGATTTACGCAGACATGAGCCGCACTACCGCAGTCCAACGTCCACGAGTCCGGCCTGTTGGTGATCACCATAGGTCCCCCGTTTGAAGTGCTTCCAGCGCCTGCTTCCACAAAGTGGTCTCGTTCGACTCTCGACCACAATGCATTGGTCGTGTGCTGCAGTTTCGGTGGATTTCCTTTATGAGTACGTAAGTCAAATTGATCTACCACGTCCCAGTGCGTCTGCATCACTCCCATCACCATAATCCTTGCCACCTCGTAGTCGCTTATTGCATGAGTTGGGTCGATGAAATTAATTAGTTCCCTTGTTCTTTTCATGCTAGCAAGATACTCGGGCATTGGTTGCCATTGCACGTGCTTCAGACCATACAACTGGCTTCTCAGCGCCATCTTATTTGGGTAGCCTCTTGCGGTATTAGCTTAGTCCACATCTCCTGCGCAGTAGCCATCGCGCATACCTTGTTCGCCGCGTTATCTTGACACCCACGCAGTCCACGCAGTATCGTGCCAGTCGGCTCCGCGAATACAATCGCCTGCTCATCGGCGTTATTGGAGTGGCATCGGCCTGCCCTAATCACCACTCCCCACGCTTCACTTTCCGCTAGGTAAATATCCAGCTCACTTCGAACGTACACTCAAACTTCGGTGGCTTCGAACTTCCTTGAACCAACCGTGGCTGTGCTTGGTTAGCGTTGGTATTTCCTCCACCTCCACCAGCACCAGCAGCCTCCAGCTACTCCACCACCACCAGCACATCCTGAGCTCATGATTTAGTTCTTGATACTCTTGTCGTTAAACGCTCGGAGCTTTGGGCTCATAACCTAGCAGCAATTGCGCAGTAACTTGGCTTGTTGTCCAGGCCTTCCAGGTCCCCCAAGCAGCTACGACGTCAACAGCAAAGAAAAGTAAGTCGCTTCAGCTCGAGTTGGTGAATTCATGAGTAATTCATTAACACCTTATTTCCATCTTTCCGAGGAACGCACTGCTTCACCACAGTTGCGAGGAGGGAAGCCCAGGCGCAAAACCCCTTTGACCATGTAGACCATCAATCCATGAGGAAAGATTACAGGCATTTCCTGTCAATCCTCCACCGGATTCGCAAGCCTCGACATCAGCGCGAGTTCTCCGACCTTCAGCTGAAAGGCTTGTACTGTGAGTAACATTGTATTGCTGCTACTTGATTTAGATAAATTAGGCACTGGGGTTGTCGGCATGCGGTGGTTTTGCCATGGTAGGGTGTTGGTCCCTAAAACACTCAACAGAACAGCGCGGCTGATAGTTAGGTATTTTACTATACCATTTTACAATGAAATAAAATGCTTCATTTTTTGCAAATTATCCGTAATGTATAGGTACGTATGTGACATGTGTAGCTAACGATCTCTCACCGATTGGTAGAACACAACCTACATGCGACCTTCAGCTTAAAGTTCTACCATACCATAAAATCTCCGACCCTCCGACAGCTCCGACCGCCAACATAAAAAAAAAATCAGTGTGTAAAACGTAAATTTAAGTGTTGATTGTGTAAGTGAGTAGGGGATCTATTTTTGGGATGTGAGGAAGCCAGCTGTCGTACCAAAGACAGCTTTCTATCGAATTTATAACCGGATTCCCAGGCTCTGAAACGGCCTGTGGGCTGAGAAAAGTGCAAAAAACTAAAAATGCATTGTTTTGGCTACAAAGAGCCAGGAGAGAGAGCTGTTCACGCTCCATGGTAGATTCGCAAATGAGGCGACGTCCCTGAAATCGGGGTCCAGTATTTGGAGCATCCGATGCCTTTTTACACATTTTTACACGTAATTACATAAAACGCAGTGTGTCACACACTAGAAGCGTAGGCAAAACCTTAAAAACGAGGTTATTAGGACGGTTGGCTTGTGTGAGTGCCGCAAAGCCACATTCAGTGTCATTCTTGATTTTTTTCCTGCAAGGCACAAGTGACACCCCTTCTTCGATTTCGCCCAATGGTATGCTACGAAGACATTATATGTTTTTATATTCTGCGTGTTAGTACGATGTGCGGCCTCCTCTGCTTTTCATGCGTTGTGTGCTAGCTTGCGTTGAGGTTAGCATTGCTGTTCCAAAAGGAGGTTAAGCTTTGTGTTCGATGCAGTACTAAAATGTGCGTTTAATGTACTCTGTAACGAGGTTAACTTTGCTGTTCCACATGGAGGTTAAGCTTAGTGTTCAATACGGTGCTACCACTTCATATCATCTACGAGCGGTAAACTTGTAATACACCCTGTATTAACCCTTCAGGCTTGCTTAGTCTTATGCTTCGGTCTCGTTGAGCGTGTTATCTTCCACAGCTTCATCTTCGAAGAACTTCTTGCGTACTAGAAGACGGCGCTCCTTTTCGAAGGCAGCAACAACAGAGGCGTGGATGTGCTGACGCGGCTCCCACGTTGGCTCCCAGTTGACAAGGTAGTACGTCTCCCGGTTCTGGCGCTTCCAATTCAGCAACTTGCGTACGTGGTGCTGCTTCTCGCCTTCTGCAACTGCTTCATCGCTCTCAGCAGGAGGTGGTTCAACAAGCCACTCGCGTATGTCGTCTAGGCCAGCGCGTCGCGTCTTCCTCTCAGACAGCGAAGCGTAGATAACGTCGATGGCTTCAGGCAGCAGCGCGGCAGAGGCGACGACCGTGTTCATGGTAAGTCTTAGGTGGCGGATGCCCTCATCGCTAATCCGAAGCTTGAATTTTTTTGATGCAGCGATGCATAGCGTCTTAAACTCTTTGTAAGAGCTGACCGCGTTCTTGATGGGCTTGGTGGACGGCATGAAGACGGAGTTGTGCGGGCTTGGGTGCGAAATACAGACTGAGAGGCAGCACAGATAGTGGCGCTCGATCGCAGAAGGATTGGCTGGACCACATGAATAGGTAAACTTGCATGTTTTTATATGCCTGAAACTAACTCAACTGCATTGGTAGTGTGAGAAGGAGCTGGATCCAGAATGTGGCCGGAAGCTTGGAGTTGCCGATAACGGAGAATGTGCTGGTTTAGCCTGCCGACTTTGTGAAGCTGGCGCATGGACTTCAGCACGTTCTGTGCGCCACGCGCTTTGATGTTATGCTGTTTGAGGAACGCCAGCAGCGCGGTTTCGGCATTCTCACCAATCTTCAGAACGTCGTCGCGATATCGCGGGGAACTCTCGACAAGTTTGAAGCCGTCTTCAAGGAAGAGCTTGAGAAATGCCACTACTTGCTTTGCGGTTGACCTAACATGCTTGGTCTCTGGATCCGTTGATCTCCACATACGAGGTTCTTGAGTGTACCAAGTGAACCAAGCGTCTTTCAAACTTGAAGCAGGGGAGGTACGTCGTCGCTTCCGTGGTTGTTCGCTATTCGTGTACTCACTTGTCGGCTGCAGTGTTGGTGACCGATGTTTGTTGCAGATCTTGGCTTCCATCACAGACAAACGAGCGTCTAACGTCTTGTTCACCTGGATTAACTGTTCAATCAAGGCTGTTTGATGAAGAAACACGGGGTGCTGCGTGACGTCGGTTGTTGTGTTTTGCGCGGTTGTGTTTTCAGGTTTGCGGGTGATATCAGAGGCAAGGTATGACGACCATGCCAGGAGATCGTTAACGGAGAACCCTCTCTCGACGACGCAAGCTTCCAAACGATGAATTACAAAGCTTTCCGCCGCAAGTGACTTCAGCGCTGGGTAGTGGCGGAGCAGGTAGGTCATGAGGGTGTCAAGTACGTGAGCGTTGACATTGTACTGTTGTAGCCAACCCATACGAAGACATGAACTGCGCCGAAGCAACAGATCGGATGTTGACTTGCGTGGCGGAATCGAATGAGTCCAGGCCTAACAGTGCCACAGCTTCTTCAGGGTCGTGATTGCTCAGAACGCGTGCAACTTTGTGGTCTTCCGCAGGGGTATTGAAGACGTAGGCGAAGGCCTTGTTCGTCGACGTCATATTCCAAGCACCGCGATCGAAGATCCACTGTACGCACATCCCAGCACCGTTGGCATGTTGAGCCCCACCTCGTCGAAATGAATGAGAGGTCAATCGCTCTAACACACCCGCCTTTGCTGCAACTCTCCCCAACACGCGGTTGACGTAACTGTGAATTCCAGGCGCATCTTCGGTAGACTTTTCCCTCTCCGAAGGCTCTTGTAGCGGAGCGACGATGTCTGGATGATCCATCAAGTCAATGAGCGGCGCTGTGGGAGTCAAGGCTGTCCGAGAAATAGTGTGCTGCTCGGGAAGTTGGCTCAGGAGAGAAGCGCTGGGTGCCGATTGCGTCGCCAATCCTAGTGCAATGGCCAACAGTGGGCAAGTGGCAAAATCCTCGTCTGGAAAAAGAGAGAGGCCTTGCTCTTCGGATGTCTTCACTCGAATGAAACGCACAAAAAAGATATTCCCCGACCCGATCGACAGATTTTCCTTCCGTAGCAATGTGAGATCAGACGCGCGTCCGAAGAGAAACCAAAGCAGACACAAGATGGCTCCGTCCTGATAGTCGGACGCTGTAGAAGCAGTTGAATAGAGATACGTCATCATTTTCTTCAGTGCCTCCTTCGTACACGCCGGCGCCTTGTTGACAAATGTACCGGACTCGCGCTTCATGCAGTATCGCTCCAGAACTTGCCCTTTCTTGAGAAGGTTCTTCTCCGTCGCTGGTCGAAGCTGTGGAAACTGCTCCAGCAGCCAGTTCTTGGCCTGTCGATAATACTGCATAACCGAATGTCTAGCCAAGAGCTGACCGTTGCGACCTTTCTTGAAGGCTAAATGCATGCCAAACTTGTCGACCACTGCTTCCAGCACGGTTGCAGCGTTGTCGCGCTTCATACACACCTCCAGGTACTTCCACGTCACGCCTTCGTCCTCGAGGAAAGTCTTGAAGGAGCGAGATGCGCTCTGGCGGGCACGTTTAGTGTTGGTGGGTGCGAGGTCAGTGAGGCTCATGCTGTGTCGGAGAGGTCGGAGCTTGCGTGTTATTTGTGAAATATGCGAATGAGTACATGTTTGTATGGGAATATCAATAACAGCTACAACGGCTCCGACCAGATATGTCGGAGCGGATATGAACAAACTCGACTCGCATGGGATTGGTTAAAATCGTGTCTATGCTGTTGTATTACTCGCTGAAATTCTAATCAGGCGTGTTGATTGGTCAATAACACAAATAGTGAGCTCAAGTGTAGTCGGAGATTTAATGATATTCATCCATACCATAAAATCTCCGACCCTCCGACAGCTCCGACCGCCAACATAAAAAGACAAATCAGTGTGTAAAACGTAAATTTAAGTGTTGATTGTGTAAGTGAGTAGGGGATCTATTTTTGGGATGTGAGGAAGCCAGCTGTCGTACCAAAGACAGCTTTCTATCGAATTTATAACCGGATTCCCAGGCTCTGAAACGGCCTGTGGGCTGAGAAAAGTGCAAAAAACTAAAAATGCATTGTTTTGGCTACAAAGAGCCAGGAGAGAGAGCTGTTCACGCTCCATGGTAGATTCGCAAATGAGGCGACGTCCCTGAAATCGGGGTCCAGTATTTGGAGCATCCGATGCCTTTTTACACATTTTTACACGTAATTACATAAAACGCAGTGTGTCACACACTAGAAGCGTAGGCAAAACCTTAAAAACGAGGTTATTAGGACGGTTGGCTTGTGTGAGTGCCGCAAAGCCACATTCAGTGTCATTCTTGATTTTTTTCCTGCAAGGCACAAGTGACACCCCTTCTTCGATTTCGCCCAATGGTATGCTACGAAGACATTATATGTTTTTATATTCTGCGTGTTAGTACGATGTGCGGCCTCCTCTGCTTTTCATGCGTTGTGTGCTAGCTTGCGTTGAGGTTAGCATTGCTGTTCCAAAAGGAGGTTAAGCTTTGTGTTCGATGCAGTACTAAAATGTGCGTTTAATGTACTCTGTAACGAGGTTAACTTTGCTGTTCCACATGGAGGTTAAGCTTAGTGTTCAATACGGTGCTACCACTTCATATCATCTACGAGCGGTAAACTTGTAATACACCCTGTATTAACCCTTCAGGCTTGCTTAGTCTTATGCTTCGGTCTCGTTGAGCGTGTTATCTTCCACAGCTTCATCTTCGAAGAACTTCTTGCGTACTAGAAGACGGCGCTCCTTTTCGAAGGCAGCAACAACAGAGGCGTGGATGTGCTGACGCGGCTCCCACGTTGGCTCCCAGTTGACAAGGTAGTACGTCTCCCGGTTCTGGCGCTTCCAATTCAGCAACTTGCGTACGTGGTGCTGCTTCTCGCCTTCTGCAACTGCTTCATCGCTCTCAGCAGGAGGTGGTTCAACAAGCCACTCGCGTATGTCGTCTAGGCCAGCGCGTCGCGTCTTCCTCTCAGACAGCGAAGCGTAGATAACGTCGATGGCTTCAGGCAGCAGCGCGGCAGAGGCGACGACCGTGTTCATGGTAAGTCTTAGGTGGCGGATGCCCTCATCGCTAATCCGAAGCTTGAATTTTTTTGATGCAGCGATGCATAGCGTCTTAAACTCTTTGTAAGAGCTGACCGCGTTCTTGATGGGCTTGGTGGACGGCATGAAGACGGAGTTGTGCGGGCTTGGGTGCGAAATACAGACTGAGAGGCAGCACAGATAGTGGCGCTCGATCGCAGAAGGATTGGCTGGACCACATGAATAGGTAAACTTGCATGTTTTTATATGCCTGAAACTAACTCAACTGCATTGGTAGTGTGAGAAGGAGCTGGATCCAGAATGTGGCCGGAAGCTTGGAGTTGCCGATAACGGAGAATGTGCTGGTTTAGCCTGCCGACTTTGTGAAGCTGGCGCATGGACTTCAGCACGTTCTGTGCGCCACGCGCTTTGATGTTATGCTGTTTGAGGAACGCCAGCAGCGCGGTTTCGGCATTCTCACCAATCTTCAGAACGTCGTCGCGATATCGCGGGGAACTCTCGACAAGTTTGAAGCCGTCTTCAAGGAAGAGCTTGAGAAATGCCACTACTTGCTTTGCGGTTGACCTAACATGCTTGGTCTCTGGATCCGTTGATCTCCACATACGAGGTTCTTGAGTGTACCAAGTGAACCAAGCGTCTTTCAAACTTGAAGCAGGGGAGGTACGTCGTCGCTTCCGTGGTTGTTCGCTATTCGTGTACTCACTTGTCGGCTGCAGTGTTGGTGACCGATGTTTGTTGCTGATCTTGGCTTCCATCACAGACAAACGAGCGTCTAACGTCTTGTTCACCTGGATTAACTGTTCAATCAAGGCTGTTTGATGAAGAAACACGGGGTGCTGCGTGACGTCGGTTGTTGTGTTTTGCGCGGTTGTGTTTTCAGGTTTGCGGGTGATATCAGAGGCAAGGTATGACGACCATGCCAGGAGATCGTTAACGGAGAACCCTCTCTCGACGACGCAAGCTTCCAAACGATGAATTACAAAGCTTTCCGCCGCAAGTGACTTCAGCGCTGGGTAGTGGCGGAGCAGGTAGGTCATGAGGGTGTCAAGTACGTGAGCGTTGACATTGTACTGTTGTAGCCAACCCATACGAAGACATGAACTGCGCCGAAGCAACAGATCGGATGTTGACTTGCGTGGCGGAATCGAATGAGTCCAGGCCTAACAGTGCCACAGCTTCTTCAGGGTCGTGATTGCTCAGAACGCGTGCAACTTTGTGGTCTTCCGCAGGGGTATTGAAGACGTAGGCGAAGGCCTTGTTCGTCGACGTCATATTCCAAGCACCGCGATCGAAGATCCACTGTACGCACATCCCAGCACCGTTGGCATGTTGAGCCCCACCTCGTCGAAATGAATGAGAGGTCAATCGCTCTAACACACCCGCCTTTGCTGCAACTCTCCCCAACACGCGGTTGACGTAACTGTGAATTCCAGGCGCATCTTCGGTAGACTTTTCCCTCTCCGAAGGCTCTTGTAGCGGAGCGACGATGTCTGGATGATCCATCAAGTCAATGAGCGGCGCTGTGGGAGTCAAGGCTGTCCGAGAAATAGTGTGCTGCTCGGGAAGTTGGCTCAGGAGAGAAGCGCTGGGTGCCGATTGCGTCGCCAATCCTAGTGCAATGGCCAACAGTGGGCAAGTGGCAAAATCCTCGTCTGGAAAAAGAGAGAGGCCTTGCTCTTCGGATGTCTTCACTCGAATGAAACGCACAAAAAAGATATTCCCCGACCCGATCGACAGATTTTCCTTCCGTAGCAATGTGAGATCAGACGCGCGTCCGAAGAGAAACCAAAGCAGACACAAGATGGCTCCGTCCTGATAGTCGGACGCTGTAGAAGCAGTTGAATAGAGATACGTCATCATTTTCTTCAGTGCCTCCTTCGTACACGCCGGCGCCTTGTTGACAAATGTACCGGACTCGCGCTTCATGCAGTATCGCTCCAGAACTTGCCCTTTCTTGAGAAGGTTCTTCTCCGTCGCTGGTCGAAGCTGTGGAAACTGCTCCAGCAGCCAGTTCTTGGCCTGTCGATAATACTGCATAACCGAATGTCTAGCCAAGAGCTGACCGTTGCGACCTTTCTTGAAGGCTAAATGCATGCCAAACTTGTCGACCACTGCTTCCAGCACGGTTGCAGCGTTGTCGCGCTTCATACACACCTCCAGGTACTTCCACGTCACGCCTTCGTCCTCGAGGAAAGTCTTGAAGGAGCGAGATGCGCTCTGGCGGGCACGTTTAGTGTTGGTGGGTGCGAGGTCAGTGAGGCTCATGCTGTGTCGGAGAGGTCGGAGCTTGCGTGTTATTTGTGAAATATGCGAATGAGTACATGTTTGTATGGGAATATCAATAACAGCTACAACGGCTCCGACCAGATATGTCGGAGCGGATATGAACAAACTCGACTCGCATGGGATTGGTTAAAATCGTGTCTATGCTGTTGTATTACTCGCTGAAATTCTAATCAGGCGTGTTGATTGGTCAATAACACAAATAGTGAGCTCAAGTGTAGTCGGAGATTTAATGATATTCATCCATACCATAAAATCTCCGACCCTCCGACAGCTCCGACCGCCAACATAAAAAGACAAATCAGTGTGTAAAACGTAAATTTAAGTGTTGATTGTGTAAGTGAGTAGGGGATCTATTTTTGGGATGTGAGGAAGCCAGCTGTCGTACCAAAGACAGCTTTCTATCGAATTTATAACCGGATTCCCAGGCTCTGAAACGGCCTGTGGGCTGAGAAAAGTGCAAAAAACTAAAAATGCATTGTTTTGGCTACAAAGAGCCAGGAGAGAGAGCTGTTCACGCTCCATGGTAGATTCGCAAATGAGGCGACGTCCCTGAAATCGGGGTCCAGTATTTGGAGCATCCGATGCCTTTTTACACATTTTTACACGTAATTACATAAAACGCAGTGTGTCACACACTAGAAGCGTAGGCAAAACCTTAAAAACGAGGTTATTAGAACGGTTGGCTTGTGTGAGTGCCGCAAAGCCACATTCAGTGTCATTCTTGATTTTTTCCTGCAAGGCACAAGTGACACCCCTTCTTCGATTTCGCCCAATGGTATGCTACGAAGACATTATATGTTTTTATATTCTGCGTGTTAGTACGATGTGCGGCCTCCTCTGCTTTTCATGCGTTGTGTGCTAGCTTGCGTTGAGGTTAGCATTGCTGTTCCAAAAGGAGGTTAAGCTTTGTGTTCGATGCAGTACTAAAATGTGCGTTTAATGTACTCTGTAACGAGGTTAACTTTGCTGTTCCACATGGAGGTTAAGCTTAGTGTTCAATACGGTGCTACCACTTCATATCATCTACGAGCGGTAAACTTGTAATACACCCTGTATTAACCCTTCAGGCTTGCTTAGTCTTATGCTTCGGTCTCGTTGAGCGTGTTATCTTCCACAGCTTCATCTTCGAAGAACTTCTTGCGTACTAGAAGACGGCGCTCCTTTTCGAAGGCAGCAACAACAGAGGCGTGGATGTGCTGACGCGGCTCCCACGTTGGCTCCCAGTTGACAAGGTAGTACGTCTCCCGGTTCTGGCGCTTCCAATTCAGCAACTTGCGTACGTGGTGCTGCTTCTCGCCTTCTGCAACTGCTTCATCGCTCTCAGCAGGAGGTGGTTCAACAAGCCACTCGCGTATGTCGTCTAGGCCAGCGCGTCGCGTCTTCCTCTCAGACAGCGAAGCGTAGATAACGTCGATGGCTTCAGGCAGCAGCGCGGCAGAGGCGACGACCGTGTTCATGGTAAGTCTTAGGTGGCGGATGTCCTCATCGCTAATCCGAAGCTTGAATTTTTTTGATGCAGCGATGCATAGCGTCTTAAACTCTTTGTAAGAGCTGACCGCGTTCTTGATGGGCTTGGTGGACGGCATGAAGACGGAGTTGTGCGGGCTTGGGTGCGAAATACAGACTGAGAGGCAGCACAGATAGTGGCGCTCGATCGCAGAAGGATTGGCTGGACCACATGAATAGGTAAACTTGCATGTTTTTATATGCCTGAAACTAACTCAACTGCATTGGTAGTGTGAGAAGGAGCTGGATCCAGAATGTGGCCGGAAGCTTGGAGTTGCCGATAACGGAGAATGTGCTGGTTTAGCCTGCCGACTTTGTGAAGCTGGCGCATGGACTTCAGCACGTTCTGTGCGCCACGCGCTTTGATGTTATGCTGTTTGAGGAACGCCAGCAGCGCGGTTTCGGCATTCTCACCAATCTTCAGAACGTCGTCGCGATATCGCGGGGAACTCTCGACAAGTTTGAAGCCGTCTTCAAGGAAGAGCTTGAGAAATGCCACTACTTGCTTTGCGGTTGACCTAACATGCTTGGTCTCTGGATCCGTTGATCTCCACATACGAGGTTCTTGAGTGTACCAAGTGAACCAAGCGTCTTTCAAACTTGAAGCAGGGGAGGTACGTCGTCGCTTCCGTGGTTGTTCGCTATTCGTGTACTCACTTGTCGGCTGCAGTGTTGGTGACCGATGTTTGTTGCTGATCTTGGCTTCCATCACAGACAAACGAGCGTCTAACGTCTTGTTCACCTGGATTAACTGTTCAATCAAGGCTGTTTGATGAAGAAACACGGGGTGCTGCGTGACGTCGGTTGTTGTGTTTTGCGCGGTTGTGTTTTCAGGTTTGCGGGTGATATCAGAGGCAAGGTATGACGACCATGCCAGGAGATCGTTAACGGAGAACCCTCTCTCGACGACGCAAGCTTCCAAACGATGAATTACAAAGCTTTCCGCCGCAAGTGACTTCAGCGCTGGGTAGTGGCGGAGCAGGTAGGTCATGAGGGTGTCAAGTACGTGAGCGTTGACATTGTACTGTTGTAGCCAACCCATACGAAGACATGAACTGCGCCGAAGCAACAGATCGGATGTTGACTTGCGTGGCGGAATCGAATGAGTCCAGGCCTAACAGTGCCACAGCTTCTTCAGGGTCGTGATTGCTCAGAACGCGTGCAACTTTGTGGTCTTCCGCAGGGGTATTGAAGACGTAGGCGAAGGCCTTGTTCGTCGACGTCATATTCCAAGCACCGCGATCGAAGATCCACTGTACGCACATCCCAGCACCGTTGGCATGTTGAGCCCCACCTCGTCGAAATGAATGAGAGGTCAATCGCTCTAACACACCCGCCTTTGCTGCAACTCTCCCCAACACGCGGTTGACGTAACTGTGAATTCCAGGCGCATCTTCGGTAGACTTTTCCCTCTCCGAAGGCTCTTGTAGCGGAGCGACGATGTCTGGATGATCCATCAAGTCAATGAGCGGCGCTGTGGGAGTCAAGGCTGTCCGAGAAATAGTGTGCTGCTCGGGAAGTTGGCTCAGGAGAGAAGCGCTGGGTGCCGATTGCGTCGCCAATCCTAGTGCAATGGCCAACAGTGGGCAAGTGGCAAAATCCTCGTCTGGAAAAAGAGAGAGGCCTTGCTCTTCGGATGTCTTCACTCGAATGAAACGCACAAAAAAGATATTCCCCGACCCGATCGACAGATTTTCCTTCCGTAGCAATGTGAGATCAGACGCGCGTCCGAAGAGAAACCAAAGCAGACACAAGATGGCTCCGTCCTGATAGTCGGACGCTGTAGAAGCAGTTGAATAGAGATACGTCATCATTTTCTTCAGTGCCTCCTTCGTACACGCCGGCGCCTTGTTGACAAATGTACCGGACTCGCGCTTCATGCAGTATCGCTCCAGAACTTGCCCTTTCTTGAGAAGGTTCTTCTCCGTCGCTGGTCGAAGCTGTGGAAACTGCTCCAGCAGCCAGTTCTTGGCCTGTCGATAATACTGCATAACCGAATGTCTAGCCAAGAGCTGACCGTTGCGACCTTTCTTGAAGGCTAAATGCATGCCAAACTTGTCGACCACTGCTTCCAGCACGGTTGCAGCGTTGTCGCGCTTCATACACACCTCCAGGTACTTCCACGTCACGCCTTCGTCCTCGAGGAAAGTCTTGAAGGAGCGAGATGCGCTCTGGCGGGCACGTTTAGTGTTGGTGGGTGCGAGGTCAGTAAGGCTCATGCTGTGTCGGAGAGGTCGGAGCTTGCGTGTTATTTGTGAAATATGCGAATGAGTACATGTTTGTATGGGAATATCAATAACAGCTACAACGGCTCCGACCAGATATGTCGGAGCGGATATGAACAAACTCGACTCGCATGGGATTGGTTAAAATCGTGTCTATGCTGTTGTATTACTCGCTGAAATTCTAATCAGGCGTGTTGATTGGTCAATAACACAAATAGTGAGCTCAAGTGTAGTCGGAGATTTAATGATATTCATCCATACCATAAAATCTCCGACCCTCCGACAGCTCCGACCGCCAACATAAAAAGACAAATCAGTGTGTAAAACGTAAATTTAAGTGTTGATTGTGTAAGTGAGTAGGGGATCTATTTTTGGGATGTGAGGAAGCCAGCTGTCGTACCAAAGACAGCTTTCTATCGAATTTATAACCGGATTCCCAGGCTCTGAAACGGCCTGTGGGCTGAGAAAAGTGCAAAAAACTAAAAATGCATTGTTTTGGCTACAAAGAGCCAGGAGAGAGAGCTGTTCACGCTCCATGGTAGATTCGCAAATGAGGCGACGTCCCTGAAATCGGGGTCCAGTATTTGGAGCATCCGATGCCTTTTTACACATTTTTACACGTAATTACATAAAACGCAGTGTGTCACACACTAGAAGCGTAGGCAAAACCTTAAAAACGAGGTTATTAGAACGGTTGGCTTGTGTGAGTGCCGCAAAGCCACATTCAGTGTCATTCTTGATTTTTTTTCCTGCAAGGCACAAGTGACACCCCTTCTTCGATTTCGCCCAATGGTATGCTACGAAGACATTATATGTTTTTATATTCTGCGTGTTAGTACGATGTGCGGCCTCCTCTGCTTTTCATGCGTTGTGTGCTAGCTTGCGTTGAGGTTAGCATTGCTGTTCCAAAAGGAGGTTAAGCTTTGTGTTCGATGCAGTACTAAAATGTGCGTTTAATGTACTCTGTAACGAGGTTAACTTTGCTGTTCCACATGGAGGTTAAGCTTAGAGTTCAATACGGTGCTACCACTTCATATCATCTACGAGCGGTAAACTTGTAATACACCCTGTATTAACCCTTCAGGCTTGCTTAGTCTTATGCTTCGGTCTCGTTGAGCGTGTTATCTTCCACAGCTTCATCTTCGAAGAACTGCTTGCGTACTAGAAGACGGCGCTCCTTTTCGAAGGCAGCAACAACAGAGGCGTGGATGTGCTGACGCGGCTCCCACGTTGGCTCCCAGTTGACAAGGTAGTACGTCTCCCGGTTCTGGCGCTTCCAATTCAGCAACTTGCGTACGTGGTGCTGCTTCTCGCCTTCTGCAACTGCTTCATCGCTCTCAGCAGGAGGTGGTTCAACAAGCCACTCGCGTATGTCGTCTAGGCCAGCGCGTCGCGTCTTCCTCTCAGACAGCGAAGCGTAGATAACGTCGATGGCTTCAGGCAGCAGCGCGGCAGAGGCGACGACCGTGTTCATGGTAAGTCTTAGGTGGCGGATGTCCTCATCGCTAATCCGAAGCTTGAATTTTTTTGATGCAGCGATGCATAGCGTCTTAAACTCTTTGTAAGAGCTGACCGCGTTCTTGATGGGCTTGGTGGACGGCATGAAGACGGAGTTGTGCGGGCTTGGGTGCGAAATACAGACTGAGAGGCAGCACAGATAGTGGCGCTCGATCGCAGAAGGATTGGCTGGACCACATGAATAGGTAAACTTGCATGTTTTTATATGCCTGAAACTAACTCAACTGCATTGGTAGTGTGAGAAGGAGCTGGATCCAGAATGTGGCCGGAAGCTTGGAGTTGCCGATAACGGAGAATGTGCTGGTTTAGCCTGCCGACTTTGTGAAGCTGGCGCATGGACTTCAGCACGTTCTGTGCGCCACGCGCTTTGATGTTATGCTGTTTGAGGAACGCCAGCAGCGCGGTTTCGGCATTCTCACCAATCTTCAGAACGTCGTCGCGATATCGCGGGGAACTCTCGACAAGTTTGAAGCCGTCTTCAAGGAAGAGCTTGAGAAATGCCACTACTTGCTTTGCGGTTGACCTAACATGCTTGGTCTCTGGATCCGTTGATCTCCACATACGAGGTTCTTGAGTGTACCAAGTGAACCAAGCGTCTTTCAAACTTGAAGCAGGGGAGGTACGTCGTCGCTTCCGTGGTTGTTCGCTATTCGTGTACTCACTTGTCGGCTGCAGTGTTGGTGACCGATGTTTGTTGCTGATCTTGGCTTCCATCACAGACAAACGAGCGTCTAACGTCTTGTTCACCTGGATTAACTGTTCAATCAAGGCTGTTTGATGAAGAAACACGGGGTGCTGCGTGACGTCGGTTGTTGTGTTTTGCGCGGTTGTGTTTTCAGGTTTGCGGGTGATATCAGAGGCAAGGTATGACGACCATGCCAGGAGATCGTTAACGGAGAACCCTCTCTCGACGACGCAAGCTTCCAAACGATGAATTACAAAGCTTTCCGCCGCAAGTGACTTCAGCGCTGGGTAGTGGCGGAGCAGGTAGGTCATGAGGGTGTCAAGTACGTGAGCGTTGACATTGTACTGTTGTAGCCAACCCATACGAAGACATGAACTGCGCCGAAGCAACAGATCGGATGTTGACTTGCGTGGCGGAATCGAATGAGTCCAGGCCTAACAGTGCCACAGCTTCTTCAGGGTCGTGATTGCTCAGAACGCGTGCAACTTTGTGGTCTTCCGCAGGGGTATTGAAGACGTAGGCGAAGGCCTTGTTCGTCGACGTCATATTCCAAGCACCGCGATCGAAGATCCACTGTACGCACATCCCAGCACCGTTGGCATGTTGAGCCCCACCTCGTCGAAATGAATGAGAGGTCAATCGCTCTAACACACCCGCCTTTGCTGCAACTCTCCCCAACACGCGGTTGACGTAACTGTGAATTCCAGGCGCATCTTCGGTAGACTTTTCCCTCTCCGAAGGCTCTTGTAGCGGAGCGACGATGTCTGGATGATCCATCAAGTCAATGAGCGGCGCTGTGGGAGTCAAGGCTGTCCGAGAAATAGTGTGCTGCTCGGGAAGTTGGCTCAGGAGAGAAGCGCTGGGTGCCGATTGCGTCGCCAATCCTAGTGCAATGGCCAACAGTGGGCAAGTGGCAAAATCCTCGTCTGGAAAAAGAGAGAGGCCTTGCTCTTCGGATGTCTTCACTCGAATGAAACGCACAAAAAGATATTCCCCGACCCGATCGACAGATTTTCCTTCCGTAGCAATGTGAGATCAGACGCGCGTCCGAAGAGAAACCAAAGCAGACACAAGATGGCTCCGTCCTGATAGTCGGACGCTGTAGAAGCAGTTGAATAGAGATACGTCATCATTTTCTTCAGTGCCTCCTTCGTACACGCCGGCGCCTTGTTGACAAATGTACCGGACTCGCGCTTCATGCAGTATCGCTCCAGAACTTGCCCTTTCTTGAGAAGGTTCTTCTCCGTCGCTGGTCGAAGCTGTGGAAACTGCTCCAGCAGCCAGTTCTTGGCCTGTCGATAATACTGCATAACCGAATGTCTAGCCAAGAGCTGACCGTTGCGACCTTTCTTGAAGGCTAAATGCATGCCAAACTTGTCGACCACTGCTTCCAGCACGGTTGCAGCGTTGTCGCGCTTCATACACACCTCCAGGTACTTCCACGTCACGCCTTCGTCCTCGAGGAAAGTCTTGAAGGAGCGAGATGCGCTCTGGCGGGCACGTTTAGTGTTGGTGGGTGCGAGGTCAGTGAGGCTCATGCTGTGTCGGAGAGGTCGGAGCTTGCGTGTTATTTGTGAAATATGCGAATGAGTACATGTTTGTATGGGAATATCAATAACAGCTACAACGGCTCCGACCAGATATGTCGGAACAAACTCGACTCGCATGGGATTGGTTAAAATCGTGTCTATGCTGTTGTATTACTCGCTGAAATTCTAATCAGGCGTGTTGATTGGTCAATAACACAAATAGTGAGCTCAAGTGTAGTCGGAGATTTAATGATATTCATCCATAACTTTTTCGTCCAGCAAGATGCAGGCTCGAGCAGCGAACAACGTTGTAACTCGTGCGTCTGCAAGTGATGCCACGCAGCTTCGCAGATTTCTGGATGCAGGTAGGGGCAAAGCGGTGGTGCTGACGGGGGCAGGCATCTCGACAGACTCAGGCATCCCGGACTACCGCGGGCCCAACGGCGTGTACAATCGCAACAAGGACTTTCGCCCCATCCAATTTCAGGAGGTTCGCACTCCTCTTTAATAGCCTTCTCATTATAATTATACTTATACAGTACGTATACATTTGCTGTTCTACATGACCAGTTCATTGGAGCGCACACATACCGGCAACGATATTGGGCTCGCAGCTTTCTCGGCTGGCCCAAGATCCTGAACACACAGCCCAATGGCTCTCACCACGCGTTGACATCGCTGCAACAGGCCGGCGCAGTCTCCAGTATCCTTACACAGAATGTGGATCGGCTGCACACCAAAAGCGGCTCGCACAGCGTTGTGGAGATGCACGGATCGTTGCACGAAGTGGAATGTCAGGGCTGCGGCCACGTGACATCGCGTCAGAGTTACCAGGAAGCCCTGGCGGAGCTGAACCCGCAGGTCGTCAAGTGGTCAGTCGAACATCCTGATAAAGAGACGGGGGATGTGGCATCCAGCGACAAAGTGAACCCTGACGGTGATGTCGACATTTCTTGGGACTACGATGATTTCGATTACCCTGCGTGCGGCGAGTGCGGCGGCATCATGAAGCCCAGGTACTGTTTGTACTGTACAGGAGTTTGATAATCAAACTGATCTGATGAGGCGGACAGTTTTCACTAAATTGCTGTTGTTGTTACGCCAGAGTCGTGTTTTTTGGAGAAAATATGCCAGCCGCTACGCGAACAACCGCACTGGACCGCGTGCATGACGCTAACGCTTTACTTGTCGTGGGTTCATCACTGAAGGTTTTCTCAGCCATGCGACTCATTAATCATGCGCATGCCCTCAAGATTCCGATCGCCATCCTGAACTTAGGACCGACACGTGGAGATGAGCTGTGCAGCTTACGAATCGACAAGTCTAGCACAGGTGTGCTCACTGAGGTGGCGGAGCTGTAATGATAGAAAAGTACACAGCATAAGCAGCTTAAAGTGACCGCAGATAAAAGGCAAGACTTGGATGACTGCAGCAGAAGTGTACCAGATCAATTTGTGGAGAAGTAAAATCTAGATCAACTCCTGTCGTCGAATACCTTACACACGCAAAAACGCAGCAATCTCTTCACAAGGGAACTAGCAACAAAAGCTCCGTGGGTCGTCAACAGCCACTTAGCTCCAGACAGTACGCGTCGGTAGCACGGAAGAGGAACCTCCGACAGGTAGGTGCGGCTTCGCCGCGTTTCCAGAGTTCGCCGAGTTGAGAGACGCCACACGCTGCGTCAGCCAGCTAGGGCCCTGGGACTTCGTTGGCTCTTCCTTCTCCACCTCCGGAGACGGAGCAACTTCAACCTCTGGTTTTTCTGGCTCCGAAGCAGGTGTGGGCTCAGCAGGAGTCTCTGGCTCAACCGTCTTTGGCTTCGGCTTCGGCGCCTTTTTTTCACTGCTAGCTGCGTCAGCGTCAGCCGCAGCCTTTGCGGCTGTGTCGACGCGGAAAGTGATCGAATTAGAGTGGTCTAAAGGACGGCGCTCCATGACAGACTGGCTGGCATTGGCAAGTACGGGGACAGCTGCAGCCGCCTCGCGAAGCTGAGCATCCGAAAACTGACGTAGGTTCACAGTGGACTCCTTCACGCCTAGAAGCGGTCCGTTGTACTCAGGCATTGTCTTCTGGATCGTGCGTCCTAGCGCGTGGATACACTGCGCCACCTGTCCAAGGTTCTTCTGGTTGTACAGGTCCACCGTTTCGAACAGATCGAACTCGGCCACACCAATACTGCGGCATGCGCGTACGAAAGCGCTCACATTCTCCATCTGCTTGAAGGGCATCGAGGATGTCTGGATGCGCGGGATCAAACCAGGCTTGATCGTGTTCATCAACGTGCACAGCATCACGCCGTCTTTCAAGCTGTCGCCGAAACTGGTCAAGAATTTCTCGCCTAGAACAGCCTCGATCCATTCCTGAGCCTCTTCCTCGGCAGTAGGTCCAGAGTTCGCCGCTGCACTGTTTAAGCCCGGAATTGACGACGCCACCTTCTTGTCGTCCAGCGACGTCTTGTCGACATCGTCGGACAGCTCTGCCACCGTTGCAGCGACTTCCTCGTCTGTAGGTACATGTTTAGTTGGTGATACTTCTCCCTCCGGCTGCGAGTCAAAAGTCGTGAGTTTGTCCGCGCTGCGGAAGCGAGACAACTGCTCAATCTTCTCAGCGGACGGAGGAGGCGGTGGAGGTGGGGCACGGTACGCGCTCTGAGCGGCGTCCGCGCCTAGCATAACTCGATTCGAATGCGACGTATTCTGGCGCTTCATGGTGCGAAAGCTGCCCAGCGTCTGTTGCGCAGGAATGTTCTTTCCGCCTGCGAGCTGGTCGGACGTGAAGCTGCGCTGGTTCTTGATGCTCTCCTTGACGCCGAGCGTGGGGCCCTTGAAGTCCGGATAGTTGCGCTGCACGGCACGGCCGAGCGCGAAGATGCACCGAACGACGTTGCCCAGATCCTTGAGCTCGAAAAGGTCCACCGTCTCGAACAGGTCGAACTCGTTCACGCCCATGACGCGACAGGCCTTGAGGAACGCCGACACGTTCTCCATGAGCTTGAAGGGCATCTTGGACTTGGTCTCCACACGCTTCACAACGCCCGGGTGGATCTTGTTTGCAGTCGTGCACAGGATGACGCCGTCGCGTAGGCCCTCGCCGAAGTCGTCTCCGATCTGCAGCTCCGAAATGGTCTCGAGCCACGCACGCGCCTCGTTCTCCATGTCGTAGTCGTATCGCTCGGCAGCCTTGCGCGCCAGCTCAGCGTCAAGACCATAGCCGCCTCCACGGGCCTGTACTGGAGCGCGGGAGGACATGATAAGCTCTTGAGGGATTTTCTCTTGACCGACGTCACTCGCTACCGAAGCAATTGGAAAGTGAGAGAGTCGTCAGGTCGGAATAGAGTCGGTATAAACGCTAGGATACCTCGCTTTATACCGGTAGCGCCGGTAGACGGCACGAAATGATTCCTCTACCGACGACACCAGCTGTAATCACCTGCGAACCGGTATCCCCAGCAGCACATGGTGGTAAACAGGGACGTGAACAGCTTCAACTTGCTAACTGTACATGTACTATTGACGTATCGAATCCGTGTAGCATATATAACGTTAACGACATCAGTAGTCATGTCAACCTCGCGCTTACGCGTCATTCTGGTTTGACTGGGGGGCTGCCGAGTCCCAGGCCTGAGCCAATCTCTTGGTCGACAGTAGCGGCTCCTTCTCCTCCTTCGAGCCGGCGAAGACACCGCGTTGTGAGACCCCCACAGGCGTCGTTGGCCCACTCACCACTGTGGTCGAGTACAGAGTATGCGTACTGCTGCCTCCACGAGCCGGAAGAGCAGCGGAAAAGGCCAATGACTCGGCACTCGCGGTCGCCTTCTTCGCTGCACGCTGGTACAGCTTGGACTTGAAGGCGTATTCCTGCTGTAGCATATCAAGCTGCACCTTTGCCGGGACACTGCGAATGATCTTCCAGAAACTCCAGATCAGCAGCAGCGAGAGATGTTCACACACGAGAATCATGACCATGCGAGTGGTAAGTGAGAAGCACGCAAAGTCCGGGCCAAAGCGGAAATGAGAGAAGTCACCGCCCATGGCGTAGTTGATCTGGCTCGAGCACGACGGTGAGTAGAACTCCATGGCACCAGTGGAGATGAAGATAAGACCGATGTTAACAATCACACCGGTTAGCGCAATGAAGTGCAGCATGTTGTGCCACTCGCCGATGCCGCTTGCCTTGCGTGGAAACGGGCGGCGATTGGTCCTGCAGAGACGGAATCCATCTCCGCGGGTCTTGAGAGCGTTTACGATCATGCAGGCGGCAGGCATGAGAGGCCACAGCATCGAAAACATCACCACAAAACCAAACTGCACAGTCATGTGGTGGTAATCATCGTACGGGTCGTAGTTTTCCTGTTCGCTCTCAAATAAAATCGCGCGCGCCTTCGCGTTGAGTAGCTCCACCTCGCGCTCGCTGTTCTCCAAGTAACGCGCCGACGATCGATTTAGTAGATGTGCGAGGTTGTCGCTACTGCGAGCCGGAACGTTCTCTGAGTCCTCGTTTCGGTACGACATTTCCGCAAGTAGACGGCGCTCCCCCTGCGCCTTAACCATGGCCATAACTTTGCGGTCAGTGCCACGTAGTCGTTGTTCGTAGTGCTTGCGGTGAATCCATGGGACGACAACAGCAATGAGCAGATTCAGCAGTTGAGTAATGATGATGGGTGTGAGGAACAGGGTCTCCAAGTCGAGGTGGTTGATGTCAAAGGTTACCCAGCCACGACACGGGATACAACGCGTCTCGCGAATCCCCATCTCATTCCACGCTGGCGGGCAAGAGTCACAATAGGCACCGGAACGATCCATGTAAGGTCCAAAGCAGCAGTTGGCTGGGTCCTTCCAGATTAACGAGTTGAGGAAATTGGTAATCGTATCACCAGCACCAGGAACCACATACACAAAGGCCAGAAGGAAAAACCACGTATAGTAGTTGAGGAAGTCCATGAGGAACAGCTTGCGGATCATGGACTTCTCGAACTGCTCAATAGTCTTCCAGTTTTCCCACTCTGTGAACATTCGCGCTGCCTTCGTAACGATCAAGCTCCACTGGATAATATCTACAAACAGTCCGTACAGAATACCGCCGCCCAGGATGTAAAACCACTGGGCTGAGAAAAGTCCTCGATCCGGATAACGCACTTTCAGCACTTCAAACGCGGTGATCCAAATAGCGATCACGAACATCATGATTGAGATCTGCACCACCATGAAAGTGACCACGGCCAGGTATTTCGGATACCGTTTCCAGCCTGGGTAGTATTGATCTGGCAAACCAGTCACCGGATTCACAAACGCGTCGCCTCGGAATTTTGGGTTGCGGTACACAATCGTATTGGTGTCAATGTTGTTCGCCCACATGTGGTTCAATTCGTTGTTTCTACGAGACCAGGCCTTGAGAAAACCGTAGCTCCAGACCACCGAGATCAACACAGCCCAGCCAACCAGCACGCGCATGTACATGGGAATGCCCATGACTCCACGGAGACAGGTTAACAGCACGCCCAGCAGAGCGATCGGCACCAGCGCCTTGTTGTAGAAATCCATGAACGCAAAATAGTACCCGACCTTCTCCCCGAAGTGCGCTCTCACCTTCCGCAGGAAATTCTCCGACAGGAACTCCAGCTTCTGCGTTCCAATGAACGTCTTCAACAAGTATCTGTTGGTAGCAGGGTCATGAACAGGGAAAATCGAGCGCACATTCGGGTGATCTTCGGTGATCTTGGCCGTCTCCCTGATAATATGGTCGATCACTTGAATTCTATCGGCGGGGGTGACAATGGGGCTGCTCTGCACCACTGAATCCACCTCCCGCGAGTTGCCACTGCGCATCCACGTCTGGAACCTCAACCTTCTCCCGTAAATGGCAAGTGCCTCGTCATTCCCACGTATCAGCAGCACAAAGTACTTGCTAGCCTTCTTTCCATCGGCTTCTACTGCGCTAAAGTCTCCTTCCAGCATGTCTACGTCCAGACCACTGGCTACGAGCTTCTCAATGAGCTGTCCTTCCGCTCCAGTGGTAATGTCCACCGCGACATCAACGTCCATTGTTCTTTTCTTCTCCTTCTTGCTCAACTGTCTATTTGTCACAATGGCAAAGTCATAGGTCGCTCCTTCCAGCTCTGCACCCTTCAGATATCGATATGTGCCTGGATTTTGACCAGGTTGTGGCGACACAGGCGACTCAAAAGTCCACAGACTGTCCTGCAGTGCCAGGTCCATAGCCCCTGACGAAAGGTGGCGTTCACTGCGGCCTTGCGCCGGGCGGTTGGTCGGTGCGGAGGTCACCTCGGGCGTGGCGTCGTCGTCTTCCATCGTCTGGGGCAGCAGCAGCAGGTCTGGCGAATGGATCTCTCTGATTCGCTATGAGATGGCTACACTAGGTCATTCTGAAGTTGGCAACATCATTCGTACTAATCATTTAGATACGTTTATAACGACTTGAGTATTTCTGATAACTTCTTCCTCAGAATCGAAGCGACATGAGCCCAGTTGGCAAGAAGAGAAGACGAACTGAAGCGATTTACGATGGCCGCAGTGGAAGTGGAGCTTAAAGATGATAGTAGCTGCTGCCAAGACCCCATACAGGTCAGCTTATCTACTAACGTTGCAACACCAGAAGGATAGCATCTAACGCATTTTCTATTGCAGTCTGAAGAGAGCAGCAGGCTGAGCAGCGACTCGGATAGCGAGTATGAGATTCTGTACCCTGGAAACGATGCTACACAGGAGATTCTGAGTGATAGCGAATACTTCGGCAAGTTCATGCCTAAAACGGACGCGCTGTCCGAGTCCGTATTGCAATTCTGTGGGAGTTTCCCCGTGCGTATGGCGCCGCTGATTGCTACAGCTTTAGTACAGCGGTTCACTGACGTGCGCTTTAACTGGGCCACCAAGACGCTGCAGTCGTTCTTGGAGATGGTGTGCTGGACCAGCGTTACCTACGCGACCTATTCGCTGTATGGTGATATCCTACTGGCCTTGGAACTTGGCACTTTCGTTGGAGCCATGATGTCCGTGTGTGACGAGGTCGTACTGCAGTTTGTGCGCGGGTTGGCGCGCGTCATCCGCAATCAGCCCGGCGGTGGTGATCTTCTGCAGCGGCTTGGCTTTGATGTGCCAAAGAACGGTAAATCCCCCACCGATGGCCAGGAAATCACGCTCATCAAGAACTTGGTGTTTGGCTACCTTGGTGTCGTGGCTGTGCGCTCCTTGTGGGAGAATTTTCACGATGTAAAGTTCTTTGCCTTGCTAACGGCTTGCACAGGCGTGGCCTTCGTGGTCCTCGCCGAGTTTTTCTGTCTGTGGCTACCGACGCGACGTGTTGGACTTACACTGCAGTCGCGCTTCACGCAGGTGAGACGGAACTGGGAGGAGCATTCGTTTCGGTCTTTGGCTGAGATGCTCTGCTGGATGTTGTCGACGAGCTACTTGTACTACAGCTCTGAGGACTTCTGGTGGGCTTTTCAATTGGGAACGCTGGTTGCGGTGGGGGTGAGTCTAAGCTCTGGCCTCGACCACCTCGCCGACATTGACATCAACCAGATCGAGAAGACCGAGTACGGATTCTGGGAGGAGCGTGCGCTGGACGACCCGTTCATGGCGCTGGCAGCTCGCTTGGTGAATGTTCAACACGCTCTCAAGGCATTCGGACGCGCGATAGAGGAGGAGGCCATGGCCATGTACGAAAACTTTGGCGAGTAAGAACTGCACACCCCTCGAAGGAAGCGGGCATAAAGAGAGAGACACACGCAATACAAGAAACGGACTGTACGATTGTTGTGCAATATCATACGCAGTGTCTCTAGGCACATGTGAGCATGGCGATACTACTAACCCATG
Source organism: Phytophthora capsici (assembly GCA_030324255.1). NCBI lineage: Eukaryota > Oomycota > Peronosporomycetes > Peronosporales > Peronosporaceae > Phytophthora > Phytophthora capsici. The sequence continues at coordinate 1,698,348 of CM059357.1, read as the reverse complement.
CACGTGGTCAGCTCCTTCAGCCTTACTTGCCAATGCCTCGACTGTTACAGGTGCTTCCAGTTCGTCTTCAACTACATTTGGCCATTGGTTGCATGCCGTATACTTACCTTCTGAATAAGTTAGCATCATTCCCTCACATTAAACTAGTGTTAAGTAAACAAGCCAAATCCGGTGCACGCACATTCACAGTTGTAGTTGCTGTTGCAAAGCTGTCACATGTCCGGCGTACGCACACCTCTGCGTCTTAGACCATCATGTCCAATCCAGAAGCTTCAGTATCCAATTTTCCCCGCTCAAGTCAAGTTACATCACCATGGCCCCCAACATGGACGCAGTCGCCGACGCCACGGCCCAAGTGCACGTGCGCAACAGCCACATCCTCGAGATGCACTCGGACGTGCTGTTCCACATCGGACTCACGTGCTCGCAGGAGGAGCGTCAGCAGGTAGCCAACACGTTCGGTGACGTCAAGTTCTTCATCACGGGCGGCAGCGCCGAACGCATGACCCACTTCGCGCAATCCGTAGCCAAAGAGCTGGGCATCGCCACGCCCTACGGCTACCAACTCGCTCCGATCGGCAGTACGTCGCGCTACACACTGTTCAAGGTGGGCCCCGTGCTCGTGGCGAACCACGGCATCGGCATGCCCTCCATCTCCATCCTGCTGCACGAAGTCACCAAGCTGCTCGAGTACGCCGGCGCGCACGGTGCCACGTACATTCGCATGGGCACGAGCGGCGGCATCGGCGTTGAGCCCGGCACTGTCGTCATCACGTCCGAAGGCGTGAACAACAAGCTGGAGTCTGTGGATGAGGTGGCTGTTCTGGGCTCCACTGTGCGGCGTCCGTCCATCTGCTCGCCTGAAGTGCGTGAGGAGATCATCACTGCTGCGAAGGAGGTGGGTCTGCCCTACGCGGTGGGCAAGACGCTCAGCTGCAACGACTTCTACGAAGGCCAGGGCCGCCTGGATGGTGCCATCTGCGAGTACACGCTTGAAGACAAGATGGCGTTCCTGCAGAAGCTGGCCGACGCAGGTGTGCGCAACATCGAGATGGAGGCGCGGCTGATGGCCGGCTTCTGCCACAAGCTTAACATCCCCGTGGCGGTGGTCTGCGTGACGCTGCTGAACCGCCTGAACGGCGACCAGGTGCTCTCAAGCCACGAGACACTGCAGGACTTCGAGCGACGTCCTGGCGCCGTGCTGCTGCACTACATCAAGTCGAAGGTCAACGCGTCCGCGTAGGTAGGTAGAATATCTTCTGCAGAGATAGACCTGCATGGATAAGTACTGTATCTTGCAAATATAAGTGCGTTTTGCTCCCAAGAAAAGCTTTCAAGAGACTGCAGCATTGTCCGTTGCCAACTGAACACGTGTGAGTCTATGGCTATCAAAGCCAACGGCGGAACAGTGCTGGCATTAGAGGATAACGGCCAAATCTGACCTGTTCACGAGCTCTTCCTTCACTTTTCATTCTTGCGGCTAAACTTCCATGTCTCGACCGTCGTATCCCATCTGCTTCCAGTCGCAGTGGCGAGGCTCTGGTCTGACTGCGAGTGTGTCAGTGAGCGGGATCAGCGACATCGGCGGCGCCGACAACAGCGAGAATCAGGACGCTTTCTTCACCTTCTACGACCCTAAGAACGTTGCTCTGGTGGTGGGGCTCTTCGATGGTCATGGGAGAGACACAGGCCGCGACGTCGCTCAAGCAGCCAAACGATACTTGGAGGCGCAGTTCCAAGGCTACTCGCACGAAGACTACGCGAGACTGGAGCGCGATCCGAAGGAATTCTTCCAGCAGCTCTTCACGTCGTGTCACCTCGTCCTCAAGTACACGCTGCGAGATCTCTATGAACGAGCTGGTCACTCAGTGGAGGAACACCAGCCGGAAGGATTTCTAGTGCGCCACAACCGGCACACGGGGACTCTGGCGAGTGTTCGTGGCGGTACCACTGCAACTATAGTGGTGATCTTGAACGGTGGACAGAAGATTTATTCGTCGAATGTGGGCGATTCAGCCGTCCTGTTGACTTCTATGGGTCCTGTTTTACATGTAGATGATGTGAAAGTGCACGGAAGTGATGATGCAGACGTGCACCGACAAAACAAGTCGCTCCACGAGTCCTCAAGAGATGAAGACGAGGTGGACAACAATCGCACACCGAAATCTGATCTCTTGCTGATATCTGGGAACCACAGTCCTGAAAGTGCACTTGAGTTTGTTCGCGCTCGAACCACTCGTTGCAGTTCTCTAGATCCAGCACTACCAGCTCTGCGCTTCGTATACGACAGCACAGAGCCAAAGAGTCGACGTCTACCGGTCTTCACCATAACTAACAAAGGCGACTTGCAGTATCACCCAAGAGGCGACTACTACAAGAACGTGCGTGACGAATGGGCAACACTCGTTGCAACCCCTTTCGACTCAATGTTTCCGGACGCGCTGGCGTTCACACGCTCACTTGGAGACTTCCACATGCACAGCTACGGCGTCAGCTGCGAACCGACAGTAACAGAACTCTCACTCGAAAGTGTCATCGTCAGAGACCTCGTACATTCCGAAGACAACCAAGATAACAACCACAACACAACCACAGTAGAAGACGACGACGGGGATCGAACGAGCTATGCGTCAAATAACAGCGAAGACCCAAGCGAGCTGAGCATCTCGCTGCTTGTGGCGTCCGACGGGGTTTGGGACAACTGGAAGTACCGCGAGCTGCGCTGCTTTCTCAGCGATGCAAACCGCAACAAGAGCTTGTACCTACGCAGTCAAGTAAAGGAGGACCATTCTCCAGTGGACGCCATCGTCTCCACTCTGATGAATGCCAACTTGCAGCGAGCCAGCAGCTACTTCGGTGACCAAGCGGACAACATGACGGCCGTTCTATGCAACTTCAGCTTCAAGACCTAAGATCAATCATAAGCATGCGTATCAACAGGTAATATATGTTCGTTACACCACGTTTTTCATCGTGCTTTTGCCACCGCAGATCAGGAATCGACCAGCCTCTGGAGCATCATGATGCGTAGAGCGACGCAGAGCTTCAGCCAGCGATGCATTTCCATGGGTAGACGACCCAACGCGTTGCTAAATGGGTCTAAGTGCTCATCCCGCGCTTTGAGCACCAGCGGTACCGGTACTTGACAGTTTTGCTGTTCTTCAGATTGACATGATCCAAATGTTGACTTTACTATCGATTGTTTATTGTAGAACTTGAGTGGATGAAGAACCGAGACCCATACTGTAATGTAGGAGAGTCGATTGTCTCCAAGATCGGCGTGAACCTGCACCAACAGCCCAATCACCCGCTGCATATCATCAAGACGAAGATTGAGAGTTACTTTGATGACTTGCATGAGAACCACGGGTAAACATTGGTTACAATGAAGGAATGAGTGTGAGGATATAGTTTTGACCCAGTTGTATTGTGTAGCGCCCCAAAGTTCACGGTGTTTGACGATCTGGACCCCGTGGTGACAACCTACGACTGCTTCGACTCGATGCTCGTGCCAAAGGACCACGTGAGTCGCAAGGTCACGGACACCTACTACGTGGACCAAAACCGCGTGCTTCGTGCGCATACTAGTGCACACGAAGTGGCCACGATGAAGAAAGGATTCACGTCGTTCCTCGTCTCAGGCGACGTCTACCGCCGCGACGAGATTGATGCGAGTCATTACCCGGTTTTCCACCAGATGGAAGGTGTGCGCATCTTCTCCGAACTCGATTCCGCCACGCCGCGTGAAGAGAAGGTGGCGCACGTGAAGGAGGAGCTTAAGAAGACGCTGGAGGGTATGGCGAAGGAGCTCTTCGGCGACGTCGAGATGCGCTGGGTCGAGGCTTACTTCCCCTTCACGGAGCCGTCGCTGGAGCTCGAGATTTTCTTCAACGGTGATTGGCTCGAGGTGCTCGGCTGCGGCGTCCTGCAACAGGAGATTGTGCGCAACGCTGGTTTGGGCGAGAACGTAGGCTGGGCGTTCGGTCTTGGGCTTGAGCGTCTCGCTATGGTACTGTTCGACATCCCGGACATCCGTTTGTTCTGGTCCCAGGACAAGCGCTTCATCTCGCAGTTCAAGGACGGACAGATCACCAAGTTCAAGCCGTACAGCAAATACCCTGCTTGCTTTAAGGACGTGAGCTTCTGGCATGACGACAACTTCCACGAAAACAACCTGTGCGAGGTTGTGCGTGACATTGCCGGTGATATGGTGGAGCAGGTGGCCATTGTGGACGAGTTCACACACCCCAAGACGCAGCGGAAGAGCAAGTGCTACCGCATCACGTATCGTCACATGGACCGCAACCTTACAAATAGCGAGGTGGACGATATTCAGGAGATTGTGCGTGCCAAGATGGTGAAGGATCTCGACGTTGAGCTTAGGTAGACTACAGGTGATGACTCAAGTGCTTGTCAACCTTCTCTTTAGGTGAGGTTGATGCAGCAGAAACAAGAACAAAGTGGGTGTTCTACACAGATAGAAGTTGGCCGTTTTGGAGTGGAGTCTAGTCTTGAAATGCTTAAAGGAACCGTTTTGCAGCAACTGAAACGGATGGAGTGAGGAGGCAGTCGCAATTGAAGACGAAATAAGTCACTCCTTGCTGGACAACATGGAGGAAGCGACCACAGCAGGAGACTGGAAGAGGAGGTTTCAAAGGGAAACAAAAGTGAGTTTGCTCTCGTTTTCACCAGTGAATCGGATGTCTCTGATGTTGTTTTGATTCTGAAGGTCAACAAAGAACTCGGCCGGAGACTGCGCGTACGCAAATGTCATTAATTAGCTGATGGTTTGCTTTGCTGATCTTTGGTTCGCTGTTTCCTGTCATTGAAGGAGACGAAGCATCAATTGGAGGAAGAGAAACAGCGTTCTCAAGACCTGACAGCACAACTGCTGCACTACAAAAGGCAACTCAAGTGCGACGAGAAACCGAAGGTCAGTTGAATCCTTCAGTATCTCGACAGCCTAGTAGACTTACAACACTTTTTCTCCAGGGCAAATGCTCCAACTGTGAGCGACTTGAGGTGGAAAATGCCAGACTCGAACGAATGATTGGCGAGGCAAAGGAAGGACCGACGCGTATCCCATTTAAAGGACAGGGTGAATTGTCTCCAGAAAATCACTGCCCGGAGTTCGAGCACAATGAAGTGATGCCAGAGAATGTTGACAGTCTATCTACACAGAGACCTTCCTGTCCAACAAGTCCCGTTAAATCTACACATCCAGATTCTGTTGAGAATCCTCCGCTTCAAGATGAACCTGATGTACTCGAAAGCAACCAGACGGATGACGCCTGCCATGTATTCACAGACATCGACGACTCGTCCTTGGGAGATTTATTCAAGTACGCAGTGGTGCTAGCTGGACCTGCACCTCAGAAGAAGTCCAAGTCTCGCACACCGTCGTTTACGGATCGCTTTAAGCCTCTGGATCTTTCGCGCACACGGAACCCTCAAGAGAGTCTGGAACAGGTCGATCAGGAGACTTCAAACACTTTCGATGAGAGGCCGCGAAGTGCACCTGCCAAGTGGAAGGCGATTTCTCCCAAAGGGGGCAGTATGTGGTCGTTGAAGCGCCAGTCCCAGACAGTGCTGGATAATCTCAACGAGGAAAGAGCGCCTTCTCCACTCAGACGTGCAGCGAATGGATTCTTCTCAAACCTCGTCCCCAATGGTTTACGGAGTGCACCACCGACTCCTCCTCTTCCGCTTCCTCCTCCTCCAGCCCCAGTTGAAGCTACAACCCCACCGAGACCCAATACTCCCCCAGCATCCAAGCTTCTTTGTGTATACCCACCGAACGCTGGAGAAGTACAAGAACTCGAAGGTTTACTGGAGATTTGCTTCCCCTATGGAGAGGAACCCCCACCTACAAGCGGGTTCTATCTATCACAACTCAAACGTTCACTGCAAGAGCGACATCGCACGTATCGGAGCCCGGACTCCACATTTGTTTTGACTATCGCGAGCGCCAGTAACCCTACAGAGATTACGTACGCCATTTGCGTCCGCTGTCCATTATTCCCCGACCAAGAGGATGAAAACTCCGATTCCGAGGCTCCAACTCCTTCGGACGGACCTACACAGTGTTGTCTGTGCTTGCTAAGCCCCTATCCGTTCTTTGGGCTGTTCTTCAAAGTGCTTTACGGGATTGCTGTGCTCTGGAATACGAAACGAAGAGAAAGATTGACGAAGAAGGAGAAATCCGGTGACGACATAGCTATAATGCTGGAGAAACCACTGGGTATGCTGGACTTTGTGGAGGTTTTTCAAGGAGTGATGGAGCGACTGAAGGAGATGCAAATCCCTTCCATGGGCGGTTGGAGTCGTATGGTGCTCGCCCCTCAGGTTACGCACTTGGCATTTCACCGTCCACACAGTGCGAGTCTAGTAGTAGAGAGGAGGCATCTTGTACTGGAGTATGCAGCGCCCACACTGTTTGGACTGCTGTCAGTAGACCAAGTGCTCTTCTTACTTGGATGCTTATGCTCGGAGAGGAAAGTGCTGGTCGTCTCTGACCACGTCAACATCGTCAGTTCCTGTGTGTTAGCACTGATTACACTCCTCCACCCTTTACAATGGGCGGGTCCAGTGATCACAGTGCTGCCTCCGAGGTTAAATGAATTGTTAGAGGCCCCAGTTCCTTTGATTGCCGGACGTGTATCGATCAATTCGGCGGCGATACGGAACTTCTCGACGTTAGATCGACCCATGAAGGATGTCATTGAGATGAATATGGACCAGAACTCGCTCCACATGCACGATGAGGATCTCGTCACTTACCACGAACTGAAGCTTCCTGAGTGCGACGAATTGGTTCACGAGCTGGAGCCTTTCTCTGCCTTGCTATTTGGGAAACACAACGCCCCCGAGTTCCCTACTGTTCACCAGGACGAAGCCTGCAAGATCATGTGCGCTAGGATTCACCACCACATTGAGTCTATCTGTGCTCTGGCCATGGCTGAGAAGGAAGGAGGCATTCTCATTGGGGAAGACTCCCCCTCACAGCAAGCGGATTCGCCTAATTCGTCCCCATCCAGAGGGTCCATTACCCGCTTAGGTGCTGATCGTCGCTGCAGTGCGATGGTTGCGGACTACATTAATCGGTTCCAGGAAACCCAAATGTTCAGTATGTTCACTTTGCAGGCGCAAGATGTACTGAATGGGAGCGACGAAAGCGATTCCAACAGTGAGAACGACGGCCTTGTTGACGAAGAATATCACTACACCGGAAATTAAAAGATCAACAAAGCCGAATAGAGATTACCGTTCCAGGAGATAGTATCCTTTATATTTATTATTAATTCGTTGCATCTAACAGATAAGTGTTGAGGACGAGCTCATTCCTACAGTCTTATACTAAAGTGATCTCCTTAATGGAGGAGAGCAACGACCTTTTCACTCCTGAATTTCCTAACTAAGCTACAAGCGAACAAGAGAACAAGCCTAGATGCAGCACTCTTCCAGCCCCATGATGACCCACAAGTCACCACGCGACATCATCACGTGGCATGCGTACGTCACCGGTGTCAAGGCTGGCATTGCGACTGGGATGACCGCCGGTGCGGGCGTTTACATAGCGAACAAGTTCTGGCCTGCGTTCCGAGCTCGACTTAACGTGAGTGGCAAGACTGCGCTCATCGTGATGCCCGCATTAGCTGCATTCACGATTGTGTCGGAAAACAGAATGGTTGCTGGTGCTCGCAACCCGCAAATGTATCTAGCGTCCATGACCCACTTCGACTGCCTCCCAGTACACAAGCCGGCTTCATTGAAAATGTACCAACGAGCTGCCAACTACTGGTACGACCACCCGTACCGAGTGCTCATGGGTGTCGGAGTGCCACTTGTAGGCGGCATTTTCGCTTACCAGAGTTTGAACACATCGATCCAGCGATCGCAGCAGATCATGCACACTCGCATCTACGGGCAATCTGCAGTGGTGGCTCTGCTTCTGGGCTCAATGGCATTCAGCGACTACATGAAGAGGAACGGTCGCTTTGAGGAAGAGAACAATGACAAGTAAATATGGGATTTTAGAAATACCAGTAGAGACGTATTCAACAGCGTTGAACCAACAGCTGCATATTTTGCTGCCCGCACTGGAATCTCCAACCATTTGACTCATGAGGAACTCAGAATTCCTGGATATTATCCTGGATAACTTATCCTTTGCAAATCTTGACTGAAAATGAGTCAAAATGTCTGACTCAGAAAGTCATGACTTTCTCTAGTCGTTTCACTTACTACTGTCTAGACTAGACTCTAGTAGACACAGGCTAGGCATCAGTCGATGGCGCAACGGACAATCCAAACCACCACCACAATTTGTGGCACAAACGTCGGCTGATTGGCCTGCTGGAGCTCACCCACAAGTGTCTTCGTCAGGCACAACTTGTGAACCTATTTGACACGCGAGTTCTGCTTTAATAAGATTCTATTGACGATACGGGTTGAGCTGATTAAAAGCTGTCGAAGAGATTGTTACTCCTTTGGTTTCTGGGGAATAGAGAGTAGAGAACAACCTACGCGTAGTTGAGTAATAATCTTTAAGATATGACAGCGTTATCTTCATGCCACAATCGAGCTCTCCAACGTTGAAGCGATTCGCTAGAGCGAGGGTTAAGCTCTGACTCAGACCTCTTGTTCTACTGCGACGCAGTGGATAGTTCGAGTCGAACTGTTCGACACAAGTGACGGCTATTCACTTCGTTTACCTACAAGGAAGGGCGACTCGTCTATAGTAGTAGGAACTCATTTCACCGATGTAAATCAAATTGTTGTGTACCATGGTCCTTGCGCTGTTCGATCCAAGGTCATTGACAGCCCCACCCATCGATCCTTTCAGCTTCAGCACAAGTCTCATTCCTCAATTTTCCTTCCCTAGATCGAACACCTTCTCAACTCTTCACTATGGGCTCCTACCTCTCCATCGTCAACAACACCGACGACCCGTGGACGTGCAAGATCGGACCGGATGAGGCTGCTCTCAAGATCGCCGGCATCGTCATCTCTGTGGTCGGAGCTGCTGCTACTGTCATTGGCACTGCTGGAGCTGCGGCTCCCGTCGCTTCCGCTCTTGCTGCCAATGGAGTCGTCTCCGTGTTTGGGGTATCAACAAGTGCACTAGCTGCAGGTGCCGCAGCTGCAGCTAGTGTGAGCTCTGCTGTAGCTATCACTGGCTCCGTCTCGGGTTTCGGTATTGCTGTGGCTCAAGGTATCAACGACAACCTCATCACGGAAGGATACGTTAACATTGCACCGGGCGAGGAACACCAATGGGGCAAGATGAGTCTCTCTCTGTGGCAGCAGGGAACCTGTGTGCGTACTACCATTACCGACGAGAAGACTGTGACCACCGACACGTTGTACATGCGCCCGATCTTCAGCGGAGCGACCGACAACTCGGACATTGGCCACGAGATTCAGTTCTGGATCGACAAGTTCGGACTGGAGACCAGCACGGTCACGGGCACGACGGATCAGCAAAGACGACACCACCACCACCACCACAAGAGCGGAGAGGATGAGGGACAGACCGTTCTGTTCTACGTCAATGGCACTAACACGTACGACCCGAACTATAACTAGGTCGTGTTGGACTGTCGGCGTTCACTATGCTTGAGGCTAATGTCGTTAAGATACTTCACTTTTTTCAACAATTGCGGTTTAAGATTCGTGTACATGTTGAATTCACACGTACCAGGTACATTGCCAATGTAGTTCATCGAAGTTGGCACGGCTGGTGCTCAGATCAAGCAGTTATAACAGCCTGGAATAGTCGAGTTGCTGACTCAAAATTATCGTAAACGGTTCATCGAGAGCTATCATGGCGTCGTCTTTCACGGGTATCCGTCAGGTTCTAGCATTTGTCGCGTGGCAGGTAAGAATGAATGTAGTGTACAAACCCAATGGAACCCTCCTAACGTCTTGATAGACTCTTGTATTGAGTTTCCAGTCGTCATCTATAGTTGCGCTGGTGGCCCCGAATCAACTATTAGGAACTTGCCTAGATAACGCCTGGGCCGCCTCAATCTCGACGAGTTTATCCATTTCAGCTACAGACCGCGACTCGTTTGGCACATTGGTACATCCTTACCTCCACGGAGCTCTCAGCGCTCCTCGTTTCCGCGTGGACGATCACCGCACAGCTCGGGCTCGGAATGAACTCTATCAGGAAGATTGCATGGCAGCGGACTCTGTGTTTTACGGCGTTGGCGCTCGAGTCGATGATAATGGCGATATTATTGAACCCGGACGTGTAAATGGATCCCTGGTGATGGAGATCGACACTTGGAGCTCTCATTCGCTTTCGACTTTCGTTGTAGCAATCATAGCACAAGAATTGGTACGTCCGTTCCCTATTCTATGGCTGTTTGTGCTGCTAATTGACACTTTAATGATACTGTAGCTGGGTTACGAGGTTTCGTTCTTTCAAGCTTCCGGATCAGTAGATATGACGCAGCGGATGTCCTCCGTTAGAACTGGCACCTGTGCACCCACACACGTTAACGTGGAGGTTTGGCTTGATGCAGCCACTCAACGTGCCCTTGCTCTTTACTACAACGAGTCTTCCTTCGTGGGGGGCATCGGATATGACGGACTCTCGGGTCTATTCGTGAGTACATATCTTATCAATGCCGGCCGCAGCGCTACGCCTTCGTTTAGTGCCGATTTCTGGAGAGACTATCGTGACAAGGACGCTTTAATTCACGAGCTGCGAGCCTCAATTCTCTTTAACAACGCCAAGCACTACCCACCATCAGAGTCTGGCTGTGCGGACGGAGTCTTGGGCTGTAAGAACTCTTGCTCCAAGTCCAAGGCGTGCACATTGCGTGAAGCTCAAAATGGCGAGTGTCTGGTTGTCATTATGATGGACGCATCTTACGACGTTGGATACTTGCAAGCGGCAATGTCCAACAACGATATCCCAGCCTACTTTTGCTTTTTGGGGATCAGTGGAGCAGCAGCATACGTCTCTGAGGCGCTTGCGAAGAACATCCCTGTGGCATTTTATAACTACCAACCGGACGAGTTTTTCCAGCACCACGCAGGCAAAATTGAGCGTGTAGCGTTACCATGGGCGACACCGGACCGAACGGCATTGCATACTGGAGATTATGGAGAAAACGGATACGGACAAGCCACCAACAACCCAGTACGGGCGGATTTCCCACGAGTTTTACTCGGTAAATACCTCGCGAAGCTGTTGACGTCGAGCGATGGTGGAATAGCAAGTCTTATGAACATGCTTACGATCCAGGAAAAAGATTTGGACAGCTTACTTACCGGGTACGATGCGCTCCGCACAGCAGGTAAGCTATCAAAAACTGAAAGTTACTTTACTGCGGCCTGCAACTGGCTTCGGGAGCCTGGAAACTACGGGATTTGGAGTCAGTGGCTCGATCCTCTGCCGAATTGTGAGTACGATATCCACTACAGCTTCACTTTGGAAGGATGCAACGCCGCTACCCATGCGGATGAGTCATTTCCTCGTCGTGCCAAGTTTTACTGGAGATCACCTCGCCCTGAAAATATCAAACTGCCGTACACTTGTGATCCGTACCATTTGCCAAATTCCGGATTGCCCAGCACTCTCGTTACTAGTCGTTCATGCTCGTGGCTCACTCAAAACGTCAATGCGTGGCTCATTTGGGCGTCGCTGGGCACACATCCTGTCTGTGATGCCAGCTACTACACCTACGACGTCTCTGAGTGCGCGAGTTCAGGTCTTCGAGAGGTGACATGGCGTTGGTTATTACCCGATAGTACGAACGTATCGCTCTCAAGCGAATGTTCCGATGGCAAGAGGCTTCCAGACCCTGTGTATATCGACTGTGAATACGTACCTTACAGCACCGCAGCGTCCAAGGCGGTGTTTGTGCTTGCGGCTTTGATTTCGTGCGTTCTGTTGCTACTAATTGGCTTCGTTGTGTATGAGCGGGACCAGCCTATCGTCAAGCGGTCACAGTACCAGTTCCTCGTGACAATGTTGACTGGCGGAGTGCTCATGTGCTGCTCAACAGTCATTTACAGTGGCGCACCATCACGGGTTGTATGCGCATTACGTCCAGCGTCAGTGTCCTGGGCGTTCACGTTAATCTTCGGTTCGCTGGTGGTCAAATCGATGCGCGTGTACCGCGTCTTCCTGTCGAGCGCCATGAAACGTGTTGTACTATCTGCTGGGACGATGATGAAGGCATTAGCAGGATTCTTGGCCGTGGATATCGTTATCCTCGTGTCTTGGGAACTTGTGTCACCTTCGGATGCCATTCTCAAGGCAGAAGCAGCAGCAGAAATTGGTGGACTTGATGTCGAACGTCTGCGATGCGCATCCAGCAGCTCCGTGTTCGTTGGGCTCTTGTTCTTCTGGAAAGCAGTCATGCTTTTTGGCGGCTTGTACCTCTCGATTTTGATCCGAAAAGTGTCGTCCGATTTCCAGGAGTCCGTGTGGATCTTCGCTTCAGCGTGTGTGGTGCTGTTCTCGAGTCTCTTGCTGCTTCCGATGGGTTACTTCGTGACACTGTCGGCCACTGCGTTCTTTCTCTTCTTCTCCTTCATTGTTCTGAGTGCTACGATGCTTGTCATTGGTCTCATGCTCGTACCGAAGATGATTCGTTTACACGAACTTAATGCGACCAGTGGACGGAGTGAAGTGTCGAGAAGTGCATCAAAGGAAAAGGGACAAGCGTCGTCAGGCTCAGAAGCAGATGCACAAGTTTCACCGCTGCCACTGCGCTCTGCGACCAGTGGCGGCAGCAGGAGAGGAAGTAGAAGGAGCAGCAGCAGCAAACCCAACAAGAACAGCAAGTCGGACGCCGTCCGTGTTAGTCTCCGCTTGCCTACATCGACCCGGAAGGCCTCCATCAAAGTTGCACCGCTGAATTCCGCACAGGTTGCGATGGCTACAAACCCTAAAGGACCGACATCTTCCTGGAGAAGAAAAAAATAAAATACCAAGTAGATTGCATATTTTGCACTTCAACATCGATCACCGAAATGTATCCATATTGTAAATGATTGCGTCACACGAGACACGACCAATCAGCGTCCAACGTAGCTCTTCCCGACGTCATTCATCCAGTGTGAACATGAGGCTTCCTAGCGGCCTTTTCGGATCGGTAGCGCGTCGTGGAGTTGCCACTCGCAGGTTGTTTTAAGTTAGGCCGTTCGACTGTGAGAGATAGTGACTGACGGTGTCTGATTGTCCAATGCAGCAGTGCGCTGACTCGACGGGAGAAGAGCACACTGTCCTACCGAGTGTTTGAAGATACCAGTAGTGGCACTAAACCGACCAAGACAGCGCTGGTGATGCATGGCATTCTGGGTAAGGGGAACCCTTGAGGGGGATATAAATGAAGACTTATGCGCATTTTTGCGTTTGGACAGGAAACAAACTCAACTGGCGCACGTTCTCGCAGAAGTAGGGACAGACGAAAGGGATTGAATGAGTGAGGATCACAGAGTTACTCATGTTTGATTTGGGCTGTAGATTGACAAAGGCAAACCCGGACTGGCGCTTTGTGTGTTTGGACCTGCGCGGTGAGTTGTGTCAGGTATACTTTAGTGTGGGGATGTGTACTGAAGTGGCGCTTATTGGTTCAGGTCATGGTGACTCACCATCTTTCTCGGAACCGCACAACCTGGAAGCATGCGCTGATGACGTTTTGTACGCATTGCACCTGTGTTAATGCATGGCGTGTTGTGAGATGCTGATCCTCATTTTGTTCGCGATGACAATTGTAGCAAGCTGGCTGCGCATTTGAAGGTGGAGCCGACGGCTGTTCTTGGCCACTCTTTTGGAGGAAAAGTGGCGTTGACATACCTCCAGCAGTGTATGAAGCAAGACCGCGCACCGCCCAGCCAAGTGTGGGTTCTGGACTCGCTCCCTGGAACAGGTACTGTACCAAAATGTGACTTTGTAATTACTCGAATAATGATCTAACAAACTTGGCGCAGGTGATACGGACTATGCGAGTCGTGATCTTACCAACTCGATTGAGACGATTCTTCCCGTCGTGAAGAAGATCCCGTTACCCATTCGCTCCAAGGCACAACTGGTGAAGGACCTGCAGAGCTACGGCGTTGCGCTGGGTGAAGCCCAGTGGCTCACCACAAATCTGCGTCTCACCAGCAAGAGCCCGGAGCTCTACGAGTGGAAGATGGATGTGGATGTCATTGAGCAGCTCTTCCGTTCCTTCCTGGCTTCGGATCTTTGGCCAATCGTCGATGACCCACCCTCAACGGAGGGAAAAGATGTAGAGATCCACTTTGTCCACGCCTCCAAGAACAACATGTGGACGCCCGAGCTGCTCGACCGTCTAGACGCCCAACAAGAAAACCAGGTCTACCACCACTTACTGGAGAAATCAGGCCATTGGGTGCACATTGACAACCCCATTGGACTCATGAAGATCATCGAGACTTACATGCTTCAGTAGAGAAACTCATGCACTGTGGACTGCTTAAAGTGTGATCGGTATCTGTATCCATTTGACTAGTGTAACCATTCGTATGCCAATCAAAAAAGATCGCCAAACGACGCTAACGACTATGATGCACTTGTGGCTGTATCTGCTGTTGCTGCTCATTGAAGGCGTCTCCAGCGCCCGATTGCCGCCTGCATTGCCTCGTCAATTTCAAGCAGAGGTGCAGGTGTTGTCGCATCTCACAGATCCTCGTCAGGAGTACCCACCGTCTATAGGGAGAATGAAGATCCAGTACGACTTCGACCAGCAGCTCGCAAGGGCTGAAATGCTGGAAGGATACAACGCAGGGAAGACCTACGTGCGGCGCTACGACCAGGTATTGCGCAGTTAAATACGAGTGTGCGAGTATCGACTTTAATGTGCTTTTGCTGGTTAGAAACAAGAATTCATGGTCAAGAGTGGAGAGTTCCGGAAGTGCGAACGCGCGTACTTGGGAGATGCCATGCCAGTCCCGGAGATTCCCTTCGTCCAGGAATTTGTGGTACGTCTGGTTATCTCTCGCTGTGCTACTTGTGTTTAATTGTTGAGTTCTTGTGTTGTAGGCTATGGAAAGCGTTCGAGGGAAAGTGTGTGAGCACTGGGTGCACACACACGCAAACGTCCGAGTGCATGTGTACAGTGACCTCGCATCTAACGGTAATGGTAGTTTTTACTACATGTAGTATTCGGATGAAAACATATCTGATGCCTCATTTTGGCTGTACTATTGTAGTTCCAATTCGATTGACGGAGGAGAACATAATCGACGGGCAGGCGACGATGCTGCTGACATTTGATCTGCTCAACATTCACGTGGGGCCTCAAAATGTTTCGAGCTTTGCAATCCCTGACGGATATGAGCGCAGTGAGTGCAGTCGAAATGTGGGAGGATTTCCGTACATTCACGCATTCCACCACTACTTACGGTTTTAGAGGAGCAACTCAGCATTTCAAACGAAATGCACCCGATATCTACGCCTATCTCCAGTATTCACCGGATCCGCCCATGTAGGGATTGTTTTGTTGCTGCTGTTGTTGTTGCTGCTGCGTCGGGTCAAAGCCTAACTGCCTGCCGCCGAGAGGGGGAAGACCCATGTTGTTGTCTTGCTGCATCGCAGAATTCGAGTATCCTGAGCCAAATGCGTTGGTATCCTGTGGTGCACCGTAGTTGCCAAACTGGTCGCCATAGTAGCCGGCAGTTGTGCCGTAGTTAAAGCCTCCAAAACCCATTGGCATTCCACCGGTATTTGTGTTGTTGAGGGAGGCATCCTCCGGCTCGAATCCTTGGTGATATTGCTGCTGAGGAGGAGCTAAGTGGTGCATCTGCATTTGCTGTTGGGTACGGTACAAGTCCTGGTACGCGGGTTGCTGCAGCTGTTGCTGTTGGATTTGCTGGTCTTGTATCTGGTGGCTTTGCTGGCTCACAACCTCCTTCATAATGTCCTGAGTAGAGTGGAATGCAGCGTTCAATAGCGCCTGCGTTCCATCTGGAACATACTCGTCTTCGTCTGCAGCCTGATTGACATCAGTTGTCTCGGTATTCACTTCCGTTTGCAATTGCTGCTGTTGAGAGTACTGCTGCATTCCCTCATCAGGTCCAGGTTGGTGATGCATCGCGAAAATATCGGCAGCGATGGCAGCGTGTTCCTCATTGACGACAACCGGAACAGTAGCACCATCGGTAGACCCAGCGTTCTCGGCTGCATTGACACTTGCATCCACAGCTGCCGCGGCATTCTTCTCCTTCTCTTTCTCCTTGGCTTTTTCCTTCTCCTTCTCTTTTGCAGCCAGTTTCTGCTTCTTCCGCTCCTCTGCCTTCTGTGCCTTGTCTGACTCAATCTGCTTGACTTCGTTGATATCAATCATGGAAATTCGGCTTCTCTGTCTCTTGAATCTTCCAGCATCTGCCTTCCGTCGGATTTCAGACGACAACTCCGTCATGTTCTTCTTCTTGCCAATGGGAGGTTTCGGCACTGTCTGTACCAGTCTCGTCGAAGCGGCCGACGCCGTTGCCGTTGAAGCCGCCATGCCAGCTGACGGACGCGCCATTTGCGGGCGATGCAACGGTTTCTTCACTGGCGACGCACCCAGCTCGTCTTCCTTCCCATTGACGTCATCGTCTTCCCCGCTCACCGTAAAATGCGTAGCTGCTGTGGGCACTAATTGCGGACGCAGGGACGGGTTCAACAGCCCATTTTCCAGTGAATAAAAGTCGTCCAGTGCCACCAGCGACGAGTTGCCACGTCTCTGAGGGGGAACAGCCACCGTTTGCACCACTTTAGAGGCCGTAGCTTCCAGTTGAGCGTGCAGGTACGAGTCAGCCGGCTGACCGTCAGCCTGCAGCACCAGAAACTGCTTCACAATACCGGCACTGACCTTGACCCACTCCTCCGCGTCATTATCTGCTAGCTGCAGCAGTGCGTCCACTTCTTTCTTGCCAGCAGCAGCTTCTGCTTCATCGCGACGGACGCTCAAGAGCGACAACAGCAGACGAACCTGGTATAAATAGGTTTTAGTGCCTATTATTTTCTTAATTTAGGCCACTTTTTAGTCTTATACCTTAATGGGCGACTCGAGATGCGGGAAGCTGGCACGCGCCTCAGCCAGCTTCGAGGGTGTGAGCAGCGCCCCGAACTCACGCGAACTCCACTCCACACGCAGCTTCTGCAGCAGCCACGCGTCGAACGAGGACGCTGGGTCCACGCGTGTCGCGGGGGGCGTCGTCACCGTCGCCTGGGTTTGTAACACGTCCATTTCGAATTTGTGATAGATTACCGGTATTATTGTCGACTCTATTTTTTTTGCTGAATTTTATAAATATTCAATATGGTGCGGAGCAGTAAGTTTGGCACTGTTAACTACTCGGCGGACGAGATGCGGCGCCTGAACGCCAAAGTGCGTGCTGTGTTGCCGCTGGTGGGCGAAGATTGGCTGCGAGTAGCGTATTATTTCAATTACCAGCGCCCGGAAGCTATTCCGTTCCGAGATGTGGAGAGTCTTAAGCGAAAGTTTAAGAAAATGTACTGTTCCAGAGGGAAAAGTTTGCCTGACTACGTCGTGGAGGCCAAGGAATTGCGGGAGAATATTCAACAGTCAACTAAGCAGACGACGGAGACGGAAGATCAGGAGAAGGAGCTAGAGGAGAAAGAATTGACGCAGAAATTGCGGCAGATGGAGAATGAATATCAGAAGATTCTGGAAGGAGAGAGAAGAGAAGAAATGGAAGATAATACAATGACAGATAACGTTCACAAGCAACCAGGTGCGACTTCAACAGCGGAGGTTATTGCGCTCTTGAGGCAGAGTGTGGAGAGAAAACGACGTGCTGTTGAAGAGCAGGTGATGGACGAGAATGCTCGAGTGAGACAAGAGAGGAAGAAGCGGAAGATGGAGAAGGTTTTATCATCAATTCATCAGGAAGAGGGCGAACAAAAAACAGAGGAACAGTCAGAAGTTCTCAACTCCGGAGGTGCGCTTGATACAGTTCTGCAGAATCAGGGAGGGGCTGCACCAGCAGCAGTGTCCCCAATGATTCAACCAGAAGACGCATCATTGCTTGGGATAATGGAGTTGGTACTGCAAGCTTTGAATACGCAGCAGCTTGAAAATTCCCAACGATTCGAGACGGAACAAGCTCGTCATGAACAGGAGAGGCGTGAGCGTGAGGAACGTTGGCGTCAGACAGAACTTCGACGGACACGAGAACACCGTCAGCTCATGATTGCAATGGAAGCTCTTCTAGGCGACCGATTCCCGGACTCACTAAAACACTATTTGAACCAAGAAGATACAACAACTTCAAGTACTTAAAAGTATTCTTCGTCAAGTTACAGAATACAACTACCAGCCAGAGACTTAGAAGTCTTGGTCGGAGTCTGAATTCGTCTCCGACCCTGACGCACCTGACCCAGAACCCGACCCAGAATCTGATCCTGACCCTGCTTCTGACCCTGAATCATCATTATCAATGAGCTCTCCGGAATCTGCAAGCGAAACCTGGTCCGAGTCTGATCCATCTGCAGCATTGACGTTACCTCCGCCACTTTGACGAACCCGACCAGCAGCGCTCTCATCACTCGAGTCATCCTCATCACTGCTTCCACTGCCACTGCCACTGATGCCATCCGAGCTGCTGTCCTCATCAGAGTGGGTTTTCTTCTTCACAGCGCCTCGACCCTTCTGGTTACTCGATGAGACGTTCGATTGCCGTGCCTTATGTCTGCTATTGTTGCTCTCCATCGCATCCAGCATCGAGTTCTCGATCTGGTCTTCCTGCTCGCCCCGCAAAATGGCCAATTCATCGTCACGGAATTTCTTCTGTAGCTTCTTGAGCGACCTGTCGTTCTCCGCAAGTTTCTTCATCTCGCGGCTATTGTGCAGATCCAGCTCGCGTTGTAGGTAGTCGAGGTTACGGAACCGCTCACAGTAGACGGCATACTGGCGCTCCAGCTCCTTCTCCAGCTTCTCGTATTCATCCATAAACGCCGGTCGAACGTGCTGCAAGCTCTTCAGGCGCTTCTCACTGCGCTCAAGATCCGTCTGCGCCTTCTTGATCTTCGCTGCCAGTGCCTTCTCCTCGGCGTCCAACTCCACGACTTGGCGTTCAGTCAGCTCGACGTTTTCCTGCAGGTTCACCAGAATGTCCTGGATTGACCGTTCAAGGAATTTCTGCTCGCTGGAGTTTTCATGGTTCGTCGAGAGCGCATCCAAGAACCGAATAGCTTGCTGTCTTGAGTCACGGACGTCGAGCTCTGTCTCCAACAGATCGTAGAGCTTAGCACCAGACTGCGTAATGTCCGAAGCAAGCTGTCGAGTGGCCTTGGGGTCTTTAACCCGCGAGCCCAGCAACGACTTCACCGACACTTCGTCGTCGTCATCGTCAGGTTCCTGTTGCGTAGCCAAATCGATCCGCAAAGCTTCATACAGCACACGAGCGAGCTTGATCAGTTCTTTAACAGCAAACCCGTCAGCTGCGTACAGCCTCTTGGGGTTTAGTCGGATGCGAGCTTTTGCCAGCACTTCAGTCGCCACTTGAGTGAGAAACTCCACTCGATCGTCCTCTGTGTCGATCTCTTCCGTGATACTTGAGCTTGGGTCGTACTTCTTCACCATCCAATAGAGCAGATCCGAGACCAACTCGAAGTTTGGCGCGCGAAAGTTCTCCATCGAGATCGGGCGAGGGTAACCCAACGCTCGCATCATCTCCGTCAGGTTTCGCAGTTCTCGGAACGACATCGTTTACAGGGTTTTTTCGATTGAGAGTCTCTTGTGACTGCAACTGGTCGCCTACCCGTCGTTTCAAAGATCGTGCCGTTAAGAGAGTCTTCTACTATTGCCTATTCTTGCGTCTGTATCTCTCCAGCATCGTTGCATTACCAGAAGTGCCTCCCGTGTGGATGTACATGAGTTCCCGCTCAGTGGAATCGAGCTGCGTAGGTTTCCCGTAATAGGACACGACATCAGTAGTACTATTCCGGCCTAACACCTCGTTGAGAACTCTTTGATCCGAGAACAGGGTGTGCCAAGCGAAAGCGCCATACACGAGGTCGAAATCCACCTTGGTCTCTTGCAGCACCTCTTGGTACATGTCAAACAGCGGCCACCAGAGCCTCCCGAAGCGATTTTTCCTCTTAGGAACCAACACACGAGGCAGCAAAGCTGTCTCCAACGTCGGATCCTCGTCAATTAACTGCTGAAATTGTTGCAGCAAGTACTCGGCATCACCCACACACGGAACAGCATACAACTTGATCTCTGGGTGCAAATGCTGCGCCAAGTAGAGCGCTATCGTCCCAGTACCACAAGGCAACACAATTGAGAACTGTTTGTCCGGCCACAGCGTCCGGATGTACTCGTTGATCTCTTGAGCCAACAGTTGAACTCCTTCTTGTGCTTCAGGAAAAGCTGCTCCTTGTGGCACGTACAGACTCCTGGTACTCGAAGGAGGACGTTGATCTTCATTCAGAAACGTTGCAAAGTCGCGAGAACGAACCAGTTCATGATACACATTCGGCTGAAGCTCTACGTGACGCATTCCAAGTGTCTTGGCCAACGTTAAATTCCCCTCCACTGCTTTCAGATCGCCCTTCAAGCTCAAATCCCTACTGAAATACGTGAATGGCACATGACGAGCATTGGCCAATTGGGCCAGAGCCAACATAGCATTGCTCTGTGACCCACCGAAGCTGAACAAGTGTGAGTTAGCGAAGAACTCGTCGCTCTGCTTGACGAAATAGTACATTTTGCGCATCTGAACATGTACTGAGATTAGAACAATCCACACAATAATACCTCCTGTTTAAGACACTACGAACCTTATTGCCAGCTAGATGGAACACATCGTCCCTCTTGACATGCACTCTTTGCCCTCTGAACAACACTCTCGTTACGGGCGATTGACACCACTGCCACTGCATCTCAAGAACAAAATTATAAACTCAGTATTCGTACTTAGTGTTAAACCCCTACAACGCGACGAGGTTTCTTCCAGCGTCAGTTTCCGACTTGGCTCAAAGAGTCTACGGGAGGGGGTGAATACTTGGTACTGTAGCTCTTTTAACTCTCGACGATGCGGCGTCTAAGTCCCAGAGGTGCGTGTGCAATCTTTACCTCTTTATTTTGTATCTAATTGGTGTGGTAGGCGGCAAGAACTTCAGCCTCAAGAGCGAGGAAGACGTGGAAGAGCTCATGCAGACGCTCGTGGCTCAGATCCACGCCAAGCTCAAGAGCGAACTGAATCTACGAGAGATCTTCATTCCCAACTCCAAGGCGGAGGCGCGCTGCAGTATCTTCGTCTCACACAACTACGCGTCGTGTCCCAAGCTCTGTGTCTTCATGCAGCCTGGTGAAGGTTGGTAAAAAGTGAAAATAGTATAATTGTGTTTTTTTAATTTTATTTATTTTTAATGACAGGGATGCAGCCAGGTATGTGGAGTCGTACTATCCACCCGAAGACCGGATTCCAAGGCTCTATGATCCCGTACTTGAAGACGGCGATCCAGGGCGGATATGGAGTTGTGATTCTAAACCCTAGCACCAATTTCTGCATGGTCAACGGTCATCGAGCCAAGATCCTGCACTCATCTACGCCTGAGGCACATGTATCGTACGTCTGGAAGAATTATATTGTGCCTAATGCGGCACAGGAGATCAGCTTCATCGTGCACGACAATGCTGGCGTCTTGTTGAAGACGTTTCTGTCCTCATTAAGTGGACATGAACAACAGCGGATTGGCGGCATTGCCTTCATTGAGTCAGCACACCAGGTATCATCAGGAGACAGCAACGCAATGCGTGATTTACTGCGGGAAAAGGCCGTGAACTTTGAGGCCTCACCGGAACCCATGTTTACGGTCATTGGGTCGTCCAAGGCTCGACTTGGATGCACTTCGTTGTCGGTGGGACGTACTTCAGGTGAAGCAAACAACCGTGAGTGGACAGTTCACTCTGTGCAGACGTCAGCGTTTGTTTTCCTACAGTCCATTGCCAGCGGGATCGAAGAATCGCTACACGCTATTCGTGCTACGTTCCCTAACAAACTCATCGTGACGGTGAACCGTGCGCGACTTACGGGTCAGCCTTACAACAATCCATTTGCAGTGGTGCAGTGCGCTGGGCAGAAGAAGGAGACTGTAGGCAGCCACAAGCACACGATGGATCCCGAGTGGAACCAGACGTTCTCTTTTCCCGTCACATCCAGCGAAGCGAAGGTGGTCATCATTGTCAAGGACAGATCTTTCCCGATGAATACGTCGCTAGGTCAGGTGGTCGTGAGTATGAGTGAGGTGGGGCTAAACCGCGCTGACCGAAGGTGGTTCGCACTGCGTGACGAAAAGGTGCCAACGGCTCACGGTAATGGAGAAGTGGAGCTCACGCTCGAGTGGGTGCACGACACTTTCGTTGCTCGTTCTGATTCATTTATACGCGGGAACCGCATGCCGACGCTGGAGGCTCAGCAGCGGCCTCGTAATGGCACTGGAGGCGATGGCGAGAACTGCTGCTATTTGTGCAAGACAACGTTTGTGTTGCACCGCCGTCGGTACTGCCGTATGTGTCTGCGTCTGGTTTGTACTTCTTGCTCCGATCGTTTGTTCCTTCCGGGATTTAGCGAGCCGAAACGTGTATGTTCGGGTTGCTGTGATCTTCAAATGATGCTGCACAATAAATTACCGCGTATGGGAGGTCCTGGGGGTCCAGGCTCGAAGGTTCCGTCACAAGAGAAACTGGATGAGCATGCACAAAGGATGGAGGCGATGCGGAAGCGTGAGGAAGCCGAGAAACGACCTCTGTCTATTAACGACTTCGATCTTCTCAAGGTCGTGGGTCGTGGAGCTTTTGGTAAAGTGTTGCTGGTCCGTAAGAAGGAAGGCAAGAACGCTGGTCAAATTTACGCTATGAAGATCCTGGTCAAGTCGCACATTATCAAGAACGACCAGATTGAGAACACCAAGGCGGAGCAACATATTCTAAAGGAGATCAGCCACCCGTACGTTGTGCGGCTTCGGTACGCGTTCCAGAACGCCGATAAGCTGTATCTGATCATGGATTACTACCCGGGTGGCTCGATGTTCTATCACCTGCGCAAGTCCAAGCGGTTCTCTGAAGACCGCACACGTTTGTACATGGCTCAACTGCTTACAGCTCTGATGCATTTGCACAGCAAACAAATCGCTTACCGAGACTTGAAACTGGAGAATATTTTGATGGATCCCAAGGGAAATATCGCTTTGACAGATTTTGGGTTGTCCAAGGAGGGGCAGATGGTCGAAGGCGCGATTCGTGCGTCTCAGTCGGACACAGGTATGAAAACCATTTGTGGCACAGCCGAGTACATGGCCCCCGAGCTGCTGCGCCATCAGCCGTACGGAAAGGTGGTCGACTGGTGGAGTTACGGGATTTTACTCTTTGAAATGCTCACTGGGCGGACACCATTCGTGGATCGCAACCGCCGGCAGATGTTCAAGAACATCATGCAGTCGGAGGTCATTTACCCATCGCACATTTCTCCAGTGGCACGCTCGCTGATCTCCAAGCTTCTGAACCGCGATCCCGCTCGACGACTCGGTGGCGGCCCCAACGGTGGACGCGACATCATGGCGCACCCGTTCTTCGAGGCCATCGACTGGGACAAGCTCATGCGCAGAGAGATCGAGCCTCCGTTCGTCCCGGACGTCTCCAGCGTGGACGATATCACGAACGTGCCGGAGATGTTCCAGAACATGGCGGCTGTGGACTCCCCTGTGAACAACAAGAAAGGTGAAGGCCACCACTTCGACGACTTTACGTACCAAGAAGAAGGGTACATTATGCGCGCGACGCACAACCCAAACGAGCATTAAAAGCGCTACTTTCCAAATACATCGCTGTACTCTTGATGTGACATCCTCACTCGACATTCTTCTTCTTTTTGTTGGATGTTTCTCCATCTTCAGATGGAACTCGTTGACGCTTCAGGTGCGGAGGAAGACTAGGTCCGATGGCCGCTTCTTCCTTCTCCTTACTTTCAGGTTGCTCCTTGTTGCTACGCAGGTGCGGTGGGAGTTGCGGTCCTATTGCAGGAGGACGTTGCGGTCCGACGGGTCCACGAGCACTTCGAACGCCCTTATCCTTGACAACACTACGTTGGAGACGACGCTCGTACTCCTGCAGTTGGCGGCGAAAGCTCTCGTTGGGGTTGGCCACTGGACGTCGCTCCACCACGAAATCCAGAGCCTGCTCGAAGGTCATAGAGCGCTGCTTCATCAGGTATGCTACGACCATCGAAGACGAGCGGCTCACTCCTTTATTGCAGTGCACGAGAATCCGACCTGCAATTGAAACACAGAGGAAGGAGAGATACAGATCACACGCCGTACTTGGCCATTGTTAGCAGGCCACTAAAGTCTTTGCTACAGTAGCAGTACTTACCATAGTACTTGGCTTGGTCCATGAAGGCGATGCAGCCTTCCAGCACTCCGGAAATGTCCTCAGCCTTGTTGTCGAAGATGGGGCAGCGTCTGTACGTGAAGGTCTTGTCTTTCTCGAAGAAATTGGGCACTCCAGCCACTGGGTCCATCTTCTTCGGAGGTGTCACCTGCACACAAGTAGGTTTTTTAGTCCCAGTTCCCAGCTAGCGTTCACCTGCTTCATACATTCAATACGTGGGTGACCCCCAGGCGTTGGAGCAGGTCCTTGTCCCGTGCATTGGCCCGGGAGCCGAGGAACACGTGCTCGAGGATCAGTGAAGGCTCTGCGTCGTCGTCCCGAGCCATCTTAAGTAATTATCAGAGTACCGCACCAAAATAATTATCGAAAATGCAACTTTTGTTTTGTAAAAGTCACGAATGGAATTAACAGGACACTGCGGCTTTTCAAGTGCGTTGGGCCATGGGCGGCCGGTTCTCTCGGGTGCAGTATCGGGAACAGGATGCCGCTGTCTTAAGTCACTTGGTGCTGCTCACTCAAGTCTGGTACGCTCGTCCTTTGACCAGGTGGAGAGAGACAATTGATTCATTCTGTTGCTAGGGGATTGGATGAGATCGCGTTCCTGTCGACTCGCCTGCGTCGTCTTTCATTCAACTTTTGCTTGACTCCCCAGCAGTTCGAAGACTTCGTGGGTCTCCGCGACAATCCGCTGTTCAAAACGATGCTGCGTCGCTGGTTCGCCACATTCCAGAACATGCCGAGCAGTGCCGTTGTGAACGGCCTGGAATTCCTCACAGCGTTGGCGCTTACTGCCACCGACGGGAAGTTGGAGGACAAAGCGGGCGCCGTCTTCGATATCTTTGACTTTGATGACTCTGGGGCCATCACGCGCGACGAACTGGGGATTCTCGTCAAGTCGGCGGTCCGAGGACTGTCAAAAGCGACAAAAGGGCTCGGCCCGAGACTGGCAGCGCTGTGCCCTATGAGTGAAGTGGCTGAGCTGACGCGCCAATGTTTCGTGCACTGCGACCTGGACGACGAGCAGGATCTACCTCGCGCTCGGTTCGTGCTCTGGGTCAAGCAGACACCCAAGATCGTTAATCTACTGCGCTGCTTCGTACAGCGCGAGTATCTGACGGAAGAGGAGGCTGCTCTGATCCTTCAGCGTTGCGGTCGAGGGATGTTGGCGCGTCATGAAGCTGCTGAACGGCGGCTGGAGATTCAGCTTGAAGTGGAGCAGGAGCTCTCCCAAGCAGCACAGAAGATTCAGGACGTGGTGGTCACACGCAAGAAGAAACGCGAGCACTTACGGCAGCAGAAGGTGGAGCAGTTCGCTCACCACGGCGCAGTTTATTCATTCGGCGCAAATACAAGAGCGCAATTGGGTCACGCACACTTGGATCTCACTCGACACATCGCTTCGCCATTGTTAGCGGCTTTTTTCAAGAACAATGAGTTGCGTATATCTCGCGTAGCTCTCAGTGAGACCCATGCGAGTGCCGTAGCATCCGACGGCCAAGTGTTCACGTGGGGTGCAGGTGTTCCAGGCTCCTTTGGCTTCCTCTTACCACCCCAAGATGGCAGTTTTAGCGGAGGCGGAGTCATTCGCAAGCAACCTACTCGAGTGGACGATCTGAATGACATTGTCATCATTGATTCACGTCTTGGTAGCCACCACTCAGTTGCGCTAAGTGCGGGTGGAGTCGTTTACACGTGGGGATCTGGAGGCTATGGTCAACTTGGACACGGCGACTTCGTGGGGACTGGTGAGACCTCAGATGCCATTTTCCGGTCTCAGCTCGACCCACACACAGGCCGCGAGTATCCCATGATCGATCTGCCGTTGCAACTTGACTCGAGCTACTTTGAAGAGATGCGAGTGACGCAAGTGGCGTGTGGCTACTACTTTACAGTGGTTGTGACTGAAGACGGCAGTGTCTTTAGTTGGGGCGAAGGTTCGGATGGACAATTGGGACTCGGATACTCGGATTCATTCCGCGTAGGTTTCTTGGATCCGAACATCAGCGGTAGCAACTTCGTGTACATGCCGAGTCCAACGCGAATTGACGCCCTGAAAGAGCCCATCGACAGTGTCGCAGTCGGTGGAAACCACGTGTTCGCTGTTGCCCGTTTACCA
The DNA here is from genome assembly GCA_030324255.1 of Phytophthora capsici. Lineage (NCBI taxonomy): Eukaryota > Oomycota > Peronosporomycetes > Peronosporales > Peronosporaceae > Phytophthora > Phytophthora capsici. The sequence goes on along the minus strand of CM059357.1, from coordinate 1,671,843 downwards.
ACAAGACGAGTGTTCGAATGGGGTGCTTGGAAACGTCGTGGAGCTACAGATATGCGTGAAAGCGCATTTTCTCCCGTACAAAACACTGCTCTCTCATCTTTAAACGTGCAGCAAATAGCAGCAGGAAAGGAGCACGCGCTAGCTGTGGCTTCCCGTGTTCAAGTCTCTCTCACTGTCGACCAGTTCCCGTATCAACGATCTACTGAAGAGAAAGAATCCGAGAGCGAGTCTCTGCGTACCGTGGCGCTATGTGCGCGGTTCGGATCTCAGCCGGCCCAATTGTCACGAGTCATTTCAGGCTCTGTCTTCGCTGTTCCACTGCCGCTCTCCGAGTTCGGGGGTCCTTCTTCTGCTCTGAGTGCTGCAGTGTACAATCGATCAGATTCCCACCTCCGGTCGAGCCTCGCGCGTTGCACAGGGAAGATCGCATTGATTGATAGGGGGGCAACTGCAGGCTTTTGGATCTCCTTGCTCCTTGACTCGACACGACCTGCAGAGTTACTGGAGATCCCGTGCGTTCCGGCAGCTTTCGGTCCTCCGTTGGATGCTTCAGGCGTGCACGCTCAATTGTTCTACTCGCCGGAGAGATTGTCAAGTCTGCGGTTGTACGTTCGGCCAGATGAAGTCGTCGGTCGCATTGCCGTGTTGGAGTTTGGGCAGGAAGACGTTGCCGTTGACTCGGAAGTGATAGATACAAGCGAACTCATTGGACGTCTCATGAGTTCTTTGGTCTTGCTTGTCAAGGACGCACAAGCCGCAGGAGCAGTTGGGGTCGTGATCATTTTTGATTTTCTAGATGCCGATGCATTTGCGCTGGAGGTGGACGAGGAGGACGAGGAGGACGTGTTTAAAATTCCTGCTGTCATGATACGCAAGAGCCGCCACGGCGAATTACTACTTGGACAACTGCAAACGCCTGGAAAGCGGCCCTGGTCGATACTGTCGAGCAAGGAAGACGTGCTGGGGAAACAGGTCAGTCGTTTTCTTTTATTTTGGTGACTTTAAATCTTGAACTTATTCTTTTTGTTCGTAGATTTTGACAGCTCAACAAGCTGGAGCTAAAGCGGTGATCGTCACCCAGATGCAGGTAGATCCAGACCCAGTGAGGGTGAGAATACTTGGCGTTTGTTGGTTTCTCCTGGACGAGGTTTTAACGAAATTTTGCAGTTGGGGATGAATGTTTTTACTGCAGCTGAAGGCAGCTCAAGAGTGAAAATACCTGTGGTATCAATCTCATACAAGGTGAGGAATCGCTATACGACTACAAATGAAGACGGAAAGATTAACAAGTTTGGATAGGTTGGCACCCGGATGAAAGAAAGCTTGGAGGGTGTCGAGTCCGAAGACTCGCAGTGTCGTATCGCTCTGACAGATTCAGGGACGCTTTACGCGTGGGGACTCGGTGAAAACGGTCGTCTAGGACTGGTACGTGATGACTGTACCAACCGGTTTACATCGACTTACATGGAGCTGTTGACATTTGAAAAGGGTGACATCGAGAATGAGGTGCTGTTTCAGTCAGGGTATGACGGCGCTCGACAGAAGAGCTACCAGTACGTACCGGACCCGGAGGTTGTATCGACGCTACTTTACAAGGAGATCTCTCATATTTCGTGCGGCGAGGAGCACTCCGCTGCTGTATCCAGTACGTTTGTTGAACTTTCCACCTCGTGCCTTTTTGTCTCACCCCAACTGAAAACTACTACAGGTGATGGCGTATTGTACTGCTGGGGAAGTGGACGGCACGGTAAACTCGGCACGGGCTCCTTGGATGACGAAGATACCCCAACAATCGTAGACGCGTTGAGTTCCGTCAAGGTTGCTCAGGTCGAGTGCGGTATCGGCCAAACGGTGCGTATGACTGCTACTTGCCAAACACGGCAATACTTGTCGACATCTCTACTAACGCCGACATACTTTGTATTCATCGATAGTTGGTAGTCACACAAAACCCTTCACTAAGCAAGTCGTAGTAGTTTTTTATTTAAGCAAGCTCGTTTAAACTTTTTTTAATTTGTTTAAACATTTTATTACAAAAATGACATTTGCAAGATTTTGTCAATAGAGTTGCTAATTTACCGCTTAATTCGTCGTACTATTCTCTATCGCGGTTTTGTCCTTGACTGGCCATCATAATCTCATACGATGGCTCGAGGCAAGAAGAAAGGAGGTCGCCGTGGAGACGACTCGGACTCGGACAACGGCCGCTCGGCGCCTGCAGCCCCCGCTTCTGTCGATGAAGGAGACAAGAAGGCCGCGCGTAAGGAGAAGCTGAAGGCTCGCAAGGCACAGCGTCAGGCTGCGAAGGCCAGCGAGGAACAGGCCAGTCAACGCACAACGTCGGACGCTGAGCAGGAGGAGGAAGACGAAGAAGATCCGTACGCACAGGTGGCGGCGTCTATGAGCAAGAAGAAGAACAAGAAGAACAAGAAGAAGGCTGCGGTGAATTTTGCGGCTTTGATGGACGACAGCGACAGTGAAGAAGAGGCTGAAGAGGAGGAAGAAGAGGAGGACGAGTACGCACAAGTGGCTGCTTCTATGAGTAAGAAGAAGAGCAAGAAGAAAGACAAGAAGAAGAAGCACCAGGTGGAGGAGAGTGAAGAAGAACAGGAGGAAGAAGAGGAAGAGGTTGAAGAGGAAGAGAAACCGGAGCCGGTGGTGGAGAAGAAGAAGGACAAGAAGGACAAGAAGAAATCGAAAAAGAAAATGATCTCCACGGACCTCTTCTTCGACCCTGTGGACCAACCGGAGGAGGACGACAAGGACAAGAAGAAAAAGAAGAAGAAGAAATCCAAACTCCCCTTTGAGACCAATGATGACGAAGAGGAAGATGAGGACGATGGAGAGAAGAAGTCCAAGAAGGAGAAGAAGCACAAGAAGGATAAGGAGGGCAAGCGTCTTAGTAACAAGGAGCGTAAACGTCTCAAGGAGGAGCAGGAGCGCCAAGAGCGTGAGGAGGAGTACCACCGTGCCGCCAACCCCATGGACGGTGCGCAGTTCTCTGTGTCGCAGCAGGCGTTCACGGAGGACTCAAACTGGGAAAACGCCACGGACATTCACATCGACAACTTCAGCATCAACGCACACAACAAGCTGTTGTACGACAACGCGTCGTTGCACATTAACGCTGGTGGTAAATACGGCCTGGTGGGACCAAACGGTCAGGGCAAGACCACGATTCTGAAGATGATCGCGCTGGGTGAGCTCAAGATCCCGCCCAAGATCGACTGCCTGTACGTGGAGCAGGAGGTTGTGGCCGATGACACGCGCGCCGTGGACGCTGTGCTGAAAGCTGATGCTGAGCGCTGGGCGCTGCTTGAGGAGGAGAAGCACCTGCTTGCCGAGCTGGAGACCAAGCAGGACTCGGCTCTGGACGATCGACTGAACGAAGTGTACGAGTTGCTGTCGACCATGAACGCGTCGGCTGCCGAGGCACGCGCGCGTCGTATTCTTTTCGGTTTGGGTTTCGACTCGGCCATGCAGGAGAAGGTCACGAAGGACTTCTCTGGTGGTTGGCGTATGCGTATCTCGTTGGCTAAGGCCCTGTACGTTGAGCCGACGTTGCTGATGCTCGATGAGCCGACGAACCATCTCGACTTGAACGCCGTCATTTGGCTGGACGATTACCTGCAGAAGTGGAAGAAAACGCTGCTTGTAGTGTCTCACGACGCTGACTTCCTCAACAGCGTGTGTTCCGAGGTGTTGCACCTGGAGAACAAGAAGATCGTGAACTACAAGGGCAACTACGACATGTTCCGTGAGATGGAAAAGCAGAAGCGTAAGCAGATGGAGAAGGCTTGGGAGAAGCAGCAGAAGCAGCTCCGTAACCTCAAGGCATCCGGTAAATCGTCCAAAAAGGCTACTGAGATTGTGAAGAAGAAACGTGAGCCTGGTGCTCGTGCGTCCAAGAAGAAAGCTCTTACGCCTGATGACGCTGCAGATGCCTCGGCTCCGATGGAACTTTTGGAACGACCAAAGGAGTACATCGTGCAGTTCAGCTTCCCGGAAACGACTGTTGTGTCTCCGCCGATTCTCGAGGTGCGCGAGGCCAGCTTCCGCTACGGCGATGGTCCGTACTTGTTCAAGAACTCGGACTTCGGTATCGACACAACGTCGCGCGTGTGTATCGTTGGCCCCAACGGTGTGGGTAAGAGTACGTTGCTCAAGATGATCACGGGCGAGGTGACTGTTGTGGAAGGCGAGGTCCGTCGCAACCCGCGTGTGCGTCTGGGTATCTACAGTCAGCACTTCGTGGACAAGCTGCCCATGGGTGAGACCCCTGTGGAGTACCTGCGTCGTCTGTTCCAGGACCAGACGTACCAGCAAGTGCGTAACCTGCTCGGAAAGGTGGGGCTCGAAGGTCACGCCCACGAGATCAAGAACCGCTTGCTGTCTGGCGGTCAGAAGGCGCGTGTGGTGATCGCCGAACTGATCCTGATGCGTCCGCACATTCTGATTCTGGATGAGCCGACGAACAACTTGGATATCGAGTCCATCGACGCGCTGTGCGACGCCATCCGCGACTTCGAGGGCGGCGTGGTGATCGTTACGCACGACGCGCGTCTGATCGAGTCGACGGAGTGTGTGCTGTGGGTGTGCGGTGACCAGGACGTGGTGGTGTACGACGGCACGTTCGAGGACTACAAGCAATCGATTCTGGACGACCTGCACAGGCAGGCGCAGGCGGAGGAGGAGCGTCTCGCCGAGAACGCGGCCAAGAAGGCCGAAGCTCGTGCTCAGAAGATTAAGGGCAAGTCCGAGGCTGAGGCGTAAGTGGCTACATACCCATAGCTCTAGTGGCGACGCTTTGCGGGGAATTTAGACGCGCGAATCCGTTGGCGATGCGCTGCATTTATGAGCTTTTCATTTTGATTTAATGGTTCTTGTGTCCACCACACACAATAGGTGAATCTTTAGTGACGCGTCATTGTTCCGAATGCGAGCTCAAATATAGCCCTGTGTGTTTTAATAAATGCAAAATTTTAATTCTTCCAAATTTTCTTAACGCTGTAAAATGAACTTCTATAAGCAATACACCTGACAGAGTAAATAAGTATTTGTAAGAGGGGTAGGCTTCGATCGCTGATTGGCCAACGCGCAGAGCGGCGGATTGGTTGGCTCTGGAGGTCTTCGCCTCGCTCCAGCCGCCCGCCAGCAGCTCACTCCATTCCCCGCAGAACTTCTCGTTACTAAGTCAAAGACAACAAGCATGGCTGACAAGGTCCCCGTCACGGTGCGCACGCGCAAGTTCCTCCGCAACAGCCTCCTGGCTCGCCGCCAAATGGTGCGTCCCACCTCGTTCCGACTATTGCGCGCAGTACAACTGACCGATTGATTGCGCTTTTGCTCTTTTGCGACCTATTCAGGTGGTGGAGGTGATCCACCCTGGCCGCCCTAACGTGCCCAAGGCTGAGCTTCAGGAGAAGATCTCCAAGGTACGACACGTTTCTTAATTAATTATCCACAATTAGCCAGTCAGCAGCCCAGTGGAAGGACAGGAACAGATTTATTCAGCGCTCAGACACTTTCAGACGAATGCTTCAGAACTATCGCCATAATTAAGGCAGGTTCCGGGCATCAGAGAGCACTGCTGGCTGGCTGGATAGACGACAAACAGATACAGACTGCTGGAGGATCGCTGACATTGGTTGTATTGCCTTCCACCCACAGATGTACAAGGTGAAGGACCCCAACACGGTCTTCCTGTACGGCTTCCGCACGCAGTTCGGCGGAGGCAAGTCCTCGGGCTTCGGTCTCGTGTACGACACGGTGAACGACGCCAAGCGCTTCGAGCCGAAGTACCGTCTGATCCGCCAGGGTCTGGTCGAGAAGGTCGAGACGTCGCGCAAGCAGATTAAGGAAGCCAAGAACCGTGCCAAGAAGGTCCGCGGTGTCGGCCGCCGTATCGCTCGCCACAAGGCCGCCAAGGCCAACAAGTAGAGTGCTAAGGACTTGGTCGCTACGGCGACTTCGAATCTGGCACGAGCTTGGGCTGCAGCTACTTGCCGCGCTTGGCTCGTTGTCGTCATTCCGCTGAGAGTATTTTGGGGAACAAGAAGGTCATGCTGGGAAGTGTAACTAGTCAAGAAACTCACACGTTTGCTTGATCTACCCCCTTGTGCTGTTCTTTTGCCTCTTTCCAGTTGCCGATAGGCTGAAGTGGTGCGTCTTGGTAACGTTGCTAGAGTTTTTGCTGGTGGTGATGACTGCAGGTACGATGACGAGGGTAATATGAGGTAAATTACAATGCATTATGAGACCGAAAGGTGGAGTTCATCTACCAAGAGATGTCGTGGCTGCAGACAGCGCTTAAAATTACTACCGGGAGTGAGTTGCGGTGGTCGACTGTGACGAGTCTAAGCTTTAAGAAAGATGCTATTGAATAGCACAACAACCGCCTTTGGGAACGCCTTGCATCGCACCAGGACCGGCCTGCTTGCTGTAGTGTGTTCGGTTGGAGAAGCTCATTTCGACCAGATTACCACCGGTCTCGTCCGCGAACGTGAGTAGCCTACCAGTTTTGGCGGCACTATAGTCATTTCCAGCCCCACCACCTTGAGGTGGTACAGGCACTTCTGCTGCGCCATCAAGATTATCTTCATCGAGCTCGTGTTCATTAGCAATTGATGTGTTGTTCAGCTTGACGGTGTTGCTTCTTTCCACCAATGTAGCCCCATATTTGACGTCTTGAGCCACGAAATCTGGGTCAAGGCTAAATGAAGGTCCTCCTCGAAAACCTGCCGAGTTGTGGTCTGTCGTTTCAGGTTGAACACCGTCGGACGAATTCTCAGTTGCCACTTCCTGCCATTCATCGTCTTCCACGCCGATCTTGGGTCTGTTCTCGCCGTCTGCATTCACATCCATCGGATGTACGGATGGGCGCATGAATCCCCTTCCCATCCAACGGGGGTCCTAACGACTTCGTGTGTGTGTTTGCAATTTGCTCTCGCGTCGAGTTAAAGGTTAATCGCAGCAAACTCCCACGTTCAGAGGAGCAAGGCTTCCTTGTGCAGTAATTGACTGAGAGGAGCCGTCGTCCTCGTGAAGTGAAGGACCAGTACTAACACTCGAACTGTTGGTCCCTTGCTTCAACACAACCAACAGCTTTAGAGTTGGTATCGCTCCTCTTGGTGTTCTTATCGCAGATAATAATGCGTTGTTGCTCATACTGTAATTGTGCGCTCAACCTATATATAGGGATTTCAGCGCTGCGTACATTGTATTTTCATGCCTGGTACATTGTGTTAGCCGTTTTGCTCCATTTTCAGTGCTACGTGAATTTGGTCGCATTTCTACCTTGCTGGAGCTTCATAATTATTATTGCTAACTTCGTGCGTGAGCATACATTCCTCAGTTCACCACTAATGGAGTCTTAACATTTTCGCTTCCGATCTTGTGGTGCTCTACAGAGATTCAATCTTGGAGGCAACGCTGGTTGGAATTGCAGCTGGGGGAGATTTTGAAGGCGGAGAGTTTTCATCGTCGGCTGCAGAAACCACCCGTTGATTCAGCTCAATGCCACGGGCAATTGATCCCGGAGTATTTGGCTCGCGACTAGGGAGTTGGTCCATCCGTGCGTAAAGAAGGCCATGTTGTGTGGGCCGCCACAGATACACTGCAACCAATAACACCCCGAAAAGCAGCAAACGAGTTGCACCCCACACGATCCACATGTATGTCCACGGCAACCAAATCGCGCCAGAATAGCTGTTAACCCCACAATTTCATTGATCCAGGTTAGTTATCAATAACAAGTTTCAAGAAGCGGAAGAAATACTTACACGGCGCCTTCAAATGCCATTAAGAGAAAAGAAATCATCACATAACCAACGAGGATCCGATTCAGGGACGTATATACTTGTAATTTTGCAGTCTATAGTCGTTCAAATAGTACATGTCAACCGATACATCCAATACGCAGATACAAAGACCTACTCACCTGACCGAAAGCACAAAGGTTCTTGCGCGTTAGCTTGAGTGAGAGAAAGATCCATCCTCCAAAGCAAGCGTTGGTCATAATAACAAGTGCCTCCCAGACAGCAGGAGGCTGCACTTCGCCGTCTGACTGATTTGCAAGATGGCTCACCTCCAACGCCCCGACGGCAATAAAGTAGCATACACCCAGTCCAGAAACAACAAAAACCTCTGGCCAGGAAATCTCCAGTCGTACAATACCGTAGCCCAGGCTCACTAGCGTTGTAGCAATGCGTGCTACCATGCCCGCCATCACCTTCACCAGTATAGAAAACAGCACCGAGTCCGGGTAGGGGCAGCATACAGGCACACCAGAGTCATTCAGCAGATTATACGTCACAAACCACGCCACCGATTCGCCTGCATGTAAAAGGTTTATCCTTTAACCACCGAGCCGACAACAATAACATACAGGGGAATACCTACCAGAAGCAAGCATCAGGACTGCAAGCAGAAAGTAATGCGTACCAACGACACTTTGACGATGGCGGTTCATCAAAAAAAGAAAATAGGCGTCCAGTGCGCCATACATCACCGACAAAACTCCGCTACAGTGCAATGTACAGCACCAATAATTAGCCACCTCCCCTTCAACTCTAAAACACCCACACCGTAAAAACTCACTTGAACGGGAACAGTCCATAGAGCAGTCCAGGAAGATATCCGTACGGATTCTTGAACGCAATCTCCGCATCTACATGCACTAATGGATCCACCATGGGATACGCCACAAATTCATCTGCGCTCACAGGATACCCAAAAGCTGCACTCTTCTGCTTCCAACAGGGTACGAGCAGCGCTGTCTGCAGTCCTCCTTCTCTCGGGTAAAAGGTCGCATTAACTTGCAGTGTCTGGGCATTCTCCATCAAATAGAATTTTCCTTCTACTTCACCCTCTGCATTGCTGTCATTGGTAAAATTCCAGCTACAAGCCTGGTGGTCGTCGAATCCGATAGCAAGAGCTGCGTCCGCTGAGTACGTGGCCAACACGACGCCAAAGTCGAAGTAGTCGCTCAATCTGCGGACTGTGATTGTGTCTTGCACCTCGTGGTCTCCCAGTGGTCGTAATGTCGCGTTCACTCGAATACTGGCTCGTTCAGAAGCTTTTCCGTCTGCGAACATCCTCTCTGTGACTTTGCAACCCGTGACCTTCTCATGCACCTCGTGGATCGAGCAGGAGACCAACAGATCACTACGAAACAGCATCAGAACCGCCACGAACAGGGGTACACACAGACACCGTCTACATCTCGAGAATATAGCGGGAACTCGCGCTTCAAGCGCCATCGCCATCTTCGTCCTCGTGGATGCGGAATGGAGTGATGGTCATCAACTGCCACATCGTCCTCAAATGTCTAAAACTTAATTCGAAAATTTGCAATTTTATAATCATATTTCAGCCAATCACAGAGCCAGGATGCACCTGGAAGCACTGTCTAACACTCAGTCGACATCTCGCCCAGAACCGGAGAAGACCGAAGATGCCGTCGCTTGTGTCGTCGCTTCTGCTGCTGGCGCTGGCGCTGCAGTGTGTGGCCGCCTCCATCTACCCCGTAGAGAGCAGCTACTGGGTTCCACCCTTCCAGCGTGCGGAAAAGCTGTTCGCTACAGACCAGGGCCCTATACTCGCACGCAGTGGCAATTCGTCAGTCACTGTACGTACATTAACTTGATATTCTAAATGCTAGGAATATTTTTAACTGTTGAGAGTGTTGTACAGATCGACATTAGCGGGGTTAATGTAACACAGGACATGGCTGGTTGGAGACTCGTGGTCTTCTTCTATCACGTGGATACCTACGAGGATTTCGAGACTGTGGCAGACAAAATTGAGCTATTGGCCTGCTCCGATGTGGAAGGAATGAAGTTTGATGGTATGTCGGACATCCAACGCTTCGTTTTCCCAGTGGTCAACAGTTCTACGCCAAGTGTGAGCGCCAATGTGTCGCATTTGGTGAACTCTAGTGGATGGACAGACACGCAGGTGTTTGTCTGTGCGGATGACGAGAGTGCTGCCACAGAGACGCTGACGTTTACAGGGTCGATGGAGGTGCGCAACCCTTACGGACTACTTCCTGCAGTGCTGTATGGCATGCTACCGTTCAGTGGCTTCTTGACTATTGGATACCTGGTGCTGGACGTGTTCTTTGTGTTCCTGTTGATCCGATACCGCCGTCAACTCTTGTCATTGCACTGGGGCATCCTGCTGATTCTCGTCATGGGAACAGCGGCAGCAGCTGTTTGGTTCTACGCGTTCTACCGCATGAACAAGACAGGAGAACCCGTGTGTTGCCCCTATCCTACAACGTTCCTAGTTGCCGTTATCCTGGATGTAAGTTGGAAGATGTACGTTGACTGAAAGCATTGACTGACATTTTGGTGTGACTCAAATGACAGACTTTTGTGCGCACGCTTGCCCGTATTATTCTGCTGATCGTGTGTCTTGGCTACGGTATCGTTAGAAGCCACCTCAGCCGCGTCGAAGTTAGCGTGATTGCCTTCCTGTCGCTGGCTTATTTCGTCTCAGGCATTGCTGATGAGGTTACGCGCGGAACTTCGAGTGGTGCAGAATTCCGCGAAAAACCGACAGCCTGGTCGTTCATCCAACTATTGTGCAACCTCGCGTTCATCATGTGGATCCAGTACTCCATGGAGCGCATTCTTCGTGATCTCCGAGATCAGAAGCAGTTCGCAAAGCTCAGCATGTATCGCTGGTTGGCTTGGTCACTCGTTGCGTTTATCTTGTTCTTCACGGTTCTCACGATTGTGGCCGTCTGCAGTCGGCTTGGCGTATTCGAGTGGGACGTTGAATGGGAATGGATGCAGCTTGTGGCGTGGCCTGTGCTCAACTTCACTGTCTCGGCAGCTATGACCTTCATTTGGCGGCCGACACAGAACAGCTCGCAGTTCGCGTACTCTATGCAGGTATGTTTTGAGTTCCCTCGAAATGGGGACGTGCTGTAACTAATCATTATTGCTTGTTGTGATACGGTATAGTTGCCGATGACAGAGAGCCCGGGCATTGAGATGACCCGCAACACCCACGGATCATCCTCGGATGAGGACATCAATCCTGAAATTGAATCAGATTCGGATGAAGAGAATCCTCGCGCACCTGAGAAGAAGCAAAAGAGCTACAGCAAGGACAGTGATGATATGGAAGGTGTTTAGTTGACTGCACATAGTTTTGTGGACTACTCTGTATTGTGCAGTTGCTTAGGTACTTGAAAAACACGGACACAAAACTTTGTTGGAAAGCCTTGACGGTTGGAGCACGGAAGAGTTTAGGATCATTTAAATGTGCTTGTTTCCTCCTATCTTTCACGCATCCTTCTTGTGATCTCGCGTTAATCGCATCGCAACGACAACGAGACCCACGAAGCACACACCAGGCAAAACGACCGCGGTCATGGTGGCACTTGACGTTTCCTCGTCATCAGCCTTCTTTCCTCCAATAACCTTGGCTTCAAATTCCGTGACCGTTTTGGCCTCTGGTTCAAGAGGTAGTGGCTTGCCGATGCTCGGAGGGTCATCGAACTCGTTGCCTGTGTTGCCGGTATCCTTTTTCTTCGGAGCGCATGGCTTGACCACGTCATCTTCAGCCGGAGCTTTGTTTTCTGCCTCATCACGAAGGCGTTTGGGTTGACAAGCCTGTGGCCACAACTGAATATAGGGACGTATTGTCAGTGTGATGAGTAAGAGAGCTTTATAGAAACCACAACGTACATTCTTCGGTCCAGAGTAGGCCTTGCACACGGCATCCATAAGCTGCTTCAGACCAATACCATGGCTAGCGTCACCTAGAGGCGTACCATTGAGAATTACCTGTACAGCATCAAAGCTCACACGTTAGCTATATGCAAATAATTCAATAGGAGGTAAATGAGCTTGTAAGCTTACGTAGGGGACCCAAGGAACACGCAGGGACTGTCTCTTGGCTACATTCTGCATTTGGTCGCAAAAGTAGCATTAATCAGTGGCACCAACAAATTAGAGTGGACATTGCTAACAAACCTTTCGAAGGAGATCATCGCTCTTCGTGTCGTAGCAGGTTTTCATCTTCGAATGCGCTTCCCCTTCAAAGCAGCGGTTGATGATAAAGCTCCACGTCATACCCTTGTTATCCTTGCTTTCCATGCACTTTTTAATTCCAGCAAGGCAGAAACGGTTAATAACAACGTGTATAGACTTTCGTGACAACTTACTGCAACACGCTCGACCAGTTCTCCGATTTGGTGGAATTCTTCTACAGCGCAGCTCAGCCACTTGTGCCCTAGGCATTCCACCATACCAGCGGTACATACAAAATTTCCCTTGCTGTCAAAAGAGGTACCGGCAGCGGGTACCGGGTGAAAGTCGATGATCTCTTGGAATCTAATGGGGAGAACGAATCAGTCGAAAACTTCAAAGTAAGATGGGACATTCCCGTGCAGCCGTACTCTTTGTTTCGGATGAGTGAAAGCAGAGGACGTGTGATGAACGACATGCAACCGGGGCTACATAAGTAAATCATCAGTTGGTAACCATGGGTAAATACACACCGGCAATACACGAAGTACGTACCAGAATGCTCGCCAGTACATTTGTAGCTGTACCTTGCCTACTACTGCTGCTGTAGTAGGCACGATAGCAGGTGCCGGAGTCGCCTCTTCCTCCTTTACGTCCACCACGATATCACCATCACCACCTTCAACAGCATCTTCCTTAGCTGTGGCCTCAACTCCCGTGGTAATCACTCCGTTCGCAGGAGCAGCAGCAGCTTGAGAAATCGATCCGGCGGCCACCAGAGCTTTGTCAACTACCGCCTCCTCAGGGGCGAAAATCTTCTGCTCACCAACGAGCTTCACACATTCCGCAGGATAGAAACTCTTGGGTCCTGTGTAGGCTGAGCAAATGTTTGTTTTAAGCATGTTGAGTGGAACACCTTCCGTTGCCGATCCGAGTACTTTTTGGTTCACAATTGTCTGTACAAGACCAATGCAAAACATGTCAGATCACCTTCTTTATAAGCCATATAAATTAGAGTCCAAAGCATACGTATGGCATCCAGGGAACACTTCCTGATCGCTCGTCACGGATCATCTAACAACAAGCAAAACAGAGCACAGATACGTAAGAACATCGTATCTTGTACTATTAAAGACCGCACTTTCCAGCCACTTACTTTAACCAGTAGGTCCTTGCTGCGATTATCAAAGCATTCTTTCACCACCACGCGCTCTTCGTCGGTTAAGCAGTTTTTTATCTTCGTATTCCAGTCCCCCACTTGTCCAGACTCGTCACCTTCAATGCACTGTAATAACACCCAACAGTAACTTTAATTCGTCTTCTAAAAGTGATCTAAAATGCCAGCTACCCACCGCAATTGTGCCGAGATACTTGACCACATCATCACGGTCCTTGTCCAGCACGCAGACCTGCCAGCGATGACCTGTGCACTCCAACGGACCTGCCTCGCATGTGATAGTTCCGTCCTGCTTTTCCTGCATTCCTGCGGCGGGGATAAGCCTGAAACCAACCCACCTAATAATTAGCCATTAGGCTTTCAACAGCAAATTGAAACTCTCTTACGTTAGGTCGACGATGTTCCGGTATTCCTCGGTGCGCACAAGCTCCAACAGCGGGTCACCGACAAACCATTGACAAGCTGGGCTGTAAGACGCAATTGCAGAGTGATGGTTAAGTGGCTAATGCAACAAAAACACTAGACACGAACCAGAATGCACGGAAAAAGACGCGCAAGTTGACGCGGTGCTGCTGGGTCACACCCGAGGATTCAGCCGCAACTGGAGGAGCAGCAATACCGAGCAGTAGTGCAGACGTAGCTGCAGTCACCAGGGAACGTAGAAGACCCATGGCGAAGGGGAGAGGCGCTGCGAACAGCTCCGATACGCTAACGCTATGACGAGTTCAGTCAACTATGGCATGGTGTAGCATACACAAATGCTCTAAAATTGTATAGATACATCTACTTTTTCATGCACATTTTAAGAGCATTTAAAGTGATACATACATGTCGGTACAGAAGAATTCATTAGGCTGCAGAGCTTGGGTTTAAGGACCTTTGTCTGCAATAAACACATACGGAGACTCACCGTATAGCTGGGATGACAGAATGACAAGTCTCAAATGGAAACAGCTCTTAGCTCGTCTCCGCGTACAGCGTCTGCTCGCCGATCGTATCCAGTGGGTCAGACTTGCCACCGTAGATCTCGGGGATGCCATCACCCAGTTCGGTATGGAGTTCCTCACCGTAGCTCAGCACGGTAAACTTGCGGACAGTCTCGGCCGACAGAATGAGCTTGAAAGCCGCGAACATCCAGCCCATGACCACGGGCACATTGACGAAGAACTTGCGGCACAACATCTCCGGGTACACCTTGGAGAACACGTCGATGGTCTTTCGCGATGCGACCTTGACGTCTGGATCCTGGCGCAAGAACGAAATGTTGAGGTAGTCGTGGACTTGGATGCCCTGGTACGGGTCGCGGCCTTTTCCGTAGTCGGGAATAGGCACAGTAGCTTCGTTCAGCTTAAGTTTCTGGATACCCTTTTCCATGAGCGCCACTCGCCAGCGCAGAAATCTGCCCACCACAGAAAAAAATCAGTAGAATTACGGGATGCAAAAGTACCGACAACAACACTCACTGGTCGAGGTCTCCAAAAGTCTTCTTGTTGTCCTTCACCGCTCCGTAGATGTTGAATGTCACCACATCCTTCTTGTTCTCACTGTCAGGCACGCCCTCAATCTCGATGACGTATCCCAAGCCGCCAAAGATCTCCTTCGAGAACTTCTCATTCAACGTCTCCAGAGGTTTAAAGCTGCTGCGCCACGCGAGCGTCTCGCCCAGCTGCGTCTTGGCCTTTTCCACGTCGTCAGCGTTGGCACGCAGGAACTTCTGCAGGATCAGCTTGGTGGTGAACGGGCCGCTCGGATCCAGCGTCACACCGTACACCTCCTTGTAGCCACCGGCAGTCTCAATGATCGATGGTAGTGCCTTAAGCAGTTGGTTAATGGGGTGGTCCGCAGCGATGGCGGGCCATTCGGGGGCAGCAGTGGTTGACATGGTGGTGGCAATTGTTCTTTGAAAGTGAAGAGTTTGACTTTGCTTGAAAACCATGCAACAGAGACAAGCATTAATGACTATGATAGAAGATAGGTTTTACCTCTCCTCTGTCATCATAACTCGTGATTGGGCAAAGGCACCACTTCAACTTGAGCAAAGTTGCCTCAAATGATATTAATATCGATATCCATAGTTGCCATGTAGTAGTAGTACATGTATGGTGTTTGCCAACCCGTTATGGGAATGTAAGAACATGACAGTGACAAGCAAAGTGATGAGTTTCGTCTGTTAGTATTTTTAGTGAGCTATTGACGCTTCATCCTCGGAGTCGTTGATTCCTAGGTTGCTTCTTTGCCATTAGTAGTAGTCGAAATGGCTCGGCAACAATACGACGACGATGACTTTGATTCGGACGACTTCGATGCGGTGTTACCGATAGATGAGGATGAACTGGATGCGCATCACCAAGTCCTCGAGATGGCAGCGGCCATTGAGCAGCTCACGCAAGACTTTGCTCGACAGCAAGAGGAACTGACATCAGCTTACAAAAGACTAGAAAAATACGAGCAGTTGGAGCAAAATGGTGAGCTACCAACAAAGAAACAGAACGACAGAGGTGGCAGGAACGAGAGATCCAACTGTGGTTGCACTCATACCGCCGAGTTGAACGAACTGAAGAAACTGTTGGAAGTGAAAGACCTAGCGTTGGTCGAAGCTCTGCAGCAACGTAATGAGCATCGAGTGGAACTGGAGAAAGCTGCATCTCTGATTGCCGAGCTGCGGTCACTCCACTTGGATACTACAGGCGGTCGAGTGCCCCAAGTAGCGTGGAAGGTGAATCCGCCACCTGCGCCGGGTTCGACGAATACGATCACACGCAACACTCGGAATGCAGTAACGGCAGTTCAATACTCCCAGGCCAACGCAGGTATTCGTACGCCCATGACAGCATCAGCTACTGCAGCTTTGCTCGGATGTTCCGGTGTCATTGACGTTCCTCACGACGAGCGGTTCGATATCGAAAGCACGTACAAACAGCGCAAAGAGACTGGCGACGTATTTTGGAGAAAGCAGTACAAGGAAGCTGTGCGGATGCGAAAGTCCCCTTCGGTATCTTCAGGCCAGCAGAACGCCGTCGCAGCTCAACATCTCACCCAGCCGTCACTGAAAATCTTCTCAAGTCCAGACAATCGCAAGAAGAAATCCGGCCAACCTAGCGATGAGTCGGTGCCGACGACACGCTACATCGGCATTAGCTCAAAGCAAAACAACATCATTAAAGAGCAGCACCGCTTGCTCGCGAAAGAATGATAGTATTGATACGAAAAACTAGTGAAAGACGTAGTTTACATCATGGAAAAAGGATGAACGCGGCTCCATTATACAAACTCGCTGGTGAACTGAAGCTACTGCTACGAATGCCCGCAAGACGGTGGCGGACGGAGCACTTCACGTTGCTTGGGATGATTACTTTTTGTATTTCTCTTGGAGACTTGACGCACTACTCCGCAACCGACACCGGTGCAGGAACAGCCGCAGCAGTGGCAGTGGCGGCAGCAGCAGCGATGTCCACAGCGACAGCGGCTTCCACCGCGGCCATTGCATCAATAGTTGGCTCGGGTTTCTCTTCCTTGGGCTCTTCGGGTTTAGCGGGCACCGTCGGGTCAAGGTACTTGCCTTCACGAGCCGACTTAATTGCCGCCGTAATCACCGCGCGGCGCTTGTACTCACTCGCATTCTTAGGAATAGGTGGCGCTGGAACCGTGCGGCCATCCACCACAAAGTGCGTGACGCGCTCGTACGGGAACGGAGCTAGACTTGCCTCGTGGAAGTAACCCGAGATTTTGAGTCGGCGCAGATACACGTGATAAATCTTGTCCTGCGGACGGGCCTCCACAACGAAACCAGATCCGAACGTGGTGAGCACGCGCTCCTCCTTGTGGAATTTTGCCCTTGGCGTCATCTTGATGGTTGCCATAGTGGAGACCCTAGCCTTCACGCTGGAAAGTGTAGGCAGACCACCTGGAAGCGCAGGCAGGTTGGTTGGAAGCGTAGGGAGGCCCCCAGCAGCAACCGAGGCGCTACGCATCCTCTCGCCGGCGTTCATCATCGACGTGCGCGTGATGTTCAGAATCGAGGACAGGCGCATGTTGACGGTCGCTGGCGCGTGCGTCAGGAGTGTTTCGGCCTGCACGTCGTTAATAAACAGCAACGGCATTTGGCCTGCAAGCGACGACGCCTCCAGCTCCACCGCATACGTCTCGTCCTCTTCACGGAAGTGCACGATGTGGCCCGGTCCGTAGGGCGTGTCCACGCGGTCTCCGTTCTCGAAGTGCGTCCGTCGACCCAACATACGCACCGAGTCAGCATTCAGGTAAGCCAAGGCACCGCATGAAGTCTTGACCACAAACGACTTGTCCGCGCGCACCTCGAGCACCGTGCAAACACCGAAAGGCGTCTGCGCCTTGCCCAGATCCGGTAGCTCCACGGCGTCATGCTTGGTATTGACCGCAACACTAATCAGGCGAAAAGACACACACAGCAAACGAAACACCATGAGAAACTCATCCGGAAACAGTCTCTAGCAATATATAATCCCAATAGGCAGCAGCACAGCAATGGACATCTACCTCTTGGTGTTGAGCTTGTACCCGACGCTTTCCCGCAGTGAGCTGTAGCCCTCGAACAAGCGGTTCTTCGTGTTCTGAATGAGAGTTCCACGCGGGTAAATCTTCTCAAACTTCTTCGTCGTGGCCTTCATACGCCAAACGTGTTCATCGTCCCAACGCCAGTCCAAGGCGATGCTGTACATGTCCTCGTCGACGTAGTACTGCTCAACAGTGGCCATCCCCCAGCGGGTCTTGACCCGTTCGCCCACCACGCTCTTAATCTCCCTGATAATGGTGTCTTCGCGCAGGTACGCAATGCCTTTAGGCGCTAGCTGCACCACAACAAAGCCGTCTTCATTTCGCACGTCCAGCACGTTCCCCGTACCAAAAGTCGTGGCTACACACATGCCACGTTTCACTATCAGCACCGCATCCGTCTGTGGCGACGGGGAACTGCCAGTGCTGCCTGTGAGCGACGTCTTTGTTGTCTCCACCGGCTCAGGCGCAGAGTTCTGACGCACACTCATGCGACGGTAAAGCGACGTGGCCGTCTGCTCAATGGACATTCCACGACGGCGGATAGCAGCAGCAGCCTGCGACGCAGCAGAAGGAGCCGGCACCACACCGTCATGTGAGCGGCGCTCTGGTAGGTTTCCAGGTTGGTCGTCGTCCTGATTCTCCAGTACCGGCTCCTCCTCGGCCTCATTCTCCACAATGGGTTGCTCCTTGGCCTTACGGTACGAAGGGACCTTGGGGAGGAAACCGCCTAGAGAGACAAAGGCCGCGCGTTTGGGCTTGACGGCTGCGCTGTCTTCCTTGCTTGTTGCCACCATCTCTAGCTCTGATACCACTAGCTCTTGCCTTCGACTGGACTTTTGGGGTTATGCGTGGCAGTAGCGCAGAAGCAGGAAATGGGTCGTTCCGGTGAGTAACGGGTCGAAATAGGAAACCAACTGCCGAGAAAGGTTACAAACGGAAGAAAAATGGAGACATGAGAACTGGTTTTGGGACTTTTTGTAAAGGAAAAGCGAAAGCACAGCTGGTCACGTTGCTATTCCCAAGATGCAGCAGCGGCAACTTTCAGCGTCGTGAGCCTGTGGAAATGACAATGGAACACGACAGCAAGAGATCTCTTCATGAAGAGTTGCATGGTGTCTTTTGTAAAGGTAAATCAGCTCTCAATTCCGAGCTGTTGGCTGTTGAGCAGCTCAACTTGAGCTGCTTGAATCTTACGGATTTCTGCAGCCATTTTTGCCTGGCAAATCGCTCAGTCGAACTCCAGTGCCCAAATTTTACTCCTGAAGCCATTCTGATCTGAGCATTGCCTGCATTGTTGAAATGTAGCCACTTTCGACTGTCAACAACGAACTCTTCCGGTTCTCTACGTACATGTAAGCCTAACTTGCCTTTCACTTTATACACGCAGTGCCAGCATTTTGAGTAGCAAATTGTTTTTTTTACAAACTGCTGTTACCATCTCGTCAGCGAATGATCTTTTGCCATTCGTTCAGTGTTAGCATGTGCAGCGAGTCACTCCGCAGTTTTTCATAGTGCAGTCGCTTGGACACTACCCCGAGTTGCACGGGGGTACGCATGGTCTGTCGCCGCTGTCGCCGAATCACCTCCGGTCGACCATCCGTTTTCACTTCCACAACTTCCTCGACGTCGCTGTCGTCGTCGCTATTTAACTCGTAGCTGTTGTAGTTCAGTGGGTCGCACTTTTCGAGATCGTGACGTTCCTTGGCCTCCAGTTCCTTTGCATTCTTAAGGGCCTCGCGTCGGTCCTTCGCTTGTTTCTCTCGACGCTCCGCTGACGAAGGCTGATGCAAAACTATGAGATAAAGATATAAAGCAAAGGAACGCGATAAACGTACCCGATAGGAAGGAAAATTAAGCAGAAGCTGCGAGCAAAAGGCACAGACTGGGGCTTCGTCATACAAATGAGTCATCCTTGCGTGAGTCATCGCCTCTGCATTTTGTTGGCCTGTTTCATCGTTATCGTTGGTAGAACCTGCGCCGGTTGCTGCTCCATTAGCCACTGCCCACGATGCCCGCAGGTCCATGATACTTTTGTAGGATACTTTTGTCGTCAGGTTCGTCTTTGGGAACACGTACAGGCAAAGGGAGCATGGTTCACTTGTGAGGGACGCCATGGTACTGGTCAACAAAGGTGTTTGCTCTTCTGCTAGCACGCGTCGCACTTGACGAAGCTTGGCTCTGGCTTTGATCTTGTCCACCGTGCGCTGTGACTTCTCGAATTCCTGTGTACACGCATGTGATTTCGCCAACACACGACGAAGCTTCTTGATGGCACAACGCGAGATCGATCCAAACTGCTCCATAAGCCGTTCTTCGCTCATTTCCTCGAGTGACAGCTTCGGTGCTGGGTGAGAAGGCACGTTTGCTTCGCCCTCGTCTTCCATTGAGCTGCTTTCGGGACCTGTAACATCCGTAATATGCGGCAGACTTGCACGTAACCCCAGTGTTGAGCTGTCATGACGAGCACCAGACTTCGTAGTTGGTCCATCTGCAGTCACGGACTCTACCGCTTCCATTACACCATAAAGTGCACGGCTTGACGTTTGTGACCGCGTCGGCGGAGCTATAGACTTGGTCCGTGCCGTTGAATCTCTGTGTGCGGTGAAAACATTAGCGCTAACAGGTCGTTGACTTGTCACCAGATTCCTTTGCATGACGTATCCCGCGCCAGGAGATATTGCACCAGCATTACCGATGGAGGCATTACTCGAAGCCTTATGCATGAAGCCTGATGTGCTTTTGCACACCATAGCAGACGTTGGACGGAATTTCAGCGCTGGTGCCAAGCTTGACAGCTCGGGTGATCGGTCAGGTACGTTGTTACTGGGTGTCGCTGACTGTGACCTCGGCAAGGACCTCTTGCTGACGAACCTCAAGTCCTTCTTCTTGCTCATGACCACGACTTGCTGATGTGGAACAAGTGCCTGGTTACGAAGCGTCTGTGCCACATCTTTCTGGTGCTGTTCGACGACTCTCCTGACTAACGCTTCAAGCACTGTGGTGTCGCCTCCACTGCGCCTTGCCCCAGTCGCTGGACTTCGAGGTCCAAAGCCCAAACTATCCACCATTCGATTCCATACCGCTGTCGCCGGGATATTCCGTTCGGATCGCTCGCATTCGTCCACGAGACATCGCGCCGTGGACTCGAGCTTGCAAGCCACCAGCCACTCTTGCACAAGCAACAGAGCGAAGTCACTTGTGTTGTTATCACCTATTGCATCCTTACGACATTGCAATGCAGACAACACTACCACAGCCATCTTCCATCGAGATGGTCAAGTTGTTCGTTTCATTTTTTAGCGGCCTTTTGAGATCCACCAATCAGAATCGATTTAGTTTTCTTAAACTTTTTTTTACGTGAAATGGTGCGTATTGCGAACATGCTCGACAGAAGAATGAGGCTTATGTGCTGCTGTGGGGAAGAAATTCAGATTCTGCGGAGGTTTGGAGCCGCCTGACTGGCTGTTGGCCGAACTGCCACTGATCTCGGGTGAGCATAGTAAGCTGGTGCGTTTGTTATATCGATTGAAACAATTGGGGAGCGGTTATGTTGCTTATGAAAATTAATCTGTTAGTCGTCAAGCGATCTCATTGCTGTATGCGAAGCAATTGGAGAGAATATCGCAGTGCAGGTAAGTGAAAATAACGCTGGAAGTTAAGGAGTGGGTGGAAGATTAAGCAGTACTGGAATTCTGGCAACAGGAACTGGATCAGACACAGAAGATATTTCAAGAGGATGAAGAAGCAAAGGTTGCAGGATTTTGAGGGTCGTAGAAGTACTGAAGCTGACTTTGTACGTCGGATTTTACTGCAGGCTGCGGTTTCTGTACTGCGGTTCATCTTGACGCATGCTGCCAAATACGACACCGATCGCACAGACCTCGTGGAGGAGCTGCTGCAACTGGGAATGGAGCAGGCAGCTGTTGACGCCATCGCCCAGAGATACGAGAACCTCCGGGTCCGTATTCAGGACCAGCAGCGAGCGCAACGTTTCCAGGTTTGTTGTCTTTTAAAATTCACTACCATAAAGCTAATTCGTTTATCTTGGCAGTTCCCTGGAGTGGAGGAAGTCCAGTGGAAGGTGGAACCCCCGTCCAAAGTGATCCTGAACTTGAAGCTGGACCAGCCGGCGGTGGAATGCAACGTGGCGTCAACAGTCTCAAGTCGAAACCTGCACCTGAATATGAGCCCGGACAAGTTCCTAGCCCTGTACGAGGAGCTCAACCAAGCGCAGTCATTGCTACGTAGCGTCTAAAGATCAAGTCTTTAAGTTCCACCCGCGTCATCATGGTCCTAAAATACGCTTGTCGCATGCACCCTTTGTGTCCGAGTTTTGTCCCATTACACACTCCTCCTACTCACTAGCTATCTCTATTCCGTCTAGTCAAAAGGGGTCACTTGTCTCCGGACAGAGACCTCTTCTTTGGGACTGTCTTCATCCCCATACCCAGAAACTCCATACAAAAGCTAAGACGCTTGTTCGTCCATGGGCAGCGGGTCCTGGGTCGTACAGGAGGGGTTTCTGCTCTATAAGCACGATGGAGCCTTGTCCCCACGTAATGACGGCGTGAAACCTCCTAATTGGAAGCCAACGACCAGTAATAAAGGCCTGAAGGAGCTCTATGTTGTGCTCACAATGAACCGCAAACTCGAGTTCTTCGACTCCAGCGACGCGGAGACGCGTAATAAAGTGGATTCGGCCTATTTACAAGGTTTCGCAGGCTGGGACGGCGATGGGCTGCTGAAGGTGGACTCGTACGGACTGGAACTGAAAGTGGAGCGCAATGCCAAGAGTCGAATGCACCTGGCAGCGTTTAACCGCGTGGATCTAGAGAAATGGTGTCGAGGGTTTGTAGCAGTGCTGGATCCTAATAGTGCAGCTGGAGAAGAGGTGAAGAGGGAACGACGTCGAGTGAAAAAGGAGGAGAAGAGGCTGCAATTAGAGAGGGAGGAGCAGATCCGCAAGTGGAAAGAGAAGAAGGCTCGTATGCTCAAGGAGGAGCAGGACCGGCTATTGGCACGAGAAGAGGAGATCAGCAACATGACCCCCTTGGAACGGATCGATGATATTGGGTCCTTGGATGACGATACAGCTAGGATGCTGGAGAAGAGGAAGCAGAGACTGCAACGACGACAGGCGCCCACTATGGGGAGAGTGAACAAGGCAGCATATCGACGGCGGCTGGAGGAAGCGGCTGGAGGAAAGACGGAGAACGTGCAGCCTCTGCATACGAAAGTGGTGGAGCAGAAGGCGAAAATTCGAGTGGAACTCCCTCCACCTGGACAATGTAAGCTTGTTTTTCTTCTGTTGAGGCTTGTAAAGAGTTTAATGTGTATTGGTGTCTTGTGAACAGTTTTCGAGATTGGGGGTGTTGTACACAACGATGCACCGGTGCGATTTGGCTCCTCTGGAAGTGATGTATCGGACAGTTCTTCGATATCATCGCGACTCTCGTCGGTGTCGTCTGTGACTGGGTCCAGACATGATGGAGGTATGGGGAATGTACCTCCTCCTCCGCCGCCACCCCCACGCTGGTCTATGAGCAGCTCTCGTGTGTCCAGAGCTTCGATGGGAATTCCCCCACCTCCACCGCCCCCACTCTTCGATCACCAAAGCTTCAATGACGGTGAATCTCGACTTTCGCGATCCAGCAGCAGCTTACGAAGTGCGTCCTTTGATTCGTTTGCGTTTGATCACCAGGAAGATCCGATGGGAGCTCGTGCTTCTTTCTCGCAAAGAAGTCGCCGCCCTTCGACTGCTAACAGGGGCAAACAGACAATTCAAGACAATTTGGCCGCCATTTTAGGCGGAAGACCACAATCGGCATCTCGAGCTTCTCGTACGAGCCGTCGACGCGACTCATTTGGATCGACGATGAGCTCCGTGACGACTGCGTCATACGCTGTACCAGACAGGAAGTCAACGGTGAAACCCAGCCGATCGAATGGAAATAGCGCTCCTCCAGCCTCCGAGCCCTCGATGGCCAACGCTTTTGCTGCCAGTCTTGCTGCAATCCGTCGAAACCGAGCTGACACAGTGGAGGAGATGAGTGTTGCCAGCAGTGCTGTGAGTCCAGTAGCAGCAAACGGGAAGGTGCGTGATCGGAGACGGGATTCCCAGCTCAGTGCTGAAGGGAAGGAGATTTTGAAGAAAGCCATGGGGCCAGATGTATCACCCAAGTCAAAGACAAAAGGGAACTCCGGTCGGAGGGGACTTTTTGATGACAGTAGCAGCGAGGAGGAGGATTCGGACACTGGGTTATTCGGTGTGGGTGGGGGAAACTCTAAAGCGGCAAACGGCACCTCTCGGGCTTCAGCCAGTATGCGTTCGAGTGATTTAAGTGTGGATACTCGCCCAAAACCACTGAAGAAGGCAGTTGCTGCGCCTTCGAGCAGTGGAGACGTATCAAGTGACTCCGACTCCGACAACGGTACATCATTTATGGTTTTGCCTTCATGGGATTTCTCTAACTTTGTGCGTTTATTTTGTTTAGAAACCTCGTTCTTCGCTCAACCACGTAAAGCTGCGGCTACGAGCCCCTCGAATGTGCCTACAAATAATGTTGGAGCTGGTGGAGCTGGGCCTAGTGTTGTTGTGCTGTATATAACGTCTGCATTGCGCACCGAAGGTAAAAAGTCCGTTGGCGTCTTCACGTTTACGCTTCAATTTGGAAATTTGGAGCACAGCTTCTCTTTTACGTACGCGGAGTTCGAAGAGATCCACACACGATTGATAACGGCATTCCCCGGGATCACATTGCCAAAGTTCCCGTCCAAACACCGTCTGCGCAACAACACCAAGCCGGAGAATATGGAGAAACGTGCACAAGAATTCCGCCTGTACCTACAGCAGCTAGTGGCTTTACCTGGAGTGCTGTCAAGCGAGCGCTTCCAATTTGAATACCACATCGACGGTGCTTTTGCACGTGCCCTCGCGAATGGGCAAAAACCAACCAGCAGCGCAGCGAATGGGCGGCCTCCGAGAAGCCCAGTGCCTCAGCCTAAGAAGTACCCAGAACTGTCACCTGCTTCGTCACAAAGCGAGAGTCCTCCGCCTCAAGCAGCCAAGCCAAAGACCTCAAAGAGTCTATTTGGCTTGGATTCCGATCCGGAGTCAGACTCCGACACGTCCGTCGATACCCCAAAGCCTAAACGGCGTGAATCTGAAGCTGCTTCATCCACACAGCGGAGGAATCCGAAGAAGTCTCAACTGTCGAGCAGCGTTATCAGCTCTGTTCATGGCGATCCTCCTCCGCGTGACAAGAAAAGTCGGTCGCGTTCCCGGTTGAGCTCTCGAGCGAGCTCTCGAGCAAGTTTTGCACCGCCTCCTCCTGCGGCGAAACCGGCAGTGACAGGGCTGCCTCCAGGCCGCCCGAATCCGTTCGCAGGTGGCCGTGGGGATCTGCTGGCGGCTATTCGACAGGGTACCCAGCTAAAGAAGACTGATACCGAGGACTCGGGCGGTGGCAGCTCGTCAGGCGTTGCATTACCCATTGCCAAACCTCCTCCTCCACCACCAGCACTGACACAGCCAGGGTCCATCAACGAAGCCATCACCAACGCCATGGCAATGCGGCGTATCCATGTGGAGTTCGAGGAGACGAACTCGAACGCTGATTCGGACTCGGACGACGACTGGGACTAAAATTGCAGTGTGCTTCTCGTGGTGGGGTGATGACTTGCCTCTCCGGGCTCCGTCGGAAGAGCACAGCGAAGAAAAAGGCACAAGCTGGTCCAGATCGCGCAGGACCGTAATATAGTACTTGAAGTATGGACGACGTCGAGCATTTCTGATTAGAATTGGCATTTAAAAAGGAGAAAGTGAATCGTTCGGATGAGGTAACTTGAATTTGAGCCGATGGGCTGAACACTACAGCTGAGATTCCTGCTGCTCTTCCTTTTCTGCAGGGGCCACGACAAAGCTTCTCTCGAACTCCCCAGGGGATGATGTCTAACCACAAAGTATTGATGTTAACACTCATACAGCACTGGTATCATCTCAGCAACGTACTGTACCTCCTCCATACTGCTGAAAATGATGCCCACCACTGAGAACGCGACGGCCATGCCCATTCCCCACAAGAAGCTCTGATAATCCGTCAAAAGTAATTAGTTACATAGTAAGAGATACAATTGTAGTTGCGCTGACCTCCTTCATGACACCACCAAAAGTCTGCGGCGGCTGTTGCTCGGATTGGAGAAAGGGATTGGCCGGAGGGGGCGGGGCAGGCGCCTCTGTGAGCGCATCAGTCGGCTTAGGCGCCTCGGGAACGACGCGGCGCGCCTCGCTCTTCTTCACGCGGATGGGCTTAGCGCGCTTGACGGTGGAGAAACCTCGCGCGCGCAGCTGTTGGCGCAGGATCGGCAGCATCATGATCGTAGCGCTTGATTGAAGAAATGGCGTAAATGTAACCTTAGGTTACGGCGCGTAACCGTAGATTACGCGCAGGCTGTGACACAAGTCGGAGATGGATTTCCAGCTACACCATGTAGTAAATGGGCATGTCTCGAGGAGAAGGAGATCATGCGTTGAGCACATGATCAACGCGTTGGACATGCAGACTATGTACATCCATTGTAGAGACCTTGGCCACCAAGTTGGTGATGGCCTCGGTGTCCGAGGGATTGAGGTCTGCGGGCGATGGTGAGCAATCCCACGCTCCAGCATCACCAAAGTGACCATCGATCGATTGTTGATCGCTCGCGCCGTCTGCTTGGGCAGAGCGGCCATCTTTCTCCTCGCGCCGTCCCCGACGTCGGCTATCCTGTCTGCTAGCGCTACGTACACGAGCTATAGATGCAACGGCGGACAAGTTGGGTTTGCACTCATGGTTACGTGTATTGCACCAGTACATGGGTCGATAAACTAAGTAAATAAATAATTTACTCTCTTTCTCCTCCAGTAGCTCCACCTATTGTACGTGTGTGGTGTCGTCGCTGTGTGTGTTGTGCCTTCACCTTCGATCGAATCGCCCTCCTGTCTCTCTCCCTTTCCTCTCTGTGGTTGTTGTATGCGTGTGTTTCCGCCGGTTCTTCATTGTTCTCTATTCCCTCTTTACACCGAGTAGCTGGTGTCGAATGAGCCTGCTGGACTCAGACGCTGGCTCGCTGGCACTTCGTAGCCTGACAGGCTCACGTAACCAGCGTCGTAGCTGCTTGGGTTCTTCCCAATAAAGGCGCTGAAAGCCTTGCTCTTGCATAGTGTCGGGTGCGCGTGGATCACCAGCAGAAGCTCCTGTAGACGCGCAGCACGCGCGGTAAGCAGCTTGTCAGGCGATACGAACATCTGGAAGACCGACACAATGCCATGTGGCGGTAGCTCAGGAAGCTCTGACAGCTCTGACAGCCCCTCATGCAGCATCTTGAAGTCCGTGAAGCGGCGACGCACCACGTACGCGTTGCTGTCACTGGGGCCACCAACATCTACCTTGAACATCCAAGTGCCGTGATTGTTCTTGGAGTAGCCCGAGATGGTGACTGTACGGACGAGTTCAATCTCGTCACCCGCAGAGAACGGGCGAGCACGAGCAGCGCCGCTGTATGGAGCGGCAGGGGCCAGCATGCGCTCGAGACGTAGCGCTGACTCCGAGTAGCTCTTGTGTCTACGGCCGCGTCGGCGGCCTCCACTGGCCACCAATGTTCCTGCGCTGGCGCAGCTCTGGAGGGTGGGGTGGCTGCTCTGCTGCACGTAGACGATAGCGGTTGCAGTCGGTGTGGTTGGTGTGGCGGCCGAGGCCGTCGGGGAGGAGGATGGCGTGGGGGATGCCGGTTTGAGGCTCAGGCGGTACACCATGGGCGGCACGGCCGTGGCGTTCCGATATGTGATGGAGGTTCCCCGCGGGGAATACTCCGGGATCATCATCCTGGTGCTGGCGATATGGTGGCGCGAATGTGTAAGGGTGTGGAGTTTGGGTGGTGGGAGAGCGGTCGAAGAACGATACAGCGACCAGCTCCGCCTAAAACTCAGCAGCAACTTGCCTTCCTCTAGGCGTATTGGAAAGTGAGGGCAGTGGCACACGCGGCGTTGGTGCCGGAGCGACAGGGCGAGCAGGCCACAAAAATCAATGTCCAAAAACAGGGCGGCTGTGATGCGTCGAAACACTTGACTTGAGAATGCCGGACCCTAACTGCCGTTGACTTGACTTGAGTATGCTGTCGGAAAGATACGCTTTGGATGGCCTAAATGATGGTCTCGCAGCTGGCGATGGTCGCTGCAAGGCGCTGTCATTCAACAGCCTGTCAAGCCTCGACAAGAAAGTAAAGCGTCTTGGTCACCAAGTTGGTGTGCTTGGAGTGGGGCAGCTGGTCGACGGCGGACTGTCAGCGCCGTGCTGTAAATTTATTGGCCGGGAAAGCCTGCTTGGTTGCCTAGTCTTTGCGGGGCAAAGCCGAGCAGAGACTGGCATGTGAATTTTGGCTCGGCCAATGCTGGGAGCGGCGCTGGCATCATATCACCCGGACATTTTTCCCATCGAGTCGGCCACGCCCAGACAAGTCCCTGTGTTGTGCAGACTGCAGTCCAAAGTCTGCTGCAAGTTACAGGCAAAAAGTCGAGGTTTGCCGCAACAGAGACAAGGGTAATGACTCACCAATCAGATCGATGGTACAGCGTACCAATTCAATGCAAAACTGCATGGACACGCATTGCCGCTTCAACCAAGTCTCGGCCAAAACAGCAACATGTGGCGACAAAGCTCGCGTTTTGCGGGTCCGGAGCAACCACGTTGCGTCTGCAGCACCTCGTTGCTGCCACCAACCTCGCTTTCGGCCACCAGCTTGTTGGGTGCGGAAATGCAAAAATAATCGCCCGTGTCTCGAACTGCTCAGGTGCTGACTGCGTGAAGATCGTCAATAGTGCTTGCTCTGAATGTGACAGACGAAAATGAGCTGCGATACACTGTAAAAAATCAATTGCGGTACCAGACCAGCACAACCAGCAAAGCAACGGACCAAGTCTTGGTGCCGGAGCCAGCCACTAATTTGCCAAAGCACATGAATTTTGGTGAAAAATAACCGAGTGGAGAGTGGAGCTGCTCCATGGGACTCCATGGGCTCAGTCGGAGCTGTCGCAGTACTGCCGCATGCTGATTTGGGTGCTGTGTGTATGCCCGCAGTCACACTGGCACTTCTAGCGGCAGCATTAGAGCGATGGCGTTACAACGAGCCGGGGTTTAACAGTAAATTTCGATCTCATCAAATATCCTGAACTTTTGATAGACTCACCCCACTACAATTCAGTTGCACGACGAGCATAATGCTCAGCGTTGGCGCGCGGCCGAAAACCCGATATCCTGACCGTGTACAGTATTTGTGCGGATACTATGTGCACATGACCTCGATCTTCGGGAGCGTCGGCACAGTCGCGTAACATTCGACCGATGCCTCGATGTTAGATCTCCGAATGTATGGAAGCTTATCCGCACGCTAGTGCCGTGGGTTTGCGCGTGTTGATTTGTTGCCGCGCTGCTTGTTCGTGGACAATTCTAACCGCGCTCTCCGTGGCACGTACGTCGCAAGCAGCAAGCTTGCGTGCTACGGTGCCACCGTTACGGTGGAGGACCTTGATGCTTTACGAATATGCATCCTTGCAGCAACAGAGCAACAGAGCAACGATCGCTGTCTGCGATTCGCAAGCGAGGATGACTTAGAACGCGTTGGCTATTGTATATCGACGATTGATTATTGTGAGGGGGAGACTGAAAGTGGCTGTGGATGGTTTACTATGGTGATCCATATCTGCGAACGCTTTTAGCATAATAGTCAGCAGATAAGATACACAGCACTGCTGCTAGATTACACAAGGAAGCAAGCCCTGCTGCCTCAAGCTGCAGTCCCATTAATTGTTGTGAGTTCTGCCCACCTTGATCAAATACAGTCACCGTGGTCATGCTGTTCATTGAAGAGCATTGCGATCATTTGAGCAAAGTAATACACGAACTCACATCATTGATCTGGTACTAAAGCTTTACAAGCGGAAAACGAAGGTGCGTTTTGACGTCACACCCCATTCTCTTGTCGCGTTTTGCACCTGATCCAAAGACGTCATTGCACACTGCTCCTCGTGACCTTTCCAAGGTTAGCTTGAAATCCACTGTGGCAGCTCCGACATTACAGTACAACATCCCAACATGAATTGCTCTGACGAATACTGATCTACTAGAAAACAGTACAGTACAGTGTATTGCCTTGACCCGGTGCAACATCGTGATGAGCCAGGCTCAAGTTGAAGTGGTTTCGCGTGCGCAAAGTAATCATGTCCTTTTTAACCAATCATAGCCATGATTCGTTTGTTTAACACCAAGTCAAAATGAACATGCACACCTCACTGCCCATTTCGATCCTCATCAGTCATGCCGCCTTCCTCTCTTCGCTGGGATGAGTCCCAAATGCCCTCGCAGCGTGGCCGTCTGGTCATTGTCACTGGCGCCAACGCTGGCTTGGGTCTGGCGACTTCTCTCGGCTTCGCTCGTTCGGGTGCGCACGTGATTCTGGCCTGTCGCAACGAGGCTCGCGGCCTTGAGGCACAAAAGCAGATTAACGAGCAGCTCCATGCACTTAGCGTCAGTGGAAATGACGCTGTTGGTGAAGCCGAATACATGCAGCTGGACGTTGGGAAGCTTCAGAGTGTTCGCGATTTCGCGTCGGCTTTCAAGAAGCGCTTCTTAGGGAGGAGACTCGACATTTTAGTGCTAAACGCGGGTGTGAAAGCCGTCAACTATGGTGAAACGGTCGACGGCTTCGAGCAACAGTTCGGCGTGAACCATCTGGGTCATTTCGCATTGGCGGCATTGCTGTTCCCGGTGATGAAAATGGGCGTGGATGGAAGTGCCGAAGTCCCTCCAGCGCGAATTGTATCGATCAGCAGCATCTCGCATCATGGGAGTTCACTGGACATGAAACAATTGAGTGCAAAGCCTGAAAATTACGATGCGATGGGAGCCTACCGAGCGTCGAAGCTGGCAAATTTGCTATTTGCTTATGAATTGCACCGTCGGTTGGAAAAGGCAGGAATTTCGCCCAAACAGGTACTCTCGGTGGCATGCCACCCCGGTGTAACGGAGAGCAACTTGCTGCCTAACCTCGCGAGCACCTACAACTCCGTCATTATCAAGGCTATTATCGGGTTTGTGCACTGGTTGCCGTGGGCGCAGAGCAATGCCCAAGGTGCTCTTAACATTATGTGTTGTGCGACGGACCCGAATGTCGTCGGTGGGGAATTTATTGGCCCTCATGGACTGAGTGAGTTCTACGGATGGCCACGGACGGTTGCATCGAGCAAACAAAGTATGTCGCTCGATGATGCTCGCGATCTATGGGAGGAGAGCGAGAAACTCACGGGTATTCCATTCGATGTTGAAGAGTAATTAGCCACATTTACTATCGAAAAAAAATCGTGAATGCACCTTCAGGATTAATTACTCCAGCGGTTCCCCGTCAAACATTGGTTTAATGGTTGAAGTGAAGTACGGCGTTGGGCCTGTGCGATGGGTAACTGCAGCGAGAGCTCCTTCGTAGATGCTCCCGTCGGCACGACCAACCGACGAGTTCAGAACAGTGTCTGTTAGCATGAAGGCATCAACGAGCCCTACAGCATTGTCGCGTACTCGCGCACAGCTTTCCATTAGTCTCTCACGAACGAGGTTGCTCTGGAATGGCGAGACAAACTTCTCCTTGAGCAAAAATGCTGCCCCACGGTCGAGTTCCTGGCAAATATACAGCTGGCAAAGCGCTTCGAGCGCTGGCACAAGAGCAGCACTGTCTCCTGACGTATCCGTCTTGAGCTCCTGAACATGCTGAAGGAACGCAGAAGCCACGTTGTAGAATACATGTACACGCGCGATTTCCACGAGGTCCACCTGGCACGAATTGAAGCGCTCCGCTTCCGTGTTCCCTTTAGCAGCAGCCAACTTAGCCGCGATTTGCAAAACTTGGCGGCCAGTATACACATCCAGCGCATCTCGAAGTAACGCCGCGTTGTTCAGGTCGGTAGGGCCCTTTACACCCCATTGACGACTTCGGTTGCTGGTCTGCTCTCTCTCCAGATACTGTACTGATCCAGCAAGCTTCTCGCCAGTCTGCAGTTTCTCCACAGAGCGCAGGAGGTAATGAGCTGTTTGCAGCGCCATTACGGTGTTATCGCCCTCGAAGGTCACCATGACCGAGAAGTCCGCCAACAACTCCGCCAAGCCAGTGTATTTGCTGTATCCGTTGCCACCGCAGCTTTGGCGGCACACATCAATGCCTTCCTGCACGTCCCAGGTACAAAAAGCCTTAAACCCTGACATGGTACCATGGATATCGGCCAAAAGTGCCTCGGATATGTCGCTTCCATGAGTGTCGAATTGCTGCAACAGGTGTGTGATGTACCTGGTCTGCAGGCGATATGCATATGCGCGTGCTAGAACAGGCATTAGGCGGTACTGATGCGTCTGGTAGTCTAGTAAACGGGTTTCCGAGTGCGAGTCTTCCGAATTCACCTGCAAACCTTGACGCCGTACTGCAGCATAACGCACAGCGATCGTCACTGCCTTCTCCAGAACTCCAACAGATAATGTCACAATCTTGCCGCGGTTAATCAGAAGAGCAGCATACGCCAATTGTGCCTTGTGCTGGGTCTGTGAGAACACACCGTCTCTGGAGACCTGAGCGTAGCGGCGTAGCATATTTTCTCTTGGAATACGGACGTGGTCGAACTGGATCCAGCCGTTGTCCACTCCTTGTAGCCCCATTTTGGATCCCATATCGCAACGGTTCCGACATCCCAACATTTTCCGACTGTTGGGAACGAGGAAAAAGAAAATACAAAACCTTTGAAACATCATATTGCATACATTTGTATTGCTCATTTAAGTACGACGCAAACATTGGTTGGAGTGTTTCAGTCAACTTTCACAAGCGCTCACACAGCCGCGAGGAAATTGCCTATAGTGGCCTGTAGGCCGAGAAAACGACATTTTTGTGTATACATGCATATTTGGCCTCGGACCAATGTTCACCCGAGGCCGCAAATTCATAAATGAGAGCTCGACACTGGAAAGGGGTTACTATTTAGAGCATACTCCGTCCATCTGCATTCCCATTGGACAATTTTACTACCAATAAAAATCTCTCAACTATAACGCTGTTTTGATTGGCTCACTAGCGACCCAATAGAATGTTGCCACACGTCGACGCGCTGTGATAAATGGCTGTGGAGGTTTCTGTCGTGGAGCAGTCGCCGACAGTAGTCAACTTGACTCACTCTTCATTTTTCAGCACCAACTAAGCAGACCTCCGCCCACAAGACCCGACTACAAGGACGACGAGCGGCGCGATGCGCCCATGCAGCCTCCTGCCGCCATCAACACCGTAGCTCAACCGGAAGAGCCAGGGCGTCCGCTCTGAGGTGCCCGTTCGAATCGGGCCGGTGTTATCCTTTTTGGATTCGACGGGAGGACCGCATGTGAGGCTGGCGTGCGAGTAGCTGTAGCTCGTGAAGGCGTCGCTGCTGGATGCTGGTGTTTGCTGTACCTACTGCTGCAGTCGACAAGCTGGTTTGAATGTTGCAAAAGATGTTTTATAAATTGCTAACCAGACTTACACGTTGCCTGCTACTACGAGGATGTCTTGTGTGTCGACAGGCGCAGGGTCGACGATGCTCCCTATGGAGAGCAACTGCTTGTACGTAGCGATCCGCTGGTCCAATACTCCAGTCCTGTGCAGCGGGCGTAGTGCCCGTAGTACGCTTCCAGTCCCCTTTGCATTAGTCCCACGAGCCCTCAAGAACGAAAGGACGGCCTCTTCAGCGCGGCGTCCTGTATCAAGGACTTGGTCTCGGTAGTCTTCCGCGTTCACGTCAAGCTTGAAGCCCGGGTTGAGGAATAGCTTCATGAAAGCGACGACATAGCGCGACTCCGACTTCTTCTGGCGGTCAGCACAGCTCCAGACGGGAGGAACCTTCGTGTACCACTCGTACCACGTCGTAGCCAGGTGAGTCACTTGTTTCTTTCTACGTTTTTGCTTGGGCTCGGGTATTGACGCTGCAACGTTTTGTTTTTCTGAAGCTTGTGTTGTTTTTGCGTTGGTACCTTGTAGTAGAGCAGCCTCAATGATCGTCAGTCGAGCACTCAGCGTGCGATTCATCGCGATAAGCTCCTCAATGACAGCGCTATGATGACACCCTCTGCATTCTTTTGACTCATCGTGTTTCTCGTTGCTGTGCTGCTCATGTACCGGGGGTGAGCTGTTCAGGGCAGTAGACCACGCGATCATCTCGATCCGAGAAATGCCAGCAGCGTCCAAGCACTCCTCCACGCGGCGCACGATCGGGGAGCAAGGCGCCAGTACTTTTAGCTGTGGGAAGTACTTCAGCAGGTAAGCGGTAAGTACCGAAAGAACCTTGCGACTAACGTTGAACCGGCAGTCCTTTAACCCCGAACAGGAGCTATACAGCAGGTCTTGGAGGCGAGCGAGCTGTTCCTGCGTCGAGTGATCCAAGGCCGCCACGTCAACTACTTCGGGCGCCTCGTCAACACCCCACCCGCTCAACACCCGAGCGACTTTGCGATCCTCTTGCGGTGTGTTGAAGACGTACGCGAAACCCTTATTAACCTTGCTCATGTCCCAGGCTCCCCTGTCAAAGATCCACTGCGCAGCAAGCTTCTCGTCGCCGTTCGCATGCTGAGCACCGCCGCGTCGGAACGAGTGCGATGTGAGGTCTGGAGTCGCTCCTGCAGATGGAACAACGCGCTTGAGGAGGCGATTCACGTACGCTTGAACACCATCTTCCCCACGGCTTGCGTCTGGAGTCTTTGTCGGCGTTTGCAGGGTAGCACTTGCTGTCGAGTGGGGCGCATCAACATCGGTGTGGGCTAGATCTTCGGCGGGGCATACACCCGAGGTCAAGGACGAGGGTGGAGCGGTCAGCGCTACGTTTAGCGATGCAGGATCGACTTCTAGCATCTCAGCCAACGGAAGACCAGGGGCGTTAGCACTGGCTTCATTGGGCACAAGTTCGGGAAGCTGACTGAGAAGCGATACACACGGCGCATCCTGGGTTGCCAGCGCAACAGCCAGCGCATGTATCGGGCACGTTAGGAAGTCAGCCTTGTCTGGCATGAGAGTGAGGCCCTGTTCCTCGGCGGTCTTGACGCGTAGGAGGCGCACGTAGAAAACACCGTCAGCCGACACTGAAACATGCTTCTTTTGGATGTACCCTAGGTCTGAAGAACGCCCAAAGCAGTGCCACATTAGGCACGCAAGCGCAGCATCCTGGTAGTCAGCGTTCACTCGAGCGTTGCTGTAGACATAGTGAGTTAGTGCCCGTAAGTCCTCCTTCGTACAAGGCGGTGCCTTGTTAACGACACCTCCCTTCTCTCTTTTCAAACAGTGCTTATCCAGAGTTTTACTCTGTTTTAGAAGCTGCAACTCCGTAGGCACCCGTAAATGGGGATACAGATCAAATAGCCACAACTTCACATTTCTATAATATGAAACGGCAGTATTGCGAGATAGCTTACCTTTCTTACCTTCATGAGTTGCCAGGTAGAACCCAAAACGGTCCATTATCGAGGCGAAGCGCTTGCCGGTGGTATCGGCTAGAATGCTAGCCTGTACATACTCCAATGATACTCGCTCGTCTTCAAGCATACGCTTGAAAGCGCTTACCGCGGTGGTGCGCGCTTTCTGCGTGTTCGCAGGTACGAACGACGCCAGGCTCATCTCGGTCTCGTCTGCTTTTCTATAGTGAACAGTCCTACTGTCCTTGCCACCAACAGTCTTGGTTGGCCTATTCTAGGATAATACCTAAGTATTGGAATTTTCAAAATCTGTCTGTAATATGTGTATGACTTGATATTTGTATGTAAATATCCATATTTTTTTCAAGTTTCCGACAAATATTTGTCGGAAAACGTCGGTAGAGTTAACCAAACCCTAAGCAACGCTATTGATTGAAATATGATTATTTAAGTATTATGATTGGCCGATATTCGATGCGACATGTCTTTGGCAACCTATCTGTTCTACTATCTGTCGGAAAAACCACTATATTCATCCATATCGCCAATTCTGATACCAGGCAGTGGTTCATGCGTCTCCACATCTCGTAGTGGCACAATAAAGCTCTGAACACCGTGATCAGCGCTATCACCGGGCAGCACAAGTCTGGCAAAGCACACAGTGTGTGTAGCTGTTTGTCCCGCGCCACCAATCCACCACTTTGTTGCAGTGTCCGTAGGCGTGTGAATAACGAACTCGTCCGTCTTTACGTCGAATGTGGCTGTGGTCTCGAAGCCTCTCGTAAAGCTGCCGTGACCGAGCTCCGTCATGCCGTAGCAGCCGAAGAGCTCCAGCATCATCGTGGGTAGCATCCATTCGTCCTGCTGGCCCTGGTCCCCCTGACCCATAATTGCACCAAGGAACAGACCGAAGTGGACGCCATTTCGCGTCCACATCGACAGATCAAATACACCCACGATGTCCGCCAGCGTGTCGCGCTTGTCCACATCTGCGCCGTGTTCCATGAACAGCGAGTATAACCGCCGTACGCGCTGTACCGTGTGCTCCCGACGCTGCGCCAAGGAGCGGTCAAAGATGGCTACATCGTTGCGGAACTCCGGGTGGCCTTCCAGTAGCTGCATGGCCTCCAGACGCAATTCCGTCTGTCTCTTCCCGCCGTAGATGGAGTCGGCCATAGCGCGAGGAGAAAAGCTGCTACGCGAGCGCTCAGTCGCGAGGTCAGCGACAGTTTGGTCTCGCGTAGACACGGCGCATGGAGCAGGCTGAAGTTGGTGCGAGAGCGCAGCGAGACGGCGGGCAGAAGCTGAAGACTTGTCCGACATAATGCAAATGTCAAAGTGAGATTGAAGTGCTGACGTGAACAGCATTTGATAAACGGTATACCTGCGAAGATCGATGTCAGATATATAACGGGGTACTGTATGCTGAGGTAGTTTTAGGGCCGTTCCTAACGGGGGAATAAGCAGATCATGACCCGGAATCGTAGATTTTGATTGGCTACTTGAAATACATACGATTTACCCTGTGATCCCATTCACGGGTCACAACCCAATTTGGGATCATCGCCTGTTGCGCGGCACTGCTGGTAGATTTTCCATTCGTGATGAAGATTTCCAAAGTTGTCTTAGTTGTCACTGGCGTTGTCGTTGCCTGTCGTCTCAAAGGCCGTCGTGGCGATGTCGTTTCGAGGAAGCGCTTAGATTGGTATCCGCATCGCGAGCGACTCTTACTGGAAGGGCAATTTAAGAGATACTATCGAATGAGTGCGGACGCGTTCGATGTGTTAGTAGGATTTCTAACACCACTATTACAACGGTGCCCTGCCAAGTCAGTGAACAGGACAAGGACAAAGCCTATCGAGGTTGTGAACATGGTACAAATGACGATTTCCTGG
This sequence comes from Phytophthora capsici, assembly GCA_030324255.1. Taxonomy (NCBI): domain Eukaryota; phylum Oomycota; class Peronosporomycetes; order Peronosporales; family Peronosporaceae; genus Phytophthora; species Phytophthora capsici. The sequence goes on along the minus strand of CM059357.1, from coordinate 1,634,762 downwards.
CTTGCTGGTGGTTCATACCACACGATTCGAGTACTTGCAGGTGTAAGTACGTCAGCATTTTATGATATTCTAGTGGATGTAATGCAGGCTATTTGTGACCACCCACGTTTTCACGTCAAGGCTCCTCTAGAACTTCTACCTGATATTGAAGCTGCTGCCAGTGAGTTTTCTTCTATCAGCTCCAACAACATTTTAACCGGCTGTGTTGGTTGTATTGACGGGTGGCTTTGTAAGATACGAGCACCAAGCTCTGATGAAGTTCCTGATGTCTCGGCTTTTTATTCGGGTCACTATCTTACTTACGGGATAAATGTCCAAGCACTTTGTGACGCTTCCTGTAAATTTACAGGCTATTGCTTCAACTCACCTGGAAAAGTAGCCGATAGTGTGGCTTTTACGAAGTGGAAATTAAGCGCTTCTGTCGAAAAGCTTCCTTTTGGCTACTACATTATTGGTGATAATGCCTACATGCTCTCTGCTCACTTACTCGTACCGTTCACCAAGCCCGAGATTAAGACTGTAGATCATTCAGCTTACAATTTCTACATCTCTCAGTTAAGAATTCGGATCGAGATGTCGTTCGGCTTACTTGTCAACAAGTGGCAAATATTCCAGCGACCACTGACTGTTGACTTTGTCCATACCGGACTTGTGATCAAAACGGCTATGCAGCTGCATAACTATTGTATCGACGATCGGATTAATTCAAATCGAGGAAAAAGTGCCAGTACGGCTGCATTACAGGAATACAACGCTCTCGAATGTTGTAGTTACCTTCAAACACGTGATACACTCTCTAGTGTAGCTGATATAAAAGTGAAAAATGGTCACATTGTTCGGCAAGTAGTGCTGGAACACATTCTAGATCATAACATGGCTCGACCTTAATTGTGAAATGAATCTTACGTATTTTTTGAAATTACATCTTACGATGTGAAGGTGGGTGCATTACGATGTGAAGGTGGGTGCATTAACTGTCGAGAATTTCAGTCTGCAGGTTGTCAGCTCTTTCTTGAAGGTCGTTAATGCGGTGACGCAAGCGTTCTTCGTCTTGTAGCAGATGACCAATGGGCATCCCCTGTTTAGTGCGGTTATGGATTTGCCTCTCAACAGATTCCAGAGCACCGCGTTGACGAGCTAGCATTCCGTCAATAACAGTGAGCTTCTCGTTTTTGCTGTCTCGCTGAATGCGTTCTCGTTTCACGCGGGCAAGAGCAATCCTCTCAGCTAGCAGCTCCGAGTTGGACTCCGCATCCACTAGCTTTGAAAGCACGTCGGTTAACGAATGAATTGGATCTTCACTTTGCCGCCTCTTTCTGTTTGAACGTGGAGCTTTGCTAGATGAGGCGCTCTCTTTGGTAGAATCATCTTCATTCTCTTCATATATACATCCTGAACAAAATTCTCGGCCAGCACCACGAACATCACACCAGAGGTTGAGGTACATGACTGCCTTATTTCCTCTGCAATAGTTCCAGAACTCCTCGTGACTACCAGACTGTTTGTTACGAGCTTCAGCTTTTGAAAAGTCTGAATGTAGCTCCTTCCACATACTTTTCAGCTTGGCAGCAGAGTGGACTGTAATCTGCTCCGGGAATATGCCTTCAAAGAGTGAGTCGTCCGACACGAGACTGTCATAGTTTTCACAGGTTGTATTGAAAGCAGAAGCAACTTCCTCCCAAAACTTGGATCCTCCTTCGTCAAGTTCCTTTCGAGTGAGCTGATCTCCAGACGAAATGAACCGTAAAAAGAAATCTTCGGAGAAGAGCACGTTCACGAGTCGAAAGATGCAGTGGCGAGTACGTCTAGCTTCTTCTGACCCGTTTGGCTTATTAGACCGCTTCTCAATACGCTGTTTTGTCAGTAAAAGAGCTATTCCTCCCTTGGAGTTGTCGTATGCATTAAGAATGGCAACTCGATCCTCTTTCTTCGTGTTTTTTGCAACAGCAAGTTTCCTGGCAGTACACTCGAGTTTAAGTTGATCAACTGTCCAGTCGTTATAGTTTTCTGATGCTGGAGGTATTACAGCTCTCTTACTATCTGCCTTCTGCTTAGCCGTCCATTTGCTGCTGTGTGTTGGTCCACTTAGCTGCATTGATGACGCTGTACTAGAAACAGGCAGCATTGCGGGGGTAGCTGGCACCGCAAGGGCAACCCTGGTAACACTAGAAACCATTGAATTCGAAAGGCCTTGGGGTACAGAGCTGAAGGGGCCTGGACTTGTCATGATCGTAGCTGCTGAACCCACCATGGTAGTTGAAACGGAGCGCGTCCTGCTAAAAGCTGCAGGACTAGTTGTGTTTGTAGTCGCCGGCGTCGTTAACTCCATAGACAACGGACGTGCCGAGCTTTCATCTCCTGCGATCGTCCTATTGCCATGTTCCATCGTTGTTGTGTTCGCAGAGTATGCTTGATCTGCGCTGTAGAGTGAGCCTAAGTTGTTGTGAAGGTACCCCGGCGACTCGGCGTTGTAGATCCAAAGCGGTTTTGTAACTTATACTTTGGTGAATCTGGAAGTCTCTTCAATAACCACCGCCCTTGCGCTTCTGCGGCATTCACCCTGGGGATCATGATTCTGTTTGGAATGAGTTCAGGCTCACGATCCCAACTAACCCAAACCGCCGTTGAGGTCACAACCCGTGATTCTTGTTAGGAACGGCCCTTAGATAGATTAGTTGTCTTTTTAAAGAAAATAGATACATGTTTTATTAATATTGAAAGGTGATTAGTCATGACCAAGAAGTATTGCCGTTTGCTTGGCAAGACAATAGATGGTCTGCTCGCCTTTTGCACTGGCATAGTGTCATGATCAGATGTCGTTAGTGGGTCTTTGTCGTTGAAGTTCTAGCGAGCTACAAGTCGTAGTCACCCCATGCTTCCCTTGAAATCACCGGAGAGGAAGCACTGCTCGAAAACTCCGGCTTCTCAAAGAGCTGCAGATTGCGCATATTCACGATGATGTTGATCTTCTTGGGGATCGGTCTATCAGGCAGCACGGGAGCCGACTTTGATGGCGACAGTCTAGCCGATTTCCTCTCTGAGATCTTCTTCCTTTTCTTCTTCTTGGAGTGGATTTTAGGTTCTGTACTGACCGACTGATCTGTTTCATTGGTGTTCGGTATCGATACATGCCGGTGCTGGGTTTGTAGTATAGGCTTCGCTGACTGTGGTCGCCGTGGTAAACTATCCGAAGCTAGAGGAGGCTTCGACTGCCGTGCCGACATCAGAGGACGGGACTGCATGGACACTACGTAGTAATGCCGCATACACGGTTAGCATTGTCAAAAATACAATTGCAAAGATGCAACTACAATTTGCGAGATGCAAGTAAAAAGCTCTACGTGTACCCACCAGTACTTCGGTCCTTAGTATCGTGGTGGTCACGTTCCTGACCTCCTGCACAGCCCCCACCATAATACAAACAATGATCAAAACTGAAACTCAACGTCACACCGATCTATAGCAATAAACACTCACGCATCACTACATTTAACGTTTTCCCATTGCAGTGCAGACTTTGATTTCTCTCTGCAGCAGACTGCCGTCGTATCAGCTTGAGCTGCGCAAAGTCCTCGACTGTCTTCTTGCCCATAATTTTCTGCTGGACATGACGGAGCTGTGCTACCTCTTTCTCCTCACGTTGTTGCTTGCGCTTCTCCGCCAGAAGCTCCGTTTGCAACTGAAAGTTGGCTTCCCACATAAATTGTCACTCAATTATATATAACAGCTTCATCCTTATTTGTCAGTAACTCACCTGGAGTGACCACACTCTTCCTCTTCCTCCCAGTCTCTCTACTCTTCCGCTTAGCGCTACGTCGCTCGTCCTGCTCCATTTTAGACTCTGCTTCAACGTCACCTCTAAATACGAATTTAATTAAAAACGTAAGATTCTAGTTTATGTGGTGTACACATTTTACTAGTATGACTGTATACCATACTCAACGCAAGTGTTTTCACCGTCCCGCCCTTGCTCCCAGAGTCACTTCCAAAGAACTCGCCGAAGGCCAAGAAGCGCTCGTCGTCGTCTCTTGCGGCCATGAATCCGTCGTATCCGGGCTCGTCCGGGGACCGCCACGGGCCTCCGTCGCTCAGTTCGGCCTCCAGCTCCGGTATAGGAGGGAAATCCAACCCGCAGCAACAGCAGACGCACAGCTACCACCCGCAACCGTCACTGGCTCAGCTCGGCCACTTGCACCCACTCCATGGTGGCTCTCAACAGCCCCAACAGCAGCAGCAACACTCTATGATGCACCCGGGAGGTCCTGTGCTGCCTCCCCCTCCGCTCCCGAGCTCTCTGGGCGGCGGTGGACCCTCGGCGTCGCGCTCTCCCCATCCGCTTTCAGGCTCGATTCTGCACCCGCCACGGGGCAATCTGGGAGGTTCGTCTAGCTCTGGAGGACCCCCTTCTGTACTTGGAAAACCTACGGGCTCTCAAGGCCCACCGCCTTCAAGTGCCGGAGGGATGATGGGTCACCCAGTCCGTATGCAAGCTTCCAGTATGAGCCAAAGTATGGGCAGTGTACAGCAAAATATGGCGCCGTCCTCGGGCGCACTGAAGCCGCCCACACAAGGCTACAATGTGCGCCCTCAGTCGCCGCCGCGTCGTCCTCAAGAGACGCAGCAACAGCAGCAGCAAGTGCCGATCCAGCATCAGTACGGATTGGATGGACGCATCATCCCCAATGACCAAGTGGAGGGAGACTATTACCAGCAATCGCAGGCGATGTCTGGACCTCCTCCCCGTCACCGGGAACTACGTGTGGAAGACGCATTATTGTACCTGGACCAAGTGAAGCAGCAGTTCGGAGATCAACCAGATATCTACAACCAGTTTTTGGATGTCATGAAGGATTTTAAGGCGCAGGCGATCGACACCCCCGGGGTCATTCTTCGTGTATCGACGCTCTTTCGTGGATATCCGAACTTGATCCTAGGCTTTAACACTTTCCTGCCCCCTGGATACCGAATCCGCCCAGACACGTCCATCGAGGTAATTCCGTCCCAAATGGCTGGTCGTGGAGGTGTGCAGCAGTCGATGTACGCAGCAGTTGGAGGTCAACAGTCCTCGGGTGCCAACATGGGCCATCGGCCGCCGCCCGTGACGATCCCTCCCCCACCGTACTCGCCACCAGAGCTCCAGAAGCCTACGTCATCGCGTCAGCAGTTGGCCCCTGCTGGTCAGATGAAGACTGGTGGGAAACCAAAGAAGCAACAACAGCAGGTGCCTGCTCCGAGTGGAGGCAACGCAGCACGCAACTCAACGAATCCGGTGGAGTTTGACCACGCTATCCACTATGTGACAACGATCAAGCAGCGCTTTGCTGATGAGCCAGAGACGTACAAGGAATTTCTTGCGATCTTGCACACGTACCAGAAAGAGCAGCGATCCATTCGCCAGGTACTGGACCAAGTTTCGCACCTGTTCCGTGACCATCCAGATTTGCTGCGCGAGTTTACTTTCTTCTTGCCTGATGCTGTACAAGAACAAGCTAAAGAACGGTTGAACCGTGCTGCCGAGAAGGCTCAGCAGCGTAAAGACATGATGGCGCAAAAGGCGCGAAAGTATGGCTCCTCGTCGCAGGGATACCACCCCGATCGACGGGACGATCGTGGTCTGGACTCACCGTCCAGTGCTGCGATGAAGGGCGGGCGTATGATGGTCGATGATGAAGATGCTTACATGAAATACGGCAAGAAAGGAAGAGGCTACAAGGATGATGACCGTCGTCTCAGTGGTAAAGCTCTGGAGCGCCGTGAAAAGGAGAGAGAACGCGAATACAACCGAGCGCAGTTCAATCATAAGCGCACCAAGCGCCGTCCGTACGATGGAAAGGAGCGCCGTGCCTACCTGGCGATTTCAGACGTGCTTCTTGACAAGGAGGAGTGGAATATTTTCGAGAGAATTAAGAAGATCCTTCCTTCTCGTGACAACTGGCGTGAATTTCTCAAGTGCTTGGAGCTGTACAGCCAGGAAGTCCTGGACCGCAACGAAATGCTATCGCTTATCAGGAACCTCTTCGGCCGTCATACCGACTTAGTGGAAGAGTTCGACCACCTCTTGTGCTCACATGGTGTCCAAAAGACTCCCAAAGAAATTTGGCCGTTCATCCCGCTGGCCGAGACGGATCTGTCGCAGTGCCGCCGCGCGACTCCTTCATATCGTGGTCTCCCTGCAAGTTACCCCATCCCCCCATGCTCTCACCGCTCAGCACTGGAAAAACAAGTATGCAATGACTCCTGGGTGTCTGTACCTACGGGCAGTGAAGACTTCTCGTTTAAAAGCATGCGCAAGAACCAATATGAAGAGGCGCTGTTCAAATGTGAAGACGAGCGTTTTGAGATTGATATGGTGATCGAGGCGAATGCATCTACTATTAGCATTCTTGAGCCATTGGCTCATGAGATTGACGTGCTTAAGAAGGCCACGGAGTCGAGTGGCGACGATGACAAGATGTGGAACTACGTTGTGGATAAGGGCACGTTCCGCGTGACGCACTTGAATGCCATCACCCGCATCTACGGCGAATCGGGATCTCAGATTCTGGAATTGCTGCGCAAGCACCCGGCAAGCGCGATCCCCATTATTCTAAAGCGCCTCAAGCAAAAGGACGAAGAATGGCGTCGTGCGCGCGAAGACTTAAACCGCCAGTGGAAGGAGGTAAATGAGAAAAATTACCACAAGTCATTGGACCACTCGAGCTTCTACTTCAAGCAAAAAGACAAGAAGCAGACGAGTATGAAAATGATGATGCAGGAAGCAAAGAAGAAACTGGAGGCGGATGAGAAGCGCGCCGAAGAAGCAAAGACGGACTCAAGTGCATCCCCATCTACTGTTTCAGCCACCGCCGCTGTTGTGGGCGCCAAGGCTCCTCCTCAGGCATCGGACATTGCAGATGCACTTAAGAAGGAACAAATTGTGGACGCAGACAAGACTGTACCCACAACAGCCTTACCGTCTGTGGTAACGGGGTCACAGCCGATTGTGTCTTCAAAGTGGAAGCCTCATTTCACGTACAAGTTCGCGTCCGTCCAGATTCATAAGGAGGCGTTCGGTTTGCTGTCGTATGCGGCTGAGAAGAACCTTAGTGTGGCCGACAAGGAAAAGATATCCAAGATCTGGCAAGCCTTCTTCTTCCCATTCTTCCATCTAGAGGAAGAGTGGCTCGTCCGCAAGCCCCAGCACACTACCGTGACGCTCGAAAAGGCTAAGACGTTGCCTGTCGGTACGGAGGTGAGCACCGAGTTTGGTGAGGGGACTGTGCAACAGTTCAACAAAGAGAAGGGCTATTTCACAATTAATCTGGCTGGGGTTGGGTGCCAGGCGTACTTGCAGCCCAGCGCTCTTACCATTCAGGAGGCCACCGATTTTCCCCCTGGCCTCCCAGCGCACGACAGCAAGCAGGAAGCGGTCAAGGCGCAAGTAGACTACAGATCGCGCTTCTATGGCAACCAGCACGCGTACGCGTTCTTGCGTTTGTACCAGATGCTGCATAACCGACTCGAGCGTGCTTTCGACTTATGCGAGAAAGCGAAGCGCAACCGCAACCGTCGCACTATTAACCCGGCAGCACGTGCACTGGCTCATGCTCATCATTCCCTATCAGCATCTACCAAAGAGAAGACGGGGGACTACCAGGCGTTTGTATCCAAATTGTACTCCCTGATCGACGGCTCAGTTGACAACTCGAAGTATGAGGATTCGTGTCGTAGTCTTATGGGATCTACATCCTATTTCCTGTTTACGATGGACAAGCTGGTGACACTGGTGCTTAAACAAATGCAGCACCTGGCGAATGACGACACGTGCCAAGAGCTTACGAAGGCGTTTGCAGAGATGCAAGACGCACCGAAGCCTTCCGTGGACCCCGCAGGCGCCGAAGCCAGGGCTACTGCGTATCTCAACAAGACAAAATCAATTTTCGAGGGTGAAGGCGCATTCCGCATTGAATTCAACCCTGGTGTCCTGCGCAAGACCCCTATCGAGGCACGCGGTGGCTCTACCCCTTCAGGTGCGTCTGAGCCCTTTAAGATCTGGGCACCCTCACCAAGAGTCAAGGCTCCGGAATCTAGTAAATGGCTTATTGAGCCCGAAATGGCGATCGAATATCTTGGCTCGATAGATGAGGATGGAGACGACGATGACGACGACGACGAATCTCCGAGTGCTACACCTGCGGATACACCGTCGGCTACACCCGTGTATGGATCCCCAGTGCACGACACGCCTGTACACGACTCACTGGATGAGGATGAAGCGATGGAGGAGTCGAAGGAAGATGGCGAGATAAAAAAGGAACTTTTGACGCCAGCTTCGTCTGGAAGCGTAGAGCAGAGCGATAGTGCCAGCGCTTCATCCGATGACGCGAACTCGACAAGCGCGACAAAGGCCTTGGAGTCGGCGACGCTATTGAAGAAGCGCGCCCGTGACTCGTCAGAGGAGGGTAGTGCGGGCCTGGAGGCATTATCTGCATCGACCGCAGCAGCGGAGGAATTGCTTGCTGCCAAGAAAGCTAAGACAACAGCTGATGCTACTTCCTCAGACGCAGCGAGATCTACGCAAGACGATCCTATGATGGGAAAAGAGAAAGCTTCTTCTGCTGACGCGACCCCCAATACCGAAGATGCTGTGCAGATAGCACTAGTCGAGCGACATGAACAGTCTCAAACCCGAGGGGAGACGGAGACCGAGCGGGATCCTGCTACGGAACAGGTGCCATCGCTGGATATGGTGCTTCCGAGTGATAGTACCTCTGACACCCCTTCTGCTCCTACTCATGCACTAGGTTTTTCGTCTGTAGCGACAAGTGACGACAAGAAGGAGTAAGCACGCAATTGAGGGAGTGAAGGCAGTTGGTACTGTGTTCGGTAATTCATGTATGCTTCCTAGTAACCCATCGCTTGTTGAGTTTGCAGCATTATGATGGCAGTCGGTTATTTGGGGTCTGTCTCCAAGCATAGTTCACTATTAATATTGGAGAGCATGGCCATGAACAACAAACGGGTATGTATGTTTCTCGACGTCCTCCGCTTTGGTGCTGTCGATATGAGGGCTAAAGGATACCTTTGATGCAGCGGATGGCCATGCAGCAGGGGGTGACGCATTGGACGTCTGCTTTGACTGGTACGGAACATGCCACCACAAAATTAGGAGCTCGCTTCCATCTTCGTGGCCTCTTTCTTCGACAATTAGACTTCTCCATTGACGAGTTGAACTTCATTGTCACGTATTTGGCGAATGAAACGACGATCTCCGAGCAACCATGGTGGCGGGGACTTGCACACACTGAGCGGTAGGCATCCTCCACCTACTGGGCACATCTTGAAGTTTAAAATGACGCGGTTTTGTGATTTGCAGGTTGGAGACAGCTAGTCGGATGAAGATGCAGCACCTTCGACGCGGTGAAGAGCATGTGATGTGGCTGACTTCGATGGAGATCCCTCGGTCGTGCATCCTCCTGTACGGCAACGCTGAGGCCAGACCGTTCAATGTGGCTACCACACCGGTCCTGAATTTCACAGAGGGCTCTGTTGTTGGGAATCTTGGGGCTAAACCACAACAGCTTGAGAAAATGACTACATGTACATCATCTTCAAGCAGTACGACCATAAAACAGGGTGTCTCCGACAGCAAATGGAGACGTATTAAGCGGGAAAACTCACTGCGGAAAGACATCCACCTCTACAACAAGGTTATTATCTACGGACCAGCGGACTACATTGTGCTTACAGAAAGCGATGTCCGCGAATCAGGCTCCGGTGCTGCAGATCGACTCCAACTAGCGAAGATGTTCGGTCTTGAGAAATTTGTCGGGTGCCTTCGACAGAGTGTTTTCGAGCCTGGAACCATCCTCGTTAAAGAAGGGCATCAACTCAACTCCTTGTACCTTATCGTTGAAGGAGAATGTCGAGCATCCGTCGCACGTGACGACACCGTCAACCCCAGCATTATCCAGTCCAGCGAGGTTAATCCTAACATCTACAAGCCGCCGTTGACAACGGCAGAAGCTCAACTACGACATGAGAGAAAGTTTCGCTGGAGCGATGACTCACAGCTGTCTGTAGCTTCTCTTGGTCCCAAATCGACTGTGGGGGACATTTCACTGATGCTTGGGATTCCGGAGCCCACCACTGTAAGGGCCGTAACGACAGTAAATGCCCTGACGCTCTCTCATGAAGACTTTACTCGAGAAAACAGTGATCGCCATGATCCAGCAGTGGCTGCTTGCATCGAGAGTAAGTGCTGTTGATTCAATGAACACCGTTGTCGATCTGACTTGGCAATGTGTCTGTAGAGCTGCAGAATACAGCATACGACACCCTGCGTTTCGTACTGGAACGTGTCGAAATCGAGTCCAAGAATGAACATTGTGACCAACGACTCAAGATTGATTCACTACGGGAAGTTTTACGGCAGAAGCAGTCAGGTTCGCACTTGAAGACCTCTTCCTCTATTGGGAGCTCTCAGTGTGCCTCGAGTGTTGTTAGCCTTCAATCTGACGTGAGGAACGCAAATACAGGCGAGCAGATGACCAAATCTGTGTCACTGCCGTCAGTGGTGCTGAAACATGCAGATACGAGGAAACAATACGTTGCAAATGAAGACGCTGTTTATCAGGAGAGTCCGGCACGAATGACTCGACAGCAACGCAAGGCTGCACGGGCCTTTGCCAACCTGCAGCATCCAGTGGCAGGCAAGAGCCTCGGAGACTGTGTACAGCTGCCCTCCAATGCACAAACTGCAGAGTTTCAGAGCACACATCAAGCTTCACAGATGAACCCTCAACCGGATGAACTGCTCTTCTTGTTTCCCACGATGACCAAACGCCGGCAACTTCATGGAATGTGAGTTTAGCTTTTACTCTTTGTTTGTTATGTTGTTCTTACGTTATGATGGTAATAGGAATTTGCCTTTACTGCCATCATACCGAGGTTACGACTCATGAATCGCAAGACAACTACCGGTGTCTTATTCTTTGCTACGGGGTGTGATGGATAACCTCATTTGGCATTCCCCAACACTTGTACCCAAGGAAGTGTGCACTGTAGCAGAGCCCTTCCGTTTCGATACCGTCGTAGCCCTCCCTGCCCCATTCACTGCCGATAACGTAGTTGTGTGGGAAGATAACTCCTTGCCGGTGGATATCGGCACGGATATAAATCATTGTACCGCCCACCGAATCGAGAGGGACAGCCTCTTGGCCTTCTCCTTGGAGATTGTGCATGTTTTTCGCGCTTAGTGGTCCTGGAACAAAATCTTCTGACGTTGGCTGTCGAACCTTACGATGCCCAACCCACGCGTTCAGGTCATAGTCGTAGCCTTCGTTCGTTTCTTGGTTAACAATGATCATACAGGTCGGAGTCACAATGTCTAGTCCAGCTGTACAAGATGAGAAATATGTTAACTAGCTATATCAACAACCATTAGCCTCAGCTTCTCACGTACATTGGATCATCTTGAGGGGGAGATGAGGAGGAACATAAACGATATCAGCGTCCAGCCAGATAACATGCTGGTGCCACGTCTCGAGGAAGGAGATCAATGCGTAGTTGCGATACCGAGCAAGCATTCTCCGACGCTGTAATTGAAGATTGTCCATGTGGCGATTATCTCTTGTTAAACCACCTTGTGAGAAATCATCACGAAAAATCACTGAGAGACGTGCGTAGTTTTGAATCTCACGTCGAAAGATTTTCTTCACCTTCAAAAACTCATCCATAGACGACGTTAATAAAGCGACCGACTGCTTCTCCTTCGGAAGGTCCATCGAACTGAGCATCTGGAAGTAGTCTTTGACACTGCGATTCGTTCCCCAGGAACTCGCATCGTCAAAAACTACGATAAACAGAACCGAGTCCATATCGCGACTACCTGGTTGATTCAACATATGGGTATGTTCAAGGCGATAATGCAGTCCTGGTTCGTCTTTGCCGTGCTGGGGGAATGATTCTAAATACTCGGGAAACAATCCATCCGTCTTCTTGGTAGCAAACGGGATCGTTGTGTTCAAAGCGGGCACGACCGGTGTATTGGGATGCAAGACACTCATCGATGGAGGTACAGCGATCTCTGAGGGAGTCCGTAAGAAACTGGTAGGGGGTGCTACTACAATTTGTATCCCAATAAACAACAGTGACACAGACACAAGCGCAATTGCGGCAGTCCGTTGAAAGCTGTTGCGCCCCTTTTTGAGACGCCACCTTTGCCAGCACAGATACACCTCTTGAGTTGACCGCATTGTCGTGATAGTGATCGGCGAAATCAACAATCTAATGATTCCAAACAACGGCGAAATCAACAATGCTAATGCTTCCAATCCACGCTGTCAAATCCGTTATCCAGTCCATTGGCTATCTATCCGTTTGCGACCCGCTAGGCGCTTTCCAAAACCCCCATAAAACCGTTTTATTGCAAGGATTGCAAAACAATACCAATACGGTAGTAACTTCGGTTGTAAACGATTTATACCGACATCGCCATCTTGATGGTGCCGTGAGGGCTATAATTGCGCACCTCGAAATCTTCAAACTTGAAATCATCAATGCTCGAAGTTTTCTCAGGGTTAACGTGAAGTGTTGGGAACGGGCGAGGAGTACGCGTTAACTGCTTTTGGAGTGGCTCGACGTGGTTCAGATACACATGCGCATCACCAATGACATGGACAAACTCGCCAGGCTTCAGCCCAGCCACTTGCGCTACCAGTCGTGTAAGAAGTGCGTAACTGGCGATATTGAATGGCACTCCAAGCCCCATGTCAGCCGAACGTTGGTACATCTGGCAGGACAACTCCCCATTAGCCACGTAGAACTGGCAGAACATGTGGCAGGGCGGCAACGCCATCTCGTTAAGGTCTGCAGGGTTCCATGCCGACAGCACAATTCTGCGGTCCGTAGGATTCGTACGCAGCTTCTGGATCACTTCAGCAAGCTGATCCACACCTTGTCCAGAATAATCAGCGTGCATGTTCGTGTACTTAGCACCAAAGTGACGCCACTGGAAACCGTAGACCGGTCCGAGGTCCCCAACTTCTCGATCCTGCAGTCCTCGACTGTCGAGATACTCTCTAGATCCATTGCCGTCCCAGATGTGGATGTCCTTTTCCTGAAGCGTTTTAGCACTTGTGTCACCACTGATAAACCACAGCAGCTCCTCAGCTACACCTCGCCAGAAAACTCTCTTAGTCGTCAGCAACGGAAACACGTTGTTTCTCAAACTAAATCTCATCTGAGCTCCAAATACAGACAACGTTCCCGTTCCCGTACGGTCTTCACGCTTGGCCCCTTGAGTTAGAATCTTCCGAATCAGGTCCAAATACTGCAACTCCTCATGCGGCGTAGTACTGTCCGCTAATGCCGCGACCTCTAACGCCGGAATGTCTCCATCCTTTCTTTTCCACTCGACGAATTGAAACTGTACACCGTTCTCTTCCTTCACGTCAGACTCTTCCACAACCTTAAAGGTTTTCTGAAGTTGTTCCAACGGGAAGAAAGCGTCGCACTCAAACTGTCCCTTGACCTTTGTCAAGTGTACGTTGCTGCATGCTGGGTAGGACAGTGCCTCGGCGTACACAGCGCTTCCTCCAATGACGAACACCTGGTCCACCTTCTCCCCTTGCTGGTTCACGAGCTCCAATGCCTCGTGAAAACTCGCAGCAACACCAACAGCATCAGGAACATTCTCTTTCTGTCTGTACTCTGCATCGCGTGTCAGCACCACGTTGTAGCGCTTGGGCATGGGCCGAACTTTAGCTGGCAGCGACTCCCACGTCTTCCGCCCCATGATGACGGCGTGCTGCGTCGTAGAACCTGCTGGAGCTGTTGTAAGCGCTCGAAAGTGCTTCATATCGGTGGGGAGGTGCCATGGGATCTGCTGGCGTATACCGATGCCCCCTGTGCCTTCTAGAGCCGCAACCACTACACGAACCGAGCGCTCCTTCATCTTGGCCTGTTGCTACGTTTTGTCTTCCCAAAATGCCTGGTCAACCGCTAGTGTACCAAATTACAGGTACCTGATTTATCCTGCTCTGGGACAGGAGAAACGGATGGCAGTACAGTTTACACTGTCATTTGAGTCTTGCAACAGCAAAACTGTCCTGAACCGACAAAACTACAAGCTTCAAGAGTTCCCCTCTCTGTGGTGTGCTATTCGTACTACTGTATGGATAAGACAACACCGGCAACAGTCCTGCGGTTGCACTCTGTAACGCGGGTGCAAGAAGATGTAACTCCTTTGCTGCAGACGAACGGGAGTGACTTGACTGGCCTGTGGTAAGTAGCGCGCCACGGCAACCCAGCGACGATAGAGGAAAGGCAGCCATGTCGCGACAAGTTCAGCGGCTTCAACACGCCCGAGTCGGGGGTTTCGTCGTGGTTTCAGCAGTGCTGAATCAGCAGTTGCGAGCCATCGACTGACAAAGTTGCAAAGCCAGATAACCTCTTTAATCTTATTGACATTTTTCACGACGTAATACTTGCTGTGTGTTCAGAAATTCAAATGCTGTCTTACTTAATATTCAAAAAAACGTTTTAATATGCAAGGACGAACTGTATCGTCCAAATTTGCAACCGCCGACCGTTGAAAAGCGTTCTCTCTGCCAGGCATACAAATTGTCATAGCAGGCGAGCCGCGCGCCCTTTCAGTCCGAAAAAGTATCCATCGAAGGCGTTTCTGCTCGCTGATTGGTTGGAATCGGTGGAAACCGCCGCGAAACGTTCCACTCTTGGATCTTGGGGAGCCGCCAGAAGCAAGAGAAGGAGGCACTTTGGGACGCGGCAAAGGAGAACGAACCCTCAACTAACTGCCAGTCGCAAAACGCCCCCGTGCAGCCCAAGTCAGACCGCAACGCTCGCTCAACGCACGAGCAACGGCTGTTAAACCCAGACAGAGATCACCGTCGAGATGAACCGCAAGCTGGAGCTCATGGAGCTGGACGACGGTGGCAGCAGCTCCAACAACAGCGGAGGAAGCCCCGGCCCGAATCTGGACTTGCTACGTCGAAGCGACTCAGGCGACAGCAACCAGAACGAGATCCCCATACTGGAAGTGGCCCATAACCCAGATGTACGTCCAGTTGCTATTGTACCCCTATGTAAGAATTGTATTCTTAATAAGGGGTGGTATTCTTGATTATTACAGTTGAGCTATTTGAGAGCGACGGCCACACATGGAGGTAGTAGTACTACGAGCAGCAAGTATGGCAGTCCGGAAGAGTCCTTTGAAGAGGAAGAGGAAGACAACAATGGCTTGAAGAAGACTGTGCGTCGTAAAACCGACTCCAATAGTAAACGTCCATGGACCCGAGAGGAGAACGACAAGCTCATGCAGCTAGTCAAGCAATATGGAGCCAAGCGCTGGTCACTGATCGCCATGCACCTGCCTGGTCGTGTGGGCAAACAGTGTCGAGAGAGATGGCACAATCATTTGAACCCGTCGGTCCGCAAAGACGCGTGGACGGCGGAGGAGGACTACGTCATCTTTGAGTGCCACAAGAATGTGGGGAACCAGTGGGCAGAGATCTCCAAGATGCTCCCTGGCCGGACAGACAACGCCATCAAAAACCGATACTACTCGACAATGCGCCGCATGCAGCGGCAGTCGATCCGCAAGAAAGGCCCCATGCGTGAGGGGAAGAGCATCCGCGTAGCATCCATCACGTCGTCTCCGATGCAGAGCAATAGCCAAGTGGGTCCCATGCAGCGATCCTTAAACGGAATGCAGCAACTCTCGCCACAACAACAGCTTCCTCAGCGAGGGGTGGGTTTCCAATCTACATTTCCGAAACTCTTCTCGGATGTCCCTGGGAACGTCGCACGCGTAAGTTTTGAGCTAAAGAGTTATTACGCAAGGTGGTTTATACTAACTACATGTATGCTGCTGTTGTGTACTAATCTGCAGCCGGATGGGAATACGATACTCGACTTCGATCGCTCCAACATGATGACCTCTACATTACGACATCCAACGATGGTCTACCCCTTGAATGGAAATGGCTACTCGAACGGGATGAACCCAGACTACAGCCGCCCCATGTCCATGACATCGTCTCCCTGCTCGGTGTCCCCAACCGATGATATGAACCAGAACAACCAGAACGAGACCTTTGACTACGTTCCCATGCAAGCGTCGATTCAGCGTCTCCGATCGTCTAGTCCTGGGTCTGTTGGGATGGCCACTCCTCCTCCGTCAACAGGCATGATGAACTCTCCTTACGGATCCCCGGCAGGCCACATGCAGCACCCTGATGTGAAGCCTGAAATGAGCTACATGATGTCCGGAAATCTGTACAACAACAACAACAACGTGCGCGGTGGCATGTACTCAGGTCCACCTGCCCCTGGTCCCGCCCAGCAGTTCCGCCCTGTTGACGCGCAGCTCCCACACAAGCGTATCCTTGACGTACAGGGCTCGCAACGTGAAATGTGGAAGAATGACAGTCCTGTGTCAGTGGCAGCACCAATTTTCCGTGGGATGCCGGCACCTCACATGCAGCAAGGGCAAGTCAACGAACCAATGGCGATGCAGCAGTCCAAGCCGGTCTCTATGCCTCTATATAGACAAACTCCGAGTATGGGCCACTTCAACGCTATGGAGCAGGTATGGACAGATGATACCTATCTGTGATCACTCTGCTTGAAGATGGATGTCGCTGGTTTCCGATAGACTGCATGGTACATTTTTTAAAGTTATTGTTAGGAGTGCAAGCGCAAATAATAATTATGAAACCCACACACAAGTAAGTCAAATTCTATGTGGCTGCTAGACTTTCAACTCTATCCACCCGAAGAAAAAACGAAATGGGATGCAAAAACCCTGCTCACGTTATGTTGCCTACAATTTCACATCAGATAAAAATAATTTATCCAGTTTTTAGCATTTCCGTTTCACATTCGCATATTCGATACCGAGCGATCTCCATGTTGTCTGCCTCCTTAGCCCAGTTTGTAGTCTACCCAGGCACCCACCAGTACATCGTTGAGGAAGGCTTCAGCTACCAAATGGAAAATTTCGAACCTTCACCAAGCAAAATTCGCATTTTTCCAACTCTTAAAAATTGGCACAAGGTGTTTCTGGCATGTTTCGGACTTCTTGCAGTAGCAGTTGCAGTTGCTCTTGCACTTGTAATGACACAACAGACCCACGATAGCTCTGTCATTTCCTCGCCGGTTCTTTCGCGCGTAGCAGTGACAAATCTGACCTTCGTTCATGCGAGTACTGGCGATGACGCGCTCGAAAAATGTGTCCAACTGGGTTGGATTCCTACCGGCGTACAATTGGAGAATTCATCCAACACTATATCCTATCTGTGCATGCAGCAGTCCCGAACAAATACTGCCATTAGAGATACGACTGACGTAGATGGCGTTATGGTGCTTCGTCGTCTTGTGATATCTGGTGCGCAAGGATGTCCGTCAATGATGCAGCTGTTGTTTAGTCCAAGAGCTGAGGTTAATATTTGTGTGGAATTTAGCACTGCGACTGAAGCTTTTCGTTCCCAGAAGTACGTCGCCGACATAATGACAACCGCAGAGGCATTCTACAATCATAACAAGCCAGGATGGTTGACATGGCCAGTGAATCTCATGGCAAATTCGGACTCGGGGGTGTTTCTGAGTGTCAGCTACCCGATTGCCCCCATTGTGGATCTGAAAGTATTGACTAAAATTTCAGCCGACGATGTATACTCTGCTTGCGAAAGAATCGAACCAGCAGGGGAATGGGAGTCACCTCGTTTGGTGCTACGGTCAAAGTTGTCGGCCAGCAATAGCAACATCTGCGACATCATCATTTGTACCAAGCGACTTCAAACACAGGAGATGAAAACTTCTTCAGTATTAGTGAACCTTTCTGTGATTAAAACTGCCCAACTATGTCCAGTGACTCATGGTGCCACTAATACTGAAATCTCTACTGGAGCTATCAAATTATGCGCCGAGTGGGGAGATATCGAGTTTGACTACACTAACCTTACGTCGTCTCCTTTTCTTTCCGACCTCGCACTTTATCAGACAATGGAGAATGAAGCAACTGACACAAACATCTCGACTTTAATTCCTGGCAATTGGAGTCTCCTGGACCACGCAGCTACTGGAAACATGCACACCTTTTTCTTAAGCCGATATTTTTCTCCATTTGTTTCAAGCAGCAATATCTCTACACATAATTCTACCGTCTCATCTTCAGTTAAGGCAGTCGCACCACCAAATACGAACGGTAAATTGTCTTTTCGTGTTGTTCAAATTGCTGATTTACACCTTACTGGCGATCCTGATTATCCGTGCTCCAACAAACCGAAGAAGCCAATTCGCGCTAGTATACTGGAGTCGGCTTGGGTTATTTCTCGAGAGTTGAAGCAGAAAAGTGGAGTTTTTCCAAGCGCGAACAAGTCTGACGATCCACTGTATAGCCAGTGTCGTGAAGCGGTTATGATCGCATTCCTGGACGAAATTCTGGATATTGAGGCACCAGACTTTGTCGTCTTCACTGGTGACAATGTTCAGGCATACAACAGAATAAATGACGCTCTAGGCATCAGTATCTTTACTGAACGAGTCGAGTCCCGAGGAATTTCTTGGACGGCCGTGTTTGGGAATCATGACATCGAAGGAGGACTATCTCGTGAAGAAATGCTGAACCTCATGGTGGATGGAAAACAGTTTTCGCATATGAAGTACGGCCCACGGGATATTGGAGGGGTTGGGAATTACGAAGTGAACGTCGTTGCACCAGTTGATGGACCGTGGGGAGTTCAAGGCTCGACTGTGTTTCGGATGTATTTCTTGGACTCCCACAGCAATGTTGATACGAATATGTACCCACTGGTTAACGGCCAAGGGTATGACTGGATAAAGGAGGCTCAAACTGATTTCTACAAAGCGTTGTCATCATCACACATCAGCAATAACGATACCGCTCCTGCTGTTATGTATTTCCACATTCCAATTCCAGAGTATGCACTCGTCTCTTCATCTACTAAAGGAGGAGTCAAAAACGAAAGCGTAGCCAGCGCCCACGTAAATTGCGGTCTTTTCTCGGCTCTTGTTGAGATGGGAGACGTTAAGGCAACATTTGTAGGACATGATCACGTGAATGAGTACTGCTACCTTCGACAAGGTATTCAACTCTGTTATGGTGGAGGAATTGGGTTTGGAAGGGCTTACGGGTCGGATGTGTTTGAAAGACGTGCACGGGTAGTCGAGTGGTCTTATGAAAGTGGCCAGGCTCACAAGATTCGTAGTTGGAAACGTCATTTTGATGACCCTACGCACGTAAAATCGCTCGAAGTTCTCTATTCAGACGAGTAATTGACTACAATCTGCCTATACTCTCCAGTTAAATACGCAGATACAGGACAAACTGCTTCTCTCAAGAGGTGAGTAACAAATTCACTAGAGCTCGGATCACTTCATCCGTGTGAGCCACAAGTTCACGTTCAATTTGGTTTGCAAACCGCTGACGTTCAATCTCCAACTCCTCAGTGGGGTTCAAACGGCCAATATTCTGATCGGGAGCTATAAGAACAAGTTGTTCAGTTCTGTTTTCATATGCATTGTTTCATTATCTCTGCTAGGCATTCTTTGCAACTAGTTCACTGCGGTCTGCGACCTTTGTGTTAAACTGTGTCAGTCCCCTCGCTTCCAGTTGTGTGAGCTTCAGTGACAGTCTCGACACAATCTGCTGCAGTGGATACTCGATCAAGTTGTATGATGCTGAGGTCATCAAAAGAAGAAAAAAGACTTTAGCAAACAACTTGTCGTAGAAGTTGTTTAGGTTTTGGATCCTCTTCGAGTAGATTACGAACGGGTGAAGGAGGTAGAGTGAGAAGCTGACCTTGCCCCAGTATCGCAGCACATTCCACTCGAGCATTGTGGAGATTGATGAAGGGAGAATCATCTCAATCACAATGATATAAGCCAGCCATACACTGATAAACGGGTCGCCAGGAGGAGCTGGCACGAAAGTGTTATGGAGCCACGAGAAGATGACAGCACGAGAGCACTCGCTGATTAAAATCGTGAGCATTGAGTACTCGATCACTCGAATTACTACCACGTGCCACTTTGAAAATTCAAACCTAGTGGCTCTACGCCACGTATCGAACTTGACGAAGACGACGGCAGCCACGGAGCCTTGCAGAAACGTCGAGATATGCGGTCTGAGTAGCATGTGATGAGTCTTGTATGTGTACAAACCGTCGTTAAAAATCCACACCTGTAAGGCGAGCACAGCGATCCACCAAAACTGCCGCAGTGCAAGTATAGCCAACACCAACAGGGGGATATACATGTAGTAGGTGATCTCCAACGGCAGGGTCCAAAGCATTAAATAACGATGGTCAAAGTCAAACGTCAAGACCTTGTACAGATCGTATTTATCTTCAGATTCGATCCAGTAGAAGCGATTCTTGTCCTCGAACGGGATCCACCACAGCAACAACGCAACCAGAGCGAAGAAGGGATAGACGCGGAAAAATCTTTTCAGAAAGTAATCCGCCATTGCAAATACCCATTTGCCATAGCTGGCGCTCTGAGCCACCATGTTGACGCACTTTTTAAGGAACAGCATCGTTAAAAGGAATGATGACAGTACAAAGAAAGCGTCGACAGCAGTTGCTCCCACATTAATGTCGTTCAAGTAGTTAGCGTGCTGCATCACTACCATAATAGCAGCGATACCCCGAACTCCGTCCAGAAAGAGAATTTTTGTTGGGGCAGCAACCGTAGCAGAGGACGATTTCTTCTTCTTACTATCGTCGATGGTCTCAGTTATACTCTGGTGCAGAGGCTGATCGGTTGAAGCTTCTTCTTCAAACTGGACCACAACGACATTGACGGTGGATTGAATACCCGTTTCATCTCGACTTGGACGCAGCATTGCAGTGACGTCAGCCTATTGCCGTCGAAGAAAGTTGAAAACTAAGATCTCTATGGGTCGTTGCATTTTTACAAGGAGTCCGTTCACTACTGGTAGTTCATCGGTGTAGCCAATTTGCACGCATCCGTTGCACTCCGCGTATATTTTCGGACTTGCTGTCATAACGACTTGCGAATCGCAAAATGCGATCGATATCCACGCCGATGGAGGAACAAATACCGTTTTTACTCCAGGAAAAGAAGACGGTAAAATGGGATGTCCGAAGACGAAACCGAATAATTTATGTGAGGCACTGAACATGATCGTACGTAAACGAATTTATACTGTTCGACCATGGTAAGTTACACGGATAGATTTCCGGAGTTTTCGACATTTCAAACATCTAAATCGTGACACCCCTTCCTCCCCCTTTCTCCCATCCTCCAAAATTCACTGGCTTGCATTTGGACTTTCGCGCGTTTGGAGCTCAAGTGGTTTGGAGCTCAGCGGGCGTTCTGCGTACTTACTCGTTCGTCTGCTCTCCGTTATGACTGAGCTAATATGAGGTTGATGCTCTGACTGTTGTAGGTGGAGGCTATGATTGCGAGTGAGCCAGAGGCGCATGTCCCGTCGAGTAGTGCGTGGGAGGCACCGCCAATTGCGAAAGAATGGCATGAGAGCTGGGAGTCCTTCAACCAGTACATGGAGAAGTATCAGGCTGACACGCACCAGCTCTTTAAAATGCGCACCTCCACTTCGGTGTCCCGACGCAACCCAGACATCGCGCAAGCAGCAGTTGACTCGGAACCGGACCTTATACCCGAAGGGTTCAAGACCTACTGGATCAAGCTCATCTGCACACTCTGCAGCGCTTCTAAGTGGAGGTTGGGTACCTGGGGTTACTCGCGAAGAGCCTATAGGCACACCTGGATTGACACATGTACCTCAAGACACTCCTGGATCGACACGTGTACCTCAAGGCACACCAGAACCAGCAGGTGTAAATCAAGGCACCACTGGATGGACAGGTGTCAGTGAAGTTGCGGAAGAGGAAGCAGCAGTCGCAGACAATACTCCTTCGTTTCACGCTCACTAAAAGCTCAAAGGGTAGAGGCCGTCTGAAAGTGAGGAAGCAACAAAAGGCACCCGCGAAAAAACGCCGTATGTCACTTGGAATGGAAAGAGCCTTAAAGCTGGTTCAAGGAACACTAGCTCCAGTTCCGAACGTGACGAACCTCGTGAAGCTTCTGAACAAAGACTACAACGACATCCACAAGTCCGTGCGATCTTTATTGGAACGGGTGCTACCGCAGTCAAAGACTGTTATCGCTAGAGTGTTCACTACAGATGAGTTTGAAGCAGATGTACGCTACGTATTTCCGCGCTGGTATGTGAGGAAGACCCAAGCTGCTATTACGCAGTTCTGCAAAACACTCAAGGAAGACTGTGAAAATGACCGCGTAGGCGTACGGGTTCCTCGGTTCGGAGTCTACTCTCTCAAAGACATGAATGCTATGGCTCGGTGGCACGCCGTACTCGAGAACGTGGAGCTAGCTGAAGAAGTACTGGCTGCACAGCTGTGCTTCCTACGACTGCGGTATCTACTGAAATGCATTCCTTAGTCTAGCGTAACGTTGAAGACGTGTGTATTTTTCTAGTTTAGCAATTCCATTCGCAGACGTGTTTGTTTTTCTAGTTTAGCAGCTCCATTCGCAGACACACAACCGTAAGGCAGCCTCATACGCTGGTGATTCACAGCACCTTGGACATGATGAACACGCGTCCTTCCACTCTCAGGGCCGTATCCCCCAAAATTCTCCATGTCCCCAGTACATTCGAGCTAAGTACACCCAAAAGCTATTCCACACAGCTTCACTGTAGGAAATAGCAGCATCTGTGCAAACAAGTTGGATTTTGTCTCGCACATAACCAATTCCTCGTCCGTCGATCTTCCCGTGGGGAATCATCGTTAGCATATCCAAATTCCCTTTAGTCATTGCGATACGAATTTCGGCCTCAGGGATCCCAAGCGACTTCACTTTTCGGCGGCATGCCTGCTTAAAATGAAAGTAGCAGCTAACCACAGCAGCGTCGGGAAATCGTTTTTGAACAGCTTCTTGCAAACCAGCCTCAAAGTCACAGGAAATCATGGGGGGTCGATCTTGTCGTCGGCCGCAACACAAACTGCCTCCAGCAAATGCCAATAAGTATCTTGAGTCTTAGCCGAGCAGAGCGTATAGAAAACAGGCACGAAGAGACCCGTGGCAGCATCAAAAACCATCAAAACGACGCACTGGTACAATGGACGGGGAACGCAGCGAAAGGTTCCGTCGATAAAGACTGTTGTCTTTGTACGTGAAAAGCTTGATTAAAGCAGGATGAGCCCACCCCACCAGCCTTTTAAGTGTAGATTCGTTCATGTAGGACCGATAGAATTGAAAGAACGGTAGAGATGTTCCAGGTACCAGTTGGGACCTCTACGATTCCATGTATTGTCGTTTTCAGCCAAATTTCCAAAGTCCGGCCTATTCGCGACCTTTGGGTGAATAGCTCAGAAATCCACCCTGCGATATCTTTCTACCATCATAACTAGGATAGAGTTCTCGTCCGCCACAGAACCATTGACTTCAGATGGAAGCTGCCGCTACAACCCAACATGCACACCCCAACACGGTTTTACACTGTCTTTACGGCTACTACAATTTGGGTTACACAAGAAAAGAATTAGCCCGTGTTTATAACAAGGATCTCAAAACCATCGGGAATTGGATCCATGTGTACGAAGCTACAGGATCTTTAAGGCGAGCACGCGCGGCGGATAAGAAGTTTACGGAATCTCAGCGCAAGTGGCATATACATATATGCTATATGCAGCACCAGAGTGATCTGTAGCTAGTGGATCAATGCGCACTTTTTTAAACGCGATCAGGGATGGTAGAGTAATAATAGCAGCACCATATTCGAACACCAGCAGCTTGACACTTTCTCCACGAATGGTACTAAGCCACACATTCCATGCTTGCTCCGTTTTCGTGCTGTGAACAAGGTGGCGTTTTGATTTAAACTGCATCATCTGGCTCCACTCCTCCACTTCAAGCGCGTCTCCAGACGTGTCACGTTGGCTAACAGCAGTCTTCACTATTGGCGTGACAACAAGCCGGTACAAACGTTCATAGGTAGCCACATTTTCACCAAAAGGCGACCGAGTGTCGTCGCGCATACGCTTCTGGGCAAGTACGGCTGAATTCAGGGCCGTATCCATGCCCTCGATAGGCAAAACCCGAACCGAAGCAGCCGATTCTGGTGTATCGCGACTATCGGCAACAGGATTTCTGAGTGTCAAACGGGGAGACTTTCTTTGGTGGTGTCCCCTGTGATATTGGAGGTGAACGAGGGCTTGGTGGAGGCCTTGTTGACGATCGCAAGTTGGTGGGCAAGCAGACGATAGCGTCCACGGCGCCTTCTCCAGACGAACTTGCACCTGGTTCAGAGAATCGGGGAAAATTCTGCGCTAGCTGAATACTGTCGGGGGTTAATGCTTCGTCTAGTGACCTTCTCGCGTCTTCCCTCGCTGGGATGAGTGTTCCGCGCCGGCATCGTTTCCAGAATCGCTCTCGCAGCCATAGCTGCCATCGTTACTCTCCATCTCGAGATGCAATATTACGTGGAATGCCTCAGCAAGAGCATAAAATCTAGGCTGTATTGGAGGTCCGGCGATTCAGCGGCTGTTCGCCATGGTCGATTCAATCAATCGCCCATGGGAATTTCGAATGAAATCCACAATAGATCAACACCAACATGTCTGCGCCGTGTTCGGTGGACGCGCCGAATTAATTGCTCGCGTGTTAGGCCATACTGTACTATCGTCAGTCCATCAGGATAGAAATCTCTGCGAATGCGCTTCCAAATTCGTTCCGCCGTTAGGTCCATGTGTGTTATTGCCAGGTGGCTTCCTTCATTTGCTCCATCACATACACCCCAGGTGCCAACAGTCTGGTCGGTTTCGCAGGAGTGCTCACCGCATATGCAGCGGGGCTGCCGTAGCTTAGCGTCAGAGGAAGACGGTTAACTCAACGAGTTAAGTATTAACACACACCTTATTAAGGGTTAATAGGCCTTAATATCCGAAGGCACCTACTAACTACGACCTTAATAAAAGGACTTTACTCTTAGTGTTCCAAATCCAAACTGTTTATTTATCTTTTATTGCGGCTAGCCGCCTAGGGGGTAAATGTATGTGGTTAACTATCTAACATAGTAAAACCAAGTGAAATCCTACTTCAAATGCATAACGTGTGGCTCTCAGCCACACACACTCCCTCGAGTGTCTGTACATCAAATATGTACCTTACACAAAGTGTATCCATGTGTGAGACACACCAGGTGTAAACCCGTGTAACCCCGTTACACCACCCCCCACCAAGATGTGGACACCCGTGTCCACGACACTTTCTCAGTGAGGTCTTGTCTTCTGAAGACGTTAGAGGTCGCTTTACCTCATCACAAGTTCAAAGAACTTCGGCTCCTAGAGCCCATTACCGAAACTGCATTCCCAATGCTCCACCTTTCGCCACGGTCATCTGACCTCTCTTCGCCATCGTCCAGTGGACGCATGTCGGGGCGTGACAGCCCGCAATCGCCACAGGCCACAGGCCGCAGTCCCGACAGGGAAGCTGCTCCGCAGCGGCTCAGCGTACGACAGTACCACGATGAGCACCGACGACGTCATGGCTCCGGCTCCGTGAGCTAACGTCCGGGTGAGAGCGGAGCTCCTAGCTCTCCCGAGCCATCTACGCCGCGTACGCGTCAGAACGACTGGCTCGACGAGCTTGAACAGGGCGAGATCGTCCCAGACGATGACGAGGTGCCTCCAACACGTCAGGAGGCTGCCTCTCAGAGGCCTTCAAGCCCGGCGATGCGCTCTCGCGAGCTGCATACGCCAAATCCGTTCCCGAACCGTGATGGTTCGGCGAACGCCTTGCGCAATGCGCCTCCTCTCTCCTCGAGGTACGAGGACGAGCTCCCTGAGCCAGGTGTGGTCTCGAACGACCTGGACGGGGCTCAAAGCCGGCAGCTTGAGGCTGCATCTCGCGCACGGTCTAACAGACCTGTAGCCCGCCCCATTGTGGGCACGTCGCGTCGCGACTACGGTTTCGACCGTGCCTCCCCTGCCGAGGTCGTTCGGCGCGCTGCCTCGCAGCTCTTGGACGCTTATACGTGTGGGCCAGCCCCCGGGACGACGGATGAAGTCGTCCAACGACAATCGCTCCGTGAGCGCTTCTTGACTCCACAAGTCACGGCTCCTTCGGAGTACCGGGAGCGCCTGCGTCAGCAGCCCCGCGGTGAGGCCGTGCCGGCCATGCGGACAATGCCGGTGGTCCTCGCAGAGGGTGAAACGATGGCCGCTTACGAAGCGCAGTTTCAGAACTGGGTGGAGCTAGCCCGACGGCTCCACTCCTATAATGCTCTCCGAGCTAGTTTCTCGGAAACTGATATCCGCTTAGAGCGGCGCTTACGCCTCGACTTCGCGAAGCGAAAAGCTAAACGGCGTGTGCCGGGACAACGTCCCTCACGCTACGAGGCACCCCGGCCTCCTGCTCTCGCTGTGAGCAGCCCTACCCATAGCCATGGGTCGGCTGGCACAGCCACTGGTCAGAGCCTGAGCTCAGCTCTTGACCTGTCGTCACCCCACTCTAGTAGTGGGAAGCGCGGCGCGCCCGGCGACTCCGTCGCGCGCCCTGCGGGCGCTCCGTCACCGGGTGACGCCGATCGTAAGCGTTCACGACGTCAGGGCAATCTTGCCGCAGTGGCACCTCGAACTCCCATGAGTTCTGGGAATGAGGGTAACCTCGCCACTTTACGAGATACTGGTTATGACCCTGGCGCCTGCGCCGCGCCATCAGGCGCTCCACATGATAGTGGAGATTCCCATGCTCATCGAGCAGAGCAGGGGGAGGCCGGGCGGCCGATGGACTCTCGCGCTGCGAGCTACGGGGACTTCCTCTCCCTACAGAGCCGCGTCCGCTCGGTGAGCGACTACGTCGCCGACGTGGACCGCTCCTCGCATCGCCTAGCGAATGGCCTCGAGGAGGTCGAGCGTCGCCTCGACTGGCTGGAGTCGCCTCAGGCGATGCAGCAGCGGGTCGTAGACCTTGAGCGTCAGATTGCTCAGCTGCAGGGTCAACTCGACCTCTTGGTTCGGATGCAGCCGTACGGCTCTCGTCCCGTGGCAATGCCACCGCCGATGGCTCTACCGCCTGCTGCCTTGCAGCTTCCTGTGCCTCCGCACCCTGCTGCCCCGCAGTATCTTGCGCCCTCGGACTCTGGTGTTGGGCCTCAGCACCCTGTTGGCTCTCAGCCTCCTGTTGGCTCGCAGCCTCCTGCTGCCTCGCAGCCTCTCGCTGCTTCGCAGCCCTGGTCCGACCCGGCGCTAGCGCCTCAGAGCTCACACGAGCAGGATCCCGGTATGGCTTAAGCAAGCCCACGTAAAACACCGGGTGCGTACGCATCTTCTTCGGAAGATTGAGCGTGTACGCCAGGCCCTTCTTGGCCACGACCTTGAATGGTCCAATGAACCTAGGTCTCAACTTGGTCTTAAAGACCGCAGACACTGCATGTGTAGGTAGGTTTTTAGCGTTTAATAAAACAAGATCCCCGATCTCAAACCTTTCCATGTTACTTCTGCCTTTGGCATCTGCATACTCCTTTTGGAGATCCTGGCTTTCAGCCATCGCGTCGCGCACCTGGCGCATGACGCTCAGTCTCAAAGAGACAAAGTCATCGACTTGCTTGCGAACCGCAACTGGGCTGACATCAGCAAGCCGATCGGCTAACCCTCCCCCATCAAGCCCAGAGCCACACCGTGGCGGCGTTAGAGGGACGCGAGGGTCGACCAAGCCGTTCACATAAAACGGGGTGAAGTCTGTCGAGGCATGCACCGCATTGTTCATTGCAACAAGGGGGGAGTATCTCGCTCCAGCGTCGGGGCGCTTCGGCGCAGACGCTTCGGAGGATATCCTCCACAACGCGATTCACGCGTTCAGTTTGACCATCGGTCTGCGGATGATCCGCCGTGGACATGTCCAACTTGGTGCCGAGCACCCTGAACAAGGACGTCCAGAACTTCGCTGTAAAGCGAGGGTCTCTGTCAGAGACAATTGCCTCAGGCAAGCCATGTTGGCGAAAGACTCTGTCTAAGAACAGCTTAGCTGTATCCTCACCATCAACGGTGTCCGGCACAGCCGAAAGATGAGCCATCTTGCTCAATCGGTCAACAACGTCCACGACACCCGTGTTATCCTTAGGAAGGCCAAATACAAAGTCCATACTAATGGACTGCCAACATCCCGAAGGGACTGGCAAACTCGCCAACGGCGCAGCCGCATGCGGCGCGGACTTGGTCCGTTGACATGTCTCGCATGTACGCACATAGGTGCTTGCCCACTCGTACATCTTAAGCCACCAGTACATCTTGCTCACCGAGCCATAGGTCTTCTCACGACCAAGATGTCCACCGACAGGCGTATCATGCACCTCATAGAGGATGCGATACTTAAGATCCTCATCATGAGGGACGACCACTCGAGGAGTGTCCTCAGGGTCAGTGCTGTAGTACAGCAGGCCATGATCAAGCGTATAACGCTGCAGCCTCGCGCGTAAGCGCGGTGACAATTCCTTGTCAGAGTCTTTAAACTCTTCGCTCCCAAGAGCACGTAGCAGAGCTACACACGTGTCGTCTTGGGCGTATGCCCTGCGTATAAGGTCTGGGACCGACGACGTCACAGTAGTGACATGAGTCAGCTCGTAGTCTGGCCTGCGCGATAGCGCATCGGCCACTACGTTTAGCCGTCCCGGCTTATACTTCACCTCGAAATTATACTCGGCAAAGAATGAAAGCCATCTTGCCATTCTCTGTGAGAGGTGAGGCGACTGAGTCGCAGTGCGTAAAGACGCATGATCTGTATAGATCACAAAGGGCTTAGAGCCGAGTAAATGTACTCTAAATTTGACTAGAGCATACTTCATTGCAAGTAGCTCTTTGTCATGAACTGGATAGTGCTTCTCAGCAGCTTTGAGCTGGCGAGATTCAAACGCGATAACGCGTTCACGCCCTTCGGCATCTGCTTGTAGTAAAGCACAACCGATTGCAAAATCGGAGGCGTCGCAGACGACGCTAAACGGACGATCCGGGTCCGGAAGCGCCAAGATGGGCGCGTGAAGGAGACTCTCCTTAACAGCCTTGAAGGCTTCGTCGTGAACGACATCCCAGCACCAAGGTGCATCCTTCTTAAGGAGATTGGACAATGGCCGAGCTATATCAGCGTAGTTCTCGCTGTACTTGTGCAAGTAATTGGCTAAGCCAAGCCACTTACGCAAGTCTTTCGGGTTCGATGGAACCGGCCAGTCCACAATGGCCTTAACCTTGGCAGGATCTGCCCTAAGGCCTCGCTTCCCAATGAAGCATCCGAGGAAAGGAATTTCCTCCGCGCCAAAGACGCATTTATCCAAGTTGGCATACAACTTATTCGTGCGCATGCACTCGAGCACCGCTCGCAAATGGTCAAGGTAATTCTCCACATCAGACCTCCCGTGCTCCGCACGACTATGGACGAAGATGTCGTCGAAGTACGTCTGAGCGTACGCCCGATGGGGCCTAAACAACTGCGTCACTAGACGATTGAACGTCGCAGGCGCGTTCGACAGCCCTTGGGGCATCACCAACCACTCCCAGAGCATGCCGCTCGGAGTACGCACAGCCGTGGGGGTATATCGCTAGCTCTCATGAGCAACTGATAATACCCGTCGACCAAGTCGAGTGCACTGTACAACGTACATCCCACCATGTTGTTCTGCAGAACATCCTTTCGAGGAATCGGCGTCTGCGCCGGAATGGTGGCTGCATTCAGCTTATTAAAAGCATGCACTATGCGCCACTTGCCATTAGGCTTTCTGACACAGAACGTGGGTGTCGAGTGCGGAGACTTGCTCTCACGCACCAAGCCGGCTTCGTGCTTAGCACGGAAGAACGCGTCGATGACGTCACATTGCTCCCTTGGTAAGGGCCACTGCCGTGTTACGCAGTATTTGGTTCCAGGAACCAAGTCAATCTCATGACGTACGCCTCGATCCGGAGGCAACCCTGACGGCGGGTCCTTCGACACCACATCGTGGTATTCCTTGATCAAAGGATAAAACGGATCCGAGGGATCCTTGAGGATCGAAGATCCACTCCTAGCGCTTAGCGCTCGCTTCGTGTCCTTAAGGACAGCTTCGTCCACGACGGACGAGGTGTTCAACTCCTTCTCGGGTAGTATCATGACCACCTCGGCAAGCTCGCCGGCTTTTAAGGCCTCGCCAAACTCGGCGACGGACATCTCGTCCAGCTTTAACAGAGCATCAACCGACGGGAGTCGCTCGAAACGTATGTCTCCGTCGACATCCCCTGTCACTCCATTCACGAGTGTGTATAACTGCTCACTGCAGTCGCGTGGAGCCCCACCGCTCAACACGCTGGGCACCTCGTCCGACGTCATAGACGTCACAGACGCTCTGCGTCTCTTCCTCCTCTCCCTCCTCGCCCGAGCACGGCCGGATGAGGGCTGCAGGGCGACATCACCGTCGCGCTGCCTAGGTGCCAACGCACTATGGCTCCTCGGAGAGGGAACAGTGTCATTCGAGACACTCAGCGGCGGGTCAGCGACCCTACGAGCACCGCTCAACGGAGTACGTGCCGTTCCACAATTGTCCTTAGGACACAGCGGCGGGTCAGCGACCCTACAAACACCGCTCGGCGGATAACGCGCCACCCCGCGCACGTCCTGTGAGTCACACTCACGGCAAACAGCAACTTCGTTGCTCACTAACTCTGACATACCCATGTCCAGCACCATGACCGATTCGGTCTCGTGCTCGCGCCAATAGCGCTTCTGTCTCCGAGCAGAGGTGGGTTCATGACTCGCCAATGCTCCACTAGGAGACGGGCGCGTAGCGCCCAACGTCTTCGACTTCCAGTCGATCCATGGCTCGTGGCTCTCGAGCCACGCCATGCCAAGGATGAGGCCATACCTCTCATCCAGGTCTAAGACCAAGCAGCGTTCCACGCTATCGAAGTCCAAGAACTTCACGTTCAGGTCAATAGAGATCTTCGACACTGTCACTAGTGTCCCCGTCGCAAGACGGACAGAGATCTTATCTCTTCGAGGCTCCTTCAGAGCCTCCACATACGGTTTAAAACCGTCAACATTGGAGCGCCGGACATAGTTGCCGGACGCTCCCGAGTCTATCAAGACTCTCCACGGCTTGTCGAAGCCCTTCACGTTCGCTTGAACGACTAACAAGCCGGGCTTGCACTCACTACGTGAGTAAGGGGCTTAGCTCTCTACGGGGCTGAGTCCCGTTCTCTCCTGCCTCCCAGAGGCCCAACAGAACTCAGTTCCTCCCCAGTAGGGCGCCCCGCGCCTACTGGGCTCCGTCGTTTTCCCGCGACGACCCTGGTTGAGGGTTCGAAGCGGTGCTTCGGCTCGATTGAGCCTGGGCCTTGTTGCCCAACGGGCAACTAGGCCTCAAGTGGCGGGTGCTCCCGCATGTGTAGCATCGACGGATGCTGTAGCGCTGCTCAGCATCATAGAGGTCAGCCTCGTCTTCAGCGTGGCTGAGATCCATCGGTTCAGGACCGCTCGAAGAGCTCGCGCTACCAGCGCTCGGACCAAGTCTCGCGGACTGGAAGTTATAGTCGGCATTCAATGCCACGTTCACGGCCTCTTCAAATGAGGCAGGGTGACCACGGAATACTTCCGTTCGGGCAGCGCCCGTGCGCAGGCCCTCCATAAACACGGTCACTGCGACCGCCTCGGGGAGAGGGCTCGACGCCATACCGGCGATCAGAGTTCTCAACTCTTGGACATAGTCCATCAACTCCTTTTTACCCTGGCGGGTAGCAAGGAACTACGACCGTATACGGTACGCCTGATTAGGCGGCGCAAATACGCGCACTAGTTGCTGTTTCAGCTGATCCCAGGTCGGGAAAGCAGCGTCCACAGACGTGCCGCACATTAGTGCCCATTCACTAGCTCGGCCACCGAGCTTCGAGATCGCCAGCGCTACGCGCTGTTGCTCAGTCTGGAGCAGGGCCGATCCCATGGCCATCTCGACCTGTCGGGTCCAGAGAAGGAGGTTCTCCTCTTCCTTCCCTTCGAAGGTCTTCACGCTCACCATGAGCGGTTTCGGTCTATTAGACCACTCGTGCGTCGACAACGCGGCCGCGGACGATGCGGCGGACGCCGTTGCGCTCACGCGCTCTTGTACATGCTCTAAGAGCGCCTTCTCGTAGCTTGCAAAAGCCTCCAGTCTGGCGGACACCGCCTCTGGCCCTTGCGAAGCAAGATGAGCAATGCCCTCGGGGCCCAACAGAGACATAAGCTTTTTAAGCGTCTCTTGCTGGCCTGGCGGCAAGCTCGCGAACACAGCGTGTTCCATCCTCTCAGAGGGATCAGTCAAAAAACTCAGTCGCAGGATTGACTACAAGTGCTACCAAGTGCAGCGGGGCTGCCGTAGCTTAGCGTCAGAGGAAGACGGTTAACTCAACGAGTTAAGTATTAACACACACCTTATTAAGGGTTAATAGGCCTTAATATCCGAAGGCACCTACTAACTACGACCTTAATAAAAGGACTTTACTCTTAGTGTTCCAAATCCAAACTGTTTATTTATCTTTTATTGCGGCTAGCCGCCTAGGGGGTAAATGTATGTGGTTAACTATCTAACATAGTAAAACCAAGTGAAATCCTACTTCAAATGCATAACGTGTGGCTCTCAGCCACACACACTCCCTCGAGTGTCTGTACATCAAATATGTACCTTACACAAAGTGTATCCATGTGTGAGACACACCAGGTGTAAACCCGTGTAACCCCGTTACAGCATAGGGTATACTCGTTATCCTTGATGGAGAAGGGTAGTTTACCCCTGGTGACGGTCTGAACTGCTGTGTGAGTCGCTACGATGGCCGGATCTGCTTCTCCAATATAAGAAGGGGGGAGACCAGAGATGCGGCTCGAACGCGTACTGTGTCGGGAGCTCGGACTGCGACTGCGGCAATCGTAAACGTTGTTTGACGGTGACTAAGGCTACGGTGACCACGACAAGAACGGCGGTCACAACTGTGGCTTCAGGTTCGCCGAACACCGCGGTCGCAGCCGCAGTTTCGTCTGCGTTGAAAGTGGTGACATGGACTGTCGCGGTTACGGCTTGAGCTGCGGTGATATGCCGGTTTCTGATGGCTGGATCCACGACTACTGTCACGTCTTTGATCACGACAAACTAGTCTGTTCTCGTCGTGAGCTTGAACTACGCTCACGACTGCGGCGAGGAACAAGAGTTTGGCGGTGGTTGCTCCATGAGCGCTGATGCCATGTACATGTAGTACGCTGACGACTTGGGCTTCGCAACGAGGACGCCATCGTCTCTCCTTGGCGAGGCAGGAGACAGCAACAAAGTGGACGCTGGGGACGTTGAACCTTGCAGGGACATGACGCGAAGTAGAGCGGAAAGCTTTGTGTTTGTGGCCTCGAAGAGCCACACGTTTTTGATGGATCAAATGATTTGGTCAGCATATCCGTTTAAGTACGGCTGACCCGTTTTGAATAAATTATGAGCGTTGTTAAAGGCACTGAATGGGGGTCGCATAGACGGGCCATGGGTGAGTGCCTACAGTCACTCGGCTGTCTATAGATACCGAGGAACACCCAAATATGGTTCTATAGGCACCTAGAGTAGAGAAGGGGGTATTATATTCGAATAGATTTCATAAGTTTCATGATAAATAGAGATTCTGATGGGTGGCTCTGAGGCCGACGTTCGGCTGGTGTTACACGAATGTTACAGTGAAGGAAATCGAAAGTAGTTGTCTGCAAAACTTGGCTAAAGAAGTATAAACCTAGTGTGTGGAATGTATCGGAGATCGGGGGTGAGTCGCACCAATAATCCTCTCGAGCGTTTTAATCGTGAGGTTAATGCCGCTGTGGCGTCTCCCCATCCGTCACTCCCTTTCTTTGTCAAGACGATTCAAACATTATCATTACGCTCGGTTGACCGAATTGAAGACATGACCCAGTATCGATCGAAGAAGCTGCCACGCCGGATTCCCAAGCCAACAGACCTGCCAGTGCCCGTATAACTCAGTAGTGACGAGGAGTAGGGGCACAGTAATGAATCATATACCTCAATCCCTGAAGATCCAGGCTTGTCGGATCAAGAGATTTGGTCAACTGCCCAATTATGTGACGACACATATATGATCCAAGTAAAAGTTTACCGACGAAACGACATTGTCAAGTAACTAATCCCTTCGTCGTTCCTGTGCATTTTTACTGGGCTCTCCTGGTACATGTACATTTTCCTTTACTCGCCGTTGTGGAGACAACAAACCTATAGTCTTTTCAATAAGAGCTTACAGACGAACTTCAACTTCGATCAGAGGATCGAGTTGTAAACCCGGGTGTGGTGGGTGGGATTTAACTTGCATTTGCAACCTTCAGAACTGAATGGTGCTCAGTGGACTGAGCTCACCACAGCCGCGTTTGCCGAACTCGGTAGTGTTCCGCGAAATGGTACACTCTTCCGACAGGAAACTAACATTCTTGCACAGCACATCTCTTAAGAAACCCAATTATCTTAACTCACCGTCGTGGGGACAACAAACCTATTGTCTATTCAATAAGAGCTAACAGACGAACTTCAGCATCGATCACAGGGTCAAGTTGTAAACCCCATACGAAGTGGTTCGTTCGGTAGGCTCTTACTGGAGACAATGGGTTTGTTTCGGCTCGGACACGACCTTGGAGGCGAGATTCTTCGCAGAATCCTGGTGTACTGGTTGATTGCGTCAGATGCCCAGCGGCCGTGGAACTGGATTGTAAGGGCGTCGAGTCGACGCCGTCGACACCTGCTTGATCCTCCTGCCCGAAGCGAATGTGTAATAAACTCTACAGGGTTTCCGTCAATGCTTGCGATGCTGCGACGGATGACATTTGTGATCGCTATGGCGGATATGCAGTTGGGACAATTCTTCTCCTTGATGTACCTTGCCGCTGGTATTTCCGGGGGAAGATAGCGTCTCGCTTTCAGAAGGCACAGAACACCGAATACAGGGCACAGGAATGGATGCCCCTATCTATTGTGCATTCGGAGTGTCGGTGTTTCTCGCTCGTTGGTTTTCGACCCATTGAGACGGATGTGTACGGAGGCAGCTTCTCATACGTTGTTCATGACTATGCCACATTCGCTGAGGATGGCAATGCCGACAGCCTTAAGCGCGAAGTACGTTAACTTCTTATCGTTTGAGGCGACTTCCGATCGCCACAGCAGGGAAACGAAAGCCAGGCATCCCCCCCCCTTCCCCAAAGAACCTGGTCAGAAGGTTTGGCCATGTTGAGAGCTAGGAAACATGCTCGAGCGACAGCAGCGACACAGGTGACTTGTGTCGTACGGGAGAGTCGAGACGGTAAAGGCCTTTCAGTACCATGCGAACTTGTGGATGGCTGCTGGGGAATGGAAGGATTTTCGCTTGATAGAAATGGTGGATGCCATGCAGGGTTGAGGTGATCGTGGCGCTACGCACGGGTTGCCCTGATCCATATCACAACTGAAGCCCGTGGAGGACGAAGTCGGTGATTATTTGTAGCTGTGCGTCAGGTGAGTAGCTGGTTAGCGCGGGATGCCGCGTCGGGTGGTCCACGCATGCCAGGCCCGGAGTGCTGCTCGATACTTGGCGAGCGAACTGTGGGCAACAGAGTGCACTCGGAGATGGTAAGCCAGATCGCTTCCAGCTGTGGACATCCAGGGACGGTGTTACCTGCGACCTGCAGCGTGTTAGTTAGTGAAGACGAAGATCCATGGAGTGGTTACTAAAGAACGAAGGCCCGAATCTGCGATTCGGTTAGAGATACCGGCGATGTTAGAAGCGGAAAGGCGGAGGCCGAGTTGAACTTCCCGGTGGCTGAGTAAGCGAATAATGACCATCGCTCGGCGATTACGGGACCTTTGTTTGTTCTGCCGCGCCACGGTGGTGTTATCAATCCGGAACCGAACATGACCGGGCGAATTACTCGAGCCGGACTGACGCTGGGATCAAAGAAGAACCAAGGCATGAGCGGCGAATGGGCAAGAGAGGAGCTCCCGATAATTAATGTCAAAGTTAAAGGATGAATCCATCTTTGCGGCCTGTATCAAGCGGCATTCCTTCTCGGTAGATCGGTAGCGGAGGCAACAGCAATCAGCGGTAATCAGTGGTGTCCGACGCGTCAATCTCGACGACGATGTCAGCCTATGGAAGTATGTTAGATGTACGCTGTTGGGGCTTGGCAAATCAAGAATGTGTGACCACCACACGAGATCCCGTTTCATCTCTCACCTGGACACGTTGCCACCGTCTGATACGGCGCCAAATAGGTACGCGCTGGTGCTGTGTTTACACACGTTATAAAACGCGGACTAGACATCGCCAGTCTGGAGGAGGATCTCCCCGTCCGGGTGCTTATGCTTTTGGTGAAGGATTTCATCTGCGATGGCGTCGCTAAGCTCAAAGATCAGAGGGCAGATGGCGGAGGTATCGGCTGCGCTGTTGGTCGACGCGCTTTCTGGGAACGTTAGATCATGAATGACCCTGCCGGTAGTTGTCGGATCGCCATTCCCTTTGACCACAACGCCAAATGGGTTGATGTACCCTTTGGGCTAGAGCTCCAGGATATCGAGATCAATGACGAGGCACCGACCGGCGTCTTGCTTCTTACGGATATTGCGGACAAGGACCGGGTAACGATTAACTGCTGACTTGTGGTTGTCCGGGTATGGCAATTGAGCAGGGATGCTATGGGTCAGAGGTGCACGCACACCAGCCTCCACAATTCCAATCAGGGAATCGCGATGTTCGTAGTCGCTGCAGGCCGCGCGCAGGACGTCCTGTACCATACGTTTGTTAGGCCGATAATCGTCCGCCGTTTGGCCCGCATTAGCTCGACACAATCAGGTAGTTTGATTTTGGCCCGCCGGCAAACTCCAAAAGAAGGTGTTGGAGTGCTTTGTCGAGGGACAGGGTCCCGTTGACTGTGTTTGTTGTCGAGCCGGGCAACTCCAGGCCCGCCGTGCGCAGTGCTGCACGGGTAAACCTCAGTACCAAAGCCTGTCGCGGTGTTCAGCGGTTGCTGCTAAATCAGTGATGTCAGTGGCGCTCGGCGCGGTTCGGCGCCGAAATGTCGGTTGGTGAGGGTGGCACCGATGGCAGGAACCGGCGGTTGCACGTGAAGCGCGACGCCGTGTGAATGGGACCGTTGAGGAGTGACGGGGGTGGTGGTGGTGGGCGGCGCCCAGCGAGTAGGAACGCCGTGGGGCGGTTCAGATAGAGCGCGGGGACGATGTGGTGCCCCGGCTTAGGTCGATAAATCGGTACCACCTTCAACATCGGGATGAAGGCGCATGTATTCCGGTGGTGGAAAGAACACGGGAGATCGCGACGCGCAGTGCGGTGGAAATCGTTCGAATGCAGAGCGTATTAACAGTGGCTGTTCTCGTAGTCCGAAGGGACGGCGAACGGGCGGCTCCACGGCCTCCTCAACCACGCTCTCGATGGCGGCGCTCGGCGCCGTAATCCCGGTCGACGAAGGCTTAAAGCTCGCGGGGAAGATGTCCGTTCCAACGGAGGTTGCGTCGGTTGTGGGGGGTTGAATCATATCTCTATGATTCGAGGAACCAAGCGATATGTCATTGCACCGCCCAGTGCCTGCAAGTGCCAAGGGCTTTTAACTTGTGGTCCCCCGTAGCGCATGCCACCGCAGGCGCGGCTCACGTTTGTCGCGGTCACGCGAGATGAGGTGGCGGAGGTGCTCCGGCATGATAGAGGTGCGGGTGGACGGGCCGTACGTGGGGGCTTCTGCTTGAGGCCGGGTTGAAGGCGTGGGCTGATCACTGTGTGCGGCAAACGAGCTCGTGGCCTTTCGCAGAGCAATCCCGTGGAGGGCTGCTTGCCAGTCCGCAGAGAGATTGTCTATGGCCCGAACCGCGTCGCAGAACCTGGGGCGAATCTATTATAGGTGCGACCGAGGAACTTGTTCGCGTACATTAGCGTAAGACGGACGCGCTCAGGACTGTTATTGTCCCACTCCAAGTTGGAGAGTACAAGACGTTTCGTGCACGACAGCAACCGACGGACGTGATCGAAACACAGTGCGTCTCCAACTGAGGTAAGACCACTGATAGTGGACAGAAGATCTTTGTAGGAAGCACAGTTCACCGCCGTCTCAGTAAAGAAGCACTAACCCTAAAGTCCGACGAGAAATTGCCGATCGTAGAGCCACGCTCTAGAAGTACAAACTCCGACAACGGCCGGAAGTGCATAACCATCGGTCCACGTGACCCAAATTGCCATCAGCACTGCAGGTGGTGTGTCAAACCGGACACAGTCCAGCTCTCGTAGATGAAGGACAAAAGACGTAGGCGAAAGCCACGTACCTGTCTCAGTGTTCAGGCCGCGGAACATGCGACGAGCCGCGAGGTGATGCGCCAGCGAGGGATAGTACTCGCACTTCAAGCGCGATCGAATAACCGGTATGCTGGCGCAGCGAAGCTTACTAATGACGGGTGGTGGTAGGTCGGTGGCCCTGCCCGCCGGAGGTAGGGTCCATGATGTACCGGGCGCAGCCGCTGGACTCGCGGCAGTCACACTGGTATTGGACATGGCACTCGGCCATGGACGGGCACTGATGGAGGGGCGACCGGTTGTGGTGCCGTGCCGGATTGTCACAGAAACAGCCGCTGCAGGTCCGAGAACATGTCGAATAGCTGGTCGACTTTGTGCGACAGTGCCTCTAGTTGCGGGGGTACGCTACAGTGTAGCATTGGCACGCGGATGGTACGGCTGAGACGATTGGGAAAACTCTTTAAGTTGAATTTACTTGCTGTACGCTTAAGCAGCGGGAAGGCTGTGTGTACCGTCGCCACTTTCGGTGCCTGGACGGCCACCGTCGCTTCTGTGCTGACAATATTGTTGAGCAATGCCTCAGAGGCATGTTCCACCGCGCCGATGGACCGCGCAGCCTGTGTATAGCCACCGGGTTCGGCGGGATCGCATTTGGCAGGGAACCCGGGGCACAGGGCGACGGCGACGTGTTAGTTGTGAGAGGCCGCCCGTACGGAGTCGGTCTCGATATTTTCAGTGGCGCCGCGCCGGCGGAGGCTGATGCCGCTAGGATCAGCCTTGGAGATGCATCACCACTCCGTGGCGAGGCGACAGTAGCGGACGTGCTCCTGAGTCCCCGTTGATTTGCGTTTCTTGGAGCGAGGCTCGTCCAGAACCGACGGACCGACACACCTGACTGTGCGAGCAGCTGGTCGCACGCTTCACGTTTTCTTCTTCTCGCGGAGGCAAGCGCCCGCTCGACCGAAGATGGATCAGGATAGGGAGATGGCTCGGCGTCGGCGTCGACGACGATAACGTCGGAGGGGGCAGGTGGCAGGCGGGGAGGTCGAGGCGGCACTGTCAGCGCTGGCTTGATCTGTGTCGCATGACGACGATGAGGCAGCCACAACTGCTTAACCCACTGCCGAACTCGACGTAGCGGAGTGTGCCGTAGCTCCCGAGCTAGTCGTAGCGCAGAACGAAACTGGGGGAGGCGCGGCACCGGTGTGCGCTGTACCACCGGAGAAAGACGGAGCGGATGCCTTCGCCGCTGCAGACGAGGCGGGGACGGTTCAATTGTAGATAAACCTGAGGCCATTGGAGACGAGACGGAGGTTGAAGGACGTGAAGGGAGAATCATCTACGTGCCTAAAACGGAACCCAAAGTGCCCAAATGTGCCCGAGCGTTTTATACAATTCTTTCATTTTTTATCATATTTCTTAGGCGTAGATGCTTAAAGCAGTGCCCAAAACATCAACTCAGGAAAGATACTAATTATAAATCTCCCTTTCTTATCGGCTAAAATTATGATCACTTGTGCGCCCGAAAAGTTTCGGTAAACGTCTTCTCATCTTATCTTACATCTAAGAAGCTCACTTCTCATTCTACAACTACGCGCCCAGAACAAACCATGCAGCACGGTGATCACTACTACTACTATAAAGGAAAACACAAGGAAACAAAGTACTACGCATGCAGTAAGAGCCGTACAACTAGCTGCATAGCCCGGCTCATTTGTCAAGAGAGCGGTCGTGCTCATCTCAAGGGAAACCACTCATGTGTGACTCATGGTAATATTGTATCACGTGATGCGCAAGAAAGATGCTTCAGCTTTTAGAAATAAGATCCCGAGCCGATTTGAGGATATTGCCGGGGCGGGTTTGGAACAATGTTCGTGACGAAATGATTGCTTAGTACGGCCATCTTTCAGGTCTTCGGTTCTTACCGAAAACAGAAAGTATCCGTATCATCAAGCGCTGTCGCGATGAGGCAACGGGTGGCGACGCCTTTCGAGCAATTGAGTCAGAGCAAATCGGCACTATCTCAGAGGATGACGCGCGAGATTTTTTCCAAGTGAATTTGGCGTATCCAATCGAAGGAAAATTCCGAAGACTTGTTGGCTTTGGACACCCTGATCTGATTCGACTGATGAAATATCCTGGAATTTCTCTGTTCATCGATGCTACCTACAGTGTCACTTCCAAGCCATTTACCCAGACACTTATCGTGATGATATATGATAACGCACACGATTTGTATATTCCGTGCTTTTATTTCCTGATGGACGCTAAAGATCACTGGTCCTAATGGAATGCTTTTCAGTGGGTCAGAATCCAGACAGACATGGCGTGTGTCCCTAACGTAGTGGTTTGCGACTTTGAACAAGCTTTACATCTTGGGATCCGTGACCAATTCCAGAGTGCACATGTCTCTTCCACTGGAAACAAGCTGTTCGTCGCAAGATGATAGAGTTGCGGATCTCGACTGATGAAATTGCCGTGACTATGTATCCTGGGATCCTTGATCTACTCACCGTGATTCCTGAGAAGAACCTGCGCAAAAAAGGGATACCTTTCGCCATGAAGAAATTATATGCGCTTATACGGCTACCAACAACAAGTGATCGCAAAACAAAGTGGGCAGCGTTTTGGGATTATTCTGTACGAATTTGGTGTGGTCTCTATGAAATTTCCTGGTGGAATACTTATGGCATGCTAGCTGATAACGATGAGATTGTCAACAGGACAAAAATCCTTTGGAGTCATACAACCGGAGACTCGCCGAAGATATAGGCACTTCACATCACAGTATTCTGCATTTCGTTCAAGTTCTAAAGGAAGAAGCTAATCGCTACCTTGGCCAACTTGCCGACGTTCGACACCGACGCCAGAGCCCACCTCAGCGTGCTGAGCCCCGCTCTTACCCGGATATTCCGCCACGTTAATTTTTGTATGATCTTTTAATTAATGCGTATCTATAAATCTTATTTCATGTGTTCTTGAAGTTACCCTGCTGTCTGATGGCTACTAACTTTAGGTGTCCATGCACTAATTCCTTCGGGCACTTTTGGGCATTTTAGGCACCGGTTTGGGCACGCAATGGCCGACGTCGACGTAAAGAGGTTCGATTTCACTTGCCTTTGCAACCTTCAGAACTAAATTGTGCTCAGTGTACTGAGCCCGCCACAGCCGCGCATACCGGACTCGGCAGTGTTTCTGTGAAATGTCTCCTCCGACAGGAAACCAACATTCTTGCACTGCACATCTCTCTCTAGAAACCTATGTAACTTTATACGCGTTTGAGAAATGTTCGTCCTTTAGCCAACGATCTATTGTGAGTTTTATTTAAAATTTCCGCGCGAACTATCTAACAGCATAAAAATGCATCTGAATAGTAGATTGCACACGTCGTCCGACGTCATTGGCCTTCCATTGCTCATGGCCGAGGATACGATCTTCACCCAGTGTGAAGTCTACCCTACCACCCGCGGCTGACTCGGTGAAAGCGTGACCTCTGGGTTCTAGCGACGCGGGTCGGGCTAATCGGCGGCCCACGCGCTACATTGATTGCACTCTTGGATCTAGAATTTTAAGCTCGCTCCACCTGGCATGTGATTTGAACCCCTCCAAAGCCAACTCCTTCAGCGCCGGGCTGAATATTTAGCTGGTGTTATTGCAACCCCGCCTCCTATCAGAAGACGCATGTGGGCACTCATCCACATCACGTACGCGGCCAAGCAAGCTGACGATCGGGTGACTCGTCGACAACGATTTTGTAAGGTGCGTCCGCGTTTCGGCGGGGATGTGGATAGAGAGACAGAGAGAGGTAAAAATAGCTGGCCTCTTTAGCACAAGAACGGAATTTGAATGCACTTTTTCAGATTCAAAATGGCAAAAAGAAGATTCAATACGTCAAAACATAAAATAAAAAAAGACATGGATAAAAAGTGTTAATCCAACGCTTTATATTTCGGCTACACATGTCTACCGCTCGTTTGCCTTTTGCTGCGTTCTCTAGTTTTGTAATGTTGGAGTATCAAGCGTAGGTAGTGATTCATGAAAGAGCAACTGACGTAGCGTTCAAGAAGGCCTTGCTCCCTTTCGATTTGTTTGCTTACTCGAGTGAGCAGGTTTTCAAGCATTTGTCAAAAGATATTTCGTTCACGTGGACTTATATTAATAATGTTTGAAATTTGATGTGCAGATCAGCTAACTCCTTTGCCGTTCGGCATGTATATATTGCGCGGGGTGGAAACGGAATTTGCATATATTTCGCGGGCCAAAAATGTCTAAAATGGCAGCAGGACAAGTGATTCTCGACACATCAATGAATATCCATTGGACGCCTTCCAAAAAT
This sequence comes from Phytophthora capsici, assembly GCA_030324255.1. Lineage (NCBI taxonomy): Eukaryota > Oomycota > Peronosporomycetes > Peronosporales > Peronosporaceae > Phytophthora > Phytophthora capsici. The sequence continues at coordinate 1,592,108 of CM059357.1, read as the reverse complement.
GCATTTAACTTGACGTATCATGTTTGTCTAAATTTGTCTCTAAATATAAATTGTATAGGTATGTGAGAGGTAGGCTGACAAGTTTCAGAAAAGGGACGTCGTTACGGAAACCAAGTAAAACGAAAATGTACTCATAAAATAATTCATAAGGCGAAAAAGTCAGGTCGATAAATATAAGATTTCTTACATATTTTATGCAATCGATAAAACCCCTTTTGGAAGGCGTCCATTGAACCTGGTGGTTTCTGCTGTCCTGAATCATCGTTTAACTGTAGCGGTTGATATTTATAGCAGCCACCAATATGAAATATTTCGCTAGTGCCTATATTGCCTACTTGTAAGAGACGAGCCGTTAAGGAATTTCGGCGATGAGGTATCAGTCTTGTTGATCACAGTACTCATTCTATGCGGAAACGAGCTGCGACGTATTGCTCATCTGGCTAAACGACGTGTCCGGCAACTTTACATACGGGAAGGATCGTCACTACACCGTTGCCACTTCAAAGTGGCTCGACTGTAAAGCAAAGTGCAAAATCTCAAAATCACAAAAATACAAAAATGTCTATTGTGGTTTTTTATCCAGTCCAAAGAAGTTTTTTTTTCAAACCAAATGGCAACTTTCCGTACCCTACCGGCTCAGAACGTTTGGCAGCAGCGACAGCATGTGCACAGTACCGTGCCGTCCTGTTGACAAGCCTCACGTTCATGCATGACATACAGTCCTCAGCTACGTGTTCCAGAAGCTGCATGCGCCGTTCTTGCATTTGCCCATGGGTATATTTAGCATCTCGTCGTGCCTGAGGACCAAGTAGCTTTTAATCCTGGACTTTACAAGGATAAAACAACCTACATATGCATGTACATGTAGCCAAATAGGATGTACAGGCAGTTCTCCTCAACGTAGCCCACCAAAGCCGCCTCCATTTCCGGTGTGCATTTGATCACTGAAGTGCGAGCCCCTCCTCTCGCCTTCATTTCCGGGGAGTCGCAGGTGATGATGCGCGCGGTGGTGGCAGAGATGGCGCTGTGGTGGGTCATGAAAAGCCAGACTTTCCCGTGATGAAACGCTTCCAGCACGCGAGTGTGCGCTGCCAGTCTGCACCGCGGCTCGCTTGGCATGCTGTTAGGAAAATGAGCTCTAAAATCTAGCGTTTGTACAACCAACCACTTTGCGGTGGACAGCAACCACTTTGAAATAAAGTCATTTTTTTTAAACATTTTTTTAAATTATTTTGTTACTTCAGTTACTTTACACCACTTTGCTTTACAGTCGAGCCACTTTGAAGTAGATGGTGCCCAGAACACTTATTTAAGATACGAATTAGTGGGAGGCATGTACATTGGGAGAACTGTGAGGGACGTTTATTTGTTCTACCATACCAACGGCGCATATATATCCCGTCTTCACTACTGTCTCTGTTCATAGCATTTGCTTCAGTTCTTAAATGAGTATTACAGCCACATCTTCCTATTCCGTGGCACGATACGCAGCATTCTGTGTATATACCATCGGAGTTGCAAAGTCTCTCTCTGTAATGTCTATATCGGCAGCATATGTTATTGTGACATACTTCCTGTCACGGCGTTGGCATAATGAATAATCATAGTTGGCTGAAATAAGCATTAATCCAGCATTAAGTAACTTGGTTTTACAATGCTTTTAGCATTATGCGCCAAATTTACGTAAAGTGATATGAGGATTTATCACGGCTCAACTGCGACCTTTTTCGTGTCGTTTCACAATAAAAAAACAGACGAGAAAGAGTGTCGATGGCACTATAGTGGACCTGTCACTTCAGTATCACGAGCGCCAAGCGAGCGTACCAATCCAAGGATAACACTATGCGAACGTGGCTCCCTGAGCACTATTTAGATACCATCGATGATACCGCAGAATAGTTACTCATTCTTATCTCGAAACGCGATTCTTGACTTCTTCGGCCACATTTATAGCTCTACGTTCGTGGCGAAGTGGATCCTAAGGAATCCCGAAGTATACCGCATTCTGCTTCAGATATGTGGGGTACCATATTGTGCTAATTCATATCCAAAAGTCTCACCGCAACTTTAGTCCGCTCTACCAATAAGCTCTCAATGCGAGTGTGACGTTTACGATGAAGAAGCCATTGCGCGATGCGTGGGTTGTTCACGCAAGTATCCTTACTCTATGTCCAAATCGTAGCCGATCAAGCTGTGTGGATAAAGTGATTAAATTAATCGAAGAGGACGAGCGAATCTGGGCTTCGTGTGTTTCCCAGGTGGATTTACCTGACAGGTGGTAAGTTGTACCACCCCACCTCCCAGCCATGCCTATTTACACCTAATGGACCGTGATCGTAGGTGGCGGCGTCAGTGGTACCATCGCGGCCTAGCTGCCCAAGATACGTGTCGATCACCATCATGGGTCCAAGCCGGAGCTGCAGACCTTCTAGACACGTATACCGAGTCCCATATGAAGGCGCTGAGCGGCACAATCTATCAGGCACAACACGAGGGCGAGGATGCCATAAAGAAGAAAAATAGTCGTCTGCATCGTGTTGCCCTACAGCATGACCGTGCAGATTGTTATTGTTCTCGTTGCCAAAACTAGCTCGTCGTGCCTGCCGAGTAAGGTGTCAAATTGACGGAGGTCCGGACGATCTACAATAGCTGCACTACTTCAAACGAATGACGTTAGCGCACCCTTAACTACAACACCACGATAGGTTATGAAGAAATTGATGCGAAGTACCACCATAAGCGTTATTGTCAATTTTGTCAGAGATGAAGAAACGCATTAACACATTGGGTTAAAAAGAAGCTAATGAAAAGCACAGGGAGGGAAGGGAAAGTGATATACATTGTTTAGCAAACCGCGACACGGCTACATGATTATTGGGGAAGCCGTATTTTACTACCTCTTGGTCCGCCTTCTGCAATTCCGTCAAAATTTTCCACTATGTGGCACCAGCTTCGTCGGGGCTTAGCCGCATCACGCTTACATAAGCTTCTGTCACCCGATGGCGTTCAAATCGATGGGTGTTGCACAAGTGCGCGTGCGCAATGATCAACCTACAGCAATCCATTTGAAGTCAAAACTTAAAACGACGCTCAACACCGGATTTTGTTGCATCATCACTCCAGACTAGTAGACACTAGTGTCTAGTACTTAAAAATCAATTCCACATCGCTGTTGCGAGTCAGACCCTGAATTTTTTAGCCTCTGCGTCAGATGCCTGGCCTCTTGTGTTGTTTTGTCTGTTACCTGCTGCTCCATTGTTTTCAACTACTTAGCCACCTTCGAGCTCACCTTCACGGCCGTCGTTGGGTTTGTTGTGACGCTAGATGAAGTTATGGAATCGGCGCTTTTAAAAACACCAAAAGCTCTTTCAATAATGTTTCGAGTTGGTGGCGCAAGTTGTACAATTCTTGTAGTTCTGCGGGCTGCGATAATTAAGCATGACGAATGAGCAGTAGAAAAAAATATCTTGTTAATATCACTGAAGTGTATTTTACCGTTCGTGTGCATGCCTTCATTCACGAAGGTGATATCGACCTCCACAATATGGAGTCATTACTTCCATGGATAGTCGGTAACTAGCATCACCTATGTCATACAATCCTGGTGGGGTGATAAAATCTTTTCGTCTTGCGTCTGCCAGTACTGTCAAATCTGCTGTTGATCCTCATGTGACGTCATGTTGGGCCTGCAGCATACGCTCATCATGAACTTCGTGACCGTCTAACGAGTCCAGCATTAATGCCAGCTGCTTCGTAACTGAAAGGTTCTTCAATACATTTTATACGATATTGCGAGCTTGTTGTGGTGTCACCCGCCGTTCCAACGACCCTGGCAGATAATCAGGAACGTAATGCGGCCGAGCGTTTGAATCAGCCAGAACGTCGATTTTATCCAAGACCGTGCTGCCTTCTGCAATTGATCCTGCTCCAAAACAATCCAGCAAATATGGTATAGTTTGTTCGGTGTTGTTTTGGTCTTCTTCACGTGAGTTTACCATAACCAATCGTTCCGTATAGGTTTCAGAGCGTCTAATACGAGGTGTTCGGTCTGTTGCTGGGTCGTCACGCTGTGAAGGTAAGCTGGGACTTTCGTCAGATGAGACCAATACCACCGTCTCTGCAATACTCTCATTATCACTGTCATTACTTGATAGATGTGTGCGGCCACTTCGCGTTATACAATGGTCGTCATGTTGATTATGAATTTGCGGCAGATTTCGCCGTAAAAGTGGAGCGTCTATTCAAAAACACGTGAGAAGGACATATAAAAAAGGAGTTATATATTAAAATGTTGTGTCACACTACCTTCGTGGAGTAGGACATGTAGCGCTTCATTGAACATTGTCGAAGCCTTCGGCACCGCTACTGTAACAGGGTTACACGTACAAGTGGTTACACCACTTGTAACTCTAACAGTTCCGCTAACTGTTAGAGGTTGGAAACGGACCTCAGACCTTGGTGTGTGGAGCACATCAATGGAGACATGGGCGGGCCATATCATTGGATGGCTCGCGTGCATTTACGCGTGCAATTGGTAGAAAGTGACGTATTTTTACTAATCAGTGCTCTTAGAAGAAATCAGAGTTCTGTCAACCACACATTGACAGAACCTTTAAAAACAGATAGCAATCAGGTTTAGGAGGTCCATAATTGGCTTGTGCCAAATTCAATAACAGTTCTCATTTTACGGTATTTTGCAGTCTAAAATTTGTCATATTTAATTTAATTATACTTACGGACATAAGTTTAATTAATTTAAGTCTAACTATATGCACGCTTCCTCATACACGTAAGCGCACGTGTACGCCACCTAATAGGTCTTAGTAGACCCATCACAGCTATCGTTACCTGGGGAAGAACAAACTTCCAGCAAAGTGAGGGCGTGCCCACGCTTTTGTCATCTTTAGCTCGGGCCCCTGTGTCAGCATTATTGCTGGTAGAGGAGCCATGTCTGACACTGGCTATCAGAGTCGGAATTATCTGAGAGTAACGGTACTTGATGGTAATCTTTTAATAATATATTTCTTGTGGAATTATTCACGAAACCTAAGTTTGGTGGAAATATTGTCAGGGCGCTGAGCACCCTTATCGGTATTTTTTATGAAAAATAAGGGTGCACTAACGACTACGACTTCAAACTATGGTGGAACTGAAGAAATCGGCCAGGGTTAAAACCATTCATCCTACGGAATAGCGTATTGATGACATCGAAGAATTGATGCCTAAGGTTACCGATAGTCATACATACGGAAGCCCCCCTGTCCTATTACTTGCAAGTACAACCTGATCTCCCAGATGAAAAAGGAAATGTATAAAACGACTGCATCTGTGATAGGAATCAGATTAAATAATTGTATTTTTTTGTAAGTTTTCAAGGGTTTTTGGCGTTAACTTGTTCCAAGTGTGTCAAGATCGTATCACGCATACGTTTCTACAAAACGTCTTGTAGGTGGGTAAATACGGAGGATGGGGGGGGTCTCTCCGTCATCCTAGACCCACTGATGGGAGTATACTACACAACATGGGTTTCGAAAACAGCAGGGATTTCGCTGGCCAGCGCTATTTGAAGCTGAAATCGCCGAATGTAGTTGGAGCGCAACTCAAATACCGCTATTTGTTTTACTGATTAATGTTCGGTATTGGAACAGTGTCGTCTCTAGCTAGGGATGATGCACAGCAAATTTGTTCTTAGATGCGCAGCACGGTACTTAAGAGATCTAAAAACATCGACGTGCAATCCTGGATAAAGACCCACCGGTGCTGATGTACAGGCACTTCATATTTATTTTCCTCTTAATTTGGTATAACTGTTAATGAGCCACCACCAATTTTTCTATTCATTATAGCTACTCTTTCTAATAACCGAAAGTGTTCACGTTGTTTAAGACGACATTCTGCTTTGTAAAATACGAAAAAGTAGCATTATCGTTTAGACCCCATTTGGATCTCCACAATCATAAAATTGCGATTAGAGTGGTCGTTGTAGTTTTTTGGCAGCATGCTAATTTTTTTTTGCTTGCGTTTGGCACTTTATCAGAAAAAAAAAACATTTTTATAGCATCATTTTGTTTGTAACTAAACTGCAATATAGTGTGCCAAACACACTACACAACATCTATAGCTCAATTTTGTGTACCCATAAAACAGATCGCTTTTGGCACAAACGATGGAGGGTCCAAATGACAGCTGTGGTGAAGAGCTCGAGCAAGTCGCGCGCATCATTTCTCTCACTTCCAGATACTATTGCAGGTGTCACATCTGCAAAGACCCCATGTCCAACGTCTGAGCTCACTGGTGCAGCGTCGGTTACAAAGCTCGAGGAAAGAAATTTAACACAGATTTTTGAGAACCTTAGAATACCAAAGCGGTTTTATCGTGATCCCTGCGCGATTTTCGAAAACGCAGCACCGCTTTCACCGTGGAAAATAGTGCAAACAACTGAAAGAGTTGCCATTTTTCTCTGTTGTCCGTCCTGATATGCATCTAATAGAGAGCTTCAAGAGTGATTCCACCACAGTGGGGAAACGGTTCACAGGTAAGGAAAAATACGCTTTACACTGATATGCTGGTGAATTTAACTAGTGTTTCAATAGACAATTCCAAGCGGCTCTTGAGATTATATGTTCATTGGCACCCAGGTATCTAGTATAGCCAAAATCGCCTTTTACAGTGCTTGTACAAAACCCAAAGTTTGCCGACCAGTTCTCCAACTGTCGACTTGTCTTCGGTGGCATGCTTTTGTAAAAGATGAAGACGCGAAACACTATCGAGACCGTACTGGAGGGCTTAGTCAAATCGTGTTTGTCGCATGCATGTTTGATATGTACTTCATAGTAGCTGGTTGGGAAGGTACGCGTTTTCTCATTCAGCTGCCACGCCGTCGTATATGCGGTGGAGCGTTAGGACATGTACCGAAGACAGTGTGTCGGGGTTCATCAGATGATATGGCGTGTTCGCCTACCTTCAAAGCGCTCCTTGAGCTCATCGTAGTAAGGCAGCGGTGTTTTGCGGAAGTCGTCGCATTTAGGATACCCTAGCACCGTAAAGATTTGTCAGTTCTATGCATGATAGATATCTTCGATAATATAAAATTCAAATGCCATCTTCTAGGTGCTCTTACCGCAACGTAATAGTTTCACATATCGTCGTGAACCAGCATCGCATTGCGCTTAGCGTGTCGAAAATCGAACACACACGAGGGAAGCTGGAGTTTCGGTTAACCTTGATCAATTGCTTGCCTGTTCCGAAGTAGAGCTCGAACTGACTTACCTATCACTACTCTGAAAGATTCAACTCGTCCTCAGCTATAATTAACTCTTCTATGCCAGCTTGGGCACGTTCTGCGCGGCCCAGTGCAGTGGGCAAGGCTTGAAATACAATGCACCAGCCACTACACCGCCCCTTCAAGCCTTGACCACTCCGTGATGCCTTGAACACGCAAAGCCCAATCATGTTGCTTGAGTGTTGTTCGAATGTTGTTTGTATGTAAGAGTTGCAGTGAGCATCATTCTGAAGAACTTCAACTTGTACCTGTTGTAAATCCTGCAGAACGTGCAACATGCTGTAACAGACCATTTTCATTTGGTCGTTAAGCATAGTCACCGACCATCACTGGAATATCCTTCCACTGCGGCTGCAGCGGTTTCCATTAGTCTTTAATAGACTCCAGCCTTTTCCATGGCACGAGAAGCTTGTAGCCATTCTGGACAGCGCTACACTTGTGTTCTTTGAGCTCAGCGACAGCCAGTACAATCTCTTGGGATGCCACATGCTCAATATCTTCCTCAGTCACCTCGAAGTCCTGGACTTCTTAGATGCCACTGCCCAGAACAAACATTAACCACACACCCTTGCCCTCATTGGGTAACATATTGCAGTGTTCTGTGGTCTACCGATACCGTTAAAGTTTTGCTTGGATCAGAAAAGGTCATCGATATGACTAGTCAGCCTGACGTGATTGACAAGAAATAACGTGATCTGCGTGAGAGCATTCGTGAAATGTACAGCGTCGTAAAAAAAGGGCAAAACCTCGTTGCCCTTTTTTTTGTTCCTCTGAGTCTGTTGATCTCGTTCCTTCTCCACGACGCTGTACATTTCACGAATGCTCTCACGCAGATCACGTAATTTCTTGTCAATCACGTCAGGCTGACTAGTCATATCGATGACCTTTTCTGATCCAAGCAAAACTTTAACGGGCTCGGTATCGGTAGGCCACAGAACACTGCAATATGTTACCCAATGAGGGCAAGGGTGTGTGGTTAATGTTTGTTCTGGGCAGTGGCATCTAAGGAATCCAGTCTCTGATGTCCTTTTTGTACTCCAGTCACATCACTGAGTATTTGTATCACGTCCCGTTTGACACGCTCGGTGCTGTCGTTGATCCAAGGGCTTTATAACACAGTGCTGCTCGCTCTTTAGGCGCCTACTCACCTCGGCAACCATCTCGTTCTTGAAGTGGCTACCTTGGTCGCTGATCCAGATAGATGGAACACCGTACCTACTACGCCAGTCGAGAATGGCTTCTGCAGCCACTACAATTGAAGTAGTTACGCAAGATACCAGTTCACTGTAATGAGTAGCATCGTACTTCAACACCAGAAGATACCGGCAACTACCGAAAGAATCACCAACACTAAGGAAGTCCCAGTGCAAAGCGCCGTTACGCTCACAGCATCGGTACGTTTCGCTCCAGGGTTTCTGCACTACCTTACCATTCTTCACGCTGTGGCAGAGTAGACAGGAGGACAGGAATTTGTCCATTTAAAGCGTAAATTTTCCACATAGAAAGTTCTCTGCATTGATTCCATCGTCACCACACTTCCGTTGCCCTTGGGCTCCACAGTGAGCGAAAATTAGCAGTCGTTGCAATAAAGTAGCCGCATTATCAGGAATCCAGAGGCGCTGGTTGCGGTACCAGCCTGTGCCAGTCCCTACGGTAAGGACCTTTCCGGCACCGTGTTTTTGAATTGTTCTTGGACACTAACAATCCCATCAAGACACGAAAAGTTCGGGTCATCAAACGGACTAATGCTCTTAGCAGAACCAAAAGGTGGTGCTATGTTCTTGTTCTTTCAGAGATTACAGCGCGTCTGCCGTGTCAACAGGGTCCCATCTTCCCTCCCACTCGGTTGTCTTCTTGAGTCATTGGGGTCCTATCTGCCTCCCCTCGCCTGCGCTTCCTCATGTTCAGCTGAGTCTTGTGTTCCTCCCCTCTCGCGCGCTTTCGTAACATCATGGCTCTTAGAGCAACAGTGGTTTGGTGGTTGCCAGCCCACCTTGACACCATGTCCGCCCACGCATTCTTTGTTCCTTCAATATGCTCGATTTGATAGCGGTAGTCCGCCAGCTTGACCATCCACCGCAGCAATTTTCCTCTGATAAGCTTCTTCACCTCATTTCCCGGTACAAACACGTAAATTAGATTCCTGTGATCGCAGAATAATTGGAACCCTTCTGGTCGTGGGAGTAGGTACTGAGCTGGTCGCAAGCGCAAATTATCGGGTACGCTTCCGTTCCTTTAACAATTCAGTTGCGTTTTGATCCAGTAAATGTTTTACTAGGACACAATAATCACTCATGGTGTTGTTCAGCAACGGGTTTTTCAGCTAGCCATGCTCGTACTTGCGTCGCAATCTATCCATAGCCAACATCCGAGGCGTCAGTGATGAGGCACATCTCGGCGTCGGGGTATGGAAATGCTAAGACAGCAGAACTTTCTAGCTTGCGTTTGAGCTCGTTCAATGCTCACCGCTCGTCGTCCGTAAACTCCAACCCAATACCTGATGCCACTCGTTATGTACGTCGCTTCGCTGTTGATAACGCAGCACCAAGTTTCTTTTGTACAGGTTTAGCCACTATTACGAAATTGACCACAGTCTCGCGCATCCAATTTTCTGCGCAGAGAAACTGTTGCAACTCACCAGCGTTGGTCGGATATAGCAACGAAGTTAGTGGTTTAATTCAAGGATCATGTTTCACTCTGTGCCCATTGATGATCTTGCCGCACCATTTCACCTCAGGTTCATACAAACTCGAATTGGTGACGCTCAACTTAAATCCAAAGCCGTCTAGTAGCTCAAACAGTCTTCGAAGTTTATCAAGTAGGTAGTGACGTCGGTTGCATACGTCAGTCCACACGAGGAGACGCTGGTGCAGCAGCTCACGCAGGCAGTTTTCAATTGTCGCCTGGAAGAACAGCGCTGTATTGCAGCTTCCTTGTGGGACACGTCTCAGTGTGTAGACCTTTCGATCTGTTATGTAGGATAGAATGTCTTGACATGCTTCATCGAGAGCGATCTGCCAATACCCCTTGATGAAATCGAATAGGCCGAAGAACACGCAGTCACGCATAAACTCCAAGTCTACTTGAGGATTGGCTTCACCCCACAGTGAGGTGCAGTGGACAAGGGCTTGTAATACAATGCACCAGCCACTACAGCGTCCTATCCAAATCCTATTGCGGAAAGCATTTCTGAAACAATAGTATACTTCCCTTTGAGCTATAAACGGTCAATACAGATTAACGTTAATAATAACGAACGTCCCGTACGACGAACATCACATCCATTCCGTTTGCAGGCGGCTCTTTTCTGCTGCTTGGCCAGCTGAAGGTGAATTTTTCATTGATGTTCTTGGTAATCGCTGCCCACGCTTCTTTAAAACCTAAGTCGTAGCGTTCGCACTTGATCCGTCGTCGCATATACCAGGAAGCGTCTTTTGCCCTGCCCTATGAAGCACGAGGTCCAGGGCTCGACATACTGTTGCAAAAGAAGGCGTAGAGCATGGTATGCATGTTGGACGTTGGGGTTGCGTTCTGTAGCGTCAACAATAGCAAACAATCACCTCGATCGCTGGTTTCCTTCGGTATTCAAATTTCTTCTGGCGCGGTTCTCTTTGCGAAAAAGGAATTCTGGTCAGAGCAGAATTTTTCGGATTGCGATTACGGAGGTTTATTAATAGTATTATGGAGTATGTTTAGTTCCGCAATAATTAAAGCTCGGATTGTGCTTATAAAAATGCAATCGTGATAATTGCGTTTTGGTTGTGCGTTTGGAATCGATATGTCACAAGAATTTATCATTCGACCTAGAATCGCAATCTATCCCGATTTTTTATCGAGATACATACTAGAACCCAAACGGGCCCTTATGGTATGGTTATTTATAACAAATAAAACAAATGACGTCGTGAAGATAAAACAAGAAATGGGAGACTTCCAGTAACTCAACAAGGTAAAATTAGAAAAGGAAAAGCTACCCGTAAAATTGTCCTTCAAATCAACCGCACACTTGCCAAAATGTGGCATTCCGCATGTAGAGAGCAACTCATCTATTGTACCAATATACCGGTATTTTTACCCAATAGATAAGCCACCAGTTTCAATGACGCGCCAGCACCATAGAAACAGGGAAGATCAAGGCGCGGTGGTGCTGACATGCCCTGCAGTACAAGATCACTGCAGAGTCTGTTCATCAAAGGCTGGCTGTTCTAGTCCATCTAACGGGTGGGCAGATGAGAGCCGCAATTTCGCACGTTTACCCTAACCCTGCTTCCTCTGGCTACAACTCTAAACGAACGACCATCTATCGCTGGGCACGCAGCCGTGCCAACTTAGAGGATGTTCTAGCTGATTATAAGGTGAGCATAGGTAACCTTGAACACACGTGACGAAAAGACAGTGTGGGTAAAATGCAGCGAGGCGTCAAAGGAGCGTGCATCCGTTATGCGGCTTAGTGATTGCAACGGCGATCGTTGTATGCTGTTTGTCGTGTTTAAAGTAAAGCCATTAAGGAATTCAAAGGTTCAAAAAGGGTATTATCAAGGACGCAATGGTTTTGGTCGCCGAAACTAGAAGGACGTGTGGAGGAACCGAAAACATGCCGTTCTTGACGTTTATGGCAATTCAAGCTAACTAAAATTAATGAAATTTTATAGGCTGGTGGAATGAAACGCTATCCGTTGAATTTCTGAAGTATCACCTCGCTCCGGTACTCCACAAGAGCCAATATTACTTTTGTGGGATGATTTTAGCGGGCGTTGGACGGAAAAGGTCACATCGTATGCAATGACTATCAATTGTACTTCTAAAAGTTCCATCTCGTGCTACGCCTGTCTCACAGCCTGCAGACGTAGCGTGGAACTTACCACACAAGCGCCGACTAAGGAACTATTAGCACGAAGACATACGAGCCCAAACTAGATCCCCGCGAACGTAGGCAAGGTGTTCAAACTGAAGAAACCTGACCGTACAAAAAAATGTGGTTGAGTGTTTCAAGCGCGGAACCAGCTCTCAACAAGCACAATTTTCGAACGGTAAGCCCCAACTGCATCGCATCAGCCGACCTTATTGTAAACTTATAGAGACTACCTCTGCTTGAAGGTTCAACCGTTGGAGAAGAGCAGGACTTCGAGTTTAGAGACATCCAAGAGGAAGCAGTGGTATGAGTACATTTTGGTACAATTGCCCTTTTCTGGGTTGCACGTTTTATTTTGGGTATCCCTAAACCTATACAAGTGGGTTAGCTCTCTATATGCGAAATGCGGTACCACAAACAAATTGCTTCATCGGGTTCTTCATGGCTTACTTGTTAGCTTATAATAGTAGAACTTATTTAACGACTTAAATGTGACGGGTGAAAAACTACATCTCTTCCTGGAATAATGCGTCATTGGAAGACGTAAGCGCAAGAAAAGTGCTGCGAAACAAGCAGATAAAGTGGAGATGTTTGGCCGCACATCTGTTAAGCTTTACGTTGCAACCATGGTTGATCTGTGAAAATGACAAGCCGAGGTCGGAATCAATAGTTATCCTTCACCACGTAACCCTGCTGTGGCATCGCTGCTAAAATTATGTATACGTGACAAGAATGTGGAGATCTGTCCCCACGGGTTATTGGGTTTGTATTTATTTTGGCGTTGGCATGTGGATGGAGAGGGGTTTCCTGTCTTCACCTCCTCGGATCGCTGGTACCCATTGAACCTAAAAACGGGGAAAGATCCAGAGACGATGATGTCGTACAAAGTACATTACAGATGCACTGAAACGTGTTGGAATCCGCAGTAAGGCCAAAACACTTTTTGGTCGTGGGTCTGGATCTCGCGTGGCAGACCTATGTGGTGCAAACAAATCTCAAATTAGACGTTTAGATCGTTGAAAAACTGAAATCATGGAGAAGTGGTACCTTACATCACTTCCACGCCAAGCTATGCGTACGCTTACCAGCTTTGAGCCTTCCCGAGAGATTGTTTTTGTTGCACGCGCGTCTGTGGAACCTCCTAGTGTCTTACAGAGTAAGGTTTTTCATCAGGCTGAAAAGTGGCAACATGCAATCAACGATGGTAAAGCTGAAAAGTCCATTGCCACTGGGGTTTTCTAAAATTACCTCAATACCTTCGCAAGGATGTTCTACAGGATGCCGTCTTCTTACGAGATTTAACTCCACACCATGCCGTGTGGCGGTACGGAATTTTTTCCTTGGACGAATTCTTCAAATTTCAAGGTGAAGCTCGAAAAACTATATTTACGATGGAAACCCCGGTTGATCAGAGGTTGCACAAGGGCAATACCCATTTATAGGCCAAGCTGGATGGTGTACATCAAGACCTGAAAGCATCCATTGATCGTGTAAACAGTCGGTGCCATAGAAGAGTTTAACAATCGGTGCCATAGAAAGGAATATCGCTGACATATGTCGGACCTCGCTGGGAATTAGGCGGGATCGTGCAATCTAGAGAAGTCGTGCAAAGGTGAGGCAGTGAAAGTATGTTCATGCGAAAGCGAACGTGGCTGAAGCATACGAGAAGGAGCGGTTAAGGAATTACCCATGAATACATGTATTACATTTACATTAGCTGACTAGCTGAATACAATTAGTCTTCATTTCTCCAAGTCAAGCGCAAGTCAAACTGCTAACCCTTGAACCGCTTTGAGGAGGAACCGCTGTAACAGGGTTACACGTACAAGCGGTTACACCACTTGTAACTCTAACAGTTCCGCTAACTGTTAGAGGTTAGAAACTGACCTCAGGCCTTGGTGTGTGGAGAACACCAATGGCTACATGGGTGGGCCACATCATTGGATGGCTCACATGCATTTGCGCATGTAGAAAGCGACGTATTTCTACTAATCAGTGCTCTTAGAAGAAATCAGAGTTCTGTCAACTACACATTGACAGAACATGTAAAAACAGATAGCAATTAGATTTAGTAGGTCCATAACAAGGCCGTCCGGTGCATGGGAAGCTCTGGATTTGATGTTCTTTTACTTTTTTGTTTTAACAAGTCTAGGTAAATCTATGAAATTTTCGAATTCTTCAAGTCTAGATAAATCTAGAAATATTCGTTTTCTTCGATTGCTAGATATATTGCGACAGAGAAATAATATTGTTTGGGTTTCTCCTTCTTTTAGATGTTCTTCATAGCTGCTTGACATGGCGCGTAATTATTCGCTGAGGTTGGCCTTGACAAAACCGCGTGATTCTGGAATAGGATTAATATTTAGTATTATTTATCGCACTCCATAGAACTAGAATAGTGATCTGGGTACCCAGCGAATGTTGCGCAAGTATGGACCAACACTCTTTTGATGTGTATTGAGGCACAAGCAACATCGCATTTCGTCTTGTAATGATTGTATTATATTATAATATAATATGAAGTTTCCGCGTGCTATCATTTCAAAATTCAGACCTCCAGTCAGATTGCCATAACAACTCTGGTTTAAAATCCAGAGAATTGGCTAATCCCAAATTCAATAGCTGTTCTTATTTTACGGTATTTTGCAGTTATTGTGGTTTTCAGCCTTTTTGCCGCCCGTTTTGGCTCCATATATCGGATGGGCCCGACTTGCAAACCGGGCATCCGATAGGGGTAGGTGCATCTATCTCAGGGGGATAAATAGGATCGTTCATACAACAGCAGTGGAGGAATTGTGCTCACGGGGGCGGACTCCTCAGCGCACGGTCAAGAACCACCGGGTGGAGGATAGCGGGAACATGACGCGAAGAACAAGAAAAATAACAATAATAAGCCGGAGAATTGGAGAGCCCGACGGAGCAGACCAATAAACGTGCTATTAAGAGAGACGCTGCGTTGATGGCTGTGAATCTCTCGAGAACAGATACTGTGGTGTTTAACAGAGATGCCTGTTGCTTCCAGCTAACAGTAATTTCGCATATCGTACCTATCGTACAGACCATGAGCAGCCAACTGTCCCAGAAAGAAGGCCACGAACTCGCACACGTGGTTGTCTGCAATGGAGATGCAGCGTGTCGACGTTGATTCGTCTAGTGAATGCTAATGCAATGTTGTTTGTTGTGTATTGTATAGACTCATTTAAGGGGATACGAGCTGCGCCTCCGAGCACATTAATATGAACGGGCGTGTGCAGAGCTAACCACTCTGGCATTTTGTTCATTTGCTATTTATGTTCTACATTGAGAACGAACAACCGACAGCTACGTCCTCGTCATAGAACGTAAGAGACTTATGGTGGTGGCTTCTATTCTAATAATTCAACCCACTAAGAAGTCTTGCTTCTAGTACATCCACAAAAGCCTTCAAGAGTTTAATTTACTTCAACATTTGCGTTGTTGGTAACTCGTGCCTCTCGTTTCTTCGCTCTGTTAGTATGGATAACACGCCAGTTGCAGTATTTAAACCAAGGTGCGGAGACAGCGGAGACAGCACCATGGGATGTCGATGACTTCGGTTCTCCTGGTGACGGGCCTCCCCCACTACCGTCAAAGGGGGCTGCAATCTTGACCATTCGGGTTGGAGAACCATTAGGACGGGTACGTGGTGGATGGCGAAGTAATGTCGACTTTCATATTGGTGAAGGGTACGCGGTGTTTAAGGAAAAGTGCATCGCAAGATATGAAGCTCTAATAGCTGGACCAGAGGCACGCTTGCTCTGCCTGAAGATGTATCCATATACTTGAAGTGAACTAAGAACGACCCTCAGGCAAAGTAAGTTGAGTTGACGCCAGCAAATTTCCTGTCTACGTTGTAATACCGCTGGAAGCTGCTGATCGTTGACGACTGCCAACAACTCGGTGATTTTCGGTTTGAAGTTTTTCTGTATGTTCGGAGAGCTGTCCAACCAGACCAATTTCACCGCGCCGCAGCCCGTCGAATTGAGCAGGCACGTACGCAGTAGTGGGTTACGAGACTGCAAATTCTATTCCGTTTGGTGATATTACAGCGCAGCATCCCGACGGCGTAAATGCTAGGAGACCGGAGGCCTCTCCGTTCGAGATTCCAGCTGATAATACCACAGCACAGGCAATGGAATTGGGTTGGCAGCGCGAGTTGCTTCAGCTACAGGAGGAAGCTGCACGAGGCGCATCTCAAACAGCTTTAGTTAAGGTAAGACTGGGTGTGAATATTTTGTCGCTTCGCCGACCAATAGGTTTACCCGACCACGACATTTTTTCCCCGGGGCATATACCACGAGTTTGCGCCTGAACAACCGACTAACGGTAGGATGGACGATGATGACCACGCCGAAGACGAACCGATGTGATAACTACAGATACGAACCTGTTGCTACAGAAAACCACAGTATATTCAACCAATATATCTTTACGGTATAGAACCACTTGTGTGCATTAACTCGTCGAACGTTTGCTGTCGTATCCCGGTGTCCATGTAGCCGCAGTGTTGTAAGGTCCCGAAGCATTCTTTATCCTCGTGGCGTGTACAAGCACGCCAAACAAGTTCCAAGACTCGTTCCGGATACAAACGAAAGCCTAGATTGGCATGCTTCTGTAACCAACGCTTTTGGTGCCCAAAGCCAGGTTCTATAGGATTTAGTTGTGGGCAGTATGGCGACAGGAAAATCAGTCGAGTGCCACACTGGTGAATTGCGTCTTGTAACTCAAGATACATATGGATCTTGGCATTATCTCCATAATAACAATAGAACGAGGTAATGACCACGAGTTCAGGTGTGGGATGATGTTCTTCACAAATGCTGCGTGAAACCCGTGAACGTCCTCTCAGTCGACTCCCAGGCAAAAAAAAACTTGCACATCAAGTGCAGCCAAAATTGAAAGTCTTTTGCCTCATCGAAATGGAAGCTTGACGACTGCACGAGTGTTTGTCTTCGACCAGCCATATCGCCGCTCAGCATGAATCCCATCTTTCCCTGTCTCATCCAAAAAACGAGTTGCTCAGCAAACCAAAAAATAGGGAGCGACTTTGAACGGTAAGCTTCAATTCCTGCCGGTACCGTTTCTCGAGCTGCCTTCGAAAGAACTTTTTGGCCGAGATTAAGATTAAAGTTGAGGACTCTGCAAATTGTTACTGTCGAGATCGTCGTAATATCTGGATAGTTCTTGATAACAAACTCGCGGGGCTCTTCAATGTAGACACTCGGGGTGTTTACGTAGGTTTCTACAACAAATAAAACTTCAGGGGGCCATCGCGCAGTGGTCTGGCGAAGTTGGTCCTCGTTGGCAACGCCCTTTTTCATGCAAAGAGCGTACCAGCGTCGAATTGTTCGCTGCTTAGGGCCGAACAGTTCGGACACGTAGGCAGTTAATATGTTGTAGACGTGCATGATAGCTACAGCACGCCACCGAACGTCATCGCTGTAAGTCATCGAGAAACTGTCAACGTACAAATGACCTGAACGATAAATGTCTGCTGGTTGAACGCAAGCCACTCCGTTTTGCCGTTGAAAAGTGGCAAAAGTGACAGTTGCGCTCTAAAGCTGAGCTCCATTCCCTTTACAAACTCTAATAACATATCATTTCTAAGCTTGTATGTTCGCCAATCCGAGACCGTTTGCTATATCCGGCTCCTATATCGAGATCGAAGGCGTCTGATTTGTGCAACTGGATGAAAACCGCAATAGTATTGTTTATATTTGATTTAATTAGATTTACGGACGTAAGTTTAATTAAATTAAGTCTAATCTATTGCACGTTTCCTCATACACGTAAGCGCACGTGCACGCCACCTAATAGGTCTTTGTAGACCCATTACAACCGCTGTACTTCAGGTCAAGCCGGTTTCGAATCCAGCTTACAGCGCCGCAACATTTCCTAGTTGGAGCTCAACTGTCACATCTGAGGGGCGTAGTGATCAACTCCCAACGTAATATTATATAATGCATAGAGGTTTGGAGACTGCAAAAGAGCTTTGACAATAATGGAGTGCTGATGTTGACGGGGGTACATCCGTAAGAGAGCCAGAAGAACGCTACGGGACGAAGTGGTGCGACGCAGATGAATGATGATTTTTCAATCGTCGTAGATTAATTCTCAACTTTGTTCAGCGATTATCTCGCGACGACCAGAGCGATACCGGTGTAAAGACAAACGTAGCAACCCAGTTGGCTATACACTACGTGGATGATAGCCGTAAAATGCGAAGAAAGACGCTCAATTGGCTTTCCCAATGTTGCTCTAATTTACGATGAAATGAAGAGCCGCCTGGTTGCACGGATCTCGCTGGTACCCAATCGTGGGTTAATCAACGCGGACAACCTCTGTAATGGCCAGGATCGCTTTGACTATGTGGTATCGTTATGAATAGTCCGAACTCACAAGGACAAATCACCCCATTTACCCGAGGCAATTCGCGGTAAATTTAATAATCCAACGCAGTTTTCGTCAATGAAATATCCGCTTCTAAGATGTTCAAATCTGATGGGGAGACGTGCACAATCCGAGAATTTCTGCTCTCATAAAGATCTGCCCACTAGAAAAGCGTCATCTTTTGGAATTCGTTTTCTTAAAAACCGATGCGGAACACTTGTGTCAACTTTGTCCACATTGACATTTTTCGAAAACGCTTTTTCCAGAATTGCTAGATTCGTCACTCTCCATACCTCCACCACTTGAAAGTTCTGCATCGCTGTTACTGTCAACATCAATGGCTTCAATCACATTTAGATCTTCTTCAGCACTAACACCACGGGCAACTTCACCGAACAAATTTGATACTGAAGAGGGGGGGGGGCTACTCTGAGTAGCGACAGGAGGGGTCCTTAACGCTTGCGTCTGTGAGCAGGTTCAATTTCATCAGGGGATGATGCTCGAACCGGGGCCTTTAGAGCTACAGTTGCATAGCTCACTGCTGTAGTCATCGTCAATTGATGCTGTACTGCAGGATTAACCAGGGTAGTATTTCCAAGCAGATCTTGTAAAATCTCTTCCCGCTTCATCCAATACAATTTCTTCAAATGCTTTGTTGTCTTGGCCGTATAATAATGTTCTCCAGTACGCCAAAGCCTTCAAAGACGGGGTCCCACCTCCAGCCAAATACGAGGAAATATAATAATCACACGTAGAAATCTGGCCAATACAATAACCCATTTCCCACAATACGCACGGATAGTGCAGACAAGGTGGCCTTTCTCGGCTGCGCCTGTGCGCGTACAGACACTTGTGACGCTGTTGCGTCACCATGCAAGCGAAATGCAATGTTACTTGAATGTGGACGTGTGGTTCGGGCAACAACCGCCATAAGTGCTCCACACCACATCACTACCCTTTTTTTAAGGCTGGCAGGCACCTACAGCTACCGCTGGTTGCGCGTCCAGCACACGCACGCTAACGATGGTGGGGCTCAGCGCTTCAGAGCTCCAACCGGAGACCCTAAGCGCAGGGGATAGACTCTAGTTTTTTTGTCGCGCATTCGTGGCTCGTGACGAGCGAGGACACCGCGTTGGCGTGGTAACGAGAGTTGATGCCACAGAAGGCGTCGAGTATCCGGTCTCTGTCGATACGGAAGACGCTCTACCTAGGCCAAGCGTGTGGGAGACCAGTTTGGCAACGAATTCTCCCCAGAAGACACTAAGTGGCGAAAGCTACGGACGTTTCATCTGACCTCAGGGTCATTTTCGGCTCCGTCTCGGTCCAACGCGCTGAATATGGCCCTTCAAGGCGCAGTGCAGACTTCTATCGAAGCCACTTACGAGGCACTTTGTCATATGCGCGAGGAAATTGTTTCCAAGAGCTCTCATTCAGGAAGGTCCAGTTCGGAAGAGCCTGAACCCGATTTGGTTATTTTGGCGGGGTCCAGCGCTACGGATATCGACGTAACGGAGGCAACAGACCTGCAATCGCCAAGTACACTAACCAAACAATCAAGTCAGCGTGAGGAAATGTCCAAACGATTGTCACTTAGCCAGATTATTAACTTAGTGTCCTCGGATGACGAAGCGGCTATGAGCGACACGGCTACAATCACTGACGACAAGGTTGCGGAGGCACTGGCCTACGCCAAAACCGTACCAACACGATACCAACGGCGCAAGATGCGACACCAGCGGAAGTCTCGTGTTGTGGACTGGAACGAGCCGAGATCGCGGGCGAGGCGCAATTTGGCGAAATGTGCGATTACAAGGAGCGGTACTCAGATTTACCACGCGAAAGCTTTAAAAGCCGCCCAGAATCAGGGTTTCTTGCGGAAACCAGGCGTCAGAGAGCGCTTAATTTGCCTAAGAGCTAGGCATGATTCATTTCCGACGCCTACAGCCAAACCTTCGACTCCTACGCTTACAGAGGTGCCGTGGTCCAAGGAAATTAAGAGGATCGAAACGTGCATAACGAACGGTGTGAAATTTCAAGACATTGGAGGTGTACACAAGTGTGGCTGTACTGTGGATTGATTCATGGACGAGTGCAACAATGCTTTGATGGAAATCTTTTGCACTCCTACCTGCTGCAGCTTGGGCGCGAGATGCAGTAACGCTCCAGGATACCTGAAAACTCTAAAACTGTTCGATACACATGTGTACACGACAAGCAACCTCGACGTAGGAGACGTACTCGGGGAATACTGCGGAGCTTACCGAGTTCCCAGCTATCGTGGAGGGTCAAGCTAAGCAAGCTGTAAAGCAGAGCAGCGGGTACACTCTACTCTACAACGCGAGATCCAAAGCCCGCAAATATGTCTACGTTGATGCATTGCGCTGCGGTAGCATTATTCGGCTCATCAGTCACGCCTGCGACCCTAACGCAGCTTTTGTCGAGCAGCAGAATCGTTCAAGGGGGTTGATTTTATTTTGGATCGTATACCGATCGGATCGAATCTACGATCAGGATGTGTGATCTGAAAATGAACGGATACACGTAGTACAAAGAAATTAGGAAGGAATTGGGTGCTGTATGGAGACTGGCTGGTACAACTAGTGGAGGCCTGAACTGGAGTCGAACGTGGGCATTTTCGCTTCATCTACTTCGCTGTCGATATCAGATGGTATATCGATAGGCTCAGGAAGCTAGATTAGCTCGCGTTCAACTCTACGAACCCGGCCACGAGGAACATCAGCTACTCTGCGTATGTACTCGGCAGATATCGTCTTGATGACTGTCACAAACACTGCCATCGATGGATGTGGTGTAGGAAACCTGCTGTTCAGCTCCCGATTGAACCTCTCTAATGGATTGTTTGTTCGAGCCACCAGCTCGTTGTCGAGCCCAAACACGTTCCAGACGTCGATAGTGTACTCCTTAAGCCACGTCCGATCAAAGTACCCCCAAAATTCGACCCATTTCTCCTTGGAGTACTCTTCCCACTGGCCTTGCAGCGCATCTTAATCTCTCGCTTCACCCACTTGATGCCGTTTTCAACTTGTCCGTGATCAATGACGGTCAGTACGTCTAGCACGCTACGGGTCATCGCGATTGTGCACTCACATTCAGGAACTGCGTAGCGCTTCATCGCGCGACGTAGAGCTTGTTTCATGTGAAACAAGCAACCTAACACTAAAGCGTTAGGAAATTGAGTTTGTAACGCGCTCATCAGTGCCGATTCAAAGTCGCACACAATCTCAGCGGGCACAATTTGCTGATCTGTCGCCTGGATGACAAGGGGACCATATCCCAGTAAGCGTCGCCGCTTCTTGACGTACTCAATACGTAAAACACTGGAACGAATACTCCGGAGGCACGGTCATGTACCGTGAAAATAACACACTGAGCGTATCCTTGGGGGACACAGCGAAATGTACCATCGACGAATACCGTAGTTCCATGGTAGCGCAGTACTAGAGACGGATGAGCCCATCCCAATATACGCGTTGGCTTCGTTGCATCTTCACGGTTCACAGTAGTGTAGTGATACTGAAAAAAGAAACACTTTCGCCAAGAGCGAGAGAGAGCGGTGGAATCACTATCGAACCATGTACATTCCCCGAGTAATGCTGGTGTCTCGCATGGTGTATACGACGGATGACTTGGCTCTCTGATAAACCACGGATGACATCAGAGTTGTCAGCAGCGTAGAATTGGGTACGCAGCTCTTCCCAGACTTGGCGTGCTGACCACGCTACATGTTCAATCGCCAAGAGATCTGCCTGAGGTTTCATTTCATCCCTTCTGTCTATAATGGAGCTCACCGGAGTGTTATCGCTGCAAGTATGCACCCCAACGCCAATGTAGCCCATAGCAGAAATCCGGTACTCCAGCTTTGCTGAACAACCCATTCGAAACTTCGAGCAGCGATAAACTATCTTGCGTTGCGACAGCCACGAGCGTGTATATTTGTGACCCTTGTAGTGGCACGTTGTCCTCTCCACACGCCCAAGATGCGTAGCCTCTGCTGCAACTGCGCTGGTGTTCGCCATGTCCGTTTGCTCGCCGGCGCTGGTGTTCGCCATGTCCGCATGCTCGCCAGAGCTGGTGTTCGCCACGTCCGTATGCTCGCCAGCGCGCCATTCCCAGGCTCCTCTAGCGGGACGCCCTCCACCCAAGCTCGTCTCACTCTGCAGGATTGCTCCCCCTGCATCCTCGGCCCCCTTGCTGACACCGCTCTGCGGCGTAAATACACCTTCGGTCTCCTCTTGGTGACCCACTTCAGCACCTTTAAGCATCTTTCCAACTGAAGATATGTAGCACAGCGTTTCCCAACCACTGCTTTTCAGATCCTGTATCCGATCATCGGCCGCACAATCATCCGGTCGTAGACCAGATCCGATCGGTATACGGTCCAAATTAGAGCTAACCTTCAAGGGTGATGGTTATGGTGAAGATGATTAAAGACGTTCAGGTTGGGGAAGAGATTACTGTGAACTACGGCGACGGCGGCTAATTTAAGTGCGCATGCAACGATGGCTGGCACGCGAATGCGGAGCAGGAAGAAAAAAACGAAGACAACCTTTAGTTTCACTAAAAAAAAAAGTAGTCGCTTATCTCGCAATACATACCGTAAGTTTGAGTTCAGCGCCTTCAATAATCGTTACTTCAGCCGTACAGACGTCACTCGTGGTCTACATTGAGTTGCTTGACGCGAGGGTTTGTAGAAATTATTGAATCATACTGAGTAATTACGTAAAATAGATAATGGAAGAAAGAAAATATAGCACCACACACTTCCAAAAGCGAGTAGGTTGTTTTCGTTTGGGGTAATACTACGTGTGGTGGATCAGGGACACAATACATGTGCGGGTTCTGTCTAGTGAATTGTTTTACCTCCGCACTCATGACAAATGTCCGTCAGTCATGACAAATGTCCGAGATTTTTCAAAATGGAGATCCAAATGACGCCCCTCATATTCAAAAATTGCCATCTAGACCTTCTTGTAAGTCTCATAAGGTAAAGTGGGTGGGGATACCTGTGTATTAGCGGGTTATACCCAATACTTGATTTGTCGTGTAATAATATGGTTTAAGTCGCATATATACTAACAACTCTTAAACGCCTACAAGTCCAAAATTAGGTAAAACCCTCGCATGTATTACGTGCACTTTGTTGTGGCCTACGTGTTCGTTACCCAAACACTGACAACGAGGCCGTATTGCCGGTGGTGGAGTTATTGTCGGTGGTGGAGTTATTGCAAGCTGAAGGCTGGACCAGCCTCTCCCGGCGGCCAGATATTGCAACGGTGGCAGTACTAATACGTTTTCTTTTCAGTCTGCTGACAAGAATGTCGCGACCACTGCTGTCGACGTAAGCAGTGACACGTAGAGCGAAAAGAATGTGGACACACGTTCCGAACGCAAAACAATAATCACATGGGCACCATTGACGCTCCACATCGACCTCCCATCCGCCCCACGGCTCGTTTTCGACCTCTTTGCGGGCATAGTTAGCTCCCATTTGAGCGAACACTGCAGTTCCTTCCTCGCTACGTTTGTTGGGGCCACAACATTGCGTGGTGCTGTCAGACGGATGATGTGCAGAACAGGGTAGGCCCCAGCCGCAATTGTCGGTAGTTGTCTCGATGCATGCCACAGAGGCACAGGCGAGCAGGTGATACCGCATCTTGTGGTCGTCGCTGGCACAAAGCGTACAAACCATAGTCTTGCTCTTCACAATGTCGAATGATTTTAAAGTCTACAGCAGGGCGTCGGCAGCGGGGGCGTCGATGTCGACGGC
This sequence comes from Phytophthora capsici, assembly GCA_030324255.1. NCBI lineage: Eukaryota > Oomycota > Peronosporomycetes > Peronosporales > Peronosporaceae > Phytophthora > Phytophthora capsici. The sequence goes on along the minus strand of CM059357.1, from coordinate 1,567,778 downwards.
TTTCTCTTCCCACGAAAGACGTCTCGGCATGGTCGCTCGGGTGGATCCGGAGAATGGCGTTCGGCGCCTTAGAAAATGGTGAGAGCCACCTCTCCAAACAGTGGGTGCTGATTGGCTCAATACAACCTTACCCGCACCTCGTTTGCGCGCTTCCCGTGGCGTGCAGCGCCGAGTAGAGACTAAGCAACTTATTGTGTTTCAACAGCACTTTGCGGTGAAGCAGGGATTGTACGGTGCCTACAAGTTTTTGCTGTGCCATGATTGTACTGCTGTGTGTCAGTAAGGTTCCCTCGCCAAATACAGTGAGTGGTGGTCACTCCTCGGCTTCGGGTGGTGACCATTGCGATGAAGGAAGTAGTCGTAACACTGTTAAGTGCAGGGACGGAAGTCCAGCAGGGAAAAGGCCTTGGTGCTGCTGCTGCTGCTGCTGCTGCTGCTGCGCGCGGCGCAAGTCGACGAGTGAGCAGCAGCACCTCGGCAAAAAAAACCGTGTAGTGTATTGTAGATTAGCAGTAGGATTGGATGTAGGATTGGCTGGCGGCCCGCCAGCCAGTGATCGGTAGGATGTTCAGGTTCTGGACATGAGCATCATGTCCTTGGTGCACCTGCGCAGCAGGTGGAGCTGAGGCGCGGCCCCGGCTCTTCTTCTGACATACAAGGACGATAACCCCTCATTCGCACCTTAAATTTGAGGTTGGCAGGTTTAGGATTTGAGTGTTAAGTTTCTCAGAGACTCATAAGTTGCGGTTACGTTGCTGAAATGTTGCTTTGGTCGGGAGCTTTGACCTCTTGCATTACCTATTATTATTAGTTGTTGGGTTTTTTACTATGCCGGTACGTCGTAAGTTACGACTTGGTTATGGTGTAACTTATAATGTCGGGATTGGACCGAATCGTGAGTCTCTGACTAATAGCTTTTGTTCAATTGATGTTTCAGTTCGTTTTGGGTGAGGTTGCTCTAGGTATCCGTTAAACGCCGTTGTAAATGTGGGCGGTTTTGTTCCGGCTGAGGTCAATCGCCAGTTATGAAACGTACGAGTATTTCCAGTAATGCTGGAACCAGCACGCGCTCCTTCAGGGAGTTCTTTAACTTCATGTCTTTCATTTTTAAATTTGCAGCACGTTGAACGATCCCCATCTTTCTCAATTTTCAATCGGCCACTATGGAATTAGTTGTCCATGCATGTGGGACTGCTACTGGAAGCGACCTCCACTCACCCCGTCATCGGTTCATGGGAAATCGTTGGCTAGACGCTGAACGTCGTGTCGACATGGAGGAGCCTCTCAAGGGTTTTATAGCAACAGAAATGCGTTCCACCCCATGGCTCGGCTGGCTGTTCGTGTACGCGCTCGTGCAGTTCTATTTCTCTGTCAGTCGGTGCCTCGCTCTGAAAGCCCTCGTGACAATGTACGGGAACCCCGAGGATTGCACGAGTGCTGTGAAGTTTTCAGCTCTGAGTCTTGGATTTTTAGAGGATTTTATCTGCACCACCTACTTCGCGACGATGTTGTGGATATTTGATACTTTCAAAAAGTACGTGACGAGATGCATGGGCGCCACAAGTAACGTGACGACAATTGTAGCACACATTGTCACCTTTACAGTCTCCTGGCTCCTGTTCTTAGCCATGATGGCTCCGTTTGTAGCTGACATGATGCTCGTGGTGTACCGCGACATGAGATTTTCTTTTGGTCTTCTGTCCGCTTTAATCCGAGAACGGAAGCATCTGAAAGACGCTCCGATATCAAATGACGAGATCCAAACAGTGTACGTGACGGCAATGTATCTCGTAGTCATTGCTGCTCTGTTTGCAATGGTACGAACAAAAGCTAGCTGGGCAAGCTTAGCTCATTGGAACCCGACGCACATTATACCGAGCGTTGTGAGTTTTGCTTCCGTTCAAGCAATGGAAAAATCGTCAACGAAAACGAGTCTACGGGGAGTGAAACACGCGCTGGAAGATGGCAAAGGCGAGAATAACCTACACGAAATACGGAGTCACTGTAACTACAAATGTTCCCAAGCTTTACGTGTAGCGATTGCGGTAGTGGGGCTTGTGGCGCTGCCCAAAATTGTGATTGCTATTCGGTGTGCGTCTTCAGCTCTGGTTGCTTACGCAGCTCTGAACGTGACACTGAATGAGTTCCTCTTTCATGCTTTTGAGCCTGCCCCCCTTGCCACGGAGCTAGCAAATCTCATGCCATGGATAAAATTCATCGATCCCTCGGAGGAACATGAGCTTTTCGGTGACTACACACTCTACCGGCGTACAACAGGATTCAAAGGAGAGCTCGCCTTTAACGTTAGTGTTGATAACGACAACCCGCCGAATGCTCTCGTGATTGGAGTGGAGTCTTTTCGATATCGAGATTCACGGTATTTAGTTGGAGAAGAAGACCCAAGTAACTTGTTTAAGGGCACAAACCTCACTATTACTCCAAATTTCGACCGATGGGCGAAGCGCGGAGTTGCTTTGCGCAATATTTGGTCCAGTATCCCAACAAGCCGATCGCTGGAGAGTGTCCTCTTCGCCCAAGTTCCCTACCACAGCGACGTGCAGAGTGGAATTACTGGAGGAAGGGAGGCCACGAAGCTTTCAGGACTACCACAACTATTCTCCAGTAAGGGATACGAGACCTACTTCACAACTGGATCTGCGATTGATCTGGACAATTGGGACGTCTTTCTTCCCTCTCATGGCTATGAATTTGTGTGGGAGGGGTGGAAAATGAAGCAATTGGCTGAAGAGAACCTCAACATCAGCCAGTCGGATTGGGAGGGCGACGAGCATCGAGGATTGAACTGGGGGGTGCATGATGACTTGAGTTTCCAGTTTCTGGGCGATCTTCTAGTAACGAAAAAAAAATGAAAAGGTGGAGAAGCTGGCTCAAGGGGAGCCGAGCAAGCCATTGTTCGTCACACATTATACAATTTCGAGTCATGAGCCTTACGATTCCTGGCCAAAGTGGTACGAAGAATCTGAAAAACCAGATTTATCAGCAATGTACGAAGGAGAGGAGCATGCAGACCGGATCGAAAGATACATGAAAGTTAGATCTTTTTGCGATTTGGAGCTGGGCAAGTTTATGGATCGGATGGAGGAAGAAGGTGTCCTGAATGACACTATCGTTGTAATAGTCGGAGACCACGGTCAAGCACCAGAGATTGACAACTATCGCATACATGAGGAATCGGTGACGAGAGTGCCAGCAGCTATCATTGCGGAAGGAAGGCTAGGTGACGCTGTGGGGCTTGTGATCGACGATGCAGCTGAGCAGTACGACATTCTCAACACATTGGCCGATATCACTGGCTTGCCCGAAGGAGGATTTCCACAAAACGGCGTTGGTCGTTCATTAAAACGTAAAATTCCTTTCGGTGATCGGGTCGTCTTCAGCAATGATCCTATGCGCAAGATGGCGATTGTACGTGGTCATGAACGCCTTCGCTACGACGCTGTAACGGAGACAATGACGCTTCACAATACGGAGCAGGACTATTTCATGACTGCGGACCTATTTCCTTTACTGAATCCGGAGGAGCGTGCTCAATGGGAAGCGTTTCGAGAGGATGGACGTCGAATTACTGAGTACTACAAGAAGCGATGGGATGACAACTGCTTGCTCGTTGCCAAATGCTGATTGATTGTAGTTTTACACTTTAGATTCGGCATGTACGGATTTGAGCTAACTTCCTACATATATCAAACACTTGCACAAAACACTGCGAGACCTTGCAACGTTAGAGTATCTACTGCAGGCTACTTCAGCAGTCGAATCGTACCTATAAAATCACTTCTTCCGGATCGCGAGTTCTGTACCGATTTTACTTGTTGAATACCCAAAGAGGAAGTTTCAATGCAACCGCTGTTGGGGGCCTTGAACGGATTAATCAAACAGAAAGCTAGCCAACGGACATGCATCATCTCTGGTTGAGATCGCGAAATTGCTGTTAAACTGTCCGTTTCTGGAGCTAAACAAATTTGTTTCTGGCTGATCTCCTCTTTCGGTCGTTAAGCGTAAACTTCCGTTTCTGCTCGTATCCGGTAGACGCTACAGGATCTCAGGTTAACCGTCAGTTCTAGCTCATCCCTTCGCTTAACTGCAAGGTGTTTGTACCATTGGTTTATGTTTATCTTGTCGGCGCTTTACCAGGGGATGCTTGCCGTGAAAAACTCTTCAAGAGAAGATCATGAAAGAGGGAGCACAAGAAAACGTCGACAAAGACTACCCATTTGAAGAGGTCGTGTATACCATCGCCTTGTAACCCATGCCGTTCCAATACAAACGTCAACGCTTTTAAGTGAAACGACCTGAGGACTTCAACCACTTCCACGCTACTTTTACTACTTACCAAGCAAACACTATTGCGTTTACCATTTCCCAGTGTCAAACTGTCCTTGATCCTCCCTCCGTTTCGAATGGTAGGACTGAGCTAGACCCTTTGTTGCAAGGCGCTTCCACCGAAATATCGTAATAAATTGCATTTCCCAGTACAGAGAGTTTCCTTGGCAACACAAATCAAGCATAAGTTAAAAGTACCAATCTTACCGCCGATTCCTATCTACAGAATCACTTCTTTCGCTGATCACACTGTCGGCGGGTTCTGCACCGACGTGGCCACACTCAATCCCATGGGTGGCAACGAGAACGTAACAGCCTTCTCCCTCAGCTTCTTGCTTACTCTGTTGCCCACCTTCTTTACTGCTTGAGCTCGTCCAAAGAGGGCCTTGGGCACTGCCACAGCCGCTGCAGTAGCTCTCAATTTCTTCGGTCTCCCTCCTTCCTGCTTCGAGGATTCTGGCACAGACGTCTGCAGTACCATGTGCAGGGCCTTAAATTGTGTCTCGAAGAAAACTTCGAGCTCATCCGGCGCCAATCCGAGCGCCTTGTGCTGTGGTTCACCCCAATAGTTGCGTTGCCAGGCGTGGATAGCATTACCCCAAGCTTTACGCTCCCCCCACGTGGGTGCGCTCATCACCAGCAGTACGGGCGTCCCGTAGACCAACACTCTTCCATCTCTGATTCTGGACCGTTGTAGTCTGACGGAGAAGCTGTAGGGGCATCCGCGACCGTCGACGTCTGGAATTCCGCGCACTTTAAGTCTCGAACGGGAGAGAATGACCTCCCTGACCATCACTCCGCGGTCTCTCTTGGTGTAGAACTGCAGCTTCCCTTCACCCAACACACAGTAGTAGATGTGGCTACGACGGCCCTCGTCATGCAGCAGCAGGAAGCCCTCCTTGGACATGGCAACAACTTCTGGCTATTATTTTTCTGATACAACTTTTGGGATGGTAGGTGTATACTGGAGGCGAAATTACTTATAAGACTTGGGTTCAGTATGCAACATCTCAGTGATCATTTCCACCCAATCAGAAAGCGACTACGAATTGAGGAGGATCATGACGAAGACGACGGGGCTCGTAGTGCTGCTGACCTTCATTACCACGGCCCATGCGCTGTATTTCAACGTACAGAAGGAGGTACACTGTGTGTATTGTGGAAAGGTATTTGGATGGGTCATTTACGGAGTTTGGCCTACGCAGGGTCATCGCTGTTTCTTGGTAGATGTGCCAAAGGAGACGACGTTCCGAGCTGAATATGAATCTCCAGACACAACAGACGTCATGGTCAGTGGACGAAAATATAATTATATTGTACAAGTGCTGATTGGAGACGTTGTGAGTGTAGAAGACGGTCGTTGCGTTCTACGCGCCGGATCATAGCAAGGGTAACGATGAGAAGACTCTTGTGAAGAAGGAGCCGACCACTGAGAAGGTGAGTTGCTATAGATGCCGGTATGTAGGTAATATATGTGGGTGGTACTGACTCGTTGATGATGCTGGCTTGATAGGGGACGATTTCGTTCACGGCGCAAGTGAACGGGCCTCATTGGGTCTGCGTCGCTCTGGACTCAACGAACTATGCACTACCAGACGACGCGTCGATGGTGAGGGATTTATAATTTGGTTTTAAAGATCTATGAGTTTACCATGAGCTTGTATTCATTTCGTGTGCTGCTTGTTGCAGAGATTTGCGTTGAAGCTGGGCATGGGTACAAGCCAAGAGGAGTACCAAAACTTAGCCAAGAAGAACCAAATGGATGACCTTCACCTTGAAATCGTCAAGCTTAGAGATCGCGTTTCTGCTATCCAGCGCAACCAGGACTATGCCAAGGTTGAACTATGGCGGATTTTGCTGCGGAGTATTGTATTTAACTAAAGTGGGTGGCATTTTGTGGCTGCTTCTTTTATAGGAAAAGAGCTTGGCGCTTCAGTCATCGATTGAGAGCAGCAACCAGCGCGCTGCCTGGGTATCTTCATTGCAGGTATGTTGTGTTTATCTTTCAAGAAATTCGTGGGTTTAAGGTGCTAAATTGGCATTCTTTCAATAGATTCTTGTCTTGCTGATCACAGCCTTTTACCAGGTCAAGCATCTTCAGACATACTTTCAGAAGAAGAAATTGGTCTAAAGAAGGCATTTTTACTGCTAATCGTTGTGGCTTGAAGGACGGTTTTCGTCATCAATACAACTGTAATAACGTTTTGCTAGCGTAAAGTAATTACTCCTGAACCATACATGCACGTTGTAGTTTGGATGTCTATGCACTACCTATATGTTGCTCCGAGTGTCCCCGTAAGGACAAGCAAATACTTCGAAGTAGCTGTTATGTGGCTACTACGAACGTTAACTTTCAAGTTTACTGGAATAGTAGTCCAGTATCAACCGCAGTTGTTACACCACAACCAACACCGACACCGGCAATAGTTGTGACACCATAACCAACCGCCACACCAGCGGTGTCTGATGCCGACACAATGCCAACATTGAATGGTAATTAGCGTGGTAAGAAGTGAAAATTCTTTGTGGAATGGTGTCACTTCCGGGTGAAGATTAAATCGCACATCTTTTCATACACATTCTGCACTTGATGCAGATTAGAGTGGGGATGGCTACCAAAACTAGAGAATAACAGTTAGAAAAAGGGAAAAAAAATAGCGAGTGGAGATTCACAGTTGAGTTTTCAGCACCACCTTAAGCCTCTCTATCAACCGTTTTAGCAGCTGCATCTCTCTGTCTCTCCTGTTGAAGAGCCAATTGCATGGCGTTATGAATCATCCGGCAGTCCGTCGTGTACGGGATCGAGTAGTCCACGAACGAGCCTACAAATAGTCACACAATTTAGTCACTCCATCTCTCACCAGATCCTACGTATTGCAACGAACCTAGGACACCCAGAATGGCGAAGGGTTTGTAGGATTTCCGCTGGATGCTGATAGGTATGCCGACTAAAACGCCTGCGATGCAGCACTGGAGGACAACTAGAGGTTAGTTTTGGACGTTAAAACAACAGCAGCGTAATAACCAGAGCAGTACCAGGATCTGCCGGTTGATCATGCACGACGTGAGCATCTGTTGCAGCTGCGTCGAGTCCTCATTGCCCTTGGGCTGCAGGTTCTCATCGCTCTCGCGGCTCAGGAACATGATGGAGCTTTTGTTTTGAGCGTCACGTTTTCAAATTTTATAAATACCATCACTCCAGTTATCAATTATGAAAGTCTCCACTACAGTAAAACCTGTCCTAAATGATCCCTGTCAAGGCTGATATCCTGGTATATCTGATATGGAATCGATCCACCGACTTGGTAGTTAGCAATTACTATGGGGTAAATCTGATAGTGCCCAAACGCGTAACTTGATATGCTTTTTCCCCCAAAAAAATCTTAAATTTGTATGGATTTTTCCACTTAAGAGCGTGTAGTGGTAGCAAAAAAGCTCGTAATCGAAGTCTGAGTCAGTGCTTCCTCAGTTTCTAACCGGAGATTCTCTCGCGCACGCGATTGAAGCAGTCGTAGGCCCCTCTCCAACTTCTTTTCTAAATCTGGATGGTCCGTTAACATTAGAAGTACTCCTCGGACTGCATCAACACCTTGTTTTGCAGTCATAGCGTAGCTCTCTTCTTCTACGGCATCATCGTCTTTAGTAGGCATGCTTTCCGTAGCAGTTTCCAGGAAAGCAATATCAGTTGTGTTGCTCAAGAGTTCCGCTGCTGAAAACGACTGCATTTCCGTGTTCTCCTCCGCAGCGTTGCAAACGAAGTCTGCAATATCCATTGGGTTACGGACCCGTAGCCGTGTCATACATTCGAGCAACTCACCTTCCAAGATGTTGTCAACTTCCTTACGGGAACGGCGGGATGATGAGCGGCCGCGTATGACCCCTGTATGCTTGAAACAATTAAGTACAAGCTCGCCGTCGATATTTCTCCAGCAAGACTTCACCCATTTCATAGCTAGAAGCTGGTTGATTGCATAGATATTGCCGTCATTACCGGCTTCTTCGAGATCCAATGCGTGCTGAAGTTGTCGGTGACGATACCGCCGCTTCAGTGCAGCAATAATTCCTGCGTCTAGAGGTTGCAGTTTGGAAGTTGTATTTGGCGGCAAAAAGTGAATTTTCACATTTTGCAAGTATTGCCGAAATAGTCCCTTGTGCAGGCTTCTTGATCATTGCAAACTCTCGTTGTGCCCTTTGGGCAAGCTGCTCCTGCGTTAACGTCGGTTTTTCCAGTTTCCATGAGCAATTTTTTTTCTTTTGCTCAAAATTGAGGTTGCCGACGTGTTTCTGTTTTCGAGGCATGGTAAAAGCCAAAGTGAGAGTCGTAGGGAAGGAGAGGGAGCCAGCTGAGGTAGGACATGGTGATAAAAAGCTACTGGTCCCCCAAATCTGATGAACTTGCTATATCTGATAGTGACCTCGTCCACGGGACATATCAGGTAGGAAAGGTTTTACTGTAACCTTAAGGTTTTATAAAGTTAAAGGGACGATTAATGGAGGACCCTTCTAGGCATTGACAATATTGTTGCTGATCAGTATTAGAGGCCCATGTATTCGAAGCAAATCTGACCGACTGTGCTCTCCCTCACATTGAGATGAACTTCATGCTAAAGCGCTGCTCTCCTCGCGGCCTCACGCTCGCTCTTCTTCTTTCTTTCGGGCTTGCAATCGTCCTGTTAAACTCGAAACTCGCGTGGAACACTCTCCCTTCGTCTCAGCACGTGTTCCGCAGCTCCAGCCACAATGTCGAACCTCACGTCGACCCGGAGAAGCTGCAACTGGCCCAGACGCTCCACAATATCGCGCAGAACACTTCAGAGACACGCGGCATTGTGATTCCAGTCTACGAACCGATTGTGAAGATCGCAGCGTCGCTCATTCTGGAACTTCGGACGATGGGCATCGACGCTCCAGTCGAAATGCCGCACTGTGGAGATGTATCAGTGGAGTCGCAGGATCTACTTCAGCACAAAGCTGCACTAGGTTCCATCAGGTTTTACGATGTCTGTGAGCTGGCCAATGCTGTGACTGTGGAAGGAAATGCAACGAAGAAGGTTTTCTGTGAGGATATTGAGATGTGCCACACCAAGTTCCGGTCTTTCGATATCAAAGTCATCTCGCTACTGTTCTCCCAGTTCCAAGCGATCATGATGGTGGACGCTGATACTGCGTTTTTTGTGGATCCGACGATACTGTGGGAGTCTGAGAAGTACAAGGCGACGGGCACTTTGCTCATGAACGACCGCATCGCACACGAGATCTACTTTATGGCCGAACGTGTCCACGGCGCCGGAAATCTTTCATTTCAACACCGCTACATGTCGAAGTTTGACCCAGCTCCGTTCCGCTTTATCCCCACCATGGAGCGTAAGAAGTCGACGCTGCCCAACCCCGCTCCAGTGCAGCTTAAGTTTGAGCCAAGCGACTATTTACTCACCAGCAACTCCTGGACACTCCGTACGGGACACCAGGTCGACTCGTCCATTCTGTTTTGGAACAAGAAGAAGCAGCCGAGAGCTACTGCGATTCTAGGCTCCTTTAAATCTCTAAGTGACATCGGCTCGCCTCCTTCGTACGGTGACAAGGAATTGTATTTCTACGCGGCAGAACTAGCTGAGTCTCAGTATTCTTTCTCGGATCACGCCATTGGAGCTGTGGGAACGGAATATCACGACTACGGGGAGAACAACTCGACTCTGTGCGGCGATATGGCCCAGGTTTTCCCCATTAAACAGGCCACACTGGATGAAGTGCCGCTGTTCTACTTGAATAGCGATAGAGTGCTGCACTTCAAACCAGAGGTGGAGTCAGTGTACTACATGAAGGCTCGGATGGCAGATGTCTACCTTGGAGCATTTGGTGAACGTCGAATGGAATGCCCCTTTGAGATGACCGGAGCCAAGTTTTCAGACGCTGAAGCAAGACACCTCACTGGACGCCAGCGTCTGCATACTCATGTGCTCGAATGGGGAAAACTTGCTCAGGACGGCTTAACTGATTCTGCTATAGACGGAATGATAGACGAGCTGATGCACACAATGCGCAATGATTATCGGCAAGTTGTCACTCCGAATGTGTAAAACAACAGCTGAACATTAATATATGTGCGAAGACTAGACCAACCTGGTGTAGAATAAAAGTCTCGATCGTTTCGAGTCCCTGCTAACTCCAAAACGCGCCTTCCTCGGTAATATTGTCCATGTCTTTCATACCACGCAAACGGGTGAGATTTCGAGCTTGAGCCAACGACAAACTCTCGATAAAATTGACATTGAACGCAGCAATCGTCTTCCGCCTGCCAGTGGAGAGCAATCGTTTCCCGTTGCCAACGAGCGACCCAACACGACCTTCAGATCTCCCAGACGTACCCACTTTATTCGAAAGCGTCTCGAGATGATCCCCAAAGCGTGCTTTGAGTACTGCAGCTTGGGCAACAGAGCGGAGACTCAACTTCTTAATCTTGAGCATTTGAGTCGGTCTGCGGTTCATCTTGGACATTTTCTGGATATTCTGTGCTGTCTGCATTCGGGATTCACTGATACGTCGAATAGCTAAGAAGAACGTCGGGAATTTATCCACAATCGCTTCAAAGTCCTCTTTGGTCAAATACATGAGCTCACACATCCGTTCAGCCTTGACTTCAGCTGTTGTTGGCTCGCCAGTAAGTAGTGAAGTCTCACCGAAGAAGGAGCCCTCACCTAGATTCCCCAAAGGAATACTTTCTACCAATCCTGGTACACAAAGCGAAACTTGGCCCGTCTTGATGAAGTAGAACTCGTTCGCAACTTCTCCAAAAACGATAACGACTTCCCCCGGCATCGCAACAATTGGTATAAGGCACTGTACAACGGCTACGACACCCGAGTGAGATAGAGCTCTAAAAAGAGGGACTTTACGGACGAATTCCGAGTACAGATTCAGCTTGAGAAGCAGCTTCAGACGATCGGGAAGGTCTGCAAACAGATTCTCGGTGGGGTCTTGAAGGCGTGTAGTCAGGGCGTAGTCGTAGTACCGACGGATCTTGTTCTGCAAGTATAGCGGTACCTTCTTAAATCGTAGGTAGTCGTTGATCGAGTCCATTTGATTTTTACGCGCGATTTCCTCCTTGTCCAGGTTAGCGAGTAAATTTGCAGCGCTACCAATGATACTGGCATTGATCACAATCCCCACGAAAAGCATTACGGAAGTGAACAGCTTCTCGGTAGGAGTAGTTGGGTTCACATCATTTGCGGTGGTTACCATAATGGCGAAGTAGAAGGCGTCCACGTATTGTTGGCCAAGAGAATCGCTATTTCGGATGTCATGAGCTGGGGCCCACGTCGTCTCGGTGTCTTGGTCCAAGCTGATGTAGTAGTAGGAGCACGCGATAAGGTGCTGGGAAACGAAGAAGATGACTGTGAGTTTCAGCATTCGAAGCATGGACGGATTCATCGAACGGTCAATATGCCCCGACACTGTGCGAACGAGGCCCGAGTCGGCCACCTTCGCTACACGAGCCACCTTGAGAATCTTCGAAAGCGTAAGAAGTCCATTGGTCGTCCCCACAAGCGATGAAGGGAAACTACTGACAGCATCTACGAGAAACCAACTTTGGAGGTAACTTCGCCGAATTTTATCCAGATCCTTGATTTCCTCGCCCGTTGCGTCGTCTTCGTAGCTCGTAAAAAAGTTGAGTACCATTTCAATGAGGTAGATAACATCCACTACAACGTCTAGCGCATAGTTTAGTCCCGTGGACTGCACTCCAAATCCCACTTTGATGGGTGTTAGCACAATAACGTACGCGATGGAAACGGTAATCACAAAATCCCACCAATGGCGGAATGTCGAATGAATCGAGATCGTGAACTGGTGTGCTTTTCGCTTCTGGCTCTGCGCTAACTGGCTGGTGTTCAAAACCATCACATCACTGTCAACAAGTTCTGCTACTCGAGCTGAGCGTTCTTCATCTAGCTTGATCTGCGACGCTTTCTCAAACATTCGGGAAACAGTCTGCTTAAACTTGGAAACATCCAAAATGGATGTAGTCACACTAGTGCGACGGCCGTCGAAGCTTTTACGCCCAACACTGCTACGTCGCTTACTCTCCACGCGACTATTTTTCCGCTGCTGTATACCCCGACCATCCGGATCATCTTGTACCAACGAGCTTAGACGCTCAGCGATCGACTTCCTTGATTTCCGGCGCATGGAGCTATCCGCATTTCTGATCTCTCCTACATCGGAGAGGTCACCACTTCCAATGGTTTCAAGCTTGCTCTCCACCTGAGGAAATATTTTTCTCGAATTGCTGTGCTTGGGCGAAGCTACACCACTGCCACTTCCAATTGAAGACGAGGAGGCGTCTGGATTAGCTCCGACACTACCTTCTACTTCCGATGATAAAGCTGAGCGCGCGTTTTTTTCCAAGTAGCCTAGAATTTGCTTATGGCTTCGGGATGGCCGCCGTGCTGAGGATGTGTTAACAGATTTAAGTGTGGCATTGGCATTGATAAGCGAGTCCAGCTGCTCCACTTGACGTAGTAAAGTTACAGCCTCCCCTTCTGTTTCCGCTTCTAGAATCCGGTTAGCCGACGGCCCTCTCATCAGCGGGTATATCTGTACTTGAGGTCTCAGTGATGACATCGTCCCAGACTTCACTGGTTCATGAGTATTAGTCTGTGGCCCAGTCTGTGTAGCTGCCACTGGTGCACTTGTCGTTGGCACACTTGCTGTTGGTGAGGTCGTCGAAGGTGTCGTCGTTGCTGATTCACTTCCGGTAGGAGGAGCCATTGCTTCACATGCAGCTTCGCTAGTACTTGAAGTAGTTTCCACCGATTGATCGTTTTCCTCATCTTTATGTTCGTTCTTCATTTCGTATGGACAACCGGTCGTTGTTGTCGATCAATTGGTTCAGCAGTCTTCGCCACTGCGCATTATCTTTGGAGCTAAATACGAAACGAAATGGTCTTCTCAACTGTGCAGAACAAAGTTAGTCGGAAGATGCGCTATAATAAGCGGTTCTGGTATCTTGACCCAGTCATATTGTGTGCACCTGCAGCGGACATGTCGACGTTCAGTGAAGTGTCCATCAGTACTGCATGCTTTGATGGCAGAGGAGACAATTGGAGCTTACCCAAGAATTCGCCGAAGTATCTTATCCCTACGTCCTGTTTCAAACATGCGTGATCGAAAAAAATCAACAACCAAGAGCAGTATCAGTTACGTGCAATTACTGTCAAGGCAGCCATGAAAACCTTGATCAGTCAGAGTCAAAATCAGAATCCGAGTCATCGTATCTCTTCACAGGAGGTGGAGGTAACCCTCCCGCTGGTCGCGCTGGTGGAGGTGGAGGTAATCCAGGAGGAAGTGGGGGCTGGGCTGGATTGTCTGCTGGTGTCGCTGTTGAAGTTGCACCGGTCGCGTTCGGAGAGGGTCCTTCGGGGTCCATGCTGCGAAAGTAGAGAATCACACACTAATTAGTTTCCATCTCCGAACACGAACACAAGCTATACCACATACTTTAAGATGTCGAGAGTAACTCCATCCATCATGAGTTTGTGTTGAATCACACCGTCTGGCATGCCAAGCTTCCGCATTTTAAAGTACCTGTTACGCATCAAATTTGGTCAAACTGTTAGAAACCAATTGAAGCTATCTGAAATTCACTCACTTTTCAAAGGCTGGATCATCCTTGAGTTTCATCACACCAGAGTCAGTAGCAGTCGGGGGACGGTCATCAACGTCAAACTCTTCAATGTCGTCGTCGCTGGAGCTCTCCATCTCGCTTGCTGGTGGCGCTGGGCGACCAGTAGACGGCGGTGGAGGAGGTGGAGGTGGGGGTCCATCACCGAACAGTGAGGCTGCACCACCAATAGAAGACTGCACAAAAGTACAACAAAAATCGTCAACAATCGCAGTTCTACATAAATCAGCATCAACATACCGTAGGAGAAATCGGCGGGGGCGGAGCCGGGAAGGGCATTCCAATGTTCCCTGACGGTCGTCGTTCTGCATTTCTGGGCTCTGAAAGTGACGGTGGGGGCGGTGGCAGCTCCATCCTCTCATCCTCCGAGTCACTGTCACTGTTGCTGTCTGATCTTGGTGGGGGTGGGGCCATGATCGGCAGAATTGGCCCCGTCGGCTCTGCGTCCATCGTCGGTGCTAGTCCCCCACTGGGCGACGGTCCTTCCGGGTCCATATTCAGAATGTTGGTGTCCATCCCGTCCATCAAAAGCTTTTGCGCGATGACCTGTTCAGGGATCCCCAGTCTTCGCATTGTGAAGTACTTTGCGTAGATCGGATCGTCCTTCAACTTCAACACTGCAGGACCATCACTCTGTGGCACTTCAACATCGTCATCATCAAAGTCTCCCATAGAAGAAGGTGGAGGCGGGGGCATAGAACCAGTAGGTGACGATGGTGGAGGTGGCACAATTAGAGTGCCGTCCATTCCGTCCATGGACGGAGGTGGTGGTGGAGGAGGTGGAATTCCCTCAATTAGAGCCCCCTCTCCCTCTGGAGGGGGTGGTGGAGGTGGTAGTGGTGTTCCATTGGCTGCAGCATCTTCCATGGATGGTAAGTCTTGATCTGAAATGCCTAAATCCATCTGGTTCGCGTTCAGATTCAGATTTCCGTCGTCTCCATTCGCAACCGCAGCCACCTCTGCATCTGTGACGCTCAGATCTGGAATCGAATTGAGTTTGGCTTCTAGAATCGCCAGTAAAATCTCTACACGCGTCACATTGTCCGATACCCGCGTAATCCGTTCCTCGCACTCATGTGCGAAATGATTCAGGAAGCGCGTGGTGTTGGCCACAAAATTGTTGATGAGCAGCAGCGACTTGGCCGCTGGGATCGACGGCAGCTGAGACAGGTCAACAGGCAGCTCAGCGTCTTCTTCAGTGGGCGGCGGGGCCGGCGCTGACGACGTCACTAGCGCCGAAGACGTCGACATGGGCGACATGCTGGGGGAATTGAAGAGTGAATAGGAAGAGCCAATCAGAGACGGAGAATTTTAAGATTACGGTTCAAAATGTTGCAATCTTTTCAAGATGAGTGGAAATTGTCAGTTGTTGATAGGTTTTACCACTTGGTATTTGAATTGTGAGGACTTGCGGGTGGAGGTTTCCACTGTTGCATCCGTCTCGGTATCGTTGGCCATATTGGTCACATTTCCGTTTGTTGATTGAATACTCTGTCGACTTCTGACACTCACTGCGCTCCCTCCACTTATTGTACCGACTTCTTTCAACCGGAAAAGCTTCGGTACCAGCATTAAGCACATGATCAATACTGTACAGAGCAAAAGTGTACAAGCCAGAAAGACGTAGTGGGTGGACGCTCGCATCTTGACCAAGTAGGACATCGGCATGATCAAGAGACACCCCGCTAACACCACCACGACGGAACCGAAGATCCACGGAGACTCCTGGAAATCCACCGACACGTTGCGGATGAGGAAGGACAAGTAGAGGCCGATCATAAGCAGAATGGCTTTCCAAAAGATGAGCAATGCCGTGAAAATGAAACTGGACGAACTGCATGAAATCCGATCGACGGTACCTCGGAACTCGGTGGCTTCTTCTGTGGTGACGGTCGGTTCGGGAAAGTCTGCAGCAAACCAAGCAATGAAGATGACGATATCTCCGACGTAGAAAATGGAGAGGATTTTGAGGATCTGAAGCAGAGTGACCTTCACTCTCTTCATTGCGGATTTCATGAAGACACGGTAAACACGAAGAGACTTGATGACGAGAGATCCGAAGATGGTAGTGAATCCCATACAAACCAAAACCGGTCGAACTCCACAAAGCGCTTCTGTTGGACGCCCAGCGTAAGCTACGGCAGCTCCCGTGGTGAAGAAGCCACCGAAAATCATGAGGAGCAGCATTTCGTACTGGGACCGTCGGATGATGGGTGCATTGCGGTTCTTAAACACGATGAAGATGCACACAAGAAGAAGAATGGCTACAATGGTTGCAAATACAGCCAAAGCAGCGAAGGCTGGCGATGATGAGGGCATATACTCGCAGTCGATTTGGATTGTAGCGGGCAAATCTTCTCCCCCTGAGCATTCTGCGCCGTATTGAACGTTCGACACATTAGGAAGTTTCCAGAAGTACTGCACTGTTCGTAGTGCGTCCGAGTCACACGCTGATACGTTATAGTCGTAGAAACTGGAGTCACATGCTGGTTTTGCGTCAATCCATCCGGTCCACGTGCGGCGGTTCTCGGATATCCAGTCACAAGAGCGACTTGTCACAATGGTCTCTGGTAATGTGTCCACCCCTCCGTCGCATTCGTTCGGTAACGTGGCATCTCCCGGGTTTGGTGACTTCCAAGTAAATTGAATCTCGCGTACGGTACTGTTGTTGTCGCAGCCGATCACGTGACTTTTAATGTGATCGTCAAAGGTGCACAGTGGTAAGCGCTCCAGCCATTCACTCCAGATATCATAGTTTGCTTTCACCCAGTTACACGCCGCACGGAAATATGGCTCCGGCTCGGTGGTGTCACTCATAGCGGAGTTGTATTCGGCTAAAAGGTCATTGATGTCTGTATCCGAGAGTGTGAACCTGGAGAACAAGGATCCGATCGGCTGGTCTTTAACAATTGAAGCGGCGAACTTCGACAACTGAAGACTGGGATAGTCTACGTCGAGTGGGTTGTTTGTTTTCGCGCCAAAGCCATTCTCTCCGTAGTCTCCAGTCGACAGTTTTACACGTTCGGGGTCGGTGCGGGGTAAGAACACGCGGTTAAAGCTCCCCTTGTGTGTGACATGGAACAAGTCTGGCTCGTAGTGGTAAAAAAGAACGGGATCTCCAGACTTCGCGGCTTCCGACGCGTAATTATTCACTCCGCCATACCCGATGAAGCAGAAGTAGGCTGGGATATTGAGGTTCGAGAAGACGGCCTGGAAATATCCTTGGTCAAATCCAGGCTTCATTAAGGCCATGACCAAGCAAGTTCCTCCGCTCTGCTCAAGCTTTGTGCACGCTTCGGACTTCTCGCAATTATCCTTACAACCCATTTTGCCATCAGCACAGAAAGTCTTCGGCGGTGGGTAGTATTTGGTGTTGGATTTCAGTTTTGTTACGCTCAATGCTGTTCGGAGGGGGAGACTGGTTCGGTAGTCCTTCCAGAAGTCCGGGTAGAAAGGAGGTGTGGCGCTGTTCCCGTCCGAAACGAATTTGCGCGTGGTGTACACCCCTGAAAGTCCGAAATACCCGACGCCACCCACCTGATAGCTTTCGTTAAAGAAGACCCGAAGATCCGACATGGTGCTGGAGGTCCACACCTCCACATTTAAATGCGTTGGAGTGCAGACGGCTGTCCCCACAGATGACATCCGCTGTGTGATTTCAACTCCCAAGCCGGCTTTACTGATGGAAACTTTGTAGCCACTCTATTCATCGTGGATAGAGTGCAATTAGTCATATTTGTTCAGCCATACCAGCACTTCAAACGTACCACTTCTTCTGCCATGATCGCCAGCACCATCGTAGCGAGCGCGTGTGTATCCCAGTCACAGAGATCGAGCACAAGAGTGCCGTCCACATTGCCACGGTTGCTACCATCGGAGTTTTGATCGGCTCCATAGAATAAATCGGCTGTATTCATGCAGCTATCGACGAATGCTTTCCCAGACGAAGTTCGAGGATCGTCAACCTGCAGTGGATGAGCATTGTCAGCAGAGCTGCAGTGAAGCGAATCGTTAGATCAAACGTAGACTTACGCGATATCGTGGATATTTCAGCGCGGGTTGTAGGAATGGATAGAGAAGACGGCCATTGGCGTCTCGTTCTTTTGTGGAAATCCCTCGCGCAGTCTCCATTTTCTCCACCCATGTTGCATCCAGACAGGTACCAAGGAAGCGATTTGGTCCGACAGGATATGTCCCTGCGTCGACGAAACATCGGCTGAAGATGATGCTGGGAAGCAGAAGCCATGTTGATGCTATTGGTCCGATAGCCATTTGTCAACCTCTTTGATACTCACAACTGGGTGTATTTCAAAAGTGACGGATTAAGCTACGAACCTGGTTTCATCGCTCGGAAGTAGATCTTGGTGATCGCATTGGCTCGAAGCAGGATGAATCTCTATTTCAGTGTGTTTGCATCGTCCCAGTGCTACGGCTATATCGAGAAATCACCGATTGGAATTCGCACTTTAGCTGCAGCAAGTATACAGGACAAGTTAGCAGCTACAGAAGAGGAAACGAAACGGTGTCAACAGTATCTGAGTTTTCATCAGGTAAAGTACTTCGAAAGCTCGACTTCTCAAGAATTCGCCGTTCAAATATACCGATTTGTATGTCAATCGTCGTGCAGTGTGCACGGTGAATTTCCTGAATGCAAATATTTCATCTATACAAAGACCAAGTATATTCGCTATAATGAAAATTATAGCAGATATCTTCGTGCAAACTGCACGACGCGTATTTTGTTTTGTTTTTGAAAGGAAAAAAAAACAAAAAAAATAACAATTATGTCTCTTTGATTATGTAGTAGCATTGTCGATACTATTTATCGGGTATTTTGGCTTTTCACTTCTCTTGCTAGCGTCTTCCACGATAGCTGGTCCAACCTTCTTCCCCTACCTTTGCTCGACGATGAAGAGAAAGGAAGACGGGTAACAACCTGGGTAAAGAGAATTCCAGCCGAGTTCAAAGAGCTGTAGGCTCGGTGAATTTCGTCGTTAGATAATTACGACTCGATATGCTTCATCAGCCTTTGAAGCTCAGCTAGGCGAACTTCCATTGTTCTACTGGACATGTCGTGCTTTAACAAAACCCGCAGAGGTGGCTGTCCTGCGCACCAGTGCTGCCACGCTATACGAAGCGTTCCAGAAGGGAGCGTAAAATCTCTCGGGACGCGATGGAAACTGCCAGCCCACATGTAGAGTTCACACTGTGGGGTCACCAAGCTGGCACCAGTAGCAGGATCTTGCGCAACCGCTGTAGCGACTTCATCCATGACTGAGAGCGTTGAACACGCAAGAACGGCTTCGAACGCCGATTCCAAAGCCCCCAGTGCCATTATGGACCCATGTATGTGCCGTTGAAGTATGCGTTCAATAGTCTCCGCAATACTTTAGTGCGTTTTGTCAACTTCTGCCTTATACAGAGCTAAGGTGACCATAATTCCGACATGAGGCGGAATACCAGATTGTGTTATGGGATCGTTTTCTTGATAATTCCGGCAGAATATGCGCTGACGCAACCAGCCAAGTTGATTTTGATCGGATGTTGAAAACAAAGGCGTCATAAATAATAAATGATTTGGAGGTAACTCAGCGCGCAAGTAGGAACTGTGATACAATAATGAGGAATCGTAAAGCCACTTGATAAAACGAGTAAGAGCTCGGAGATACACATACTTTGTCGCACCAGCAGTAGTATTTCCAAGGGCCTCATCCACACGAGCATCAAGTACTTCCATCGCTTCGACTTGTAAGTGTAAGTGACCCTTAAAAATAAAATCATAATATACTACCAAACAGCATAATATATTCGACGTGCAAGTTGCACGACGAATTCCATTTATCTATACATTTCACAGGGGGTTCACATATTTGGCTTCCCTATATACTTGAAGTATTTTTCTTCGAGGCCACCAACAAATTATTTCTTGTACTCCTCAGCCACGAGCTTGGCGATCGTCGTAAGCTGCATGTTGCTGGTCCCCTCGTAAATGGCTCCAATTTTTGCGTCACGATAGAATTTTTCAGCCATTAGGTATTTTGTGAATCCAATGCCACCAAGCATTTCAATGCACTTGGACGCCGTCTTCTCAGCGACACGGGAGGCGTGGAGCTTCGCCATTGCAGCCTGTTTGACGAACGGTTGGCCTGCGTCCTTAAGACGCGCAGCGTTGTACACGAGAAGACGTGCTGTTTCAATATCCAGTGCTGCCTCTGCATACTGGTGCTGCATCGCCTGAAACTCTCCGATCGCTGTGCCGAACTGCTGGCGCTCAAACAAATACGGAAGTGTTTGGTCGTAGACTCCTTGCGCCAGTCCTAGCATTTGCGACGCAATGCCGATGCGTCCTTCATTCAGTGTGCTGATGGCAATCTTGTAACCCTTGCCCAATTCGCCTAGAATGTTCTCTTTCGGCACTTTCACATCCGTCAGGGTGACGGGGCATGTTGAAGACGCTCGAATGCCGAGCTTCTCTTCCGGTTTGCCAATCTCCAGTCCCTCCATGTCTCGATCCACAATGAAACACGTGATTCCCTTGTATCCCTTAGACGGATCAACATTAGCGAACACCAAGTACACTCCAGAGTACTCCGCATTAGAAATCCACATCTTTTGGCCAGTGATTGAGTAGTAGCTCCCATCCGCCGACGCTTCCGCCTTCGTCTTCAATGCAAAGGCGTCACTTCCCGATCCCGCCTCACTCAGACAGAAGCTGCCGATCTATAACCATGACAACGTTAACATAACCATCTCATCCCACCACATCAAACACGTTACGCACCATATCCGTGCTCAATCGCGGCAGATACTTCTCCTTCTGTTCCTCCGTGCCATGGACCAGGAACACATTGTTCACGACCGTGTTCTGTAAGTCCACCAGCAGTCCCACAACTGGGTCCACTTTGGACAGCTCCTCGATCGTCAGACAGAGACTCAGGAACGAGGCTTCGCTACCTCCGTAGTCCGCAGGGATCTCCACAGACAGCAGACCGTTCTCGAACAGTCCACGCGTGATAGAGTGGTCCATCTCCCCTGCTGTGTCCATTGCACGCACCTGCGGGGCCACCACATCGGCTGCGAACTTGGCCACTGTGTCCTTAAACATCGTTTCTTCCTCGGACAGCTGTGTAAGAGGCGCAAACGTGGACTCAAGACGACGACCGAGGACGCGCGACTGACGCAGCGAGCGTGGCAAGCGACGAGTAACAGAAGGAAGCATTAGCAGCAAGAGACTTGAGCTCCAGGAGGAGAATTCGGGAGTGACGGTCCTTTTTGAGGGTAATTGCAACTTCAACAACTCGTCAAACGATTTTGATTGGATGCATGAGTTGTTGCACCTCGTTGAAGCTTCAACTACCTCGAGAGAATGACTGACACTGTATCGAGGTAGACTCAGATGTACGCGTGTCACTCAACAACAAGCAGCTATCCGAGGTCGGACCGTTCGCGCCTCCGTCAATTCTCCCCTTTCCGCTGCGTTCCGACGCCTTCATCCAGTCTCCTTTTCGCCTCGTGACGTCTGTACGTCAGTCCACCCACTTGCGCCCTCTGTGCGCCTTCTAGATCCGTCGCAACATGCAGGAGAAGACGCAGATGGACATCGAGTTCGGCATCTCAGACGCTGCGCCACTCAACAATGAGCCTGACCTTGAAGAAATGGGGTCTGGAGCCTCTGCTGCCTTAGCTTACGCCCGTACGCTGGATCTGCAGCCTCCGCTCATCGCTATCTCTGTTTTAGGGGCTCTGTTCCTGCTCTTTGGAGGTACCTTCCGCCCCATTTTCCTGGTCTTCACCATCTGCGGTTACGGTGCTGTATTCGCTCTCTATCTGTCGCACTGGGTGCTGTCCAAGGACTCTGGAACTGCCGAGATGAAGGAGGTAGCAATTCCAATTCGACAGGGGGCTGAGGGCTTCCTCAAGATCCAGTACACAGCAATCTCTCGTATCGCTGTGGCCATCTCGGCTCTTATCTTCTTCAGCTACGCTTTAAGACCCACCAGCTCACTGAGCTCAGGGGTGGAGAAGCTGGGTAATTTTACGCTGGGACTGGTATCTTCTGTTGCTTTTCTCGTTGGAGCAGTGTGCTCGGCTGCTGCAGGCTATGTGAGCATGTGGGTTTCAGCCAGATCCAACATCCGTGTGGCTAGTGCGGCGCGTGGATCTTACGGAGAGGCATTGCTGGTGTGTTTCCGAGGTGGAGCTTTCTCGGCTGTGCTAGATATTACGCTCTGTGTGGCTGGAGTCAGCATGCTTTATGTGATGCTGTACGTCCTGTTCGGATCGCTGCTGCGACCGACAGAGATACCGTTGTTAATGGTAGGCTATGGCTTTGGAGCGTCATTTGTGGCGCTTTTCATGCAGCTCGGAGGTGGAATTTACACCAAAGCAGCCGATGTGGGTGCTGATCTGGTTGGCAAAGTGGAAGTTGGTATCCCGGAAGACGATCCGCGTAACCCGGCGGTTATTGCTGATCTCGTGGGAGATATGGTCGGCGATTGCGTTGGCAGTAGCGCTGATGTGTTCGAGTCGGTTGCTGCAGAGATTATTGGCGCCATGATTTTGGGAGGAACTCTGGCACGTGAAGCTCAATTGCCATCCCCTATCGCTTTTGTGTTCTTCCCGGTAGTTGTCCACGCTTTCGATATTGTAGTCAGCAGCGCTGGTATCTGGATGGTGAGGGCACCCTCCGATGTCGAAGCTTCCCGGCCGGATCACAACCCAATGGCCACTCTGCAGACCGGCTACAATGTTTCACTGAGTCTGGCGCTTGTTGGCTTTGCCTTCACAACGCGTTGGCTGTTGTACACTCCAGAGTACCCGAGCGCATGGATGAACTTCTTTTTGTGTGGTGTTGTGGGCATGCTCACGGCCTACGTGTTTGTCAAGTCGACACAGTATTACACGGACTACGCTCACCCACCTGTGCGCAGCATTGCAAAGGCCAGCACAACGGGCCACGGCACGAATATCATTACCGGTGTGGCTGTGGGCATGAAGTCTACCGTGGTCCCGACTCTTATGGTGAGCTTCGCTGTAATTTCTGCCTATCACCTGGGTGCCGGCTCTGGTATCGGTGGCATGGGGAACCGCCACGCTGGTCTTTTTGGAACGGCTGTGGCTACCATGGGTATGCTATCGTCAGCAGTGTTTGTGTTGGCTATGAACAACTATGGTCCCATTGCTGATAACGCTGGTGGTATTGCTGAGATGAGCCGTCAGCCAGATTACGTGCGTGATGCAACGGACAAGCTGGACGCTGCTGGCAATGTAACCAAAGCTATCACCAAGGGCTACTCCATCGGCTCAGCGGCTCTAGCTTGCTTCGTGCTATTTGGCGCTTTCATGGATGAGTTTTCTGAATTCGCTGGCCGCGAGTTCAAGAGTGTGGATATTGCAACGGTCGAGGTTCTGGTTGGAGGTCTGCTGGGGACCATGATGGTTTTCTTCTTTACAGGACTTGCTGTTGCCGCTGTTGGGGAAACCGCTGGCGAGGTTGTCAATGAAGTGCGCCATCAGTTTGAGATCTACCCTGGAATTATGGAGTACAAACAGAAGCCTGACTACCGCACGTGTGTTGCATTGGTAACCAAGGCAGCCCTGAAGCAGATGCGTTTCCCAGGCCTGCTTGCTGTCTTGATGCCGGTGTCTGTTGGTATCGTCTTCCGTGTGGTACGCTAAATTAGTTGTGCGATGTCAACAGGTGTGGTATGCTAATTAGTGTGTTTTTGTGTCTTTAGATCGGAGAGTACCAGGGCAAGCCACTCCTGGGAGCTGAGGCTCTAGCTGGATATCTCATGTTTGGTACTGTGACAGGTATCATGATGGCTCTTTTCCTTGATAACGTCGGTGGAGCGTGGGACAACGCCAAGAAGTACGTCGAGTTGGGGAACTTCGGGGGCAAGGGCAGTGAGGCCCACAAGGCTGCTGTCACCGGCGACACTGTGGGTGATCCGTTCAAGGACACGGCTGGTCCAGCGCTTCACGTGGTTATCAAGCTGTTGTCGACGACAGTGCTGGTGTTTGGCCCACTGTTTGTCTCGCGTGAGTAAAAAGCGACACAATGGTCAATTTCGCGACACTTACGGTCTGGTGACGTGATGATGACCATCACACAACAAAGGGCAACGAGCAGGGAGCAGTGCGCTTAGCTCTCTTGTTGAGCCTATTATAATGATCCTGATGGGAACTCTGGAAGGATAACGCTTGTCACGTAAGAAAAATCCGAAAATGCCGATGTTGTAGATGTTGATTTTGTCTGGACCTCGTTTTGGCTCATGTAAGTTTACAGAAGCCTTCAGAGTCAGACTGAAAGTTTTATATGAAGGCTTTCCTGTGAGCGAGGTGTTCACTTTTGGATACTGTCCCTGGTTGCTATTGCCATGGACCTGAACAAGACAATTAGTTTTGTGGTGTTTATTCAGGTACGAAAACTGACGCAGGAATTATTTTCGTTCTCAACGTTTTCGTCCGGCGCGTGTGCCACAGGAGTTTAAACGCGCGAGATAATTAGTGATGCCATTGCACAATGATGTGGTGCCCCTCGAGTCGAAATCGTCTCCCAGTCAGCAAGTATACCACCGAGATGGCCGTGATAGTGAGAGCAAAGTTGACAGTGTGTACTCAAGCGCGCATTGGCGTAGGCTTGGACGTCGAAATGCGATTTCCCTAAAGCGGGTAAGGAATTGTTGTGCTGGGTTTACTGTACTAATTGACTTCAATCCCTACGCTGACAGTGCTACATGTATCTGGCAGAAACTTGGTGCTGATTATGCATTTTTCAACTTATTTTCTAGGGATCACTGGCTACGACGACGGATAATTTCCCTCGTATCACATCGGTTTTTCGACCGCTTTATCGTTTTTGCCATCATCTTGAACTCAATTATTCTCGCGATGTCCGACTTCTCTGTCGTGGACAGCACCTTAAACCCCGCAGCTACAGGCTTCACCTTTCGAGAGGGTAAAGTTGTCCCAGCCACATCGCTCTTGAACAATATCGTGAATATGTCCGAGATCCCATTCACCTCAATCTTTACAGCCGAGTGTCTGCTGAAAATCTTAGCGATGGGGTTCATTCGTAACAAAGGCGCTTATCTACGAGAATCTTGGAACGTGCTCGACTTTGTAGTCGTCATATCAACGTACGCTGATCGATTTCATCAATTTATATTCAATCTCTAACTAATTTTTGGTAGTTTGGTTGCCATATTGCCAGCAGTCCCGAACGTGTCGGTGATCCGAACAATCCGAGTGCTGCGTCCATTGCGGTCTTTATCTATGATCCCAGGCATGCGCACGCTGATTTCCGCCCTGCTTAAGGCGCTTCCAGCTCTCGGCAACGTTCTCATCCTTCAAGTTTTTCTCTTCTTTTTATTCACGATTCTTGGGAACCAGCTTTTCGGTGGCAACATGACACGTCGTTGTCGACTCACGGACTTCCCCGTCCGGTTGCCTGTTGACGAGCTAAATCCACACGGAGTTTGGCCTGTTTCGGACGATTATTTGACTGCAGTGCTCGCCGACCCGCCAGCTCATCGATGTATTGACGGACCAATTGTCGAAATCGACTCGGGGGATTATATTAAGGAAACTTCACCATGGTACAGAGCCCAACCGTGCTTCTGGCCAGTAGATACTAACGATATGCAGCTCTGCGCACGACCCACGTACTCTGGCAACCACCAGTGCAGCGCAGGAAACACTTGTGGAGGGAACTACGACGTTTTTGGCAACGCTCGCTTCTTAAACGACGTCGTGATGGAAGACGCGCTGTTCCAAGATGCACTGGACTATGGATACACAACTTTTGACGACATCGGCCACTCATTCGTGACCTTTTTCCAGGTCATTACGTCCGAAGGATGGACCAACATCATGTATATGTGCATGGACTCCACCCAACCGACCATTGCGATCATGTTTTTTGTCGCTTTCGTCATCTTCGACTCTATCTTCGTCATGAACTTGACGCTCGCAGTGATCACCGACGAGTTCAGCATCGACGAGCCTCCTCCAAGTCTCACAGTAGCAGAGAAGATGGTGTTGCAGATCAAAGCTGGTGAAGCTCAAGCACGTTTCAAGCCGCGCATCCCGTGGCTGTACTACGTCGCCTCTCACCCGTTCTTCTCCGCTTTCATCATGGTCGTCATTTTCGTCAACACTGCAGTACTCTCGCTGGACCATTACCCGATGTCCGACGTAATGGATGCCGACTTAGAGATCATTAACTTCGCTCTCTTCTGTGTGTTTCTAGCGGAGGTGGTCATCAAAATCATCGGACTGGGGCTTCGTCTGTACGCACGTGACCGCTTCAACCTCTTCGACGCGTTCGTTGTGACTATGGGATTGCTGGAAATGGCTCTGTCTCCACCTTCGTTTATGTCGGAAAACCAGCCAAAGAAAGGATCCGTCTCAGCGCTACGTTCGTTTCGACTTTTCCGGGTGTTCAAGCTCGCAAGGAACTGGAGATCACTGCGTGAGCTGCTCGAGATGATCTGGCGAGCTGTTGCCGGTATTGCTAACTTCGGAGTGCTCTTGTTCATCTTCATCTACATTTACGCGCTCATCGGGATGCAGGTTCGCTAAACTTTCTGTTGCTACGTTTTTTTTCTTCCTAATGATGGATGCGTACAGTTTTTCGGGAACGCGATGCGGTTCGATAACAACGGGTACGCAACTCCGTACAACATCAACGACTACTGGTTTGGCACGGTGCGTACGTGCAGACAGGCTTTCAAGCTTAACTCTAACTTTGGCTTTGGCAGGTTCCGAGGCTAAACTTTGACACTTTCCTGTGGTCAACTATCACGGTTTTCAAGATTATCACGACTGACAATTGGAACGAGAATATGTACGACGCTATTCGCAGCAACGGGATCTTCGCATCCCTCTACACGATTTCTCTGGTACGCAACAAATGAAATGAGCCTTTTTCAACCAGAAACTGATACAGTTGTATGTGCAGATAGTTTTCGGGAACTTCATTATGATGAACCTCTTTCTTGCACTGTTGCTTGATAACTTCAGCTCCGATGACGAAGAGGCCGACAAAAAGAGACTGGCAAGAATAATGTCGATGAAAAAAGTGGCCCCAACACCCGTAGAAGATGCCTCGCATCATAGTGATGTTACACAAACTGCAAAAATGGCTACTACCCCACAACGCCGCGTCTCCAATGCTGTAGTGTGCGATGGTGGCAGTGTGAGCCCAATCCCAGCACTTCCTAAACTAGTCGCCGCTACCACAACACTGAAATCGTCGCGGACGTTACCAGTAAAGCAATTAGCTGGCACAAATCACAGCGACTCAGTAGGGTTCCTTCACAACCTCCAGAGCAGCTCACTCTTTATCTTTCCGGGCGACTGTCGTATCCGCCGGTGGGCACTAAACCTAATCGTCCATCCGTTATTCGATTCAATTGTTCTCGCTCTCGTGGCCGCGTCCAGTATCGCGTTGGCAGTGGACAATCCTCTACTGGATCCGGAGTCTACCCTCGCAAGTGGATTGAAACGATTGGATTTGGCATTCGCTATCATTTTTACGTTTGAAATGGCAGTGAAAGTGGTGGCTTTGGGGCTGATACTGCACAGAGGAGCGTATCTGCGCAATGGCTGGAATGTCCTCGACTGTGTGATCGTCATTTCGTCCCTTGTGATGTTGACTGCGGCCTCCAGCAGTCATCATTCCCTAAAGTCACTGCGATCTCTACGTACTTTTCGGGCTTTCCGTCCACTACGTGTCATTAGCCGCAGACCAGGACTGAAACTCGTCGTGAACGCGTTGATTGAGGCCACTCCAACTGTGCTCAACATTCTGATCGTTTGTGCGCTCTTCTACCTCATCTTCAGTATCTTCGCAGTCACTTATCTCAAGGGGAAGCTCTACTCATGCAGTGGCGATGTGTTTAATGCTTTGTCAGACGATCAAGTCGATTTCCTCACGGATCCTCAACCTTGGTCTTCTCTTTCTCTTGATCAGCAACAATGGTTCACTAATACTAGTTGTGTCGGCTTCCCAACGGATTCGCTAACGTCCAAGTACGTGTGTGGCTGCTTGGGTGCTGACTGGGGCTCCGCTGTTCCCGAGAATTTCAACAATGTGGGCAACGCGATGATCTCGTTTTTTGAAATTTCGACAACAGAAAATTGGGCACTGCTCATGGTGGCGTGTATTGATGCAACGGACGTGGATATGCAGCCGATAAGAGACAACAACATGTGGTGGGCAGCCTTCTTCGTGGTGTTTATGATGTTCGGCAGCTTCTTCGTGGTCAACTTGTTCGTTGGGGTCATTATCGATAACTTTAACAAGATGACGGACACCCTTGGGGGCACATTTATGCTGACATCTGAGCAGAAAAAGTGGATGAAGGCGCAGAAAGCGGCGGCACACGTGGGTCCTCAGCGTATTCTGATTCCTTTCAAGCATCCTGTGCGTCGTAAGATCTTCTTCTTCGTCCGACACCCCAGGTTTGAATGGTTTATCATGATTTGTATCATCACCAATACTTTGCTCATGGCCTCTCAATACTACGGACAATCCACAATCCAATCCAAGGCCGTCAGTATCTGCAACGATATTTTCGCCGCTATTTTCACGCTCGAAGCCGCGTTAAAGATCGTTGCCTTTGGGTCTGCATACTTGGAAGACAACTGGAATCGATTCGACTTGTTCGTTGTGCTTGGAACTCTAACTACACCTTTGCCAGGCCAAGATGGTGCGATGCCAGTCCAATGTGGTGAAGTAATCAGAACATTTTGATTATCGTTTTCAAATTTCACGATAGAATTTGTGTCACTTCACGAATTTGTTGGGTAAACGCCGATCCGTAGTGCAAAGTGGTTTAATCGTAGTGCAAAGTGGTGGTTGGGCCTGGCCAAGGCGTTCGCACGAGCGCGAAAACCCCACTTCGCGCCATTCTTAGCTAGCCGTGGGCGCGAAAACTTCGTGGCGAGCGGCATCCGCTGCCTCTTACTTCTCAATCTTCCCCCTCGTGATCAAGCCAAGTCTCGCTCCACCCAACGATGCCAAGGACCCCGCATCCAACCTCCGCTCGCGCTCGCGTTCTCGCGTAGCCATGGACGCGCCAAGAAAGGTGAGAGGGCCACGGTTGTTTTGCGAACCTCCAAGTGCAATGCGCTGTGTCCACGGAAACGGGGCTGGTTCACTACCGCTTGCAACGCGGTAGTATTCGAATGGATGTGAATGCCTGACGCGCCTTGGCTAGCAGAGGGCACGCGGATCGGGCTTGAGTCGACTTGGACTTGTGTAGCGGCCTTGGCTGGCAGAGGGTCGCTTGTGTGGGTCGACTTGAGCTTGAGTTGGAAGAATTGGAAGTGAATTAAATTATGGATGAGCGGCAAGGCGCGCTCTGTTTAAACTACTGCTACGTCCAAACATTCAAACTGTTCAAACGTTTGAAATGTTCTTCTTCTCGAGAAACTTGCTGCACCTTCTCGAGTTCTTACTCTTGTGTTTCGCCACAGGATTCATCCATCTCAGGCAGGCAGTCATGTCATACTCCCCCCATGAACCTGTGCGGTTTAACAAGGAAAAATGCGGCGGATGCTGACTTGCTGCGTCGTTGCACCTTTGTCGATGGTGACCGTGCCGTTGGTGTGCACTAGCTTGATCGTATACGGACCGTGCGCAACAGCTCGCGTCTTGGATCGAAAAGCTTTCGGGATCCGAAGCATGACATTGTCTCCAGGCTTGTAGAAGTGCTCGATGCGCTTGTCGTTCTCGCGATCGTTGTCAGCAAGGATCGCCTCGAACCTTCTCTTGGACAGATAACTCCAGTTCGCTTGATGCAATTGGCGAGATATCATGTCTTGGCCGAAGACGAGCTGTCCGGGTGACGCATTCAGGATACTGTGGTAACTGGCACGCACTGCAAATGCTGCGTAGTGTAACGCCTTCTTCCAGTCCACATTCTCGTAGCACCGAACGATATTTAGTAGCTCCAAATGAACTCGTTCGCAGATGGCATTGGCTTGCGGGTTCTTGACGGTAATGGGCTTCGCCGTGATACCGTAGCTCAGCAATAGTTCTTGAAATTCTTTTCCAGTAAACTCTGGGCCTTGGTCGTGGATTACTTGTTTTGGACGAGGGTACCGGCAGAGCCATTGGCGGTCGAAGCTCTCAGCTGTCGTTAGCGCCTCCTTGTTGGGCTGGACGGCGACCTCGAGCCAGCGTGTGGCGTGGTCGATCATTGTGATGCCATAACCACCGTCGTCGTAAGGACCAATTAGGTCAACGTGTACCACATCCCATGGGTTGGCTGTCTTCAACGCTCGTGGGGGCAAGAGTCCGTAGTCCTGCTTGCCACCGTGTACCTTTGCACGCTTGCATACAAGGCACTTCTTGACGAACGCTGTGGTAAAGGCTTCCATACCGGGCCAGTAGAGAACTTGACGCATCGTCTTGAATTGGCGCTCATGGCCAGGATGTCCGAGGTTCTGATGATACCAGTTTACGAGATCCTCTCGCAGCGATTCAGGGATAACCACTCGCTTCTGATACGCGACCAGCGAACAACCAAGAAGAGGCATGAGCTTGTAGTCTGGATTGTTGGTTCCGGCAAGACAGGCAGACTTGATCGTCTGAATTGTTTCATCTCTCTCTTGATGATCACGGATTACTGGGCCATGCATTACGCACTCAGGTTCGTCAGTCGCAGCGTAGATCTCTTCGTCAAGCGTCTGCTGCTGCTCAGAGTCGAACTGCATACGTGAGAACGCGTCAGCACCGATGTTCTTGGAACCCTTGATGTAGTGTAGTTTGAGTCGGTACTCAGAAAGAAGTAGCTTCCAGCGCTTCACGCGCAAATTCGTCTCTGTCGGGTAGATGAGATTTTTATGATCGGTGTGGACCACGACCTCGAAGCCGAGTAACATAGTTCGATACTCGCGAAGCAGAGACACGATGGACAACAATTCCAGTTCCATCGTTGTGTAGTTGATCTGGTGTTTGTTCAGTGACCGAGAGTAGCAGGCAAGAATGGAATTCTGCTGCATGATGATACCTCCAAGCTGCTTTCCACTGGCATCGGCGTACACATGAAAGGGTTGGTCGAAATCTGGAAACGCCAGGAGTACAGCTTCGGCAAACGCCTTCTTGATAGCGTTGAACGCGTCTGTGTCGCTCTGCAGCCAGGTAAACGGGACCTTGTTGCTGGTAAACCGGTTGAGCGGAGCACATAATGCAGCTTTGTTAGGTACCATGTCGCGATAATAATTGATCATTCCCAGGAACCGACGGAGTTCCTTCCTGTTCTTGGGCACTGCGATTTGCTGTATGGCTTGAATCTTCTTGGTCTGCGGCCGAATGCCTTCAGCAGTTAGCGTAAAGCCTAGGTAGTCGACGGAGTCACGTAAGATGTGGCATTTCTTGCCGTTGAGGGTGACATGGTATCTGTCGAGCCTTTCGAAAACCACACTAAGGTGCTCCAAGTGCTCTTCCTCGTTGCGAGAAAACACCAGAATGTCGTCGAGATAAACCACAACAAATTCGAGATCTCCAAAGATCTTCTCCATAGACGCTTGATACTCATCAGGTGCTGTTGCAACGCCCATGGGGAGTCTTTTGTACTGGAACTTGCCCCATGGCAAGCAAAAAGCTGTGTACGGTCGGCTTTCTTTGGCTAGTCGACGCGCGTAGTAGCCCATGTTCGCATCAAATGATGATAGACACTTCGCCCCTGCGAGGCGCATGAGGATTTCGCGGATTTTGGGCACGTAGTACGGGCTGCGGCGCAGGTACCTGTTCAGAAGTCGGAAGTCGATCAGCAACCGTAATGACCCGTCCGGCTTGACTATGAAGAAAGCTGGAGAGGCCATTTCTGAGTCGTAAATCTGTTCGAGGACGTCTTGGTTGATCAATCGCTGGATTTCTTTCTTGGCTTTGGCCTCCATGCTCCTTGCAATCGCGTACGGTTTTGCATGCACGGGCTTAAAGTCAGGAGACAGAGGTAGCACGTAGTCGTCGAACTTCATCCTGCCAAGATGTCCATCGTATAGATGAGCGTACTGCTGTAGGAGATGCAGGTAGCATGCAGCCAATTCTCCAGACACCGTGTCAGGCATCAACTCAGTCGGTTGGATTGCATCGTCGCTTGTCTCCTTGTACTCGTCGGGGAACTCGTGGTCGGTATTCGTATCCAGAGCCGTCGCAGTAACCGGAGAGCCCGTGTTCAGCGCGGTGGAGCAGCCGTCCCATTGGACGATTTTATCCTTGAAATTGAGCACAATGCCCAGTGCTTCCATCAGGTCGCGTCCAATGACCATTGAGTCTGTGCTGTTCTCAAGGACCTCGAACCGGTGAGTAATTCTGACCGACGGATTTAGCTTGGTGAACTTGAACTGCGCGATGGCGCTACCGTCACTCTTGACCGGACCACCTGCAGTCTGAAAAGTTGTGTTGGACGCGACTTGTCTGCGTCCGTGTTTGGCGATAGCCTCCATAGCTGCCGCGTTAATTACACTCTTCGATGCTCCACTGTCCAGGAGGGCTTCAATAGTAGAGTGTTCGCCACGTAACTGCACGTCAATGCGCAATGGTGCCTTTGTGGTAGAGGGCTTCTTATTCACCAGACTGATGAACTTGAGCTCTTCATCCTCGTCGCTGGACTCACTGTCAGCTTTGTACACCTTCGGGTACTTCTTCGACTTGGACGGCTTCTTAGTTTCAGCTTGTTTGTGTTCGGCTGATTGCTGCTTCTTGAGTGCGAAGCAGTCTTTGGTGTTGTGGGATGAGGTCTGATGGTGTGAGCACCATTTACTCTGTCCTTTCTGTGCTGATGCAGCAGAGTTCCCGTGCTTGTTCTTGTCATTACCGCTCTTGTGTCGCTCTAAGTGGGTAGACTTGCTCGGTTGGGAGTAGCGAGGAGGCTTCTGCTGCTGATTGTTGGATTTGTCCTTCGCGATGGACTTCTCGCGCATTTCAAGGCGCTCGAAGTACTGAAGTAACTCACTCATTCTTTCGTGGACGATTCCAGACGCGGCAAGTTTGTCTTGCCACGCGTGAGGCATGGCACGCTTCAGGAAGCGGCACTGTTGTACCTCGGGGATGCTTTCAGCGTTCACTGGTAACTCAGCGAACATACGCACGAGTTCTTTGAGCCGTCTGTAGACTTGTTGTACTGACTCGTTCGAGCGCTTGGTTAGGTTCCAAAGTTCTTCGTCGAGGGTCTCGCTGTAGTCGAGAGGGACTAGTTGCTGGCCGATATTCTCGTAAAATTGGGAAAATGAGAATCCTTCCTGCGTCGCCTGTCTCGCAGCATCTTCGACATCGTTCTTCATCTCGCCGTCGAGTAGTAGGAGAAGTTGTAGTGCGGCTTGTTCGACGTTCCAGCCTTTCTGCTGGGCTAGACTCTTAAAGCGCATGCTCCATCGCAGCCAGTCCTTGGCATTGCCGCCGTAGAACTTGGGGATGTTGATCTTCGCTGTGTCGGCCGGAGCGTGCTCAGTCGCTGGGCTCGTGACGATAGTGTAGGTGACGTAGTCGTTCTTGTCGTGAGACTGTCGCACCATCTTGGAAGGTCTTGAAGGGTTGATCCGTTCCAAATTTGATATATCAAAATGACGCGCCTTGGCTAGCAGAGGGCACGCGGATCGGGCTTGAGTCGACTTGGACTTGTGTAGCGGCCTTGGCTGGCAGAGGGTCGCTTGTGTGGGTCGACTTGAGCTTGAGTTGGAAGAATTGGAAGTGAATTAAATTATGGATGAGCGGCAAGGCGCGCTCTGTTTAAACTACTGCTACGTCCAAACATTCAAACTGTTCAAACGTTTGAAATGTTCTTCTTCTCGAGAAACTTGCTGCACCTTCTCGAGTTCTTACTCTTGTGTTTCGCCACAGGATTCATCCATCTCAGGCAGGCAGTCATGTCATGCCGAGTTCATTAATGAGATCTACGCAAAGGTCAAGGCATCCCCAATCTACCACGAGCACTTCCTCGGAAAGATGGTTGTCGTTGTTCTTGACAACGCCCCGCCCATAACCAGTCGGAGGATCTCGTCACTGACCAAGATGACCTGGTGCTGCTACGGCTGGCTCCATACTCACCAATGTGCAATCCTATCGAAGGTAGGCAGAGTCTCCTGTGCTACTGGACGGTGCTTTGATTCTAACGTGCAGTGTGTTTGTTGACGCAGGGTGCTTCAGCGTCTTCAAGGCCAAGATTAAGGCGGATCTGGCCATGTCTCGGGAGGAGATGGTTGCGGTGCGTCCTCATGGGACGATTGCGGCTGCGCAGATGGCAATACTCGAGCGCGCGGCGAAGCGCCGCATCGGCTGTATGGATATACGCCTCGTGAACAGGATGGCGCTGCCTTGAAAGCACGCTGTTGCGGCCGCTGAGCGCATGGAGGATATGCAGTACGGCACCTAAATGCGACGCGCACGTGTGCACCACTTTGCTCTGCGATTTCGCCACTTTGCACTCCGCTCGTAACGTGATTTTTTGCTAATCGAAATATATATGGTATTCGTTTTCAAATTTTTAAAAAATCCACATTGGACTGGCATCGCACCATCTTGGCCTGGCAAAGGTGTAGTATTGTATTGGAAACTCTTACG
Source organism: Phytophthora capsici (assembly GCA_030324255.1). Taxonomy (NCBI): domain Eukaryota; phylum Oomycota; class Peronosporomycetes; order Peronosporales; family Peronosporaceae; genus Phytophthora; species Phytophthora capsici. The sequence goes on along the minus strand of CM059357.1, from coordinate 1,533,177 downwards.
ACCGCTCGCCTTCGAGTTCTTGCATTGCTGGTGCGCGTGTTCCGTGTGACTCGGATCATCCGACTAGTAAAATCTTCCCAGGGCATTCGCCACATTCTCCTCACACTGTACTTAGCTCTACCTGGTCTCAGCAACGTCACGTCGATATTGTTTCTACTGCTGTTCATCTACACGACTATGGGGATCCAAATGTTCGCGAAAGTTGGATTGAGTGACAATATTGACCATCACGCGAACTTCCAATCTTTTGAAACGGGGTTCCTCTTCATGTTACGCGCAGCAACAGGCGAGAGCTGGGACTATTGTATGCACGACTACGCGTCCAGTCCGGACGGCTGCGTGGAAGACCCTCCCTATGACCCAACGATGTGTGGCTTCAACAATAGCGACAGTTGCGTTCCGCTTAATGGATGTGGGAACCCGATCGCGTATGTATTTTTCTGCTCCTTCACGCTTCTCGGCACGTACGTCATGCTCAATGTGACGGTGGCTGTTATTCTCGAAAGCTTTTCCGTCTCGAATGAGGATGAGGAACCGATTTTTGATCCCGAATTATTGAGCGAATTTCAAAACAAATGGGCACTAGTGGACCCGAAAGCTAAAGGATTCGTGCAAGTTGCGAAACTCACGACGATTTTCGCCATTCTCAAACCACCGCTCGTCAATGTCGCTGCTGTGCAAGACAGAAAAGCGATTCTCAATTATTTGTGTACGTTTTCAGTATTATTTGTTGTGATGACAGTCGCTAATATTTTTCTTTGATAGGTTCTCTTCAGTTACCAATGTATGAAGGCGAGACGGTGTACTTTACCGATACATTACTTGCAGTGGCGCGCGAGATGGTTAAAGAGGCTGTAGACGACGAATTGGATGCAATTGGGAGTATCACCTCACACATTGATGATGTTTTACATCGTCGACGTCTTCACTACCAAGCTCACGAATATTTCGCTGCACGACTGATCCAACGTTCAGTGCTAGCGTGGCTGCGCTGTAAACGGGAGATGGAGAGGCAGTACATGGAGGAGTACAAGCAAAAGATCAAAAAGCCAAACACCCGTATCAAAAAGCAGCGTGGAGCTGCGGTTCTCACGACCGGATAGTGGTTAACTCTTACGCTTCACGCTGTGTGAAGCTGTCGCGAAGCGAGAGGCATATAGTAGTGAGAGATGCCAAGCTCTGCTGTCTGAAAATGAACCGAGCAGTGAGATCTGCCAGTGCGTAATTGGGAAAGATGCACTCGGTCTTGATCCCCGTCTCGCACATTTTACACGCGATGGAAGACGGCAGTTCCACCTCTCCACACTTGGATAAACAAGTAGCACAGTACGTGTGACCACAAGGTGCAAGCGTCATTGGGTGGGTGAAGAGCTTCATGCATTGTAAACACGTGAAAGTACTTTCAGAAGCATTTTCAGCTTCTAAAAGAGTGTTCACAGTCTGTTCCAGAGAATCCTGTGCCTTGCGGAGTAAGGAAATGGCTTCACGAGAAAGCACACGCTGTTTGAGCTCTGTCATCTCCAGCGTCTGAGCGTCGTTTAACTGCTGTTCTTTCATGAGATCTTTACACAGAGCCTCCATCTTGTCACTCAACTCCCCGTTCTCGTTCTGCAAGAGCTTTAACTGACTCTGGAACGATTCGGACTTGTACCGTTCTCGAGACACAGTCTTCTTGTAGCCATTCTCCAATTGATCTTGATTTTGTCGTAAACTTTGAATTGTCTCTTCCAGCTCCTCATGCTCTTGTTGTAGATCTTCGAATTCTGAGCGAAGACTTTCCAATTCAGTTGTTGCCTGTGCTAACTCACTGGTCGTTTGAGCCGGATTGACGATCTCCTCAACAGTTTGAACTTCGACTTCAGTGACTTCGTTGGCTGAAACGTGAGGGCTCCTTCTCTGCTCAATCTGTTCCAATAACATCGCGTTCTCCTTCCGTAGTTCTTCAATTGTGAACGTGTGAGCGTCCAAAGCTGCCAGGGTTTGCTCTTTGGTCTCCTTTTCGACTTGTAGCGCCATTCGTTCTGCTTCTAATCGTTCTTGAACCAATCGAAGCTGCTCTTCCAGTGTTTTCTTCTCGTCATTTAGCAGTGTTAACGCTTCGTAAGTAGCAGCTTTTTGCCTCGCCATCTGCAGAGCTTGTACTGTTTCGTCATGGGAAAGAAGTTTCAGGCCTTGTAGTTCTGTATTCACTTTGTGGAATTCGTCTTGCAGTTGTGTGTGACTTTGATCTCTCTGTTCGACGGCGTCCTCCAATCGCATCATCTTCTGCATCAAAGTCTCTATCTCGTCGTCTCGAGTTTGCAACAAGTCTCTGAGCTCCTGTACACTGGCGTTACGTTCTTCTGCTGCTTGAGCTCGAGCTTCAGTCTCCTTTTGTTTCCGTTCACAATCCTCAAGTTCTTGTCGAGTATTGTTCAGTACTGCCTCAATGTCTGTCTTCTCTTTCTCCATTGTATTTTTCACTTGGATAAAATCTTCCGACAAAGTCTCCAACTGCACCACTTGCGACTGCAAATTTTCACAACGAGATTTCAGCGCTTCGAGATTTGCTTCTGTCTCCTTTTTCTCCTTCTCGAGCCTCTTGATCTTCTTCTCCAACGCGGTAATATTCCCACTAGCAGTATCGCTACGCTGAAGATGTTGCTGGAATCCTAAGATTTTACCCATGAGTGTCTCTTTTTCCTGACTCGCTGCAGCTTTGAACTTTGTGGATTCTTCGTGTAGAAGTTTCTCGCGCTTCTTCACAGCTTCCAGTTCACGTTGGCATCGCTCCAGTGAATTCTTTAACTGCGCGACAAGTTTCTCGTCACGCTGTAGAAGAAAACAAAGTCAGATCATTATTTACACCAATTGGAATAAAATCCTTCGTACATTCAGTCTTTGGACGGTCGAACGTAGTCCGACAATTAACGTCGACTGGGACGTAATTGTACTGTCGAGGCTCTCCATGTCAGCCAGAAGTCGTGCATTCTCCTGTCTAAAAGCTCCCAATTGGGCATTCACTTCGTTCTGGGCATTTTCAAACTGCTGGATCATTGCTAGGAGTTTCTTGTTGTTCTCCGCCATGTGCAAGCAGCGGCTCTCAAGTGACAAAACCTACACACAAGTAGCAGTTCATGTTGACATCCTCTTAGAATACCATTGGTACTACTCACCTTCCTCTGGTAAGACACTTCCATCTGCGTATTCTGTTGCAGAGCTGCGGTGGAAGCAGCCACCGTCGATTGCCCACTGATATGAGGCAAAAACCCATCATCATCTCTCCTGTGCTTCACAGTTTTCTCCTTCTCCACCTTGTTCGTCTCGCGAGTCTCTAATACAGAAAAACTGCGTTGAATATGGTCACGTGGACAAAACATCCTCTAATCCCTACCGTTTAGCTTGTTCAAAGCCACTTTTAATTGCTCCACCTCATCCTTCAAAGCTGTCGACAGAGCTTTCTCCCTCCGGTTAAGAGCAGTCAACGCAGACAAATTCTCCTGCAACGACGCGATCGTAATATCCGACTCGAGCTGTTCACGTCGAGGATGCTGGAAAATCAACAAATCCCGTTGGGTCTTCGATCGTCCAATTTCTTGGTTCGTCGCTTTGACGCTGCCGGTGCGACGTAAACGCACAGACGCTACTCCGGAGTGACCATCTCGCGTCGATGACGGTGGACCTGGCACCGAAGCCATCGCCAATAGAACGAGCGGTCGCGTCCGTTGCACAGTTTGACACTTTCGATCTCCACGTTATTCTCGATGACGAAGAAGAACCGACGTAGTTGGACGTTTACACTGGCTAAAGCTATGGCTGGACGACGCTGGTTGCTGCTAGTACCGGTACTGGTGGTCTGTGGTATGTTCATGACTGTCATGAAGGAAGGGGGACAGTTCTCGTTGGACAGAGGCTATGACGTTCCTGCAAGGTCGTTTCTGAGACACAACACACACTACCCAACGTCGAAATACTACGAACGAGGGGAGAAGTTTAACTTTACGGTAGCGAGGGATCGAGGAGTGATAACTTGCATGCACAACAATGTGGTGGCTATGGGGGTGTCACTGATTCGAGAATTGCGATGTCTTGGAAATGAAGAGCTGATTCAAGTGTACCATTGCGGTTCGGAGCTGTCGAAAGACGCCAAGATGCTGTTAGTTCGGCTGGACGACAAATTGGAACTTGTAGACGTGTGTGGAGATCTGGTAGAGAGAGGAGTACTGGATCAAGAGATGGCGGATACATTTCGTAACTGGTTTATCAAACCATTGGCACTATTCCACACAGATATTCGCCACGTGATTCTCATGGATGTGGACGATATTCTCGTCAAAGATCCAGCGGTAGTACGAGGTTTGAAGCCGTACAAAACGACAGGCACTACATTCTTCCACGATCGCGTATTTGCAAACTGTTACGAACATTTAAATGGCAAGGATGGAGACCAACAGTATCTGAAGAAACTGTTTGCTACATTTGACTACGAGCGATTCCACGTGAAAGAGGGAAATTCTCCTTCGAAATACGCACTTACTTCGTTTGCTTATTCGGGAAAAACCTGCCACGAGATGGATTCGTCCTTAGTATTGGTGGACAAGAAGCGAGCAGGGCAAATAGTGTTGGATATTCTGCTCTGGTTCATCACTGAGGAGCGATTCCGATTCCGATATTCCTTCGGCGACAAGGAGACATTTTGGCTTGCGTTTGAATTGGCTCAAGTTCCTTATACCTTCTCTCCTTGGGGGGTTAGTGTCGTGTCTTCTACTCCGAATCGAGACATGGAGCTACATCCGAACACTTTGTGTGGTAGTATTCTACACTACATGCCTGTGGACAACAAACCCCCCGAGATGTTATACGTGAACGGCAAAGCGTTGCTGGATCCGTACCCGGAAGGTATCCATGAAGCTCCTAGAACTCGATGGAACAACATGTTCAACGCTGTCCCCACTCATATGACACCGCGACTACCAAGAACTGTACTACGGGAGGTCGGAGAGGAGGAAAACGTTTATTCCGAATGTCTCGTCGATTTAGGCTCCACTCCATTGCCTGAAACTTTCACTGGTAGTTTATTACGTCGGCGTCTTCACTATTGGGGAGTCCAATTCGGAATGCTCGGAACACTGCAACATTGCGAAACGTACCAATAGTCATGACAGTCTTAATTGACACATTACTATTTTTCGAGCCCATCTCCTTCAACTAGAACTGGTCCATAAAGACTAGTCAATACAGAATTCAAGATTTTATTTCCTACTCTTTGTGGACATGCACCACATTTCGCAGAGACTGTCACACAACCAGTTTCTTCTTCTGCTCATGGCCAAGCACGCGTTGATCGTCGGTGCCTCGGCTGGTATCGGCCTCGCTGTGGCGCGAAAACTGGCGTCGATGGTGGACAAGTTGACGTTGTGCTCGAGAAAGTGTCCACCGGGACTCATTGCGTCCATCCAAGCTGAAAACCCGAGACTTGAGGTCGTCTACGTGCGTTTGGACGTGTCGCTACTGCATGAGGTGCGCCAGTTCACTACCAGACACAAAGACACCAAGTTTGACTGGATCGTCATTACCGCTGGGATTTTATCGCTCAATGGACGTACTGAGACCAAGGAAGGACTCGACGTCAAGATGAGCACCCACTACTATGGACGGTGAGTTTCGCTACAAGAGTTGAAAGTCTACAATACTAACAATATTTTCACAGATTCATGCTGGTGTTTGACCTGCTTGAAAATCTGAACCGACCTGGAGTACGCGTACTCAACGTACTGGGAGCTGGTCGAGGTGGGGCTCCTCACCTTGATGACTTGGATCTGAAGAAGAATTACTCCATCAAGCAATGTGCGGACGCCACGACGCTCTACTCGTAAGTTCTTTGAGACTGACTACGTATGCTGCTTGTGTTGCTGATGGTTCTTTCTTGTAGAGATTTGATGACGCAGGCTTTATCAGAGCACGCACCAAACGCGTCCTTCATGCACATTTATCCTGGTTTCGTTAACACGGGGATATTCAACCGCTTCCCGTGGTACGTGCGATTGCCGTCGAAAGCTTTCGCAGTAGTCGCGGCACACTCCCCAGAACGCTGTGCCGAGTATTTGGTCGCCACTCTAACGAAACCAGAGTTTGCAGTCGGCTGGAAACTACTGGGAGAGCGAGGAGATCCCCTACCAAAGACGAAATACCACACTGACAATCTCAAAATTATCGTCTGGAAGCACACTTTGAAGACAATCGACAACGTTATGAAGCAGTGAAGGAGTTCACCGAAATGATATTGAGATTCGACAAGAGTTTAGTGAGGTATGGATATCAGGAGTCTTGATTCAACACAAACAAGTAAGCAATGAACTGCCTGAATCAAAATGTTTGAAAACAGAGAGGAGCAAGCAAGCCTTTCTATTTTTCTGTTTGTTATTCAAACTGCTGAAGCTGCCGTCGCCCAATACACAAAAAGCGCATCAAACTCCGACAAAATTACGGAGAGAAGAAAGAAGAAAGAACCAGCGCCGACCCGAAAGTCGTCGACTAATCACCAGAGCGACTTGTCACGAGCTTATTTCTTCTTGGCACCGCCCTTGGCAGAGGCGTCCTTCTTGGTCACCGACTTGATGACACCGACGGCAACCGTCTGACGCATGTCACGCACGGCGAAACGGCCCAGAGGAGGGTACTCCTGGAACGACTCGACAGTCATGGGCTTCGAGGGCTCGAGGATGACCATGCAGGCATCACCCGACTTCACGAACTTGGGGGCAGTCTCGAGCACCTTGCCCGAACGACGGTCCATCTTCTCCGTGATCTCTTTGAACTTGCAGGCAACGTGGGCCGTGTGGCAGTCAAGCACCGGCGAGTAACCGTTGCCGATCTGACCAGGGTGGTTCAGCACAATCACCTGGGCGGTGAAGTCCTGGGTGCCCTTAGCGGGGTCGTTCTTGGAGTCCGAGGCGACGAAACCACGACGCAGCTCCTTCACCGACACGTTCTTGACGTTGAAGCCGACGTTGTCACCAGGGACAGCCTCCGGCAGGGACTCGTGGTGCATCTCCACGGACTTAACTTCAGTCGACAGACCAACGGGGCCGAAAGTGGCGACCATGCCAGGCTTAATGACACCAGTCTCCACACGGCCGACAGGTACCGTGCCAATACCGCCGATCTTGTACACATCCTGGAGGGGCAGACGAAGCGGCTTGTCAACCGGACGCTTGGGGGCGTTCAGGTTGTCAAGAGCCTCAAGGAGGTAAGGTCCCTTGTACCACGGCATGTTGGTGGAGCGGTCGATCATGTTGTCACCCTCCCAGCCGGAGATAGGCACGAACGGGATCTTGGCCGGCTTGTAACCAACCTTCTTCAGGTACGTGGTGACCTCGTTCTTGATCTCCTCGTAACGGGCCTGGCCGTACATGACAGACGAGTCGTCCATCTTGTTGATGGCAACGATCATCTGCTTCACACCCAGAGTGAAGGCAAGCAGAGCGTGCTCACGGGTCTGGCCCTCCTTGGAGATACCAGCCTCGAACTCACCCACACCCGAAGCAACCACCAGAATGGCGCAATCGGCCTGCGAGGTACCCGTAATCATGTTCTTGATGAAGTCACGGTGACCAGGGGCGTCAATGACCGTGAAGAAGTACTTGGGGGACTCGAACTTCCACAAGGCAATGTCGATCGTGATACCACGCTCACGCTCGGCCTTCAGGTTGTCCAGCACCCAGGCGTACTTGAACGAGGTCTTGCCGAGCTCGGCAGCCTCCTTCTCGAACTTCTCGATGGTACGCTTGTCGATACCGCCGCACTTGTAGATCAAGTGACCGGTGGTGGTCGACTTACCGGCATCGACGTGACCGATGACGACCAGCGAAATGTGAACCTTTTCCTTGCCCATTGTTGATTTACCTGGTAGAAAATAGGACTTGTGAGACCCTTAATAATGGGTTGAAACTCAGTCCTAAAGTTAGCGTACCTTCTTCTCCGCAGAATGGATAATGATCGCGGCGAAAGGGGGGCGGGGCCTAAAACGCAGTTGAATGGATGGCGCAGGAACGTTTTACAATATTGCAATTCTAGACCGAGGTTATACTGTTTTGACCAATGAAAAATAGGAAATGAGGTGTCTCTTCCCAGCTTTTACACCGGATAAAACCTTTTGGAAACTGTATTCTTGGAACCGTTAGAAAAGAGCCTTTTCACTTCAACCTGCACCTTGTTGCATGCAATCTATTGAGTGCAATCTATTGTGTAAAAAATGACATGCATTGGTTAAATGCTGGTTAGTGCGCAGCTTGGACGTTCACTGCCTTGAGCTTAATGCTGCCGTCGACGCACTCGCTACTGTCTCCGGCCAGGTTCAGCTCGTAAATAGGTGTCGAGCTGCACAACGCGTCGTCGAAAATCTTGAACGACGGGGAATTGCCGTCCCAATCCACTTGGAAACTCGTTCCAGACTCGACCGTCGGGTGGCAACCGCTGTCTGCACGATAAGCGGTGACGCCTTCCAGTCCGTCGCAGTTCGTGTCGGGGCGGTGGATCTCCACCAAAACGTACGGAGATTCACCCAGAGCGTCGGCTGCAAACTCGTCCGGGTCTTTCGTGCAGCCTGCAGAAGCGAAAAGACCCAGATCTTCCTCTTCTAAAGAGCAGGTAGCGGGACTGGTAGAGCTGCAGTCACTTGTAGGTGTGAACACAAGCTGGAGAGGAGTGTTGGAGCACGATTCCTCGTCGTAAACTTGGACAACTGTCATACTGGTATTGGCATCCGAAGCATTGGAGACGGAAGCTGCCAGCAGGAGACCAGTGCACACAGCCACAGCACGAAGTTGGCAGAACATTGTAGGCTTGAGGTGTGGATGCAAGTTGCAGTCTGAGAGGTCTTGTACGTCTTGAAAGGCAGAAGGAAATGTAGACCACGAGGACGAAGCTTTTCCTCATCCTCTAGCCTTTACCTATTCTTGGTCAGAGCATGGAGGATGGCTTGAGTAATTTAGTCGCCACGATCCCATTCGAAACGCGATGGTGTGCGTGTTTCTATGGCTGTCTCCGCCAAGACGATCGTGGCTCAGGTGGTGCATCGTGGGGGTATCACGAATAGGCCATTAATTTGCCCATGGTGATGCACTTGACGATATTTTCATATCGGATGAAAAGTCGGGCGACTATCTGAAAGAAATGGACGAGGAATTTGATCCACTCGACGAAGAAGAAGAGGGACAAGACGATGAAGATGATGGAATGACTCCAGACAACCATGGAGCAGGTGAAGATGACGAGGCGTACGAGATTGACTTGTCCGGAGGAGAAGAAGAAGGCTCTGGTACTCCAACGGACCAAAAGCCTATAGATGAAGGCAAACAGGAGGTATCGGAGCTCGAACTGTCACCAATGGAAGCTGAAATCGCTCGAGTTCTCAATGAAGAATGCAGTCAAGTGCAACGGAAACTGTCTGAGCATTTCTTAATGCAGAAATCTCGTCTGGAAGAGGCGACACAACGAGTTCAACTAGCGATGAAGCAATTTCAACAACATATCGAAAAGAAAGACCAGCTATTGGTACAAAGCAAGATGGACTGTCATAGTTTACAAGCGAAAGTTGAGCTTCTAGAGGAAAAGTTACAACGTCAACAGACTGAACAGGCTGAAGAGAGGGAGTGGCTAGCAGAACTTTGGCCGGATACTGTTCCGCTTCCAACGCTTTTAACTCCGGTAAAGAAAACACTTCAAGCTCGTCGAACAAGCCAGACAACCGACGCTAATGAGCCTGTAAAGCTAGTGAAAGATCTTCTAGATGACCAAGAACGCCAGCGCCTCGACGCTCTGATAACCAGACGTGTTGAACGTGAACGTATCCGACAACAGATCCAAGAAGCTTCCAATTGGAAGATTGTTCTACCTGAAGGTGAAGACTCGGTGCCTTATTACATCAATACACAGACAGGAGTGAGTGTCTGGGAAGCTCCAGTGGCTATAGCTTTTGAAGCTCCAAATGGCTGGAGCATGACCACAATGGACTGGGAAAAGAACTTCAGCCTGGAAAAATCCTCTTCTCTACCTGGAAATCCTGATAATGACGAGAATCAAGGCGATAATGAAGATCTAAACGTTGCTGGATCAAGTGAAGATGAAGAAGATGAGGAAGATAACGACGTTCCGATGGATCCGATGCCTGCACGAGAACGATTCGAGGAAGAATTGAAACGCTACGAACAACTGAAAGCGGATGTCGAGCAGAGTGCTGCCAAACAGCGATCACTTGCAATGGAAGTGTTGATCGCTAAGCGCGAATTGTTCGAACGGGAGGAGGAGAATTTAAAGGAGGAAGACGCGGCTGTGATCGCCATCGAGCGGAAGCGCCGAATTGCCGAGAAAGAGGAACAAGCAGCTGCGAAAGCCAAAGCGGAGGCTCAACAACGTAAAGCTCAACAGGCCGCTGCTGGTAAAGGGAGTCTCCCGGTGTTCGCTCGGGACTCTGTAGCCAAAAAAGGGTTAACTCTTGCTGCCGACGATCAGGTGTTTGAGCAAGAACTACGAGACTTTGCAGCTCGACAACGAGTTGATCGACTGTATCTGTCAATGCCATTGACTCGAGACGTTCGGGTCCATGATCGTCACCGTTTAGAGCCCGAGTTTATTCATATGAAACACGTTGAATCCCGAGTATTAGAAGCAGAGAAAGTGGAGTTCGAGCTGCTGGAGAAGAGCGCTGTTCGTCAGGAAGAAGCTGCTGCTAAAGTATCGGATCTTCATGAACTATGTGAACAGATTCGTGAGCAGCAAAAATGTATCGAAGAAGAGCTTCTGGCGGTTGGAAACTCCATTGTAGAGTTGGAATCAGCTGCCTTGTCATCTCCAGAGCAGTCACGACCGACCGAAGAGGAACTAAAGCGAGCAGCTGAGAGATTCGTGACGATAAATCCGCTTTCAGACGATGAAAATGGTGAACAAACAGCTGAAATTGAGAATACTGAGGCTGAAAAACGCATCGATTCAAGTTCATTGTCAGTTCCAGGGGATCAAATGGACGATATGCAACAGGATGAATCGGAGCTGCGTGAGTTGAAAGCGTTTACAGACACGGAATTGGCCTGGAGGCAATGGGAAAAGACTGAAAAAGTCCGTAACACGAGATTGAACAAGCTTTCGGACCGACAAACGCTGTTAACGACGTCTCAGAAGCAACTTGCGGTGGATTTGACGCTGTATGAAGACTCGGACGTCCCGTTCTTCGAGCGTCTGCGAGACTTGGAGAAGGCTGCGAACTCGAGGCTTTGGGATCTGCAGTCTCAGACACAAGTGGTGCGTGCTCGGTTCGTGGTGGAGCGAGCAGCTCGAGAGGAATCCGTTTACCAGATGCAAGACAGACTCAAAGAACTGCAGCAACAACTCGAAGACGCTAGTGCGTTGCCCATGCAAGCTACGCACCCTCTAGAGCGGTTAAAACTCCAACAACAAGCTGAAAAACTGGTTGAAACACTGAAAAAGCAACAAGTTTCGTTGCAAGAACGATATGCGAAGGAGGAACAAGCCAAAACGCTCCTAATGTCGCTTGAATTGAGATCGTGTGACTACGTGGACGCAAAACTACAGGAAGAGACGAAGCTGTTCGCTGAGAAGCAGGCTCTTTGGGATCTCAATTTTACTCTAGCAGATGAGCTGCAGAGTTGTCGGCAAACGATTGAGAGACTTGAATTGTTGACGCAACACGAAGAGAAGCCAAAGGAAGAAGAAGATGACGGATCTTCACCTAAAGAGCTGCAGCAAGAGAACGCGCGTGTATTTGAGTCCAAGCTTCAATACTTGCAGCAAGTCCGGCGTTTCTTGTTCTTGTGTTACGACCGAGAGGATCGTTGGCGGATATTGAATGGCTCAGCGTTTATCAAAGACATCACGTCCGACGAATGGATGACAACTATGCAGTTGTCAAGACAAGAAGAGTCAATGACTCTACTAAAGACGCAACATGAAGAGCAGCAGCAGGTTCTCGAACATCAAATCAAGTCGTTGAGTGAAGTTAAGAGCCAATTACAAGCCCAAGAGCTGGAATTAACTGGAAAACTCTTTCGTTTAGAGAGCGACTACCAAGATGCGAGTGAAAGTGTCCGAGTACAGACTCAACAGGTCATCAAAGCTCTTCAAAATGAGACGGAAGAGCATAAAAATGTTCTGGAAAAGGAGAAGATCAAGTTTCGATCCGATCGAGAGCAATTAATACGTGAACACGACGCCATTCGAGAGGAATTCGAGAACCGTCTACAAACATTGGACGATACCATTGACAAGCAGACACACTGGTTAACAGCAGCCAAACGGGAACTCGAAGCTCAACGTGTAGCTAACGAAGAGCTACTGAAGGCCTATCAATCACTGGAGAAGCGTCGAGCAGCTGAAGTGAACGACATGCGATTCCGGATCTCAGCGCAGATCAAGAAGATCAACAACCTCGAGATGTGGAATTTATCCATGAAAATCTCCGCTAAAGAAGCGCATACGGATTTCTTAAAAATGCAGAGGGAAATGGCGATTCAACAGCAGCAACACAAGCAGCTACAAAGAGGTTTACGCTTCGTGAATTGGCGCCATCGAGTCACTGCACAGAGTATTCTCACGGATGTCAACTTGCTCTTCTCTTTCTTCGCTGAAGGAGTGGCTATTCTGGCTGGAGCTTCATCGGAAATCAATGATTCTTTAAGAGAAAACGCTGGGATCGAAGTGCTAGCTGCTCTTGCTCGCCAGTCGAGTCAACAGGCTGTACGTGCGATCTGTGCTCGAGCTTTGGGTCAATTGTCTTGGAATGCCAACGCTACTGCTCGATCTCTCGGTTGGAAGGCCAAGCAAAAGTGGTTCCAGTGGATGAAGATACGGTCGAACGCTGTTTTAGACACACTGAACGTCCCGTTTGATTCTGTAGCAGATGAAGAAGCGAAGGAGATTAATTGGCTCGCTGATCCTAGTTCTCCTATCGACGATTTATCTGGAGAGAGTGACCACGATTTGAGCTCGAAAGGAGGGAAAATGAAGGACAAAAAGCTGTTTTTCACGTCAACGTGGCAGCAGTTTGATGAGAAAACGTTTCCAGATACGAATGTGGCCAACCAACAGTACATGGGACTTTCCTCTAACGTTTTACAAACGATTTTGGATCTCTGTCGATCACATGAGACGGATAAAGCTGTAAAGCGCAATGCTTTACACTCGTTAGCGTTGATCGTAAGGAGTTCACGGAATACGTCGATTATCGGTCGATTGGATGGGAGTATCGCTCTACTTGTGGGTTTATTGAGACCAAGTGAAGAAGATCCACAAGTTGTTCGTCACGCTGTCCAAGCTCTGGCGAATTTAGTCTACCGAAACGCCCACAATCAGCAGATTTTATTCACTGAAGGAGGAATTCCACTGCTGCTTCTTTTGTGCGAACGAACTGTGAGCTCCAGTGATCCTCTGGATGCTGATGTTGATTTAACTCTGGCAACGACTCAAGCTCTGTCGCACATTTCCCACGACCACACTTTGTCCTGCCAGACGATCGTCGAATCCCGAGGGATTTCCATCCTTACGAAGCTGTGTAATTCTCCAAGAATCCACGACGCCATCGACTTGGAAGTCCACGAGCTCATCCAGACTTACGCTTCTCAAGTGATCGCCAATGTCGTCACTTTACTGGACAAAGAAGACAGCGAGAGTGATCATCGCTCGTATAACGTTGCGGATTTTATCCTCGACGAGCACGATTTGGTTGTGGATTCTGGAAATGATAACCAAAAACAGCATAAAGTGGAGAACAATCGTCAGAAGTACACGGGGGTTGCTACGTTTGTACTCATGTGTGCCTCATGCAACCGCAACGTCGCTTTTCACGGCGCAGTTGTGCTTGGAAGCATCGCTCAGCATGATGCTATCCGTGCAGCGATAGGAGCAGTGAGTGGAATGGATGCGCTTTTCTTACTTGCAGCTCGAACGGATGATTTACCGCTGGTTGTGCAAGCCACTTGGGCACTTGCCAACCTCACGTGGAATCGAGACAATCAATATCGAGTTGCTCGGTATCTGGACCAGCTCTACCAGCTTTGTACGTTAACTTCAGCTTCTGTCTCCCTCAATCAGCAAGAAGTTGATGATGGTGACGTACAACCTCAAGACCCCGCTGCTACACTGGAACGTAGACAGCAGGACGAGAAGCTTATGAAGCAGATTCGAGAGCATGGTCTGTGTATCGTAGCCAACTCGCTCTTCTACAATGATGCCAACCGCCAGCTAGTAGCTTCTCACAGTGATTGGATGAAGCTTCTAGCTCGAAATGTTCTCGATGCTGACGGTGCCACGTTGGAAAATTCTGCTCGAGCGTTGTGTTCACTGTCGTACAGCGATTCAATCGCTCTCAAAATGGGATCGACGGTTCTCATCAAAGTCCCTGGTAAGGGAAGCTCAGCTTCCACCTCAATGAATGGGCTTCATCTCTTGGTGCGACTGTGTGGACGAACTGGTCATGTACCAGTGCAGCAACACGGGCTCTTCGGGGTCATCAACATGTGCCTTCACGACCTCAACAAGACCAGAATGCTGGAAATCCCTCATGCAATCGAGACGTTAGTTAACCTGAGTGGACATATGAACAAGGAGCTGTGTGATCCTGCTCTTGAGGCGTTGGAGCTGCTGGCAGACATGCGTCAACTCAAACAGGAGCACGGGATCTCGTCCACTCAATCGTTCGAGTCTGTCGACATGAAAAAGCTCATCAGTCTCCTCTCGGAAGCCACAAACCCGTCCCTTGTAGCGATGATCAGCGACGCCATTGCCGATGAAGTTTGGAAGAGACCAAGCGCTCAGATCAGGCTTCGGAACGAGCACGGGCTTGAAAAGCTCTTGGAAATATGCGCCAAGCCGTCTCCTCTTTTCCCCACTGCGACGTCAGGGAGTTCTCCTGTTGCTGCAGCTGAGATTGAACGTCGCGTGCGGATCTCCTGCTTGTGGGCACTGCGAAACACTGTGGCTAACAACGTGCGCAATCAAGATCTCGTCGGTGCGTTGGGTGGTGTCCAGCAGCTCGTGGGTGTCTTTGACCGGGAGCGACAGAGTGAAGAAGTCGTGGAGGCTCTGCTGGCTGCGCTGATCGCTGTGGTCATGAAACACCCTCGGAATAGTCAACAACTCGTGCAATTCGGACTCGATATGCTCATCGGATTGGCGGATGGGACTGAAAACGGTGACAGACTTGAAGAAGATCAACACCACAAGGAACGGGGAGTCGTGTTACCCCCTATCAACTCGTCAGCGCGTGCGTCTTCAGTCAAACTTGACTTGGGGGCGTTAAAAATCACCCCGAAAGCTGAAAAACACCTTGAAAACACGTCACTCGCTCGAGAACTGCTGCACCTGGTAGCGCCATTCAACACACGAGAAGATAACACCGCTCCGTTATCTCCAGGCCCCAAGATGAAGAGGATGCAGCAGCTCCATTCATTTTCGGCTTCTCCCGTGCACAAACGTCCACGGAGTTAAAACGTCCTGGCCACGTACTGACACCAAGCAGAAAGATTCGATAGCCTATCCATCTGATCCAAAGCCGAAGAAGTTGAATGATCTACACGTCGTGTTACGCATATTCGTTGCTGCACAATTACTCTTGCTGCTGTCTTTCGCTTAGACAACGTATCCGTAACAACGGCTCCTGGCTGCTTGAAGGATACTTAGTTGTGCATGGTCTCCAGGTACTCCTTGCACTCCGCCAACTCCTGCTCACGACGGGCCTTCGACCAGCCGAGCAGCTCGCCCATCATGTGCACCACACGCGGCATCAGCTCCATACCCACACCGCTGTCGATGAAGGCCAGACGCATACGACGGCCCAGAATGTCAGTCGCCTTCAGAGCGTACTCCTGTCGAACTGCAAACACGACCTCAGCCTCTAGGTACGGGTACTTCGGGTGCAGGCGGCGCGGGTGGTCGCTGTGCTTGCGGTCCAGGAAGCCGCTCTGCTCAATCTCAGCAACCTGCAGTGCACGTGTTCCGTAGTTGCGCATCAGGTGCTCAGCAACGTCCTTGTCCAAGTTATAGTTTTCACGCAGTGTAACTGTGATCTTGTCGAACTTCTTGTTGCACACCTCACCAATGCGGTCAGCGCCGATGATTCCCACGTCCTTTGTCTTGCAAGGCGAAGCCTTGGCCTTGATCTCGGGTACGGTCTCCACCAGCTTGTCAATGGCATCCTGGGCCATGCGGCGGTACGTGGTCCACTTGCCACCAGCGATCGTCACCATGTTCGAGTCCGACACTTCCACGACGTGCTCACGCGAGATCTTGGCGGTCGATCCATCAGCGTGGCGCGGGTCCTTCACCAGCGGGCGGATACCCGACCAGACCGACTTGATGTCGTTGCGCGTCACATCCTTGGCCAGGTAGCGGTTGGCCTCATCGATGATGAAGTCCACTTCCTCCTTTGTGGGGGACGGCAGCATGGTGATCTCGGACTGTGAGTCGGTCGTGCCAGCAAGCGTTCCATTCTCCCACGGCAGGAAGAAGAGCACACGACCGTCGCTCGTCTTGGGCACAATCAGGCCCATTCGGTTGGGGCTGAAGTGGTCAGGAAGCACAGTGTGCACACCAGCAGCAGGCACACAGATCTTCTCCTTCTTAGGGTCATCCATCTGACGAAGAGCATCCGTGAACGGGCCCGTGGCGTTGACAACGGCATGTGCCTTAACATCCCACTCCTCACCGGTGATGGAGTCCTTGACGTGAGCGCCACGCACCTTTCCTTCGTCGTCCTTAAGCAAGTGCATCACCTTCACGTAATTAGCAACTGTAGCTCCATTCTGCGTAGCTGTGAGAGCAATGGACACATTCATACGTGTATCATTCATCTGCCCATCGTAGTAAACAATGGCTCCCTTCAGTCCTTCTTTCCGAAGCATGGGGAACTGGAACATGGCTTCTTCCGCATTGATGTAGTAGCTGCCAGGCACGAAGCGCTTGCTACCAGCCACTACATCGTACGCCTTGGCGCCCACCCACATGTACGGCACCTCCCACCACTTGTAGATGGGGATCATGATCGGCAGTGGGCGGTTCATGTACGGAGCCGCCGACAGGAAGAACGAGCGCTCCTCCAGAGCCTCATTCACCAGCTTAAAAGCCGCATAGTCCATCTTCATGAACGCCGTCTCCAGGTACCGGATACCGCCGTGAATGAGCTTCGTCGAGCGGCCAGAAGTGCCGGCGGCGAAGTCGCTGGCTTCCACCACAGCAGTATTGAGGCCGCGTGTGGCTGCATCAAGCGCACAACCCGAGCCCGTGGCACCTCCGCCGATCACCAGCACGTCGAAGTGCTCCTTCTTGAGGCGCTCGAGCTGCGCCGCACGCGACGGCGTCTCATACGGAATGATGGTCGATCCATCTTCGCACTTAATGGGCGCTACTAGGCGCTGCGGCTCCTTGGCCGACACAATAGCAGCACCAGAAAGACCGGAGACGCCTACGACACCTGCGCCCATGAGCGCCACGCGCTTTGAAGCCCGACGAAACGCGAAGGACGCCATATTAATGAGTTGCAGGAGTGATGGTCACGAGGTTGACGTTGACGTGAGCTCGAGAGGGCAAAATGCGAAGTGAGACCGCCGGTACCCAAGGTCGAGATTCGAATGATCTGATTGGCTAAGTACACGTCAGTCGGTACCCGATATTGGTAGTATCTTGTGCACAAAATACCCTGAAGTACATAATCAATGGACGTTAGTACCTGACAAGGAAATTTTGCTGCTGATTATACAGTGCTGCTACAAACTATAGACGCACACAACTTTTCGTTGTAAAGCAAAAACTACTCCAACTCATTCCATGCTGCGTGGCATAATGCCGAATAATACGATACAAAACTTATATCAAAAGATAAAATCTAGATTTAGATGCTAATTTTAGCTCAACCCAGACTCTAAGGTGTAGGTGGTGTTCTAAACTATAGACGCATATGCTAAATGGCCTCATTTGTCAATTGCTCCGCCATTTTTAAGCACGACCTGTGCCATACGCGTAGGCATACCCCTGACCAAGTCACGTAGGTAGCTTTGGCTTATGTCGGCCCAGCTGCGGATGATCTGAGCCTTTAATTCCTCCTTCGTGTCAAACTGACGTCCACCTTGGTATACAGACCAGGCTAATTGCCCCCAAACATTCTCGATTGGGTTTAAATCCGGACTTTTTGCGGGCCACTTGAGTTTCCTAATGCCCATTGCTTCGATATGAGCCTTAGTAAATCTGGATTCGTGGATAGATGCATTATCCTGTTGAAAAATTGGGCTGCAGATGCCGTGATTTTCACGGAGGTTCTCTATGAAGGGAGCCAAGTATTTGTCCAGAGTGCGCGCGTAGCAGACAGAGTCCTGTCTCCCCTCGAGTATAGCGATGTCTGTTTTCCCGTAGGTGTTCATGCCGGCCCATACCATCACGCTGCCGCCACCACTCACTCGCTTGGAGTACAGCTCCGTGTCAGCCCTGACGTCGTGCCAGTAGTACTGGTACCCGTCAGGGCCATCTAAGTTGAACTTCTTTTCGTCGCTAAAAATTACACGCCGCCACATTTGTGTCTTGCTCAAAAATTTTGCAGCAAATGCTGCTCTGGCCACCTTGTGGTGCTGCTTGATGGCTGGAGCCGGTTTGCGTTTGATCCACTTGGCTACGCGAGACGAGCGGAGCAGTTTTCGCACCGTACTAGGCCTGAGAACATTCTCAATGGCTTCAGCGATGCGTTTAGACGTGTATTTCTTTACTGTGGCCAGTCGAAATACACGTCTAGCGATACGCTGTGTGACTTTTGCTGGTCTGCCGACCTTTTTGAGCGGCGATGTCGTTGTCTTAGGGTTCAGGAGGTTTCGGATGGCGTGGTCACTGCGGTGAAGGTATCTAGCGATGTAGCGGAAGCTTCTGTTCTCGTCACGAAGGGCTTTTGCCTTGCCAATCTCTTCTGGTGTTAGTCTGGTGCCCCGTGGCATGGTTTTTCTTCAATTGCGGCTGCGAGCGCACCACCAGATGCGAGCGTGTGGCAGGAATCGCTGTACATAGTTTTAGCCAATAAAAACGATTTTTGTTAGAGTAATTCGGTTTTTGAAAAAGTGCGTCTATAGTTTAGAACACTACCTCAACGTGTTATTTTCAAAAGTGGTAAAAATAAAAACTTAACCAAGGTGAGCTGTACTTCTAGATATTTGTGTTCTCCGTACTAACTTCCAGGCCAAGCAGCATCCTCTCTGTTGGAGTAACTTTTGTTTTACAACGAAAAGTTGTGTGCGTCTATAGTTTGTAGCAGCACTGTACTCACGTTTTGTGCGTACGTTAAGCTGGAGACGTGAGCAAGCAAGGTGTCAGCAGCGCGTAGACGAGCAAGGATGTTGATGGCTTTCGCAGGGCGTCGCACGGATTGGGTGGAGGTGCGTCCACACGTCGGACATTCATCGCCAATCGTGGCCAGTTTGATCTCTTGTTTCGTCGACAGCCGTGCAAAAGTGAAGGTATCCTCGACGACCCATACATTCTTCAAGATAAAACAACGTTTCTAGACCAAGTTGAGGCTGTCGTCCACCTGATAGTGCGCGCATGCAAACTTGACAGTAGCGCGCGTTCGCACGAGGTCTTTCAGCTTACCGTACGGCAGCATTGACTAC
Organism: Phytophthora capsici; assembly: GCA_030324255.1. Taxonomy (NCBI): domain Eukaryota; phylum Oomycota; class Peronosporomycetes; order Peronosporales; family Peronosporaceae; genus Phytophthora; species Phytophthora capsici. The sequence continues at coordinate 1,513,546 of CM059357.1, read as the reverse complement.
AAGATGAAGTAGAAGAAACTTGCAAGATAGTATTATCTGCGTAGTGAACAGGCTCATAGAGTCTTTCAGCTTACCGTACAGCAGCATTGACTACAAGATGAAGTAGAAGAAACTTGCAAGATAGTATTATCTGCGTAGTGAACAGGCTCATAGAGTCTGTTCACTACGCAGCTCATGATATTAAGGAACCCCCCTTGCTCTAATGTAATTTAATGGATTTGCGTTATCGCGTAGCCTGCGGCATAAAGTGGTGTCCGCATTCGTTTTCGTACAAAAAACAATTATGCAGCGACGCTTCGTTAACTCTACGATCCAAGAATGCCAATTGTGTACTTCCCAAAATTCTCCGGACCCCACAAGTGGCCAAGACCCCGCGCAGAGCCAGTCCATCAAGGGGTGGCTGGCCCCCTTCTAGGGCGGGCCCTGGTGTTGACTTGAGCTCGCGGCCCAAGCTCAAGTCAACACCAGGACGACCCGTGTCGCCGCCCTGAACCTGTGGCGTTGTTATCCCGCAACACCCCTGGATGAGCCCCGCCCATCCGCCTTTACGCTCGCGGTTTGACACCCGTGATCAAGCGATTCGCAGTCACCGTGGACCTGCGCCATGGACTAGCATTGAGCACGTTTGGGACGCTTTGGTGTACCTACGCGCGAAGGCTGACAACTACGCAGAGGAACTGAATCAGCTCTGCTGATGAGGCGCTGCTAGTCGATGTGGTGAATCATGCACTGCCGGCAAAGGCCATTGAGAGTCGTTAGTTTAGACTAAGTGACACTAATACACCTCACTGAAGAAAGAAAAAAAGGCACGTGTTGCTGCGCCCAGATGAGAATCCTGAGACGAGACTCCTGCGCCCAATCATGCCCACTTGACGCCCAAGCGTTCCCATCAGGTGCCCATAAAGCCCCCAAACGCAGCCCAAATCGATAAAGCCAGTTAAAGCACTATACAACCTCCTGCGTATACCCGGATGACCTGTTGCCGTACTTAGGAGAGTCAGTGGCGAGACTCTTTGCTGGGAGACAGAGCTCACTCATGCATGTACCAGAGTCGCACGGATTGATTACAGTATCTAGATTCAATCGTCATCGGATGTTTTATTCATTGTTTTATAATAACTACATAATACTTGCCATAGTAAGCAAAATATATGTATTACCCGTAGATTTTTACTCTCGATTGGGTAGACTTCTGAACTCTAAAATAGAGAGGTTACAGCCAGAGTTATCATGTAAGTATTCGCTGCTTTTAGCACTAGCTTTCCGAAGCTTATCGCCGTGTGATAATTCCTGGCCCCAGCGCATTCGTGATGTGGGATACTTGTTCAACGTGTGCTTGTTGTTGAGATGATTGTGCATCGGCGGAGCAGAAATAATTCTCAAAACAACGTAGCAATTCTTTACTTGGACGCACGCTTTGATCTGTAATAGAAATGCATGCAATAAAAAACTTGCATGCTCAAACCGACCGTGCTGGCACCGAGCTCGCCCAACCAACGCGACCTCTGCCCAACTGAAATCAATAACGCCCAACCCAGCTCAGATATCATACGTGAGCATCAAACGCCATTACACCGTCTTCCCTTTAGCCTCGCGGCTTGAACTTCCCCGAACACGTACCGGTAAGAGTTCTCCGTGATTCATCCACTGTGGCTAGCAGCACGGGTTGCTTGGAGCTCGAGGAGTAGATCTTGCTGTCCTGGAAGCAACTTTGTTTATCCAACGAGCAAAAAAGCCTGTATAGACAGTGGCGTTAGTTCTGATTTCAGTGTAAGAAACAGAACGCTAAGATGATGGCCCACTTGCTCTTCCCCCTCCCCCCTCCACCCTCGCTTTGACTTTGAAACCCTGGCGCTTGTGGTACTTGATGCATCTGCTAAAGAATTAACCCATTTCTCGCCACCGGAGACGGCCGGTGCACTACACTAAGAGACACCGGTCCCCACACTGCTAATGTACTGCCGTAGGGGCGTCTTCACTAGTGCCTTGACGCGCAGGTCGCGGTGCATTTTCGCGCGCTTCATGAGTGGTGTTTGAGAGGTATACACGGCATTATACACTACACTTCGTCCGGATACCGAGAGAATCAGTCGAGAAAATCTGATCCTATGTAACCCTAACCCAGTTGGGTGCAGAACTCACTCTCAAAAAAAAAAAGAATGCCAATTGTTGAGGTTAGGGCCCGTCACAGGGACCGCCTCTACACCGTGTTCTCTATAAACTAATAATGAAGAGACACGGTACTTTTGACTCTAATAATTAGTGTACTAAAGTCTGAAACATTAGTACGATGAATGGTAGCGGCAGTTCTAGACTACGTTTCTGAATGCCGCATACTAATTTCTTGTTAGTAGCCCTGCTACTTTCTTAAACATTTATCTTACTTCTTTTTTTACTCCTTCCTACCCTGACTTCCTTCTACCTGCGCCCAAGTTCCCCGCAACAGGTTATGAGCCCTCAGCAAGCCTCCGGTGACGACTTCCCCCGCCTCTCAGGCGCACGAAATTTTGACGTATGGAAGGCCCGAGTCAGTGCGTCACTAGATGGCAAGCATCTGCTCGGGTTCGTCACCAAGAAGGATTACAATGGGGTCAGTGAAGACGAAGATGACGTCTCCGACGACGACCTGGCTGAGTCGGACGACGACCCCCCCCCCCCGCCCCAAGCCTATCTCCCCGGCTGGTATTGACTCGGATGAGGTTGACTTCGAGGACAGCTCGGATGAGCTGCAGCCCAGCGACGACGATGACACTCCACTCCACCGTCCAAGAAAACGAAGCGTGCTGATCTACCAATCGTTTGCCCGTTTGCTGAACGCCATGTCGGTCGTGACCGGAAGCAGGTTAAGCGGCGTAAGCCTTCTCTACCGTCTGCTCGTCACCTTCGCCGTATGGAGGCACAAACCAAGGCGTTCCTGATGAAGACGATGAATGACACTCATATCCGTCTTGTCAAGAACCTGACAACGGCCTTCGACATCTTCCAGGCCATCTGTACCAAGTATGAGGGTGCGGCCTTTCATGGCGACCCCTACTTCATCCAGCATTTCCTTATGGAGATCAAATACGAAGAAGGTGGTGATCTGACCAGCTCCTTCCTTGAGCTGGAAAACGCGATGAAAGCCGCGTCTGAAGCAACCGAGTCTCACTTGACTGACGGACAGAAGTCATTGTACCTGTTCCACTCGATGCCGAAGACTTGGAAGGACAATCTCCGAGTTTGGAAAGGTGTGCGGAAGTATATCCCGTATGACGAACTCAAGATGAGTATTGAGACCAAGGTTCGCGAAATCCAGGCTCAAGAACGTTACAGCCGTATCAAAGGGACACCTGAGAGTCAATCAACTCAAGCTGAACGGGCTCTCATTGCTCCTTCTCAGGATTCTGCGTTGGCAGCTCAAGCGACTGTCTCTGTTGATGTCTGCAGCTACTGTCAGAAACCACGCCACAACATCCGTCAGTGCCGTGCTCTACAGAAGGACTTACGCAATGGCTGCGTTAAGGCTGGCACTGTTCTCCCTGCTAACTTTGAGCTACGCGGACCTAACAACTACTGGTCGCATCCTTACAACAACAACAACAACAAGTCCTCTCGTCGCGATGAAGGTGGCTACGATCAGTCACGCCGCAAAGAGACCCTGATTGCTGTTGTATCGAATGTGCAAACAGCTCCAGACGCTATTAGCCTCACGGCGCAACGTAGCCAGGACTTTGATTCCAGCTGGACGATTGACTCAGGTTGCAGCAGTCACGTTACTCAACATGAGGAATGGTTCAAGACTAAAACACCTGCAAGCGGAGGCATCACTGTTGGTGGAAAATCGCAGGTCCCCATCGATGCTATTGGTACTGTGGAGCTTCAGATCACCGACAGCAAGGGCCAACCGCGGACGCTTACGCTGCACGATGTCCTCCTAGCGCCGAAACTACAGTATGACCTGCTGTCGGTCGCTGCCGCTGTCGACGATGACTTCCGATTTGGCTTCAAGCGTACTATGTGTACTGTCCAGACCAACCACCGCTTCTCTATCAAGGCGATGAAATCCGCAACGTCGAAGCTCTATCAATTCGAAGCCTCTCCGCTGACAAAGGCCGAAGCTCGGCTACCACAGGTAAGCAACCCGACTCATGCTATTGCACAAACGTCTTGGTCATCCTAACATCCGTGTTTTGCAGGCACTCACTAAAGCCCAAGCTCTTCATGGACTGGATGCACCGGCTGTAGTTAGACCAGATTCTTTCTTTTGCACTGCATGCACTTACGCGAAGTCACACCGCGCTTCTTTCCCATCCAATAGACATGTTGAACGCTCTATTAGCCCCTTGCATAAAACTCACTCTGATATTTGTGGCCCGCTTCCCGTCCCTAGTCTTGGCGGATGTCGGTACTTCGTCGTATTCATTGACGACTTCAGTCGCTACATGTTTACCTACCCGATGAAGGCACGTAGCGAACTCTATTCATGCTACAAATACTTTCTCATGAAAGCTTTGAATATATTCCGAAGTGATGTTCATACTCTTGAATATCTCCTGCCACCGCCGGATGTGGACATCCAGGCCTTACAGGCTGACAATGCTAAAGAGTATGAGAAACTGGGACGCATTATCTTCTCTAAATATGGGACGCACGCTCAATTTACCAATGCTTATACACCACAACAGAATGGTATTGCAGAACGCCGCATGCGCACAATCATGGAACGTGTCCGTGCGCTACTGTTAAATGCCTCGCTACCCAAACAACTGTGGGCAGAATGTGTTTCACATGTTACGACACTCCTCAACATGACACCAAGCGCTAACACACAGGATTGCACACCGTTTGAGTTGTGGTACAATCGAAAGCCAACTGTTCAGTATCTGAAAGTGTTTGGCTGTGCTGCGTATGTCCATATCAACGACATCTACAGGGACAAACTTGATCCCAGAGCCAAACTCTGCATCTATCTTGGAATTCCTGAACACAAGAAAGGATACCGACTCATGGACGTAAAAACCCATATTGTTGTTTACAGTCGCGACGTGGTTTTCGATAAGATTGACTTTCCTACTGTTGAAAATATTGAGGTCACTTCAGGCCCGCTTCAGCTGCCGGATCACTTAACAGAAGCCCCCATCCATGATGTTGAACTTCCAACATGTGTCCCTTCGGAAACACAAACCGATCCATCTCAGCCTGAATCTCCGGGTGACTTAGGTGTAGAACCACAACATGCACCTATTACCGCATCGAACCAACTTCCTTCCCTAGGGGAGGCACTGGAACGTGGCGTCTTGACATACTCTTTCGTTACAGAAACGCCCTCTCAACCTTCGATGACAGGTGTAAAACGCCCTGGGTATGAGGAAGGAATCAATCTTAGCCAGTTAACTTCCCGTGAAGACGTTCAGGAAGAGGAAGAACGCATGTCTCTAGTCCTCAGTCTCCTTGCGATTCGCCATGTACCGGAACCAAAAACATATTACGGGGCGATGCGTTCATCGTATGCAGACAAATGGCATGCAGCTGCTGACTCAGAATACCAGTCACTAATGAAAAACCAGACGTGGATCCTGGTAACTCCTCCCAAAAACCGCAAAGTACTCCAAAATCGGTGGGTCTTTGTTGTTCAATACACTGGCTCTGGAGCAATCGATCGCTTTAAAGCACGGTTAGTTATCAAAGGCTTCTTACAGCAATATGGAGTTGATTACAATGAGATATTTGCCCCTGTTATCCGCATGGAAGTCCTACGCCTGCTACTAACGATTGCAGCTCTCCTTGACTTTGAAATCCACCAGATGGATGTCAAGACAGCGTTTCTCAACGGAACCCTCGACGAGGAAATCTATATGAAACAACCAGAAGGGTTTGTCGTTCCTGGTTAGGAAGGCCTCGTTTGCAAGCTCCTCAAAAGCCTTTACGGTCTAAAACAGGCACCCCGTATCTGGTATCACATACTGTCCACGTTTTTGGAAAGCGTTGGGTTCCACAGACTGATTAAAGATCGATGCGTATTCATGGCGGCTTTCGAAGGAGAGACATGTTACATTGCCGTCTATGTTGATGACTTACTGATCATTGCACCAACTGTCAGCCTCGTATGTCAGATCAAACCTGCCTTGAACAAACGATTCTCCATGACAGATTTAGGGGAGGTGAAGTACATCCTCGGCTGGTCAAGCGAACGAAACCGCGAAGCCCGAACGATATTTATCCACCAACGCAAGTATGCTTGCACAGTGTTAGATCGCTTTAAGAACCTGGTAACATATCCAGTGGCAACTCCATCAGATCGTAATGCCAAGCTAACAAGTCAAATGCAACCAAATACACAACTTGAAAAAGAAACAATGCAAGACATTCCCTACCGTGAAGTTGTTGGAAGTGTCATGTACCTCATGGTTGGCACAAGACCCGACCTAGCATTCTACATGCGTGATGTCAGCCAATTTCTTGCTAATCCTGGGCAGGAACATTGGAAAGCAGTGATTAGAGGGCTGAAGTATCTCTCTGGTACAGAGGATCTTGGTCTACTACTAGGAGGATCACAAACGGTTAACACAGAAAATCTTGCCGATCACCTCACGGCTACACCGACTCAGACTATGCTAACTGTTCTGACAGTAGACGCTCTGTAGGTGGCTACATCACTATGTTAGGCCAAAGTCCTATATCCTGGCTTTCGAGAAAGCATCACACGGTTGTGCTCTCGACCACAGAAGCTGAATACATCGCATTATGCCACTGCATGCAGGAGCTGATATTCCTGAAGTTTCTACTTAAGGAACTCGGTTTCACAACCACGAAAGCAGTCACGATTAAAGAAGACAACCAAAGTTGCATTAAAATCTCAAATAATCCCGAACTACACGGACGATCAAAACACATTGATATTCGATATCACTTTGTGCAGGAAAAGGTTGAGAGATGCGAATTTTGTATTGAGTATTGCAACACCAAAGCGATGGTAGCAGACATTTTTACTAAAGCCCTTGATAAGCACCAATTTAGAGACTTAAGAAACAAGTTAGGTATGCACTCTCTCGCTAAACTTAACAGGTAAACATACTTTAAAATACACGGTAAATTTCACCATTTATATATTACCTCACAACTTTTAAAGAGTCACGTAGTAACATGAGTTTTTCCCTTTAAGAACTCTTACATGCAAAGGTTTTCTCAGTTACTTTTCGATAAGGTTTTACACTGAAAGTGTTTTTTTTTCCCTGGCACACAGCCGCCAAATATACATGTACATTTAATTTTATAATAGAACAAAAGTGAAGGTAAACAAATCAAAAATTTATTTTGATCTTAATCTAAAAGTGCAACTTTACGAACGAACATCACTCTGTCGATCCACGCACCGTAGTCGTCCAAAGGACGCTGAGACGAGTCGTCAAAAACTGTCCTCTGGGCTCCACGGACCTGGAGGACAAATACATGTCCAACCGCCATAGTATTACCGGCAGCAACCAAGTAAATACCATCTTCTAATGGCAACCGTACTATGGCAGCGACACCTCGGTGATCAGTACGGTGCCTGTTGTATTCAATATCCTCCAATGACAGCCGAGAACCACCTACATGTAACTGGAAAATAAAAGCTCGAAAAATTGTCCACGGCACTCCACGAGACAGATCTTGCTTTAATTCAGTTGCTCTCGCAAGGAACTCCTGAACATGGGAGTTCCGAACACCAAACGGCTCACCCACTAGCAGCAATGCATGCTGCATCGCAAGAAACATGCATGTACCCATCGGGTTGGCACCAGCAACCGATGGGCACAACTTGCTGACGAACTGAAAAAAGTCGGTTTGCCGACCTCCATCAACCCACTCGTCCACAACCTTTATAGCGTATTCAAATCCGTCTTCAACTAGCATGGCTCGTGGCTCCCATGTGCGTGGTAGCCGGCCATACTTGTGGGTCCTCCACAGAACTCTGTAGAGTAAGGCACCAGTTGCACTCGTTTTTCTTCGGTCCTTTATAAATGCTACACCCCAAGTCTGGGGCTCGCACGGACGCTCCTTGCGTCGACGTTGCCTTTTAGGTTTGGACCCTCGTATGAACGATGGGCTAAAGGTGGCCGGAGGTTGCCTGGATCGAGTGCTGCGGCGAATTTCAGGTACAGTTGAGGTTGAAGTCGTTGGCTCAGTGCATGTAGTTGAAGTGGACTGATCGTGAGTTGAAATTGTGCTCGAAGAATTAGCCGTAGCCGTATCAATAACTGATAAAGAATTCGTAGTCGAAGGTAACTGCTTTGGAGCTGCCGTTGTAATGAGATGCACGGGGACGGTAGTGTCCATCCGGCCACCTGTGTAGACCGAGGCATAATCCTCAAAGCTGGCGTTGAATAACTGAGCCTCGAGCCAATCTGCCTGGTCTCCACAAGTAACCTGAATGACGCCAACTGAGCGAGAATGAAACGTTGCAGCCCACAGCTGGCTGTTGAAGCACCGAAGTTCGTTGGTGTCGTGCCCTTGACGTGCGTGTGGCTGGTGCGGTGACAGTAGAATGTAAAATGTGATGTGAGCTACGAGATCAGCTCGACGAGCATCCGAGCTGCTGATAGAGCCTTTACCGCGCACCGAAGCATAGGATAAGGCCCTATGCCGCCCCAACATCATCTGTGTTTGTCGTCTCTACTAAATTCAAGGCTGTCCGCCAAGTGGTGCCGATTCTGTTGGCATTGAGCTTCTCTAAGTTAACATACACGCTCAGATAAGATGGCCACATGTAACTGCTGTTAACTTCAATGCAAGTGTACTCTCAAAACCTATCACTGTCAAAACTAATTCGTTTTGAACTTTCGAGTCACTTTTCATTCTGCCACCTGGTGCACAGGTGGCCAAATGGCGATTTGGACTCCACCTCCGTAGAAAACTGCCCTGGCGAGTAGAGTCCAAATCCGGTCTCCGTTTGGCTGTAGGGCCTCTAGGAGCTTCAGAAACGCAAAAAACACGAATTCGTATAGCCATTTTGTAGATTGACTGAACATTTTTAACAGGTTTTCAATGGACCAATCAAAACACGTGTATTATATTATCCAATGACGTTCCCTGATGTCGATCCAGGGAGGCTGTTGAGGTTAGGGCCCGTCACAGGGACCGCCTCTACACCGTGTTCTCTATAAACTAATAATGAAGAGACACGGTACTTTTGACTCTAATAATTAGTGTACTAAAATGTCTGAAACATTAGTACGATGAATGGTAGCGGCAGTTCTAGACTACGTTTCTGAATGCCGCATACTAATTTCTTGTTAGTAGCCCTGCTACTTTCTTAAACATTAATCTTACTTCTTCTTTTACTCCTTCCTACCCTGACTTCCTTCTACCTGCGCCCAAGTTCCCCGCAACACCAATGTTGTTGCTGAGAAGAGCTGCTTGTCCTGAGTGTTCCGCATCCGCAATTTAACACGATGAAGTAGATATTGAAGTTGACTACAAACTTTGGTAAGAATTATTTATTGAAGACCTATGTGTGTTGGTGCGCCTTCCACTGGTTAAACTCATGTTGGTCTACAGCAAATGCGAAAGGCGGTAAAGCTACAAGCTGGATGAGGCGCTGGATTTCAGTCACTTCGTTCGGCTTGAAGTTGTCCAAATGTTTTTCTTTTTAGTGCTTTTTTGTGTGAGGGTGTAGTGGATCCCAAGTATTTCACCATGGTTTTCCAGATTTTTCTATGCAGATGACACAAGGGGGGTTGCCATCTTCAGGCAATGGGTCTGCATGTCTTCCCGGTCGGGCTTACCAATGCTCGACCCGGGTTTTTTTATAGGAACCAGGCCAACTACATATCATCTTTTTAATAGTTTTCCCAGAGTACTTTCTGAGGGACGCCTTAGGAATAAGCTGATAAATGAGCTCGAACTGGATACCATCAGACCCGAGACTCATTCTACGATTTACCTCTACAATACACTTGACTATAAGTTCCAGCGGGGCGGCTCCCGCTTTGTCGAGTGTCGATTGGTTTCGCCCGGGATTTACTACAAAAAAGTCATTAGTGAAAAAAGTGCTTTCTTCGGTACAAGTCCAGTTGCCTGTGGTAGCGGTTTTCTTTTGGTGCGATCGAAGCGAGCCGCTACAGTAAGGGCCCAAGGGTTAATCGTGATTACTTCGACATAAGTGGGACTGAACCTCAACAAGTACCAGTCAGGATGCAACAAGGAACTGGTACACCGGTATTTACACCAACCACAGCGCCATAAATTACCAGTATCCCCCACGAAGCTTTGACTGACAGTATCTCCCACAAAGCTTTGACTGACTGGACGGACAAGCGCCGTTGAGAGCCCAATGCCGTGTTACTGGAGAAAATTACGACAATATTGTCCAGTCCGCTCGCGACTCAATGGATCCTGATTTAGTGGATGGACTTTGCAAGCTGAGATTGAACGAGAACGTTGCTAACGTGACCGACGACATGCTGATTACTGAGATCGCCCTCATCCTTTTAAGTGTAAAGAACAGCACGCTCCCTGACGTCAAGGCATTGTTCAAGTCCAAACTAAGGATGAACCTGGCGGAGAGTGATGTCGACGCCCATGTGGTGGACTACTTTTACCAGTTCCGGAAGTTAGTGCGCAAAAATGGTCTGGGCGCCTGCTTCGAGGGTAACGGGGGTAACGAGGCAAAGTGCAAGCAACTCGCGGCTTCTCTTCTGCAGCGGGGCTGCCGTAGCTTAGCGTCAGAGGAAGACGATTAACTCAACGAGTTAAGGATTAACACTCACCTTATTAAGGGTTAATAGGCCTTAATATCCGAAGGCACCTACTAACTACGACCTTAATAAAAGGACTTTCCACTTTGTGTTCTAAATCCAAACTGTTTATGCATCTTTTATTGCGGCTAGGATAAATGTATGCATTTTTTTAACTATCGAGCATAGTAAAACCAAGTATAATACTGCTTCAAATGCATAACGCATGGCTCTCAACATTAAGTATGTGCCTTTCACAAAGTGTATCCATGTGTGGAACACACCAGGTGTAACCTGTGTAACCCCGTTACAAAGAGAAAGATGCGATAAAGTCGATTCCGTATCGCCAAGCTGTAGGTAGTGTCATGTTCTTAATGGTAGGCACTCGACCCGACATGGCATTCTGCATGCGGGAGGTCAGCCAATTCCTAACTAATCCAGGTATGGATCACTGGAAAGCAGTCATCCGTGGTCTAAAGTATCTATCTAGTACGAAAGAGTACGGTCTCCTTCTGGGAGGCTCGACCGAAATAACCTCGAATAATCTAGCCGATCAACTGATTGCCTACAGTGACTCTGACTACGCCAACTGTCCCAACACAAGACACTCCGTCGGAGGATATGCGACAATGCTAGCAGGCAGCTCTATCTCATGTCTTTCGGGAAAGCATCACACTATAGTTCTCTCTACAACAGAGGCAGAATATATCGCCCTGTGTCACTGCATGCAAGAGGTGATATTCCTCAAACCCCTCCTCAAAGAACTAGGCTTTGCTACAACGCAGGCTAACATTATATACAGGGATAATCAGAGCTGCATCAAAATCTGCTACAACCCCGAACTTCACAGACGATCATAACATATATACGTACGATGCTGTTTTGTGCAAGAAAAAGTGGAGCGGCAAGAATTCAACGTCACCTACTGCAATACGAAAGAGATGAAAGCTGACATCTTTACTAATGCTTTAGACAAGCACCAGTTCAGAGAACTAAGGGCCAAACTCAGGGTGAACTCCCTGAAAGCAGGATCTGGTCACTCAGTGTAGAAATTCAATATTAATACAACTGCATGAAGAGTGTCTTTATCCTGCGTTCTTTTTAGATTTTTTCCCACTGGGTTTTATCTTTTTGCTCACGCAAGGTTTTCCCTCGTTGAGGTTTTCCAGGCCAAGCCGAATTATTTAGGCACACGAGTTTATACATAATAATCCATGCAATATGACCAATTTGCTGGGAAAGTTCATTATCAGTTAGGCAACCCCGCGGAGATTCTACTGACTCCTATCACTTAATTCTGCTTGCAGACAATAAACAGACGAACGAATGCATATAAATCAATCCAATCCTCCGCTGACTCAACAGGCTTACCTTCTTCCAAATCGTAGATGAGACGCTACTTGCCGTTGACTGTGAGAACGAAAGCATGAACGACACTTTCATGGTTGTAAGCTACAGCTACGTAAACACCATTCTTGAGCACGATCTCGCTGAGCAACCGGCCAGCAACCGCAAATTCGTCAATGTACTTCTTCGTCGGGATATCAGGACGGCCGGCTAATTCTGCTGCACGTCTCAAAGCGTTGAAAACACAGAGTCCCTTCATGTCCGCACCGATAGCATTCTTGCCGTACTCATCGGATGACCAGAACTTAGCGAAGGTCTTGGCTTCGGAGGCTTTCCACCTGCCCATCAGCTCGATTCTCTTTCCGGAAGTCATTAGCGAGCAGCTGAGCACGAGGTTCCCACGTCCGCTGATAGTACCGTCGTCTATTTACGAGAGGGTTAACCCATAGCACTTTGTACTTGTATTCAAAGAGCGAATCACCACGACTGTCATTAATCCGTGCAACCTGCCATTTTTCTTTGACAATTCCTTCTGTCACACCGAAACCACAAGATCGACAAATGCTGACACCGACTACGTGTCTAGTGACACAAATTCTGATAGTGACAGCGACTGTGATATGTACTCGTGTATCTATGGCAAGAAGTATGAGCGGTCAAAAATGACTGTCACCGCACACTACGCGTCAACCATTATAATCCCCCATTTTAGTGATATTGAGTATTGGAGTGGCCACGGATTCTCGAGAAGCCTCCTTCTCCTCCTCCAGCGCTGCAACGAGAACTGGGGCATGTCGCAATGATGTTCGTGGCGTCCTCGGCATCTTTCGTCCTTTAGAAGCGTTCATTGCGACTGGAATGGGCTCGGTAGCCACCGCAACAGCCTCTGGTGTTGCTTGCAGAGCTACCGATACTTCTGGTACTGCCTCTGAAACCTGGTGCCCAGTGTCAGAGACTGTTACAGTGTCTGGAGCTGCTAGAGACGTTGATGAACACGGTACGACCGTCGCTGTATCTGCAGCACCGGCACGAGCAGCCGCTCGTGCCTTCTTCCTGGCGCATAGACGCTTGGCCGAAGCGTTTTTCTTCTTTCTCTTCCTTGCAAGCGGGGGAGCCTGGTTTGCAGCAGCTGGTGCAGCCTGCACGTTAAGTCTCATTCTCGAGTTCCACTAAGGCGTTTCACTTGGTGTCTTCCTTCCCTTACAGCAAACGGCAGGGCAAACACAGATCAGCTAGCCCAAATGCCTTCCATGCGGACGTTACAAGAATGGGAAAACGTCCTTTTAAGTGGCTTTGACCTCTGTTATAACATAATACGGCTAGTTTGTTAGAATATGTTAAGAGACAGGGAGGCTGTTGAAGTAGCCTCTAAACATTATGATTGCCTTACAGTAATCTCTCTCAGATATTATTATGGGATTTGGGAGGTCCTGTTTAAGCTGTTTTAATAGGCTTAAACTATTCTGACACTAATGGCTTGTGTACAGCTATTAGTCTTCCAAGACTGATAAAATGCTCACTTCGTCTTTTGGCATCTCTAATTAAAAGCTTCTTCTTCTCTACTTGCCGAACCATAGCAAGAGTACGAAACTGAAGACAATGCTGGAACAACAACGATGTTCACTGCATTCACTACTGTACAAGTACTTCACAAGTATCCCGACCTGCGTTTCGTGTCATTTGACAACCGACCTCTTTTACCGACCCGACCAGTATACGACCCCCAAAAAAGCCTATCCACCCACATCTAATCTCGTTACCGCGGGAACTGTAGCGCTTCCCTCAGTAGCCTGTTCAAAGTCATCATCACGCAGTGCGCTTAGCAGCTCTTCCCTCAAGCCTTTTCGCTTATAGGTGTACAGCCACGCTATAAACCGGCTCATGCCACGCAAGTACATCCCAGCCGTCTCACAGCCAATAATATTGCTCTTCACAGCTTCGATCTGGGCTTCAAGACCTTCCCCACCTAAACCGTGCTCGTCGAAATCCTCTTTCGCCTCCTCGTTAAGCTCCATTTCTCCTTGTAGTGTCTGCTAGTAGAAAGACACGCGAGGGGAGCCGGCGAGCTCCCAGGAAATGTTAGCCGTAGTCTATTACTTGGTAAAAAGACAAGTGAGTAGTTCTATTCTACTCGTAGCTGGGGCTGCATGTGCTTGGGTCCAAGCTCTACTTGGTTGGCTACTGTTAGTGTCAACTAGTTTGTCGATACCAGCCATCACTGGTGTCGTTATAATCACCTGAGTGATCACTTGCTGCGTTATGCCAGTGAAGCGGGCTCTGGATAGTTTGTATACACGAGACCGGCCAGTTGTCGTCGTTGCGACTACCTTGGCAAGGCTGAGGCTAGATATGCACTACACTGCCCCCCAAGCTTTGTCTATGTAGGGAAAAACCGACGACTCGTTTATGTAACCCAAGTTGGAAAAGTAATGGTCCAATGTAGCCATGTACCGGTTTTGTAACAAGTATTACAGGTGCAACGTGTTGAAGTTGGCTTTACTGAATTGTTTTGACGTCAGTTTTGCATATTTTTCACTGGAAAAAGAACTAATGCACAGGCCAATTGTTATATTACATGGTAATAAGCCGAATTTCAGAATTGGCAAACAAATGTTGATTGCGGCAAAACTACCAAGCATTTTTTATTAAAATTTGGAGAGGATGTCCTCCCAGTACGTGCGTACCTTGGCATCTTGCTTTTAAATGTATTGATCTAGTAGAACCTTGACTTCTTTAGCCAAAGAACTCAGCGGCTCCCACGAATCTTCTACAGACTCTAAGCCTTTCCAGCCGACTAGGATCTCGTAGTCATTGATTGAGGCATTCCATCTATGGTTTTTCAGCTTTGAGATGACCAAAACGATGCCTTGAGCGGCGACATGCTCGAGGATTTCCTCCGTGGCATCTAAACTGCTGTCCATGTAGAACTTGAGGCGTGACGGGTGGACATCAAACTCGCCTCCTGTGACAAGATGCCTCACACGAACGAGTGAGCGTCCGCGCGAACCACCTTGTAGGGTCCTTGCCATGTAACCAGCAGCTTGTTGCCCTTCTTCTCATCCACACGAGGGCGTAGCACGTAATCATCCACGTCAAAATTCACTGTATTCTCTCCACGCCCCCTTTTTGTTCAAAAGGCGCTACTTGAGTCGCTTATCTGCCACAGGCCGGTGCATCGCACGTAGACTCTCTCGCAAAGAAGTCAGGTGCTTGTCAATCGCCTCCGAATTTGCCGGCAGCTTGACCAGCTTTCTTTTACTAGCGTCGTAGAACTCAGCTAGTGGCGATGGGCACGGTAGCCCAGTGAACAACTCTATCGGCGCTTTGTTCCCGAGCGACGGTACAACAGTGTGGTTCAGGCTTGATTGTACCAGCGGAATTAAATAGACCCAGTCCTTGGTAGAGATCTTGTAGTCCAGGATCATATCTTTTAGAACCTGCATGACGTCGCGGTTCACGCGTTCGACTGACCCGTTGATCCACGGGCTGTAGGCAATAGTAAAACTCTGGTGAGTCTTTAGTCTCCTCGACAACTCAGCCACCACTTCGTTCTTGAAGTGGGTGCCATTGTCGCTAATGTGGCGTAGTGGCTCGCGAAGAAATTCGACGCGAGGGGCACTCACACACAGGGGGCCGGACTGCCAACTGACGGAGGGGGTACTCCGATCGACCGTGGGGTCTGAAGATCTTCTCACCTTGTGTACCCGTTGACCTGGCGGGGTTAGCGCTCTTCCTGGGTGACCTGGAAGGGGCCAAGCGGTGGTTTGTTCTTGGTTGAGCTGGAGTGTGGACGGCACTCAGGGGTAATCGGTTGACGATCTTGTGGATACTTCTTCACTTGATCGTCCGTAGGGTAGAGTAGATCAGGCCTTGAATAAACTTGATCACTCTGGGGTGTCCTTCGGGCTTGTGTTGTTCCAAAGGGGGCCAATGTGTTTCCAATGTCGATGCTTGGGCCGCCTACTGTTAGCGGTGGAGTTGAGGGGGGGTGGAGAAAGAAGCGTTGACCTGGCCAAGCTTTCCAGGCGTTGATGCGGTTATTCTTCTTGAGCGTCTTGGGGTCCTTCGTCAAGGGGGGCCAATATACTTTCCAGCCTTGGAATTCTGCGGAACACCACTTGTGTGCTACAAGGAAAATCTCTCTCTCTCTTAACCATCTTAAACCTTTCCTATCCAATCCCTTTCCTCCCATCATCTGCCCATCCCCTTCGCAGCTGACTGGCTACCTTGAACTTCAACCGGTGTACCCTTTAATTGGTACATGTGATTCTTGATCAGGATGATCACGAAGTGTACCGAAATGATTGCTCCATGATCCTGATCACTGGTGATCACGAAGTGTGCCGAAATGATTGCTTCATGATCTTGATCACTGGTGATCACGAAGTGTGCCGAAATGATTGCTCCATGATCTTGATCACTGGTGATCACGAAGTGTGCCGAAATGATTGCTCCATGATCTTGATCACTGGTGATCACGAAGTGTGTCGAAATGATTGCTCCATGATCTTGATCACTGGTGATCACGAAGTGTGCCGAAATGATTGCTCCATGATCTTGATCACTGGTGATCACGAAGTGTGTCGAAATGATTGCTCCATGATCCTGATCACTGGTGATCACGAAGTGTGTCGAAATGATTGCTCCATGATCCTGATCACTGGTGATCACGAAGTGTGTCGAAATGATTGCTCCATGATCCTGATCACTGGTGATCACGAAGTGTGTCGAAATGATTGCACCACTTGATCAACATTCTTGACCACGTCGGTGTACTCGAATGACTGCGTCATATTGATCAGCATTGATCACATCTCGAATTTCGACACTCATCCAGAATCTGTCCTTGATCACATGATGGGTACCAAAAACTTGGTACCTAGTCAGAATCAGTCTCAGACCGACTCAGATCTAGTCTGATCTCACCGCATCTTTCATGATCCCCCTTGATCAATCAATGGCAGCTACCACCTTGATCGTTCTGCACTTCACCACAATCGCCCCCTGTCCGAGCCAACGCCATACAGTGGCCGCGGCGCGGACGACAGTCACATTTCCCAATCCCATCCCTCCCGCACAACTCTACACCCAATGTCTTCTCCACGGCAGTCGACAGCGTCCGACAATCAATCTCGTGCCAGTGCTGGTATGTGTGTCATACCACCTCCTCCTAACTCTCTTGCTGACGCTCCGGTTATTGTACAGGTGCACGGGACGCTCGAGACACCACTTCCGATGCCTTCTCCGACCCGGAACACACTGGTGCGTATCGTTGGACTGTTGGCATATCTTTCACATCACTAATGCCATCTCTCGTTACAGGTCCAGCAATTGTCGGCGATCAGGATGCTCCTCCAGATACTTCTCGTGCTTCCATTGTCGATACCTCTTCCTCTACCGATTACCTGGGCGTTGCCGCGGATTCCCCAGCCATACCTCCTCGTGAAACCCCAGTGAACCCTGACCGTGCCGATATTGCGGGCACCCAGTCGTCTTTCGTATACTCCGATCAGCTGGCCATCCCGTTGCCCAACGCAAACGTCACTCCCCTTCCATTAGACGTACCAGCTATTCGTTCAAGTATCGCCGCTATCGAGACCGCCTTGGAGCGCGAGGGTGCGTTCCGACAACTTCATGAGGATTACGCTGATCTCCAACAACGACTCCGGTCAGCTGAAAATCATAGCAGGGACCTAGAAAGTCAACTTCGTGAAGCTGTTCGCTTGTCGTCTCCATTCGTGCAGTTCTGTCAAGAGCGATACGACGCCGTTCGTCACGATTTACGCGAATCTCAGCGACAGTTCGACGACGTTGTGAACGCACTGGCTGGGCATGAGGGTGACCGCATCAAGATCGCTGATCTTGAGGATCAGCTCCAGCATATCCGGCACCAACATAGCGACGTCGTGGCCGACCTGAACCGAACAATCAGCAACTTGACTGATCAACTAACGGCGGCATTATTGCGGATACCGACGGCCTCCCAAGATCTCCAGCGGCTGCGTGGCGAAGTTAATTCGTTGACTGCAGTCCGTGCTGATCTGGAGCATGCGTTGGCCAGCGCGATCGCTGCTCGCGATCGGTTTCAGGCTCGGTTAGCTACCGAGATAGACGATCACTTACGCACCCGGCAAGAATTATCCGACGTGCAGGCCACGAATAGCGCGCTAACTGCCTCTCAAGAGGCCTTGGAAGCGGCAACGGAGCAGCTGAAACGTCAGCTTGGTACTGCGCAACAAAATCTGGTCCACCTCCGTCTGAGCGCCGACGCTAACCTGAATCTCGCGACATGTGATCAGGCCCTCAGTGATCGCGATCAAGCCAGGACTGACCTTCAAGACCGGGAAATCAAACTCCGCCGGGCGCGTAGCGATCGTGATCGTGCTCGCGATGACCTGCAGTCCTACCGTAAGTCCCTTGTGCGTCTGATTATCGTCCGACCGATCATCACTGACTCGTTACGATCACACAGGAACACACGTTGACTCTGCTCGTCAATCAGTGGCTCGTCTCGAGAGGCAGGTGGCTGATCTTCAAATCTCTGCCAGTGACCTTCAGCAGCTACGGACGGACAACGCTTCCCTACAGGCCGATTTGGATTCCGAGAGGCAACGGCGGTCAGCTGCAGAAGAAGAACGAGACCGCTTGCTGATCGAGCGTGACTCGATCTGTCAGCAGTTGGCTGGTCTCTCCTCCTTTGTCCAACCTCGTCCGTCTGGTAGTGCTGGGTTGTAACAGGGTTACACGTACAAGTGGTTACACCACTTGTAACTCTAACAGTTGCGCTAACTGTTAGAGGTTGGAAACGGACCTCAGGCCTTGGTGTGTGGAGCACACCAATGGATACATGGGCGGGCCATATCATTGGATGGTTCGCGTGCATTTACGCATGTTATTGGTAGAAAGTGACATATTTCTACCAATCAGTGCTCTTAGAAGAAATCAGAATTCTGTCAACCACACATTGACAGAACCTTTAGAAACAGATAGCAATCAGATTTAGGAGGTCCATAATTGGCTTATGCCAAATTCAATAACAGTTCTCATTTTACGGTATTTGCAGTATAAATATTGTTATATTTGATTTAATTATATTTACGGACGTAAGTATAATTAAATTAAGTCTAATTAATTGCACGCTTCCTCATACACGTAAGCGCACGTGTACGCCGCCTAATAGGCCTTAGTAGACCTATTACACCTGGTAGCACTTTGTAGTCCGTCCCACGACCGACTGCTGTTCGTTCGTATGGAGTCATACGAACGCGGGGTAGAGAACTCCCCCATGGATGAGGGGTCCACGGGGACCCCACACCAGTCCGTGACGCGCACGGACTGCCCCCACCTCTCGGATCCAGAGTGGGAGGCGCTCCAACGACTCTCGCGAGTCGTTGGAGAGGCAGCGGTAGCGGCGATGCTTCGCACGCTATCGCCGACAGAGCAACACGGTGTTGCTCTGGGGTACATTGTTAAGGAGCAACGAGATGTTGCTGCCTCGGTGGCTTCCCCGAAGCCACGCGTGGAGTCGTTGAAACTCCACGTGAGTACCTACGCGGGGAAGGAGGACGAGACCCTCCTTCGTTGGCTTGTCGAACTCGACACAGCCGTTGCGGCTCGACGTATCGTCGACCCGATGTCGAAGGTCGCGTTCGCCATGTCATGCTTGGGCGGACGCGCGAGGAGTTGGGCCTATGGGCGCCGACTCTCGGATCCTACGTGCTTCAGCACGTACGAGGGTTTTAAGGAGGAGCTCAAGCTCGCGTTTGAGCCTCCGAAGAACGAGTTCAGATCGAGGGCGGAGTTCCTCGATCTGCAGCAGGGCAAGGATGACGTACATTCCTATGCCCAGCGTGCTCGATACTTGGTATCGAACATAGTGGCCAACCCGGTCGACGAGGCGACCAAGGTCGTCACGTTCATGAAGGGACTGAGAGACGGTCCCGTCAAGACATACCTCTTTTGAGAGTATCCGAATACTCTCGAGGAAGCCATAAGCCTTGCGATGCAAGAGGAGTTTAGCCGGCGTCAAGCTAAACTCCATGCGAACGCGCCGAAGCCGGCGCGTCCTGTACCGAAGGCGGGAGGTCCGGAGCCGATGGACCTCCCGAGTGCTACGACTGCTGGTCAACAGCAGCGTAAGGGGTTCAAGGTACGATGTTACAAGTGTAGTAACATCGGTCACTTTGCACGCGAATGCACAGCGAGTGTGCATCCGGGCGGGCGTTCAAAAAACGCCAAGGACCAGTAGGCGCGGGGCGTCCTACTGGTGATGCAGTCTCGCGTGTCGAACTTGGACACGCGACGATGAGGACTGCTGCCCCCAGCGAGAAGGTTTCTCGCTGCAAGTTGCAAGATGACAAGCCAAATCTTGTCATCCTGAATGTTATGTCGAAGAGAGTTAACTCTCTTCGTGCCCTGGTGGACTCGGGCGCGTCGAACAACTTTGTTCGACAGGGAAGTCTTCGAAGTATGGACTTCGAAGAGGCCGACACGCCTCGCGGCGTGTTGGAGGTGCGGTTGGCAACAGGTGCCACCGTGAGGACCGAGAAGCGCGTGGTCCGTGTGCGCTTCTCGTACAAACGAAGGACGTTTGTGGAAGACCTTATCGTCTTGGATCTAGACGATAAGTTCGACTTGGTGTTAGGCATGCCGTGGCTTGCACGGCATGACCCGGTGATCAACTGGGAGAAGCGTACGGTCGTACGCTTCAATAGTATGAGCGCGACAGAGAGCGATGGCCCTGTCAGTGCTACGCATGCATCGGCCGATGCATGTGACTCCCCGGTTGAGGCAGCAGCGCCCGCCGCTGCCTCCGATCGCCGCCGGCGACGCTCGACGACTCAGATAGTCGTTGAGAGAAAGTGTGTGTCGGCTCAGATGTCTGAGTCTGAGCCGAAGGGTCGCCTCAGAAATCAGGTGAATGCGAATCACCTGAGTGATGGTAACATACCGGTATTACCGGTATTACCGGTAGCCTTGGAGGTACTTCAAGCCCCCAAGGGTCGCGTCGACGATTGCGCGTCAGCCTTGATGGCTGACGAAGCCAATAGAATTCCGGTTCAAGGAACCGACGGACAGACGTCAGCTGCGATGGCTGACGTGACAGACGCGCGGCTAGTTCAAGGAACTAGCGATCGTACATCGGCTCCGGGAGCCGATGATACAAACAAAGGGCCGCTAGCGCACAAGGCTAGCGAAGACACGTCGACTGCGAGTGTCGACGATGTGGAGGCTCCATCAGCTCGCGGAGTTGATGGAGGCGTGGCAGCAGGAGCTGACCACGCGGCAGGAGGTGCTGGCGGTTGCAAACGTCCAGCACCCGAACAACCTGCGAGCTCACGTGCAGGAGGACTGCACGCGATGAGCGGCACTCAAGCGGTGCTTGATAGTGCGAGTCAGCGGAGCGAGTCCGCTGACGATTGCGAAGACGACCCGTCCAAGGCAGAGCCCCTTGGACGCGGAGCACCTGAAGCGCGGCTTCAGGGAAGACTTTCGCGGCGCAAGCCATTGAAGCTGCGCGAGTCTCAGCCGGAGACTGAGACTGGTGTTTCTGCGCGGCAGACACCGAGTGTCGAGACGCTGAACGTCTTGACACGTACTGGTACTGGATTGCAGTACCAGAAGATGCGGTTGGAGAATCCGCCGACGAGTGCGTCGGCGTTGACCGCGCTTCCAGTCATGAACTGGAAGGGCTTTGCGCGAGAGTTGTTCGATGGACGCATCGAACAAATTTGCATCCTCTCAGAGATTGAGAGGGTGGACCGCGAGGCCGAGGAGCTTAAGCAGCTCGTCGTCGATGGGATCACTGAGGGCGATGACACCCTCAGTGCGAAGACTAAGAAGCAGCGCTTCGAGGAGCAGAGTTGGGATTCGTTGAAGTC
Organism: Phytophthora capsici; assembly: GCA_030324255.1. Taxonomy (NCBI): domain Eukaryota; phylum Oomycota; class Peronosporomycetes; order Peronosporales; family Peronosporaceae; genus Phytophthora; species Phytophthora capsici. Next base: position 1,491,624 of record CM059357.1, on the reverse strand, counting down.
GAGTCCCTACTATGAGGTGCTGCGGGAGTACAAGGATGTACTCCCGGACGAGATTCCTTCGGAGCTTCCGAAGGACAAGGGCGTACAGCACGAGATTGATCTCGTGCCGGGCACGAAATATTGCGTTACACGGCAGTGGCCACTGCCGCGTGAACAAGTTCAAGCGATCGACGACTTCTTCGAGAGTCGTCGACTTGCAGGTCAAGTGCGGGAATCAAAGTCCCCGCACAGTGCCCCGACGTTCTGTGTCAAGAAGGCACAGGGCGGCTGGCGCATCGTTCATGCGTACAACAAGTTGAACGATGCGACGATACCGGCGCAGACGCCGATACCGCGAAAAGATGTGATCATCGATTCGATGGTTTTGAGCACTGTCTTCAGTGCTCTAGATCTGCGTGATGGATTCTATCAAATCCTCATGCGTGAGAGGGACATCCCTCTCACAGCGGTAAGCACTCCCAGCGGTATGCTGTGGGAGTGGCTCGTCATGCCGCAGGGACTTCAGAATGCCCCTGCGACGTTCAATAGATGTGTGACTCATCTATTGCGCTCGGTGCGCGACTTCGCACCGAGCTACTTCGACGACGTGTTCGTCCACAGCCGGGCTGTGAACGGGAAGACGGACATTGAGATGCACAAGGTGCATCTCCGGAAGCTGCTAGAGCTTATGAGGAAGCATAAGCTCTATGCGAACCTGAAGAAGTGTATCTTCGGGGCGAACGAGATACCCGTGCTGGGGTGTCTCGTCGGGAAGGACGGCGTGCGCCCTGACCCAGAGAAGGTCAGAGTGATCAATGAATGGCCCACGCCATCCAATGTGAAGGAACTGAGGCAGTTCCTTGGGCTTGCCACGTACTTGTGCAAGTACGTGGAGAACTACGCGGGCAAAATTCGCCCGCTGTCACAGCTTCTTAAGAAGGAAGCTGAGTGGATTTGGACGACCGAATGCCAGGGGGCGTTCGATGCAGTCAAGCAGGGCTTGACTGAGGCTCCGATCTTGGCCGTCGCCGACCAAGATCGTCCATTCCACGTAGTGTGTGATGCATCCGATTTCGCGATCGGATGTGCATTGATGCAACACGATCACGAGGGGCGTGATCGTGTGGTCTACTACCAGTCGCGTCAGCTGAAGCCAGCTGAGCGCAATTACCCCGTACATGACAAGGAGTTCCTTGCCATGAAGTATGCACTCGCAAAGTTCCGAGTGTATCTACTTGGATGTAGACCATTCGTGGTCTACACCGACCACGCATCACTGCGTACGGCGATTAAGTCGCCGCACATCTCGCAACGTATGGCGAGATGGTTGTCCTTCTTCGCGGAGTACAACTTCCGGGTGGAGTACAAACCCGGAAGACTCAACGTAGTGGCCGACGCGTTATCGCGTCGACCTGATTATGCGGAGACGGTCGACGCCAACAGTGTTGGCGTCGTGAGGACAAGTGTGCCGTCGTCAACGTTGATTGACGACGTGAAGGACGCGTATGCAAGGGATGCAGACGCGAAGGAGCTGCTGGAGTTCCTCGCAGCACCTTCCGACGAGGCACGTCGGAAGCTAACTCCTCACCTTCGAGCTCGTGTACACCGCTATCGTGTACACGAAGGGCTACTGCTGTACAGTGCAGTAGACGACAATGCGGATCGCATTGTCGTTCCGAATGATCATGATCTGCGGCTGCGGATCATGTTCGAGTACCACGATGCCCCTACGGCAGGGCATCCGGGTCGTGAGAAGACATACACTCTTCTCACGCGTGACTTCTACTGGCACCACCAGTACAAGTGGGTACGCAAGTACGTTCGTGCTTGCGAGGTTTGCCAGCGCGTGAAGCCTGCGCCGTTTACGCAGGCTCCTCTTCAATCACTTCCGACTCCGTCGGAGTGTTGGCAGTCCATGTCCATGGACTTTGTCTTCGGTCTTCCGCCCGACAACAAGCGGAGGACAGGCATCGTTGTCTTTGTGGACCGATTCAGCAAGATGGTCCATCTTGCTGCCGTCCCAGTTACTGTTACAGCCGCGCAGACTGCGCGACTGTTTGTTGACATGGTGTTCAAACACCATGGCATGCCGCTCGACATTGTGTCGGACCGTGATCCACGCTTCACAGCGCGGTTCTGGCAAGAAGTGTTTACACTTCTTGGTTCACAGTTATCAATGTCGACTGCGGATCATCCGCAGACGGACGGCCAGACTGAACGCGTCAACCGAGTACTGGTTGACGCGCTGAAGAGCTACGCACACTCGTTCCCGCATTGGAGCGAGTGTTTACCGATGGCAGAGTTTGCCATCAACAACTCGGTGCATGCCTCGACAGGGCATACACCGTTCTACGTGAATGCCATGCGGCATCCACGTTTGCCGAGCATGCTCGGCGGGGTAGCTTCCTCCTTAAGTGGGGGAGGATCTACGGTTGCGTCTGAACAACCGCAGAGGACAGCTGATGACGTACTATCAGCTGCGGTGACGCGAGCTGCGCCTCGTTCGAGCAGGAACGAGCGCGAGATGTCTGTGCCGGGCACAGACATAAGGGACGATAGCGAGCAGGCAGGGCCTGCTGCGGACGAAGGCGACGAGCTGAAAGAGTTCAGCTCGAATGCGCTAGACTTTGTCAAGCGAAGACAAGCCGTCATACGGTTTGTACAGGATGCTATCGCAGCTTCTGTCGATCGACAGAAGCTGAATGCGGACAATGTTGGCAGGGGCAACATGAATGAATTTAAGAAAGGTTCATTGGTTTTGTTAGCTACGCAAAACCTGCCTAAACATGCAGTGTCTGATTTTGGAGCAAGTAAGCTTGCTCCAAGGTTCATCGGGCCGTTCACAGTACTTGAACGGCACGGCAACGCGTACCGGCTGGACATACCGTCCAGCATGAGACTCCATCCGACGTTCTACGTCGGGCGGTTGAAGCCGTACGTGCAGCACGAGTCATCTACGGGTGATGACTCGCCTGAGAGGCCTGGAAGGCCTCCTCGAGATCGCTCATGCGAGCGATCAGAGCGTTCAATCTCGTCCCGAGACCGGACGAGATGTTCGAAGCAGTCTGCGCAGCCTGCACAGCATCAGCACGGAGGACTCGAACCTCCTGCTTCAGAGCAGCCATCTCGGCGCTCTGAGACTGCTCGAGCGCCGCAACACGATCGTGCAGGGCACGATCGCCATGGTCATAGCGTTGACCATACGGAGGGAGTGTTTCCGCCCCCTCCGCCGCCGTTGCGAGACGCGACTGGGTCGATCCGCTGGATAGTTGAGCGGATCGTGGCTCATAAGAGAACGAACTCTCAAGAGGTTCGTTTTCGTATTCGTTGGAGAGGATTTCCTCCCCATCGAGACACATGGGAGCCACGGAACGTCCTGATGGAGGACGTTCCGGAAATGGTGAGGGCGTACGAAGCCCACCATAACCTGCAGGCCTAAGGCTTGCACGAGGAGTGCTGCGGTCACCCACAGCACTCGGAGCTTCACGTGACTCGAGACGAGCACGGAGCTCCTTGATGTGATCGGGTACACGGGTCGTCGTGTACCCCAGTATATCACGGTCGGAGATACGTGTTGCCAGAGGTGGGCAACACGGACAGGGTGTGCCGAAGGGAACGGCACACAGGATCCCCGCTTCCATGCTTGCTTCATGGAGGCGTTCACACTTACCGCGCACGGTGTAAGTGTAGTAGCGATCGCGAGCATGCTTCACACGCTCGCGATAGGCTTTCGGGTCTTTGTTGAAGTTTTCAACAAAGGCGTTCCACGACTGGCAGAGTGCCTGCCACTCTGGCACTTTGCTCTTGCGCGAAGTCTTCTTCGCGCTGAAGTATCGGAGCTCATGGAAGAGCCCGATGTAGTAGTCGCGTCTTTGAGTCGGGGACTCAAAGACAATGCCAACAGCGACTTCGTCGTCTTTGATACTGTTGTCGTGGTACAACAGTATCGGGTTCGGTGGTGAGCTAGCACCGAACCGATCATGGATCTCTGCCTCAGTAGGCATCCATGCATCGTGCACTGGCGGTGGATCAGTGCGCGGAGAGATGAGCGCCCTGGACATGGGGGACGCTAAGTCATCGTTGCGCGGACGCTTCGAGCTAGAAGCGTCCGAGGCCTCTTCACGGGGGCGTCGAGAACCCTTGGGGCGGTCGTGCGTGTCTTCGGATGAAGACACGTGGGCGGGAGCCTCCTCTTCATGCAGCTCCCCATCTTCAGAATCCTCGTAGTCGAGAGGATACTCGTCGGAGTCGGCAGCGAAGTCGGACTTCTTCGATGCATGCTTCTCCTTGAGGAGAGCATGGTACTCGGAGACAGAGAGTTTACTCTCTGTCGAACGACTGGAAGCAGCAGTGCTAGTGGGCACTGACGCTGTTGTGCTTGCTGCAGAAGCAGCAGGTGAGGCTTGCGCGTCCGCGGCTGCGGACGTGGACTTGGGCGTTGGCGAGTTCATTCGGAAATGAACTCGTGGGTTCTTCCTGAAACTTGACGGCCTTGTCGGTTACTACGTAATTTTTGATTATTACCAATATTGAAACAGGGTTACACGTACTGTACAAGTGGTTACACCACTTGTAACTCTAACAGTTGCGCTAACTGTTAGAGGTTGGAAACGGACCTCAGGCCTTGGTGTGTGGAACACACCAATGGATACATGGGCGGGCCATATCATTGGATGGTTCGCGTGCATTTACGCATGTTATTGGTAGAAAGTGACATATTTCTACCAATCAGTGCTCTTAGAAGAAATCAGAATTCTGTCAACCACACATTGACAGAACCTTTAGAAACAGATAGCAATCAGATTTAGGAGGTCCATAATTGGCTTATGCCAAATTCAATAACAGTTCTCATTTTACGGTATTTGCAGTATAAATATTGTTATATTTGATTTAATTATATTTACGGACGTAAGTATAATTAAATTAAGTCTAATTAATTGCACGCTTCCTCATACACGTAAGCGCACGTGTACGCCGCCTAATAGGCCTTAGTAGACCTATTACATGGGTCACCTCGTCGACCTTCGAGGCAACCTACAAGACCTGCGCCAGCTCCATCGCCTGCACCAATTCCATCACCTGCACCAACTCCATCACCTGCACCAACTCCATCACCTCCGCCAACTCCGTCAAGCAAGCGCGGTCGATCTTCTTCTGCAAGTTCTCCACCCTCTTCCAAGAAGCCACGATCTTCTCCTGGATCTGGGCCTTCTGCACAGCCGATCCAGATCGACTCTGATGACGATGCGGAAGGCGAGGACGACGAGGAGTCGAAGGGCAACGGGGATGATGATCATGAGGACAATGGCCGCAGTGACGACGGCAGCCAATCTGATCGAGGGGGCCCACGGCCACAGCCGGACCAAGGAACTGCCCAGTCGAGCGGTATTCAGCCAGCAGGAGGAGGTCAAAGTCCCCCCGGTTCCAGCCCCAGCAGCTCATCGGTTGACTCCCACGGCAGTGACGATTCAAGATCAAGTGGCTTTCTATCCGACGGTGCTCTTGATCGTCTTCCGGCGACTGTGATCAGGCGTGATCAGTGGATCCCAGGTTACGGGCGCCCCCGGCATTTCGCTGGTAGGGACATTGCGCCTTGGCCCGCGGTTGAGACGCGCCTGATCAGCGTGCGATTGTTGACGATCGACGCTCTCTTTCGTGATTGGAGTTGTCCTCAACATTGGCTCTTCCCCGCTCGGTTGCGACGCCCCCCCACAGTCAGGATGGTATCCCGAGCTGGTCACTGAGGCCAACATACGGGCCCTTTACCGCGCGGAGCCCTGGTCCGCGCTACAGACACCGGTGATTCCCCATTCGTTTGACTTGACCGGGTGGTTTGGGCAGTTCGCCTTGAAGTACACCTCGTTCGAAGACGACCACGTCCAGACGCTATGGGAGTCGACGCATCATTTCACCGTCACGGCTGAGATGTGTCGGGCAAGCCCGTATCTCGACCAATTTAATCGTGAGCGGAAACAAAGGCGCTCGCGGGCTGGTACAAGATGGAAGAAGATCCTGGAGATCATTCTTCAAGGGATGATCCAAGGTCATTGTGATCTTGACCTCTTCCTCGATCCATTCCTCCTCCACTTCCCTCGCAAGAACGCGGAAGCGGGTACTTTGTATCCTGGCCTTGGGGCTCGCGTAGCTCCTGCCGACCTGCTGGACGCCCTCACGCTCGCCGACGCTTCCGACCCGTGGCGCAATCAGTTCAGGGACAACCCTCAGGCTCATCCTGGTCTTCAAGTCGCACGATTAGACGGCAAGTTCCGACTCGTAGCAGCTTCCAGTGACGACGGTAGTGATCAGGACTAGGTCGGTTAGGTTGATCTTCTTGATAGTTGTCCTTCGAATGTCTTCCTTATATATATGTAAGGAGCCCTGGGGCTCCATCGTCGGGGACGGCCCCTTCGATTCACGGCACTGCGTTTCCACAAATATCCACCACCCATCTGGTATGCGACGTTCCCGCATACCTTTCTTTCCACATTCTCCCTCCCGCAGTATCCCACTACTGCGAAGGGTCTCCTTCGCCCTCTTCGTGCGACTGGATCGCATTGAAACGATTGCGGTTCGCCCTCTCCCTCTCGAACTCCCGCAGCAAGGCGCCGCAGTTCAAGTCGGCTTCATCCACCCAAGACGGCTCCTCATAGCCCTTCCAGTATACCAGGAACTCGCGGTGCACACGGCCGTAACGCGTCCTCCGGCCTGATCTTACATCTGCGATCCGCTCCACCTCGTATTCGTCGTCGTCAAGCGAAGCCTCCCAGCTATCTTCCGGTAAGAGCGCCTCATCGAAGTCGAAGCGATCAGCATCAGGATCAACAAGTCGTGTCTTCGGCCGATCAGGGAAACTCCTGATCAGCTTCAGCTTGGACAAGTGGACGATCGGGAAGACGTTGTAATCCGATCCGGCGATCTCAAGGCGAGCAGCGTGGTTGCCGATCAACTCAGCGACGCGGAACGGCCCATGCCACATATGCGCCAGCTTCTTTGCGCAACCGGTCTTCACGCGATCAAGATACAGCCATACCTGCGATCCAGTTTCGATCTTGTGTGGACGCACTTCTTCATTATGGCGATCAGCTCTGTTCCGGATAGCGTCGCGGAGACGCTCGTTCACGTGTTGACGTGCTCGCTGATAATGTTCCTGGATATGATTCCTCCAGCGGCGAGCATCTCGATCACGGTGACCGGTGACGGCGATCGGCAATGCGGCTTCCAACGTTGACCGGGGATCCCAGCCGTGCGCCAGATAAAACGGGGTGTCACCACGTGTGCGATCATGAGCCGTATTGAGCGCGAATGTGAGCCGTTCGGCGTATTCATCCCAGTCCCGTTGATCAACATCGGCAACGTACATCTTCAGCGAGCGTGTCAGCGTCTGCACCATTCTCTCCGCGGAACCGTTACTCTGCGGCCGGTATGCCATAGTAGGGCTTTGTTTTTGCCTTACAATCTGGTTGAATGCCCGGAAGAAGTCAGCCATGAAGCCTGGTTCCCGATCATGCCGAATCACCTCGCTGGCGCCGAACCTCCGGAAGACACACTCTTCGTAGTTCTCGGCGATCGTCTGGGCGGTCCTGGAGTTGCTTGCCTTCGCGATCACGTATCCCGTGAACAGGTCGATCCAGATCAGCAATTCCGTGTTCCCCTTGAACGACTTCGGCAACGACGGAATGTGATCCATCGCGATCACCTGGAAAGGGTACGTAGCTTGTATGTTTCCTGGTGATTCACCTTGCGCCAGCGGCCTTCCTTTTCCGGTTTCACAATCCACACACTCACCGACATATTTCTGCACGCTCTTGAACAGGCCTCGCCAGTGGAAGTGTTTCCTGATCCGCTCGTACGTCCTTCCGATTCCCTGGTGTCCTCCTTCTAGGCTGACGTGATAGTGATGTAGGAAATCGGGCTGGAGCATTTCAGGCACAACTACACGGACGACGGGATCTCGATCAGCATTCGACTTCGATCCTGTCGGGCAATACAGCAGCAGCCCGTCTTCGTCCAGATCATACTCACTGGCGATCTTGGCACAACTCTTCGCTTCTTCCGCTGACAGGTTGATCACATCGCCTCGCAGGTAAGCCTTCATATGAACGATCCACACCTCTTCATCTTGAGCCTGTCTGATCCGATGAACCCTCATCTGCTGTACGATCGCTTCTTGCAGGATTTCTGGCTGCACTTGGCGTCTTCGACCAGCTGCTCGGGTGGCAGCAGACACATGGACAGCGGCGTCATGTTCCTTCGGGCGCAGGATTTCATCCAAACGATTGACCGTGATCAGATCCTGCCGATCAGCGTCCGAGGTGATCACCTCGCCTGACTCTTGTTGTAGAGCCGCGTTAGCTAACTTGTCTGCGCTTTGATTCCATTCCCGCTTGACGTGTAGAACTCATGCTCCGGCCAGACCTTCAGTTGGCCCATCGCCTTCTGCCGCAGCAGTTGGAGCTTGGGAGCCTTGCAGTCGATCTCGCCACGCATTTGGCGGATGATCAAGTTCAAATCGCCGCAGATTACGATCCGCCCCCGGTCCGATGTCGGAAGGAGATCAAGTCCAAGAAGGAGACCATGATACTCCGCTTCGTTGACGGTAATCGCTGGCGCGAATCTCGACGCTGCAGAGACGACCGTCCACTCAGGGAGTTTCCAGATCACGGCACTGAATGCGCCAACCTTCCGCTTGACGCTCGCGGATCCATCAAAGGAGACGACCAGCAAGTCTTCATCCAGCTCCACCCTTGGAGGCGGTGTGATGATCAGCTTGCGCGGCTGCTTCCTCGGAGCGATAGCGATCAAGGCCTCGTCCATCTCTGATCGAGGCGTGATACTAGCTGCGAGTGCGCCCAAGATCTCGTCTTCGCCTCTGGAACACTTTACGATCTCCAACATCCATCCTGACAGCAATGTAGCCCACTTGCCCAGCCGTCCGTCAAGCCCTGACGAATTCAACAGCCAAGCAAGCGTGGAGTGTCGAGACAAGACCTTGATGGATCGGCCGACCAGTTGGGTATAACACACATCCAGCATTCGGAGCAGCGCCAAGACCTCCTTGTCGACCGTGCTGTAATTTAGCTCGTTGGTCTTCAAGGTGCGACTGGTGAAGGTCACTGGCCAGTACACGCCATCATGTTCTTGCATGAGCGCGGCGGAGATTGCCCATTGGCTCGCATACAGCACGACTACAGGACCTCGATCAGGATCGAAGTGTCGGAGGATCGGCGTGGCTACGATTTTGGCCTTCAACAAGGTAAACGCGGTGATCGCCCTTGCCCACCGATCGTCTTCGACCGAGTCGTCGCCCCCAGTCTGAGGTACTCCTGGTTTCTCATTCCGCAGCCGGTACTCATGGAAATCCACCTCACGCAGCTCGTACAAGATTGCTGCGTAGATCGAGAAGTCCTCGATGAACCGGCTGTAGTAGTTCAAGCTCCCAAGGAACGACTGCATCGACCGAAGCGACGTCGGGAAAGACAAGTTCCCCAGCGCTTCTAGATCCTTCGGGTTCGCCTCAAGGCCTTCCGCCGACACTTGGTGTCCCAGGTACGCCACCTTACTGTAGCCCCAGAAACTCTTGACCACACTGATTGACAGATTCCATCGATCACAGGTGTCTAGGAGCCGCTCGACTTTCTCGCAAAGATCGTCCCAGTCGGAGCTGGTCACCAAGATATCATCAATGTATGATCTTCGGCCGAGAACAGACGGCTTCAGCTCAGGTTCAGGCTCCCCATCTTCAAACACGTCGATCAACTTCGATGACTCGTGATCAGCTTTGATACGGAGATGCCCGTACAGCGCGTTGTCGATCAAGCGTTGGTAGATCTGCGGGGCGTTCTTCAATCCGAAGGGCATACGCGTCCACTCAAAGAGTCCGAAGGGAGTGATGAACGCGGAGATCAGTCTGGCTCGCTCCGTCAACTGACTACCCAAAATCCACTGGCCATGTCCAATGAACAGTACCAGAGGACTTTGTCCAGATCGTCCAAGAGGTCGTTGATCAGCGGCATAGGATACACCATCAACTTCGTCAAGCTGTTCACCAACCGATAGTCGATGCAGAGACGGATGTCGACCCCATTCTTCTTGATGATCACAACAATTGGAGATGCCCAAGGTGAGGTCGAGTGAGTGATGATCCCTGCTGACAACAGCCCCTTGATCAAGTCTGACAGCTTCTCCCGGAACTGTGGAGCGACACGGCGCACACGCTGGGCGACAGGGGTGGCGTTACCAACATCGATGTCACACACAGCGCCACGTGCAGCTGGAGGGAGGGCGTTTCCTTTTCCGATCAGGAGGTGTCGACGCTTCCAGATGATCTGCCTCAACCGTTCGATCTGCTCAGGCGTTTTCCCTTCTGCTTCCTCGATCTGGATGTCCTCAATCTTGACTTCCTCCGTGGTGGCGCTTACCTCCGGGAGTATAGCCATCTGATTCTCCAGATCTTCGGCGATCAGGTCCTTCCCCTCATGGTAGCAGACCTCGTCATCTTCAGGCGTCCCAACGGCTTCGATATCAGGTTCCAGTTTCGGATCGTCGATCGCACTGGTCGTAGGGTCGACCAGTGGCTGATCATCTGATGAGTCCGGTGATTCTTCGATCTTGAATTCCTGATCATCTGTCAACTCCGGCCTCGGTTCCTGCTGATCTTGCCTCGCGTCGACCGGATCAGCCCATTTCACCGCCATAACAGCTACTTCAGGCTTCGGACTGGATCCCTCCCGCTTCAGGATGCCCTTCGGAATATCGTACGTTGGTCGTTCCACCAGCGGTCCTGTGTACATCGGCTCAGGTTCCGCTTCTTCCTGCTGATCGGTGGTAGCTTCGTATGCAAGGTTCTGCCACTCAGCATAGCGACGCGATCCCACGGAGATGAGCCCAGGCGTTCGCGGTACGAGGTCTTCAGCTAACCACAGCCCCAGCTGTGTGAGTCTCTGTAACATCAGCTTCTTGTCGCTGATGTTCGTGATCTTCAAGTACTGCGTCCGGCCAAGGCCCTTCACCAGGGTAGGTACCCATCTTTCTCCACGCGCGATCCACAACTTCTCTCGCTCCAACGCTCGGGGCTTTGGAATCGGTATCTCCACAGATTCTCCGACTTCCAGGCGGACGCTGTCGTCGAGTGCGATATCATGACTACTGCGGCCATACGGAGGGCGACGCCCTGTCAACTGGATCCGCACTTCGTTGGGGAGGCACATAGTTCCGTCGGCCAAATCAAGACGGATACCGGCCGGGATCATGAAGTCCATGCCTAGGATCACATCTTGCCCGGCCATGTCGCCAACCCACGCGTCGAAAAAGTAAACCAAGAAACCGGCCAGCGTGATCTTGATCGTGGTACGTCCCAAAGTGGAGTACACATTCTCTCCGATTCCAATGCAATCTTGTCTCTGACTCTCGTCAATGATGCAGCCAACCTTACGAGCAAAGGCGGTGCTAACAATTGAGACTTCAGCGCCGGAATCCAGAAGCAGGGTTGCTCTGGAGTTGTTGATCTTGCCGGTGGCCTTGGCCTGCTTGAACCACTTGCCAGGAGCGTGATACTTCCAGTAACCGCGCGACTCGCCAGGTAAGAGATCCCCAGCTGAATCAGATGGTGACATCTTGGTATTGCTGACTGACGCTGGTCTCCCGTGTTCCACATCAGGCAGGTGATTCTTCCAGTATCCACGCAATTCGCCGTCAGCTAAATCCAGTTCCATCACAACTTCCGATCGGGAGAACTCATCATTCCGCAAACTCGCTATCGCAGCGGTACGTCTTCCATGAAATCCACGTATATTGTTGATCGGTGCTGTCGTCTCACTGACTCTCGCCTTCGGCTGCCTTTCAACGTATGCAAAAATACAGAACTTAGAACGCTCGGCTCGTACCAGATTCAAACCTGGCGAGCGTCCTAGTTTAACATCTTCTCCGCGTTGGATGGCAGCATTCCGGCGTGTCGTGTCGGGTTGTACCACTGGCGGATCAAGTTGTAAAACTCCTCCATCGGGCATTTGCCGTCTTCGTGGAGCTTGCCGCAGGCGCGGCACACGTACAGGCAGTGATCAGCCGGGTGACCACGACGACCACACTTCTCGCAGGTCAGGCGTTTCCAGCATCCAAGATCGGAGTGCCTCGTGGATCCACAGTGCGAGCACGGTGGTGGACGTTCCTCCAGGCGCGATCCATCTTCGCGGTCGGTTCGGGCTGGCGACTTGCTCTCTTCCCAACGACTCGGGTGTTGGGCTTCCTGCTTCCGGTGATCGGCTGCAGCGGCCAGGTAGACGTGCGACGGGGCTCGGTCATCCTCTGATCCGCTTGATTCCAGTTCAGATCCTGATCCGGCGCTATCGTACGAGGCACGGATGGCGCGGACGGCACGAGTGGTTTTCGAGGCAGCCTGCGGCGGGCCACTTGGTGCCTTCTGCCGGAACTTGTTTGACCCAGCGACAGCTTTGCTTTGGCGGACCTTAGCGCGTTGACGGGCACGAAGTATCTTGGCGAGGGAATCCCCATTGGTGATGCGCAGCAGAGTTAGCTGATCAGCCAACTCACGATCATCGAGGGTCTCAATGAAGTGTTCGACATGCTCACGCTTCACGGACGCCGGACCAGTCTTGATTTTCAGTTTCGCACGCAGACCCAACACGGTGAGCCTATGAAGGTACTCAAGAGGCTTCTCATCCGATCGCTTCCTCGCGTGGTAATACTGCCTAGCGAGTGACACGCCCAGACCACAGTATTCGACTCTGAGGGTGGTTCTTAACCACGTCGTGCCACGCCATGGCACAAAATCGGATATTTTGATTGGTCCATTTTTTTTTTGAAAGACCTACCCCTAGCTGCTACGATGGCAGAATTTTGGTGCCATTCCACGAGCAAGTGCCACCGCGCCACAAACAAAATTTATAGTTAAGCAGAATATTCTTTATTGGCTATCGTGAAAATCTTCTTTTCATGACGCCACACGACATGGAGTCGAAAGTGATGGTCCTGATAATACTTCTCCTCCTGATAATGCTGACCGCAACATTCCCCGCAACTGCTCGTCGAAGCTGTCTTCTACGTAACCGCATCAACTGGGAGGTGCACTCGTGTCAGATGAAGAAGAGCCGGGGCCGCGCCCCAGCTCCACCTGCTGCGCAGGTGCCAAGGACATGAGGCTCATGTCCATAACCTGAACATCCTACAGATCACTGGCTGGCGGGCCGCCAGCCATTCCTACTGCCAATCCTACTGCTAATCTACAATACACAACACGGGTTTTTTGCCGAGGTGCTGCTGCTCACTCGTCGACTTGCGCCGCGCGCAGCAAGCAGCAGCACCAAGGCCTTTTCCCTGCTGGACTTCCGTCCCTGCACTTAAGAGTGTTACGACTACTTCCTTCATCGCAATGGTCACCACCCGAAGCCGAGGAGTGACCATCACTCAGGTTATGAGCCTAAGAAGGGAAGCTGGAAGCCCAGCACGGAGTGCGCGAAGCTCGCGCGCGTCCGACGAGTTGATGTTGCCTGCAAGAGCAGGCGAGGCAGCCTCAGACGAGGCACCTGCGACGTCGCAGACGTCATCTACGCGAGTCGAGCAGCAGCTCGAGCTACTATTGGCCCAATTTGGGACGGTCATGGCCACATTGACCAATCAGCAGCAAATGCAGAACGTTCCAGTGGAAATATCCACGCCGCGCCCACAAAGGCAGCTCATTCAGGAATTCTCAGCGGCTCGAGCACAACCGCAGCGAGTGCCGACGCCGTACGGGCCCCGCCGAGGAAACCCAAGCACGGAAGACCTTACCGCCGGCGCCAGCACGCGTCAGGGCGACCCGCCGAGAAACCCAAAGCCGTCCGAGGTTGCAGCGCAGCCAGTCCAGACCGAAGCCGGGACCGACTCCGCGCCGGACGAAGACATGGCCGGTGACCACAGATGCACGCGGTGCATGAACCAGAGCGGGCACGTTCCGTTGAACGCAAGACTTACCGATAGTAACTACCAGACGTGGCGCGTCGAGATTTGCTCCATCCTCGACGTCGCGCACCTGCTGGACCCCATCATGGAGCGCGAGACGATGGCGGACCAACGTAATGAAGGCCAGCGTGGCTGCTTCAAGCAACGACTGCGTGTTGCTCAACGTGAACTTACTATGGGACTTAGTCAAGAACTACAGATGCGATTTACAAGTGTTATTCAACGAGCTGATCCTATCCTATTGTGGCGTACATTGGAAGATCATTTTGACAACCATCCGGGAGTCAACAGCGTGTTCCTCAAGCGAGACATGCTGAACCGTCGCCTGCATCGTGACGAACGACTTGATGATTACATACGTGACATCGATGACTACCAGCAGAGACTTCGCCGCGCGAACAAGCCTCTACCAGAGCAAGAAGCTGTATCTATCCTGCTGTCCAATACAGTGGGCGTGTACCCTGCAGTGGTAAACGAACATGAAGTACGCATTGGACGCGGTGAATCCATCACGTGGGAGCAAGCGATCGAGCGCCTTCGACTCGCAGACCACTCACGCCAAGAGACCGAGTTGCAACAAGGACGTGGTGGAGGTGGACGTGCCGTCCAGCGAGATGTGGCATTTGTTGGTGGACGTGCAAACGGACGCCAAGACGGTGGAGAACGTCGAAACTCGAACAACAACAGCCGAAACAATCGTCGCAGTCGTAGCCGCAGCTCATCGCCGCGTGGGCGGAACAAGAGGCAGAAGAGCAAGAGCTCATCTCGTGCGAGAGACGACATCGCCAAGCGCAAGGCGAAGACGAAGTGCAACACTTGTGGAGAACAAGGACATTGGAGTGGCGATCCTGAATGCCGCCAGCGCAACAGTAACAACAATTCGAGCAACCCGCCGCGCAGGATGGTCGACGTGGTTACTGTGAAGACTATCGAGCCGGCTGCACCGACTCAAGCTGAAGGACATGTACTTGCTGTGCATAACAACTTCAACTACGAAGACAAGGACAAGGGCCAGGACATGGTGGAGTGGGTGTTGGACAGCGGCGCGCAGACCAACGTCTCAAGCGACCTTACCTTGTTTACGGAGCTGCACGAAGATTCAGTTGCCGAACTGGTCTTCGGCAATGGCACCACCGAGCGCGCAACGGTGGGCACAGTACTTATGCAGGTGCTGAACGAGCACACGGGCAAGATCGAGGAGCGCCTCCTTGATGACGTGAGCTATGCCAAGTCGGCCGCCTACAACCTGATCTCGCAAACCTACATGCAGTTCAAGGGCAACTTCAAGGTGCGCGTCTCGCATGATCAGAAGACTACGTGGCTGGTCAAGGACACATTGAAGCTGCGCTTCAAGTACATCCGCGGGATGTACCGCATGTGGACTCCACGTCAGAGCAAGAACGTGATGAGCGTCAAGACCAGTGAAGCTGAGAACCCCATGACGTTGCTGCACAACCGCATGGGCCACGTGAACATGGAGACGATCAAGGCTATGGCAGGAAACTATAACTTTGGCATCAACATGCAGTCGAAAAGTTTTGCCCCCTATGAATGCATTCCCTGCTTAGAGTCGAAGACGAAGCGCATGAGCTACAAGCGCAAGCCGTCTCGCTCTGCAAAGCCCCTGCAGAAGCTGTGTGTCGACTTATGCAGTGTTGGAGTGGAAACCATATCGAAGTCAACCCAGTTTCTATTGATTATCGACGAAGCTACGCGATACAAGTGGGGATATCTATTAGCCTACAAAGACGAAGCTACGGGGCTGATTCAGAAGCAGATTCGCTGGATCCAGAACCAGTTCCCGAAGGCGACCATCAAGATGTTGTTCTCTGATGGTGGTGGCGAGTTCGTCAACACGCAACTTGAGAGTTTCTGCGAGAACCTCGGCATCGACACGCGTTCATCCAACCCCTACAGCCCGCAGGAGAACGCTATCGTGGAGCGCACGAACCAGACTGTCATGCGGCAGGTCAGATCGATGCTACAAGCTACGCAAATGCCTGTTTCACTATGGGGAGAAGCCTTCCTACATGCAGTTGAGACGCTCAACAAGACGCCGACGCCGGTGTTGAAGGACCAGCAGTCCCCGTATGAGGCACTCTACGGAGAGCGACCAGACCTCAGCGTGCTGCGCACGTGGGGGTGCTTGGTGCACGCGCATATTCCTGACGATTCTCGGCAGAGAAAGGAGAAGCTTACTCCAAGGACGCAGATGTGCTTACTACTTGGCTACAGCGAGAAGACCAAGGGATACAAGCTGCTGAACCTGCGCTCAGGATCAGTGACGACGTGCAGAGATGGAAACATGAAGGCACATGAGAAGTACACGGTGAACACTGTGTATATTGAGCAACTTCTTGCCAACACCTACGCTTACGGAGACTACGACTTACCTTCAGAGATCCCGACCGTGCCGATCCGGACGACGATGTCTACGTACCTGGAGCTGCCTGCAGAGCTTGCAGAGAAGCGAGCAGCGGAAATGGTAAAGCTGGCCGATTCTGGTCAAAGCCAGGACCAAGGTGTTGAAGTTGAAGCTGAGTCTGCGACTCAAAGTGGCGACCCGCAGCGGACAAGCGAGGAGCCAGCAGCTTCAGTGGGAGGTTCCAAGCGGAAGAACACTAAGGGCAAGAAGAAGGCGAAAGCGTGCGCAGATCGAGTGGGAGCCTCGAAGGCCAAGGACAGTCGACGTGATGCTCACGAAGACGGGAATTGGGAGCCACGCAGTATGCAGAAGTCGTTGCCAGACGACAGTGCAGCTACGTCGCGATCGAAGCGGAAGCGACAACCACCCTCCCGCCTCAAGGACTACGTAGTGACGAATGTGACGAAGCAGTACGCCGAGGATGTGCAGATCCCCATCAGTCACAAGCATGCGGCAAGGTCAAAGAAGTGGAAGGAGTGGAAAGCAGCGATGCAAGTCGAGATGGACTCACAGCAGAAGCACGGAACTTGGGTGCTCGTGCGGCGCACGGAGGCCAAGGGCAAGCGGATTATTTCGTGCAAGTGGGTTTATGCGCTCAAGAGAGACTCTACGGGCCGGATCAAGCGATACAAGACTCGGCTAGTGATCAGAGGCTTTCTACAACGCATGGGCATCGACTACAGCGAAACCTACGCACCTGTTATCAGGTTTGAGACGATCAGATGCGTGATCGTATATGCGCTGCAACGCGGATGGGCCATCCTGCAGTTCGACGTCAAGACCGCGTTCTTGTACGGTGACCTCGACGAGGAGGTCTACATGGAGCAGCCTCCAGGCTTTGGAGAAGACTCTACACGCTACGTATGCAAGCTACAGAAGAGTCTGTATGGGCTAAAGCAAGCGCCGCGCGTTTGGAACAAGACATTGCACAAGTTCCTGACGAAGATCGGACTCGAGCGCCTCGACTCTGACTACGGACTCTACGCCAGGAAAGTGGGAGGAGAAGTCACCATGTTGCTCACGGTGTACGTTGATGACCTACTGCTCCTCGGCCCTAGTGACCTTTGTGCTAAGGTTGCCAAGCAACTCAGTGAGGAGTATGAACTCACATCTCTCGGACCAGTCAAGTATCTACTAGGCGTGGAGATTCTGATCGACAGCGAGCGTCGACATGCGGTATTCTGCCAGCGGCAGTACATTACGGAGGTGCTGAAGCGATTTCACATGGAGGGTTGCAATGCGGTTGCAACACCGGAAGCGCTGCGCGCTGAGGTGGTCAAAGATGCTAAGGATGACTCCCCGCCCCCGTACCGAGAGCTCGTTGGTGCACTACAATATCTGGTCTCAGCCTCAAGGCCGGACATTGCGCACGCTGTGCGTAATCTCAGCAAGTACCTGTCCTGCTTCGACCACACACACTACGCTATGGGGAAGAGGGTGCTACGTTACCTGAGTGGCACTAAGAACCACGGCTTAGTGATGGACATTGTTGCCGGGAACGACGTCAAGCTGACGTGTTACACTGACGCTGACTACGCGAATGACCCTGACGATAGAAAGAGTGTGAGCGGGTTTGTGACGTTCGTCAATGGCAACGTGGTTTCGTATGGATCAAGAAAGCAAGAGATCAACGCACAGAGCACAACGGAAGCAGAGTATATTGCAATGAATGAAGGAACAAGAGATCTACAGTGGCTACGTGGACTCTGTGAGGAGCTACGCTGGGCGTTTGCAACGCCGGAGATTCTCGGCGATAACAAGTCGTGCATCTACCTGACTGCCAAGCCTGGCAAACACAGCAAGAGCAAGCATATTATGAACAAGTTCCACTTGGTGCGCCACCTAGTGGAGGACGAGCAGCTACGGATTCGCCATGTTGGCACCGACGACATGATCGCCGACGCGATGACGAAGCCGTTGCCGAAGGACAAGTTCGAGCATTGTCGAGATGGTATGAAGGTGCTGCGCATCGACCGTCAGCAAGGCTCATCTCGTTCAGTGGGAGCCAAGCATCATCGCAGCGCGTGAATGCAACCTACTACTACCCTACTGCTACTGCTAGCGAAGGACAAAAGGAGGAAGAGCGTTACCAAGGACGAAGAGTGATGCTGCAGCGCAGCTAGAAGACGCCAAGAACATCGTGGTGAGCTCTAAAGGTGATCGTGTTGAAGCTGCGCTTCGACAGGATCAAGTGGGAGTGTCAGATGAAGAAGAGCCGGGGCCGCGCCCCAGCTCCACCTGCTGCGCAGGTGCCAAGGACATGAGGCTCATGTCCATAACCTGAACATCCTACAGATCACTGGCTGGCGGGCCGCCAGCCATTCCTACTGCCAATCCTACTGCTAATCTACAATACACAACACGGGTTTTTTGCCGAGGTGCTGCTGCTCACTCGTCGACTTGCGCCGCGCGCAGCAAGCAGCAGCACCAAGGCCTTTTCCCTGCTGGACTTCCGTCCCTGCACTTAAGAGTGTTACGACTACTTCCTTCATCGCAATGGTCACCACCCGAAGCCGAGGAGTGACCATCACTCAACTCGCAGCTTTTACTTGATGAAGGACAGTTTCGCAGGATGTACAAGATGTCTTATGAGTTGGAGCCATATCTCCCTAGCAATCACGTAACCGGACGGGAACGGAACCAATTACACACATTAACAAGATTCAGATGTGTCTGCGTTGGCTGCGCTTGTTCGCACCCTTCTCTGAGCTCTTCATCCCTCGCTTGGACATGTTCGTCAGTACCTAGCAAGGTCGTTTGGTTTCCTTTTGGTAGATGATTTTCTATGTCAAATATTAGGTTAAAAAACGCGTTGTGGCACGAAATCGGATTTTTCATTTTTAACCAGTTGGTGCCATGCGTGCCACGATGATGAAAGTGCCATGGCATGGCATGGCACGTATGGCAGTGGTTAAGAACCACCCTGAAGTCACCAAGCAGATCGTTCCACTTGCTACGGGTGGTCCTTCCCAGCTGTTGGTACCAGTTTCGTGCTGGACCAACTAGAAGATTGCTGAAGACAATGCACTTCTCGCTGTCGGTCGCCTGATCACGGGCGAACGCGGACTTCACCTTGCTCAACCAGCTTCTGGCCTTCTCTTCGTCGAAGTCTTTGCCGGAGAACTCCTTCAGCTCGGAGATCGCGGAGATCCTGACTCGAGGGACTGAAGATGTACCTGCTGACGACGAGGCATCGGCGGACGACACAGCGTTGACGCGTGGAACCTCGATACTCAAGTCATCTGGATCGTACTCTTCTGGATGATCATGATGTGATCCGACCGACTCCATGTCGACGTCTTGAGTGCCGACATTCTTTGGGAGATCGGGTATGCGCGGCGTCCGAGCGACGGCAGCTTCTTGCTCCTTCTGGTAGCGATCCATCGCGGCATTGAAGAACGATTGAAGGCTACCACTGGACGCTACGGTCGACACCGGCGCCAGGTTCGATTCTTTCTTCCTGGCTTCCAGCATGGCTGCTCCAGCCGGTCCAAGCGTCATCCTGCTCAGCTCGATCGAGCTATCAGAACCCGCTTCCGACACCCTCGCAGATGTCTTCGCAGACGCGAACGAGGAGTGGGGTGACCCGGACTGACTCGAGTATGTCGTCGTCAGCCCCTCGTCGGCGGTCGAGATGACGGCGCCTACCAACGGTGTGAGCAGCCTTACCAAGTGCTTGGTGGATCCTTCAAGTGTGGGAAGATCAAGTTCGAGCAGTTCCTCGGCGTTGAAGTTCCCGGCCACGATTCCCGCTTCCTTCAGCATGCGCATCAGGGCGCTGATTGCCGCCGCTTGATCCACCGGCTTGGCTGGTTTGATCACCGGGCCTTGAAGATCGCCGATCAACTTCGGCTTCATCATCTTCATGACCGGATCGTCGATCAAGAATGCGCGGAGTTTCTTCCGGTAGAGGACGACGCGCAGCTCGTCTTCCGTCCAAGTCTTGGCATCACCACTCTCGTCCGCGTCGGGTGCCTTCAGCTTCATCTTCGCGGGCTTCGGCGTCGCCTTCTTCGACTTCTTCGAGGAGGGGTGCGGAGTGGGGTGGTGGTTTTGGGTGAAGGTCCTTCCGTTTTCATGGATGGATCTTCATCCGGCGGATTACGACTCGCGTCGCGGTCCGCGGGGGGCCCCGAAGGGCCCAAGGGAGGAGGGTGAGGCTTTTCCTCAAGGTCCATCGCTGAACCTTCCTCCTTGGCCCCGCCAGAGCTCCTCCCAGGGCTCTGACGTTCGGTGTACTCTTCACTCTTCAGATGCGACGACGGCGATACACCTTCCGTCGACGCGCCGATACTTCCTGGCTCAACCTTGATCTTGGCCTCTTCTTGACTGGACTCACAGTGATATCCAAGGTCACCAGAAGATCCGGGCACGCGCACCATTGTGGCGTAGTGGCTCGCGAAGAAATTCGACGCGAGGGGCACTCACACACAGGGGGCCGGACTGCCAACTGACGGAGGGGGTACTCCGATCGACCGTGGGGTCTGAAGATCTTCTCACCTTGTGTACCCGTTGACCTGGCGGGGTTAGCGCTCTTCCTGGGTGACCTGGAAGGGGCCAAGCGGTGGTTTGTTCTTGGTTGAGCTGGAGTGTGGACGGCACTCAGGGGTAATCGGTTGACGATCTTGTGGATACTTCTTCACTTGATCGTCCGTAGGGTAGAGTAGATCAGGCCTTGAATAAACTTGATCACTCTGGGGTGTCCTTCGGGCTTGTGTTGTTCCAAAGGGGGCCAATGTGTTTCCAATGTCGATGCTTGGGCCGCCTACTGTTAGCGGTGGAGTTGAGGGGGGGTGGAGAAAGAAGCGTTGACCTGGCCAAGCTTTCCAGGCGTTGATGCGGTTATTCTTCTTGAGCGTCTTGGGGTCCTTCGTCAAGGGGGGCCAATATACTTCCCAGCCTTGGAATTCTGCGGAACACCACTTGTGTGCTACAAGGAAAATCTCTCTCTCTGTTAACCATCTTAAATCTTTCCTATCCTTTCCCTTTCCTCCCATCATCTGCCCATCCCCTTCGCAGCTGACTGGCTACCTTGAACTTCAGCCGGTGTACCCATTAATCGGTACATGCGAATCTTGAAATCGTGAAGTGTGCCGAAATGATTGCGCCCTGTCGATCAGCATTCTTGATCGCTGGAGTGTACCCGAATGATTGCACCATATCGATCACGATTCTTGATCATCACGACGCACTAAAATGATTGCACCTGGTTGATCAGCATTCTTGATCACGGAAGATGTGTCGAAATGATTGCACCATATTGATCAGCATGGTTGTGATCGCGTCGGTGTGCTCGAATGACTGCATCATATTGATCAGCATTGATCACCTCTCGAATTTCGACGTTCTTCCAGAATCTCCCCTTGATCACGTGATGGGTACCGAAAACTTGGTACCTAGTCGGAATCAGAATCAGATCTGGTTGGTTGGGCTCAGATCTGGTCTGGTCGCTCCACATCATCTGAGTCTTCTCTGGTCAATCAATGGCAGCTGGCTTCTTGACTGTTTCGCGCTTCACCACAATCGCCCCCTGTCCGTGGCGACGCTACACGGTGGCTGAGGCGCGGGCACAAGCGCGCATACTTCAATCCTCGCTCTTCAAACATGTCCCGACGTCGTAGGCATTCTTCCGGTGCGGAAATAGCTCCCTGTCTAGCGGACACATGCCTGAACTTACTGGCACATCTTCACCAGGTACTGCATTTCCTCTAACATAATTGACGTCATTTTCTCATGAAGCTCATGTCGATGCTGGTGAAACAGGTCTTCTGATAGTCTTCATAACTCCCGCTGCTGCTGGTGACCATTAGAACACCGCCTTCGGCATGCCGCGGCTCCAATAGGTACGTATACCATATTGAAGAACTCCAATTAGGTCAATTACCCACTATTGTGCGAAATTGCACTATTGTAGATGGCAAAATAACCATTCGAAACGATCCAGGCTAAGTTCGTACGGATTGTCATTGCAGCAATCTGCCAGCGCGATCAACGGTACGATCTTCTGTAATACGGTCACCGATTGGTCGTGCGTTGCTGATATCTGCTCCATTCAACTCACAGGTTATCGAAGACGACCGGTTGCGAGCGTATCATCCGTGGATCCCGGTTTTGGCTCATCGTCATGATACGATCACTCTTAGTGTTTTCTGCTGATGTTCCACTTCGGCACCGTCATATAGGCGATCGACGTAACTCTGAATTTCCGCTGGTACGTAACAATTCCAGCGTGTTCTGCCTCCTTTTTGGCTGATGTCGTGTTCGTGTAGATGATCGATCGGCTGCTATATGTCTTGCTGAAAATCGCACCAACCCATTCAATACCCGCTCGAAATAATCCAATCGGCGTAGAGGTAAACCCTTTGCCATCCGCAACGTTGTATATCCCCATGACCGCCCCATAATCAGGTATCTTAGCGAATGAGAACGCACTTAAGCGATAGGGCGTCTTCCAACAGCTTCGACTTCGGAGTTCTCCAGCGACGGGGTGTGCTAAAGAAGCTTGGACCGCTGATCTGGAATACCAGTTCCGTCAGGAGGTACAACCGGTGTCTCCGTTTGCAGATCGTGCCTACAGCGATACGATACGGTCCACAACGACCTTCAAGTGGTTCGGCAGCAGTATAACGATATTGACGAAGTCTTGGAAAGCCATGCAACAGGCACCGATCTGATCGCTGACCTGGAGCATAAACTTCGGGACGTAGATCACCAGCATGCGATCGCCGTTGTCAACTTCATTCGAACGATAGCCAGACGATCGATGTTCTCCCAGCTTCGGTAAGCTGCCGCACAATACAGGCTGCATCACAATGTCGGTCTACATGCCGATGAGACCATCCCGGTTCGTAGCTTGTACTGCTAGACTGTAGCAGCTTTCAGCTGCGACGACATCGATCAAGTTCAGGTCGGTAAGATTTCCTTGGTAATCGATCTTCGAGTGTTCTTCCTCATATATATAGGAGCCCTTAGGCTCCATCGTCGGGGACGGCCCCTTCGATGTACGACACTTTCTTTTCACAAATATCCACCGCCCATCTGGTATGTGACGTGCCCACACACCTTTCTTTCCACATTTCCCCTCTCGCAGCATCACACTACTGCGAAGGGTCCCCTTCATCTTCCTCTCGCGACTGCATCGCATTAAAGCGATTGCGGTTCGCCCTCTTCCTCTCGAACTCCCGCAGCAAGGCGCCGCAGTTCAAGTCGGCTTCATCCACCCAAGACGGTTCCTCGTAGCCCTTCCAGTTTACCAGGAACTCACGGTGCACACGGCCATAACGCGTCCTCCGGCCAGTTCGCACGTCTGCGATCCGCTCCACCTCGTACTCGTCGTCTTCAAGCGCAGTCTCCCAGCTATCTTCCGGCAAGAGCGCCTCATCAAAGTCGAAGCGATCAGCATCAGGATCAACAAGTCGTGTCTTCGGTCGATCAGGGAAGTTCCTGATCAGCTTCAGCTTGGACAAGTGGACGATCGGGAAGACGTTGTAACCCGATCTGGCGATCTCAAGACGAGCAGCGTGGTTGCCGATCAACTCAGCGACCCGGAACGGCCCGTGCCACATATGCGCCAGCTTCTTTGCGTAACCGGTCTTCACGCGATCAAGATACAGCCACACCTGCGATCCGGTTTCGATCTTGTGTGGACGCACTTCTTCGTTGTGACCATCGGGTCGGCTTCGAATGGCATCGCGGAGGCGCTCGTTCACGTGTTCACGTGGGTGCTGATGGTGTTCCTGAATGTGATTTCTCCAGCGACGAGCGTCCCGATCATGGTGACCAGTGGCACCAATTCGCAAGGCGGCTTCCAGCGTTGATCGGGGGTCCCAGCCATGTACAAGATTGAATGAAATGTCGCCGCGTGCGCGATCATGTGCCGTGCTGAGCGCGGACTGTATGAACTCGTGTTTGGACCTCAACTTCTGTTGGCCCATCGCTTGCTTTCTCAGCAGCTGCACCTTGGGCACCTTGCAGGTGATCTCACCACGCATCTGGCAGACGGTCAAGTTTGGGTCTTCACGGATCACGGCCCGCCCCCGGTCTGATGTCAAGGGCAGACCTTTGCTCGCATAAGCATCGATCGACTCTTCTCCTACGTTCTTGGGTTCATGACCACTCCCCGGTTTCGGCTTGAGCTCGGTCAGGCCATCCATCAATTTCACCGCAGCAGTAGATACACCAGAGTTTGGAACAAATCCTTCGCGCTTCAGGATGCCTTTTAGTATGTCGGACTTCTGCCGACCAACGAATGATTCTGCGTCCTTCGTCCTAGGCTCCGCATCTTCCTGCCGCTCAGTGGTAGCCTCGTATGCAAGGTTCTGCCACTCAGCATAGCGACGTGATCCGATCGAGATCAGCCCTGGGATTCGCGGTACGAGATCTTCAGCCAGCCACAGTCTCAATCGCATGAGTCACTGCAACACCAGCTTCGAGTCACTGATGTTCGTGATCTTCAAGTACTGCGTCCGACCAAGGCCATTCACCACGGTAGGTACCCACTTTTCGCCACGTAGAATCCACAATTTCTCTCGCTTTAACGTTCGCGGTCTGCGTATATGAATCTCCACAGATTTGCCGACCCCCACGTGAATGCTTTCGTCGAGGATTACGTCGTGGCTGCTGCGACCATATAGAGGGCGCCGACCCTTCAACTGAACACACATCTCGTTTGGGAGGCACATAGTTCCGTCGGCCAGATCAAGACGGATCCCGGCTGGAATCATGAAGTCCATTCCTAAGATCGCATCCTGCCCGGTCATGTCGCCAACCCACGCGTCGAAGAAATATACCAAGGAACCAGCCAGTGTGATCTTGATCGTGGTACGTCCCAGGGTTGCATACACGTTTTCTCCTATACCGATGCAATCTTGTCGCTGACTTTCGTCAATGATGCAACCAACCTTGTGAGAAAAGGAGGCGCTAACGATAGAAACTTCAGAACCGGAATCCAGAAGCAGGGTCGCCATGGAATTGTTGATCTTGGCGGCGGCCTTGGCTTGTTTGAACCACTTGCCTGGAGAATGACGTTTCCAGTAGCCGCGCGATTCGCCAGGTAGGAGATCCCAACCGGAATTAGCTTGGGAAAACATTCTCGCATTGCTGATGGGTGCTGGTCTCTCAGACTCCGTACCAGGCTGATGATCCTTCCAGTAACCGCGCAGTTCACCATCCGCTAAGTCCAGCTCCATGACGACATCTGATCGGGAGTACTCGTCATACCGCAAGCCTGCGATCGTTGCGGTACGGCTCTCATGAATCCCATGTGTACTGTTGATCGGGGTTGTCGGTTCACTGACCGTCGACTTTGGCTGCCTCTCAACGTGTGCAAAAATACAGAACATAGAACGCGCGGCTTGTGCCAGATTCGAATCTGGCGAGCTGTTCAACATCTTCTCCGCGTTGGACGGCAGCATCCCAGCGTGTTGCGTTGGGTTGTACCACTGGCGGATCAAGTTGTAAAACTCTTCCATCGGGCATTTGCCGTCTTCGTGGAGCTTACCGCAGGCACGACACACGTACAAGCAGTGATCAGCTGGGTGGCCGCGACGACCACACTTCTCGCAGGTCAGGCGCTTCCAGCAACCCAGATCAGAGTGTCTCGTGGAGCCGCAGTGCGAGCACGGTGGTGGACGTTCTTCCATGCGCGATCCATCTTCACGATCAGCGCGAGCCGACGACTTGCCTTCTTCCCAGCGGCTCGGGCGTTGAGCTTTCGGTTTACGGTGATCAGCTGCAGCGGCCAAGTAGACGTGCGACGGAGCTCGATCATCTTCCGATCCACTAGAATCCAGATCGGATCCCGATCCAGCGCTGTCATATGAGGCGCGGATTGCGCGGACGGCGCGAGTGGTCTTCGAGGCAGCTTGTGGTGGACTACTTGGCGCCTTCTGCCGGAACTTGTTCGACCCAGCGACAGCTTTGCTTTGGCGAACCTTAGCGCGTTGACGGGCACGAAGTATCTCGGCGAGGGAATCCCCATTGGTGATGCGCAGCAGAGTTAGCTGATCAGCCAACTCACGATCATCGAGGGTCTCAATGAAGTGTTCGACATGCTCACGCTTCACGGACGCCGGACCAGTCTTGATTTTCAGTTTCGCACGCAGACCCAACACGGTGAGCCTATGAAGGTACTCAAGAGGCTTCTCATCCGATCGCTTCCTCGCGTGGTAATACTGCCTAGCGAGTGACACGCCCAGACCACAGTATTCGACTCTGAAGTCACCAAGCAGATCGTTCCACTTGCTACGGGTGGTCCTTCCCAGCTGTTGGTACCAGTTTCGTGCTGGACCAACTAGAAGATTGCTGAAGACAATGCACTTCTCGCTGTCGGTCGCCTGATCACGGGCGAACGCGGACTTCACCTTGCTCAACCAGCTTCTGGCCTTCTCTTCGTCGAAGTCTTTGCCGGAGAACTCCTTCAGCTCGGAGATCGCGGAGATCCTGACTCGAGGGACTGAAGATGTACCCGCTGACGACGATGCTTCGGCGGACGACACAGCGTTGACGCGTGGAACCTCGATACTCAAGTCATCTGGATCATACTCTTCTGGATGATCATGATGTGATCCGACCGACTCCATGTCGACGTCTTGAGTGCCGACATTCTTTGGGAGATCGGGTATGCGCGGCGTCCGAGCGACGGCAGCTTCTTGCTCCTTCTGGTAGCGATCCATCGCGGCATTGAAGAACGATTGAAGGCTACCACTGGACGCTACGGTCGACACCGGCGCCAGGTTCGACTCCTTCTTCCTGGCTCCCAGCATGGCTGCTCCAGCCGGTCCAAGCGTCATCCTGCTCAGCTCGATCGAGCTATCAGAACCCGCTTCCGACACCCTCGCAGATGTCTTCGCAGACGCGAACGAGGAGTGGGGTGACCCGGACTGACTCGAGTATGTCGTCGTCAGCCCCTCGTCGGCGGTCGAGATGACGGCGCCTACCAACGGTGTGAGCAGCCTTACCAAGTGCTTGGTGGATCCTTCAAGTGTGGGAAGATCAAGTTCGAGCAGTTCCTCGGCGTTGAAGTTCCCGGCCACGATCCCCGCTTCCTTCAGCATGCGCATCAGGGCGCTGATCGCAGCCGCTTGATCCACCGGCTTGGCAGGCTTGATCACCGGGCCTTGAAGATCGCCGATCAACTTCGGCTTCATCATCTTCATGACCGGGTCGTCGATCAAGAACGCGCGGAGTTTCTTCCGGTAGAGGACGACGCGCAGCTCGTCTTCCGTCCAAGTCTTGGCATCACCACTCTCGTCCGCGTCGGGTGCCTTCAGCTTCATCTTCGCGGGCTTCGGCGTCGCCTTCTTCGACTTCTTCGAGGAGGGGTGCGGAGTGGGGGTGGTGGTTTTGGGTGAAGGTCCTTCCGTTTTCATGGATGGATCTTCATCCGGCGGATTACGACTCGCGTCGCGGTCCGCGGGGGGCCCCGAAGGGCCCAAGGGAGGAGGGTGAGGCTTTTCCTCAAGGTCCATCGCTGAACCTTCCTCCTTGACACCGCCAGAGCTCCTCCCAGGGCTCTGACGTTCGGTGTACTCTTCACTCTTCAGATGCGACGACGGCGATACACCTTCCGTCGACGCGCCGATACTTCCTGGCTCAACCTTGATCTTGGCCTCTTCTTGACTGGACTCACGGTGATATCCAAGGTCACCAGAAGATCCGGGCACGCGCACCATTGTGGCGTAGTGGCTCGCGAAGAAATTCGACGCGAGGGGCACTCACACACAGGGGGCCGGACTGCCAACTGACGGAGGGGGTACTCCGATCGACCGTGGGGTCTGAAGATCTTCTCACCTTGTGTACCCGTTGACCTGGCGGGGTTAGCGCTCTTCCTGGGTGACCTGGAAGGGGCCAAGCGGTGGTTTGTTCTTGGTTGAGCTGGAGTGTGGACGGCACTCAGGGGTAATCGGTTGACGATCTTGTGGATACTTCTTCACTTGATCGTCCGTAGGGTAGAGTAGATCAGGCCTTGAATAAACTTGATCACTCTGGGGTGTCCTTCGGGCTTGTGTTGTTCCAAAGGGGGCCAATGTGTTTCCAATGTCGATGCTTGGGCCGCCTACTGTTAGCGGTGGAGTTGAGGGGGGGTGGAGAAAGAAGCGTTGACCTGGCCAAGCTTTCCAGGCGTTGATGCGGTTATTATTCTTGAGCGTCTTGGGGTCCTTCGTCAAGGGGGGCCAATATACTTCCCAGCCTTGGAATTCTGCGGAACACCACTTGTGTGCTACAAGGAAAATCTCTCTCTCTGTTAACCATCTTAAATCTTTCCTATCCTTTCCCTTTCCTCCCATCATCTGCCCATCCCCTTCGCAGCTGACTGGCTACCTTGAACTTCAGCCGATGTACCCATTAATCGGTACATGCGAATCTTGAAATCGTGAAGTGTGCCGAAATGATTGCGCCCTGTCGATCAGCATTCTTGATCGCTGGAGTGTACCCGAATGATTGCACCATATCGATCACGATTCTTGATCATCACGACGCACTAAAATGATTGCACCTGGTTGATCAGCATTCTTGATCACGGAAGATGTGTCGAAATGATTGCACCATATTGATCAGCATGGTTGTGATCGCGTCGGTGTGCTCGAATGACTGCATCATATTGATCAGCATTGATCACCTCTCGAATTTCGACGTTCTTCCAGAATCTCCCCTTGATCACGTGATGGGTACCGAAAACTTGGTACCTAGTCGGAATCAGAATCAGATCTGGTTAGTTGGGCTCAGATCTGGTCTGGTCGCTCCACATCATCTGAGTCTTCTCTGGTCAATCAATGGCAGCTGGCTTCTTGACTGTTTCGCGCTTCACCACAAAGGCGCTCGAGAAACGTAACGCGGCCAAAGAAGCAAACAACTATTACATGTAGGGGCCAGTTAGAGCGACAACTTGGAAGGTGTGGGACGGCATTTACTTTCGTCATAGGCAGCGTTGGATGCCAACACCCAGTTGCCCCCCCCCCCCCCCCATGTAGTATTAGTAGTAGCAAACCGCTGGTACTACCGGCAATGCAAGCGCTGCCAACTAAATTTGATGCCGTCACTGGTTCGTCACCAGACGTGACAGTAGTAGAAGTAGTACACTGAGTATCACTTTTCCACGACACCCGTTCAAGTACCTTAAAGCTGTTTTTGCCATCCACCTGGCAAGTGTAATCAGCAGCCCACGCAACGACACCGCTCAGTGTACCACAACCACTCGCAGTGTATGTTTCCCTGACCAGTTAGGGCACCGAAGCGAACGCAGTCTTCAAGTATGCCATGTAATCGGTAGTGCTGGTGCAGTCTGAGAAAGTTGCTTTAGTTCCACACGTACGCGTTTTACCACAGACGATGCCACATTCCACAGAAGCGTCGGTAAGTGTCAGCATCCACGGAGTGCCACCAACACAGGGAGCATTAGCGGTCGCCACATCATCGAAGCTAGACGGAGAGTCTGCATCAGTGCACTTATCATCGTTGAATAAGTACATCTTCGGTTCCTGCACCCCGCCAATAGGAACAACACTCAAGTTGTCCTACATGCCTGCACCATACTGGTGGCAATTGCCGTCAGCAAGGAAGGTATTGGCTGATGAAAGCTTGGGCTACTAAGACGAGGAAGCTGATGGGTCGGAGTAGTTAGTCTTGAGCAAGCTTGTGAGTTTTCTGTAATGCCTCACGACTAAGAATAATACGTGCCTTGCACACCAACTGCATACTAGCTTGAATTCGTAGCAACACGTCTAGGTTTTGCCAAACGACCTTCCACAAAACGTGCAACTTCAGTAAAAAGGGCATTTCATGCACGACATGTATGCAACATGTTCTGCCATTGCCTCTCGGCGTTGTTGTTATTGACAACATGCTCGGATAAAGCCGTGCGACTGTTTTGTTCGTTGTCATGGATTTTCCAGTTAAAAATGCAGAAACAGATGTTGTACTTAAATGGAACAGACAGTTTTTTTTAGTGTAGTCTGGCTTTTACATGTAGTAAAATACAACATGTTTGCTTCTTCACATAGAGCCAAAATCCTGTGAGTACTGGGGGTTAACAGCTCTTTTGCCACCACAATGTCGTCTGTATAGCCCCATAAGGTGCACTTTGAATCACGATAAAACTCGATTGTTGCGGCGTTTGTACTAGCGTCATCAACGTCCACTTGGAAGTACCCAAAGCCAGCTGGGTAACATGAGCCATCAGCAGCATAGACCGTCGATGACGTAATATCCGCCGCAGTACAAGCGATTCCAGAAAAGTGGAAATCGTCACGTATGGCATCGACCTCCCCATTGTGCCACGAATAACGTACTCGAAGTCCCAATCCGTCGAGCAAACAGTTTCTGTATGGTTGGAACACAGATCAGTACACCGCTGTGTGGGCATCATTGAAATCAAGACTGCTTCGGTACAATTGCCAAGGTATCTTGCGGTTCCATTCAGGTAAACAGCTGAAGTACCCTGGATCAAGGCGCTCGCGAAACGTAACGCGGCCAAAGAAGCAAACAACTATTACATGTGGGGGCCAGTTAGAGCGACAACTTGGAAGGTGTGGGACGGCATTTACTTTCGTCATAGGCAGCGTTGGATGCCAACACCCAGTTGCCCCCCCCCCCCCATGTAGTATTAGTAGTAGCAAACCGCTGGTACTACCGGCAATGCAAGCGCTGCCAACTAAATTTGATGCCGTCACTGGTTCGTCACCAGACGTGACAGTAGTAGAAGTAGTACACTGAGTATCACTTTTCCACGACACCCGTTCAAGTACCTTAAAGCTGTTTTTGCCATCCACCTGGCAAGTGTAATCAGCAGCCCACGCAACGACACCGCTCAGTGTACCACAACCACTCGCAGTGTATGTTTCCCTGACCAGTTAGGGCACCGAAGCGAACGCAGTCTTCAAGTATGCCATGTAATCGGTAGTGCTGGTGCAGTCTGAGAAAGTTGCTTTAGTTCCACACGTACGCGTTTTACCACAGACGATGCCACATTCCACAGAAGCGTCGGTAAGTGTCAGCATCCACGGAGTGCCACCAACACAGGGAGCATTAGCGGTCGCCACATCATCGAAGCTAGACGGAGAGTCTGCATCAGTGCACTTATCATCGTTGAATAAGTACATCTTCGGTTCCTGCACCCCGCCAATAGGAACAACACTCAAGTTGTCCTACATGCCTGCACCATACTGGTGGCAATTGCCGTCAGCAAGGAAGGTATTGGCTGATGAAAGCTTGGGCTACTAAGACGAGGAAGCTGATGGGTCGGAGTAGTTAGTCTTGAGCAAGCTTGTGAGTTTTCTGTAATGCCTCACGACTAAGAATAATACGTGCCTTGCACACCAACTGCATACTAGCTTGAATTCGTAGCAACACGTCTAGGTTTTGCCAAACGACCTTCCACAAAACGTGCAACTTCAGTAAAAAGGGCATTTCATGCACGACATGTATGCAACATGTTCTGCCATTGCCTCTCGGCGTTGTTGTTATTGACAACATGCTCGGATAAAGCCGTGCGACTGTTTTGTTCGTTGTCATGGATTTTCCAGTTAAAAATGCAGAAACAGATGTTGTACTTAAATGGAACAGACAGTTTTTTTTAGTGTAGTCTGGCTTTAACATGTAGTAAAATACAACATGTTTGCTTCTTCACATAGAGCCCAAATCCTGTGAGTACTGGGGGTTAACAGCTCTTTTGCCACCACAATGTCGTCTGTATAGCCCCATAAGGTGCACTTTGAATCACGATAAAACTCGATTGTTGCGGCGTTTGTACTAGCGTCATCAACGTCCACTTGGAAGTACCCAAAGCCAGCTGGGTAACATGAGCCATCAGCAGCATAGACCGTCGATGACGTAATATCCGCCGCAGTACAAGCGATTCCAGAAAAGTGGAAATCGTCACGTATGGCATCGACCTCCCCATTGTGCCACGAATAACGTACTCGAAGTCCCAATCCGTCGAGCAAACAGTTTCTGTATGGTTGGAACACAGATCAGTACACCGCTGTGTGGGCATCATTGAAATCAAGACTGCTTCGGTACAATTGCCAAGGTATCTTGCGGTTCCATTCAGGTAAACAGCTGAAGTACCCTGGATCAAGGCGCTCGCGAAACGTAACGCGGCCAAAGAAGCAAACAACTATTACATGTGGGGGCCAGTTAGAGCGACAACTTGGAAGGTGTGGGACGGCATTTACTTTCGTCATAGGCAGCGTTGGATGCCAACACCCAGTTGCCCCCCATGTAGTATTAGTAGTAGCAAACCGCTGGTACTACCGGCAATGCAAGCGCTGCCAACTAAATTTGATGCCGTCACTGGTTCGTCACCAGACGTGACAGTAGTAGAAGTAGTACACTGAGTATCACTTTTCCACGACACCCGTTCAAGTACCTTAAAGCTGTTTTTGCCATCCACCTGGCAAGTGTAATCAGCAGCCCACGCAACGACACCGCTCAGTGTACCACAACCACTCGCAGTGTATGTTTCCCTGACCAGTTAGGGCACCGAAGCGAACGCAGTCTTCAAGTATGCCATGTAATCGGTAGTGCTGGTGCAGTCTGAGAAAGTTGCTTTAGTTCCACACGTACGCGTTTTACCACAGACGATGCCACATTCCACAGAAGCGTCGGTAAGTGTCAGCATCCACGGAGTGCCACCAACACAGGGAGCATTAGCGGTCGCCACATCATCGAAGCTAGACGGAGAGTCTGCATCAGTGCACTTATCATCGTTGAATAAGTACATCTTCGGTTCCTGCACCCCGCCAATAGGAACAACACTCAAGTTGTCCTACATGCCTGCACCATACTGGTGGCAATTGCCGTCAGCAAGGAAGGTATTGGCTGATGAAAGCTTGGGCTACTAAGACGAGGAAGCTGATGGGTCGGAGTAGTTAGTCTTGAGCAAGCTTGTGAGTTTTCTGTAATGCCTCACGACTAAGAATAATACGTGCCTTGCACACCAACTGC
This sequence comes from Phytophthora capsici, assembly GCA_030324255.1. Taxonomy (NCBI): domain Eukaryota; phylum Oomycota; class Peronosporomycetes; order Peronosporales; family Peronosporaceae; genus Phytophthora; species Phytophthora capsici. The sequence continues at coordinate 1,458,323 of CM059357.1, read as the reverse complement.
ATACTAGCTTGAATTCGTAGCAACACGTCTAGGTTTTGCCAAACGACCTTCCACAAAACGTGCAACTTCAGTAAAAAGGGCATTTCATGCACGACATGTATGCAACATGTTCTGCCATTGCCTCTCGGCGTTGTTGTTATTGACAACATGCTCGGATAAAGCCGTGCGACTGTTTTGTTCGTTGTCATGGATTTTCCAGTTAAAAATGCAGAAACAGATGTTGTACTTAAATGGAACAGACAGTTTTTTTTAGTGTAGTCTGGCTTTTACATGTAGTAAAATACAACATGTTTGCTTCTTCACATAGAGCCAAAATCCTGTGAGTACTGGGGGTTAACAGCTCTTTTGCCACCACAATGTCGTCTGTATAGCCCCATAAGGTGCACTTTGAATCACGATAAAACTCGATTGTTGCGGCGTTTGTACTAGCGTCATCAACGTCCACTTGGAAGTACCCAAAGCCAGCTGGGTAACATGAGCCATCAGCAGCATAGACCGTCGATGACGTAATATCCGCCGCAGTACAAGCGATTCCAGAAAAGTGGAAATCGTCACGTATGGCATCGACCTCCCCATTGTGCCACGAATAACGTACTCGAAGTCCCAATCCGTCGAGCAAACAGTTTCTGTATGGTTGGAACACAGATCAGTACACCGCTGTGTGGGCATCATTGAAATCAAGACTGCTTCGGTACAATTGCCAAGGTATCTTGCGGTTCCATTCAGGTAAACAGCTGAAGTACCCTGGATCAAGGCGCTCGCGAAACGTAACGCGGCCAAAGAAGCAAACAACTATTACATGTGGGGGCCAGTTAGAGCGACAACTTGGAAGGTGTGGGACGGCATTTACTTTCGTCATAGGCAGCGTTGGATGCCAACACCCAGTTGCCCCCCATGTAGTATTAGTAGTAGCAAACCGCTGGTACTACCGGCAATGCAAGCGCTGCCAACTAAATTTGATGCCGTCACTGGTTCGTCACCAGACGTGACAGTAGTAGAAGTAGTACACTGAGTATCACTTTTCCACGACACCCGTTCAAGTACCTTAAAGCTGTTTTTGCCATCCACCTGGCAAGTGTCATCAGCAGCCCACGCAACGACACCGCTCAGTGTACCACAACCACTCGCAGTGTATGTTTCCCTGACCAGTTAGGGCACCGAAGCGAACGCAGTCTTCAAGTATGCCATGTAATCGGTAGTGCTGGTGCAGTCTGAGAAAGTTGCTTTAGTTCCACACGTACGCGTTTTACCACAGACGATGCCACATTCCACAGAAGCGTCGGTAAGTGTCAGCATCCACGGAGTGCCACCAACACAGGGAGCATTAGCGGTCGCCACATCATCGAAGCTAGACGGAGAGTCTGCATCAGTGCACTTATCATCGTTGAATAAGTACATCTTCGGTTCCTGCACCCCGCCAATAGGAACAACACTCAAGTTGTCCTACATGCCTGCACCATACTGGTGGCAATTGCCGTCAGCAAGGAAGGTATTGGCTGATGAAAGCTTGGGCTACTAAGACGAGGAAGCTGATGGGTCGGAGTAGTTAGTCTTGAGCAAGCTTGTGAGTTTTCTGTAATGCCTCACGACTAAGAATAATACGTGCCTTGCACACCAACTGCATACTAGCTTGAATTCGTAGCAACACGTCTAGGTTTTGCCAAACGACCTTCCACAAAACGTGCAACTTCAGTAAAAAGGGCATTTCATGCACGACATGTATGCAACATGTTCTGCCATTGCCTCTCGGCGTTGTTGTTATTGACAACATGCTCGGATAAAGCCGTGCGACTGTTTTGTTCGTTGTCATGGATTTTCCAGTTAAAAATGCAGAAACAGATGTTGTACTTAAATGGAACAGACAGTTTTTTTAGTGTAGTCTGGCTTTAACATGTAGTAAAATACAACATGTTTGCTTCTTCACATAGAGCCAAAATCCTGTGAGTACTGGGGGTTAACAGCTCTTTTGCCACCACAATGTCGTCTGTATAGCCCCATAAGGTGCACTTTGAATCACGATAAAACTCGATTGTTGCGGCGTTTGTACTAGCGTCATCAACGTCCACTTGGAAGTACCCAAAGCCAGCTGGGTAACATGAGCCATCAGCAGCATAGACCGTCGATGACGTAATATCCGCCGCAGTACAAGCGATTCCAGAAAAGTGGAAATCGTCACGTATGGCATCGACCTCCCCATTGTGCCACGAATAACGTACTCGAAGTCCCAATCCGTCGAGCAAACAGTTTCTGTATGGTTGGAACACAGATCAGTACACCGCTGTGTGGGCATCATTGAAATCAAGACTGCTTCGGTACAATTGCCAAGGTATCTTGCGGTTCCATTCAGGTAAACAGCTGAAGTACCCTGGATCAAGGCGCTCGCGAAACGTAACGCGGCCAAAGAAGCAAACAACTATTACATGTGGGGGCCAGTTAGAGCGACAACTTGGAAGGTGTGGGACGGCATTTACTTTCGTCATAGGCAGCGTTGGATGCCAACACCCAGTTGCCCCCCATGTAGTATTAGTAGTAGCAAACCGCTGGTACTACCGGCAATGCAAGCGCTGCCAACTAAATTTGATGCCGTCACTGGTTCGTCACCAGACGTGACAGTAGTAGAAGTAGTACACTGAGTATCACTTTTCCACGACACCCGTTCAAGTACCTTAAAGCTGTTTTTGCCATCCACCTGGCAAGTGTCATCAGCAGCCCACGCAACGACACCGCTCAGTGTACCACAACCACTCGCAGTGTATGTTTCCCTGACCAGTTAGGGCACCGAAGCGAACGCAGTCTTCAAGTATGCCATGTAATCGGTAGTGCTGGTGCAGTCTGAGAAAGTTGCTTTAGTTCCACACGTACGCGTTTTACCACAGACGATGCCACATTCCACAGAAGCGTCGGTAAGTGTCAGCATCCACGGAGTGCCACCAACACAGGGAGCATTAGCGGTCGCCACATCATCGAAGCTAGACGGAGAGTCTGCATCAGTGCACTTATCATCGTTGAATAAGTACATCTTCGGTTCCTGCACCCCGCCAATAGGAACAACACTCACGTTGTCCTACATGCCTGCACCATACTGGTGGCAATTGCCGTCAGCAAGGAAGGTATTGGCTGATGAAAGCTTGGGCTACTAAGACGAGGAAGCTGATGGGTCGGAGTAGTTAGTCTTGAGCAAGCTTGTGAGTTTTCTGTAATGCCTCACGACTAAGAATAATACGTGCCTTGCACACCAACTGCATACTAGCTTGAATTCGTAGCAACACGTCTAGGTTTTGCCAAACGACCTTCCACAAAACGTGCAACTTCAGTAAAAAGGGCATTTCATGCACGACATGTATGCAACATGTTCTGCCATTGCCTCTCGGCGTTGTTGTTATTGACAACATGCTCGGATAAAGCCGTGCGACTGTTTTGTTCGTTGTCATGGATTTTCCAGTTAAAAATGCAGAAACAGATGTCGTACTTAAATGGAACAGACAGTTTTTTTAGTGTAGTCTGGCTTTAACATGTAGTAAAATACAACATGTTTGCTTCTTCACATAGAACCAAAATCCTGTGAGTACTGGGGGTTAACAGCTCTTTTGCCACCACAATGTCGTCTGTATAGCCCCATAAGGTGCACTTTGAATCACGATAAAACTCGATTGTTGCGGCGTTTGTACTAGCGTCATCAACGTCCACTTGGAAGTACCCAAAGCCAGCTGGGTAACATGAGCCATCAGCAGCATATACCGTCGATGACGTAATATCCGCCGCAGTACAAGCGATTCCAGAAAAGTGGAAATCGTCACGTATGGCATCGACCTCCCCATTGTGCCACGAATAACATATTCGAAGTCCCAATCCGTCGAGCAAACAGTTTCTGTATGGTTGGAACACAGATCAGTACACCGCTGTGTGGGCATCATTGAAATCAAGACTGCTTCGGTACAATTGCCAAGGTATCTTGCGGTTCCATTCAGGTAAACAGCTGAAGTACCCTGGATCAAGGCGCTCGCGAAACGTAACGCGGCCAAAGAAGCAAACAACTATTACATGTGGGGGCCAGTTAGAGCGACAACTTGGAAGGTGTGGGACGGCATTTACTTTCGTCATAGGCAGCGTTGGATGCCAACACCCAGTTGCCCCCCCCCCCCCCCTGTAGTATTAGTAGTAGCAAACCGCTGGTACTACCGGCAATGCAAGCGCTGCCAACTAAATTTGATGCCGTCACTGGTTCGTCACCAGACGTGACAGTAGTAGAAGTAGTACACTGAGTATCACTTTTCCACGACACCCGTTCAAGTACCTTAAAGCTGTTTTTGCCATCCACCTGGCAAGTGTCATCAGCAGCCCACGCAACGACACCGCTCAGTGTACCACAACCACTCGCAGTGTATGTTTCCCTGACCAGTTAGGGCACCGAAGCGAACGCAGTCTTCAAGTATGCCATGTAATCGGTAGTGCTGGTGCAGTCTGAGAAAGTTGCTTTAGTTCCACACGTACGCGTTTTACCACAGACGATGCCACATTCCACAGAAGCGTCGGTAAGTGTCAGCATCCACGGAGTGCCACCAACACAGGGAGCATTAGCGGTCGCCACATCATCGAAGCTAGACGGAGAGTCTGCATCAGTGCACTTATCATCGTTGAATAAGTACATCTTCGGTTCCTGCACCCCGCCAATAGGAACAACACTCAAGTTGTCCTACATGCCTGCACCATACTGGTGGCAATTGCCGTCAGCAAGGAAGGTATTGGCTGATGAAAGCTTGGGCTACTAAGACGAGGAAGCTGATGGGTCGGAGTAGTTAGTCTTGAGCAAGCTTGTGAGTTTTCTGTAATGCCTCACGACTAAGAATAATACGTGCCTTGCACACCAACTGCATACTAGCTTGAATTCGTAGCAACACGTCTAGGTTTTGCCAAACGACCTTCCACAAAACGTGCAACTTCAGTAAAAAGGGCATTTCATGCACGACATGTATGCAACATGTTCTGCCATTGCCTCTCGGCGTTGTTGTTATTGACAACATGCTCGGATAAAGCCGTGCGACTGTTTTGTTCGTTGTCATGGATTTTCCAGTTAAAAATGCAGAAACAGATGTTGTACTTAAATGGAACAGACAGTTTTTTTTAGTGTAGTCTGGCTTTTACATGTAGTAAAATACAACATGTTTGCTTCTTCACATAGAGCCAAAATCCTGTGAGTACTGGGGGTTAACAGCTCTTTTGCCACCACAATGTCGTCTGTATAGCCCCATAAGGTGCACTTTGAATCACGATAAAACTCGATTGTTGCGGCGTTTGTACTAGCGTCATCAACGTCCACTTGGAAGTACCCAAAGCCAGCTGGGTAACATGAGCCATCAGCAGCATAGACCGTCGATGACGTAATATCCGCCGCAGTACAAGCGATTCCAGAAAAGTGGAAATCGTCACGTATGGCATCGACCTCCCCATTGTGCCACGAATAACGTACTCGAAGTCCCAATCCGTCGAGCAAACAGTTTCTGTATGGTTGGAACACAGATCAGTACACCGCTGTGTGGGCATCATTGAAATCAAGACTGCTTCGGTACAATTGCCAAGGTATCTTGCGGTTCCATTCAGGTAAACAGCTGAAGTACCCTGGATCAAGGCGCTCGCGAAACGTAACGCGGCCAAAGAAGCAAACAACTATTACATGTGGGGGCCAGTTAGAGCGACAACTTGGAAGGTGTGGGACGGCATTTACTTTCGTCATAGGCAGCGTTGGATGCCAACACCCAGTTGCCCCCTGTAGTATTAGTAGTAGCAAACCGCTGGTACTACCGGCAATGCAAGCGCTGCCAACTAAATTTGATGCCGTCACTGGTTCGTCACCAGACGTGACAGTAGTAGAAGTAGTACACTGAGTACCACTTTTCCACGACACCCGTTCAAGTACCTTAAAGCTGTTTTTGCCATACACCTGGCAAGTGTCATCAGCAGCCCACGCAACGACACCGCTCAGTGTACCACAACCACTCGCAGTGTATGTTTCCCTGACCAGTTAGGGCACCGAAGCGAACGCAGTCTTCAAGTATGCCATGTAATCGGTAGTGCTGGTGCAGTCTGAGAAAGTTGCTTTAGTTCCACACGTACGCGTTTTACCACAGACGATGCCACATTCCACAGAAGCGTCGGTAAGTGTCAGCATCTGTCCCGTACCCGGGAATACCAGTGGTGAACCAGAGGAGTCGGTTGTGTACCATGCCCCGAGGCCTTACAATGTGTCGCGTCGACCCTCGGAGTGTTTCGACAACTCACTGGCCTAAGTATGTGTCTACCGGCTACTTGAATGAACTACCCTGTCTACCTCACTGCAGAGGTCCACTTAGGTCCTCCCGCGAGTGGCGTACCAGGATGGAAGTCACTCCTAGGACTCTCACCTAGTGAGTTGGTGAGGTGTCACCCCTACAAGTGTGTTAAGGAGCGGAGTGAGCTCCTCGTGAAACTAGTCAGTCGTACATTTACCTGCTAAGAAACAAACAACAAGAGAAACAAACTTTACATTTTTAGTTGATACCAAGCCTACCGAACGCCCCCGACCTGGACCTCTACTCATATAACAGCCCGCAAGTACTCGATCCTTAACGGGTGTGCGACAACTGGTGGAGAAGCAGGGTATTTGTCCGCTGGAGAAGGGTCCCCTTTGTGAGCGCCGCGGAAGACTACTGTTAACGAAGGTATCAGCTGGAGAAGAAGACCGGTCATTTGTGAAAGTGCGTGCCGAACACTGCTAGAACGACAGATCGACTAGGGAGGTGTCGGGCGACTACACTTAAAGAGAGAACTTACTGTGAACGCGAGAGTCACTGCACTGCTAGAACGACAGATCGACTAGGGAGGTGTCAGGTGACTACATTTGAAGACGAAACCGGAAATATCGAGTTAACTGGAGTGTTCTGGAGCGAACACTTAGAACCCTTTGAGAGGGGAGAGTACTTTTGTCATACCAACAACTTGTAAGCTGGGTGACTGAGTGGATCGTCTGGGCGGGAGTGTATCACGTACCTCTACTCAAGACTGAAGAAGAGAGCGAGAGAGAAGAAGAAAGAGAACCTGAGATCGAGATGTCTACCTTTGGACCTGGGAACCACAGTGATGATGGTGGCAGTACTACCTCGAGTGAAGCGAGGCAACCAGCTACTTCCTGGTTTGGAGCTAGTGGCCCACCAGCTACTAGTCACCCTAGTCGACCTAGTCTGACTACCCCCGGGGGGCTTAGTTCAGTACAGTCGATCGTGCGGAGAGCGGCTCAAGGAGCTACTCCCCAAGTGCCTATCCTGGAAGCTGCTGCGGAGTCGTCTCCTCCCTTGAGACCGAGACTAGTCCGTAGTCTGTCGGAACCTCGGAAGGGTGAGTCAAGACCTGACACTGGGAGTCCGTTACTTCCGGCTGGACTAACCTCACAGCACACTCTACCTAGTCGAGGGATCGCGGCGACCCCTCACCCGACAATCGGAGCGGTCACTCCAGGAGTGACTACCTCGGGACTGCTACCTACTGCTCCCCCTGTGCAACCTCTGACAAGCTACTTGCCTACGCCTGCTCAAGCCGGTTATGAGTTCACTCAAGTGAGTGCCCCTACTGTGCCTAAGCCGTGGTCCGTTGCTCCGCCTACTCCGTCAGTGACTCAGCAGATGCTGCAGTCTGGTGCTGTTCCTACTAGTGTCGCGGGGGCTACGAAGTACTACTTGTACCCGCCTCAGTTGATGGCACAGCCTGGTTACGGTCAGGGAGCTCAACAACCACTAGTTACTCCGATGACTAACGTGCCGCAGTCGACTCGGTCGGCTATCCCGAGTTACCAGAACGTCACTCTAGGAGCTACTCCTAATGTCCCTGGGACGGGGACGAGTAACCCGTTCGTGCAACCAGTTGGGTGGTCTACTGCTGCTGGGTTCACCTATGGTCAACCTGCGACTGTACAGTACACTCCGGGACCGCCACGAGTGACTCATGCTCCAGTGTCAGCAGTGACTTCTGTCCTGTCAAGTGCTACTCCGATGGCTCCAGTGAGCACTACGACTTCGGTGCCGACGACTACTCCTACCAGCTACCAGCGAGTGATTCCTGGTCAGTAAGTGTACTGGGGTCAACAGTCTACTCTTCAGAGTCAACCGTCGAGTCTACCTACTGCCCCTGGGACTAGTGCGTACACTCAAGTGCCGAGTGGCCAGATGCTGGTACCAGCACTGAGTCACTCCACTGGACAAGCTACTCCTGGTTATTACTCGACTGTCGGACAAGTGAACCGAACACCTGCTTTGGGTATGCCGTCAAACATCAAGAATGCGATCCGGATGATCCAACCGTTCTACTCGGACAACTCGTCGGTGGACAAGGCGAGGACGTTTTGGAGTGCTTTCGAGAGAGCGACTGAGGGACTTGATGACTCTATTAGGTTGAGTGCCTTCAGGGAGTGTCTTCAGGGGAAGACCGGTGAGGAGTGGTGGACTTACTCCCAGATCAACGACTTTGCGACTCTCAAGACTCGCTTCCACAACCAGTTCATTTGTCAGACCCCTCTGCAAATGATCGAGCGACTCAAAACGGCTAAACGGTCTCGTGGAATGTCCGCTGAGGTGTGGGCAGATCTGATTTCGAGTTTGTGTGATGAGGCTCAGTACTTTGATCCCGAGATGCGGTACCAGTACTTCTTGTCCGGACTGCGCAACAGGAAGTGGAGAAATATACTTGACACTTCACTAGTGAACTCAATCCCTGAAGCAGTGACGGTACTACTCTACAAGAATCAACATCTACCTGTGGAAGACAACGAGGACTTCGCTGACGAGCGAACCAAGAAGGCTCCCGAAGATGACATGATGAAGCAGATGCTCTCGATGATGCAGCAGACTCAGAACCTACTGGTACAGCAGCAAGCCCAGTCGGCTGCAGCTACTGCGGCTGGAGTGTACGCTGTTCAGCAGCAAGCTGCTGCTCCGCCACCAGCGACTCCGACTCGAGGTATTCGACAGGGGCCGGACATGTACACTCAAGACGGACACATAGTGTGCGGTCGTTGTCACACGCTGGGGTGCAACCGCTTGAACTGTCGAAGGAACCAGATGACTTGCACTAACTGTCAAACAGTGGGTCATATTAGCCCTGAGTGTGAGCAACCTCAGATGTACCAGCGTCAGCAACCGAACAGTCAATCCCCACCGCAGAACACTAACTCGCGTTCGAACGGCCAGTACTACCGTGGACAGAGGTCTTGTTTCTTGTGTGGAGGGAGTGATCACGTGGTAGCTAACTGCCCGTCGAGAGAGGTGTTGAGCCAGTTAGTCAAGAAGGCTAACTCGGGGTCGTCTGGAGGACAGACGTCGAACAGGAACTGAAGAGGGCTGGAGGAAGGGAAGGAGGAGGTCGCACCTTCCTCCTGCCAGCAGAGCGACTTGGAGAGAGTCACTCCCCGAGAGTCTACTACTAGTGGTAGACGCTCAGGAGTGAGTCGTCCGAAGATGAGTGAGTGTAATGTGACCAAGAGTGAAACGAAGGAAAATGGAGTGAAATTGACGAGAAACAAGACGAAAAGAAAGACAAGAAGAGAGAAGAGAACAAGTACGGCGGCGTACGTTGGAGATTTGTTGAAGGACCCTTACTGCGCGGAGCGTGAGGAAGAAGAGCGAGTGAAGTCCAGCCCGGCGAAAAACTGGACCGCTCCTAGACAAAAGAGTGAAACGATCCACTATGGATGGGGAACTACCACTACCGGTGTGGGAGGGATGAGCAACTCTGGGGCAAGCTACCCCAGGGAAACTACTCCTCCTGTCGACTTAGGAGTGACTGGTGCCCGACCCAAGAGTGACTGTGAAACTGGAAGTGTCTTCGATAACTGCGATTTTGACCCTCGTGTGGATACGAGCGGAGATGTGAATACTGAGAATACTGAGAATACTGTGAATACTGTGAAACAACCTGATGTGAACGGTGTATCGACTACTCTCGCGGTGAGAGTTGGTGAGTCGAACACCCCTGATATTGAAGAAGAAGTACTATGTGAAACTACAAGTGTGACGTCTACCACTGACAGATTCGGTGGGGGTGAGGCGAGCACTACCAAAGTCACTCCCGAAGTGACTCCCTGTGATCCAACAGAACAACTAGATGACGAAGTAGCTGTGTCGACTGCCCCCGGTCTGCATATTTTTGGCGAGTCGAGCACTACTTTAGACACCCAAGAGGTGAACCTGGACAAGCGTAATAATACTGAACTGAGCGAAGCTGTGAGTGTGACGTCTACCATCGGCGTACAGGATGGGGGTGAGGCGAGCGCCACCGAGGGCGAACCAGGAGTGTCTAGTGAATATGCTAGAGTGTTTTCTGCGGATGAATTGGATGAGTTAACCGAGGGCGGTGACTTGGGTGTACTGTGTGAGAATGAGGAATACGACAAAGAGATCGAGGAGCGACTCTTTCCTCTGGATGAATTGGAACTTAAGAAGAGGGTTGAAATTAATGCGACGCAATCGAAGAAGATGTCTACAGCGGAACTGAGCTCCGTTTTGGGAATATCGGAGGAAGTGTTAGAACGGACGCGAGAGTCATCTCCAGGAGTGCTCTCGACGCCCGAGTACTGGGTGAGCTGGTACAGGAAGACACTGGCAGCTACGGAAGCAGCCAAACGGGCAAACCGCGACTTCAGTGACTTGAAGAAGCCGGCGGTGAGTGACTACGAGAAGGTCACTGATGAAGAAGCTGACTCGGATGAGAGAGATGTTGGGGGTGGAGTGAGTGAGGTTACCCACCCACCGGACCTACTTGAGGAAGTAGTAGGTGAACTGGAAGGAGACAGTCCCAGTGGGTTAGAAGAGATCTTAAGGAGTGACTCTGAGGAGGGTCCTGAGAGTGACAGTGACTCTGACGAGCGGGATGTCGGTGGTGGAACCGACTTGTTGGAAGTAACAGAAGAAGATGAGAGTGGAGTGTCTGAGGATGCACTCCCGGAATTGAGTGAAGAAGAGCAAGTGATCGCGAATGTGACAGTGAACTTGAAGGACTGTACTGTGAGTACAGTCGGTGCAGTGAGTAGGTCGGCTCGGCGGAGTCGACACCTGGATCCTAAGTGGCGAGCACTTGTACAGCGGACAGTATACTATCTAGTGAAGGAAGAAGAGAGACCGAACCCAGTGTGCGCTAACTGTGGGTCTCCACTTCTGGTGGACTTACTACTACCAAATGTGGATTTCGAAGGATTCGACCCTGAAGAGAGGGCTCTGGCCAAGATCGCCCCCTACTACAAGAACATGACTAATACTGAGATGAAGCGGATACTGGAGGTGGTTTTGAAGAAGTACTCGAGTGAAGGTCCTCTGATACGAGCAAAGTTGAAGGAACGAGAGGAGCGATGTGAGGCCTGTGTGGCTGCCGCCCTACCGGAAAGGAAAATCAAGAAGCAGAAGCAAGTACGCTTTGACTGTACTTCACTATCGAGTAAAGTGGCTGAGGAGTTGGGGTCGCAGTGCACTCGCGACAACTCCGACAGTGTGTACGAGTATGCGTACGTGGTGAGTGACCCCGCGCGGAGCGAGTCGCCGGTGGTGACCAGTAACCGGACTAGACGGCCTGGTCTAGTGGAAGTAGACGACCCTGAAGTGGACTGTGATGAGGAAGTAGTCCCGGGAGAGAAGCGGATTATTGGCTCCGTGGGTGGAGTTGAAGCAGTGTCAGCAGGTTTTGTGGACTGTGTCCCTGTGGACATACTCATCGACTCTGGAGCTGTAGTTAGTCTGATCGACCGCAAGGTGCTACGGCGAATTGGCCGGGCAAGTGACTCTTTGCGCCCCTATGATGGAAATCTGAATGGAGTGTCAGGACACCCTCTCCAGATCAGAGGAATAGCTGACCTGCCACTCCGACTAGGTTCGGTGGAGATGACTCGACCGTTTGTGGTAGTCGACCAGATGCATGTGGATGTTATACTAGGGACTGACTCGCTTAGACAGTTCCGGGCGGTGGTGGACTTGGACTCAAACTCAGTGACTTTGAAGGATACTGGGGAAGTGTTTTCTCTAGGCAACCCTCGAGTGGAGGAAGTGTACTCGGCGAGGACGAGCTCGACCGTCAGGATTGGTCCCGGAGGTCAAGCACTTGTAGTCTCCGAAGTACGCGGCCTAGCTCGAGATGGTGATTCCGTATTGGTTGAAGGCGTCCCAGGACTGGACAGTACAGTCCGAGTGGCCCGCACACTCTGCACTGTCAACCAAGGGAAGCTACTTGTCGAGGTGTGCAATGCGTCTACTGAGGAGTTGATCATCAAGCGAGGTACTCTTGTCGCTGCAGCTACTGTGATACCAGAGTCGGCTTTCGAGCTAAGTAAGTCGTCGGAACAGTCTACTCCCTCGGGTGAGACTGATCCAGTCGACTCCGACTGGGTGCACTCAGTGGTGAGTACTGCGAGTGTCGCGGGCAAGTCACTCCTCCACTCTATGCCTACTCTCGAGAAGGAACTTGCTGCTGAGTTTACGGTCGAGTTCCCGGATTCGAAGTTGAGTGTTGAGCAGAAGGAGTTATTCAGGCAGACTCTCGAGTCGTTCAAGGACATGTTTGTGGAATCGTCTATGAAGCCTGGGAGGACTCACCTACTCGAGTTTGAGATCGATACTGGTGACCACCCACCTATCAAACAGCGACCCTACCGAGTGTCTAAGGCTGAAGGTGAAGTGATGGAAGCTGAAGTGCAGCAGTATCTTGACTTGGGGTTGATTCAACCATCGAGTAGCCCCTGGGCTAGTCCGGTGCTGATGATCAGGAAGCCTGACGGTGGAATCAGGTTCTGCATCGACTACCGTAGACTGAACGCAGTGACTGTGAAGGACTGTTACCCGATGCCTCTCATAGATGACATCTTGGATGTGCTGGGAAACGCTAAGTTGTTCTCCACTATGGACATTGCCTCAGGGTACTGGAACGTGCCCATGGCGGAGGATAGTGTGGGGAAGACTGCTTTCACTTGCAAGTACGGACTGTTCGAGTGGCTAGTTATGCCGTTTGGGTTGTGCAATGCAGTACCTGCTTTCGAGCGACTCATGGAGGGAGTGTTAGTTGACTTGAAGTGGAGGACCTGCTTAGTCTACCTAGACGACTGTGTGGTGTTTAGTGAGGACTTCCCAACTCACTTGGTGAGACTTCGCCAGGTGTTGGAACGCTTCAGAACGGCCGGATTCAAGCTCAAGATGAAGAAGTGCAAGTGGGGTCGAGACCAAGTGGCCTTCTTAGGACACATAGTCACCCCCTCGGGCATACTTCCTAATCCCGAGAAGGTGAAGGCGGTGATGAATGTGGAGCGACCTAGTGACCTGCGAGGTGTCCGAGCCTTTTTGGGGTTAACTAGCTACTTCAGGAGATACATACCTGGCTACGCAGCCATCTCGGCTCCTATCGAGAAGTTGAAGGCCAAGGGTGTACCGTTCACTTGGAGTGCTGACTGTGAGTCAGCCTTCAGACAGTTGAAAAGGAAGTTGGTGGAGCCCCCTATTTTGGTCTACCCTGACTTTAATAAGAGGTTCAAGTTGTACGTCGACTCCTCGAAGCTGGCTGTGGGAGCCTGCCTGATGCAAGAAGTAGACGGTCGAGATCGAGCTATTGCCTATGCCAGTAAGCTACTTGTCGGATCGGAGAAAAACTGGATCAACAAACAAGACGGCACTTCGGAGATCGAGTGCTGGGGTATTGTGTGGGCGACTCGAAAATTCAGGTGCTACTTGGATCGATGCGAGTTCGACCTCTACACCGATCACAAGGCTCTACTGTGGGTCTTCAGTGACTCTAACCGGACCAATAATGCTAAGCTAGCCAGGTGGGCTATGGAGCTGTCGCAGCTTCGGTTCAAGGTGTTTCATCGACCTGGTACCTCTATGGGCCATGTCGACGGTCTTTCGAGATTACACTCAGTGACAGTGAGCGCTGTCACTATGGCGGATCTACTGAATGAGGCGAACGAGGAAGAAGAGACTCTAGTCCCGGTCGGGGAGACGACTGCTGGAGCTACTGCTACTCCTGGTAGTGACACTCGAGTTCAGGTTGGGGAGCGACCCCCTGGTGATCAAGCCCAGGTCGGGGAGCGACTCCCTGAAGGGGCGCCTGCAGCCACTTCTCGCGGAGGAGTGACTCCTCCTGAACAGCTACTAGTGTCTCCTGTTGATGTGTTCGGGCTAGACCAAGCGCGCTTCAAAGAGGAACAGAAGCGAACCCCGTGGATACAAGCGATGATTGCTTTCTTAGAGAGTGGTGCACTAGCACTGGACGCTCAACTGCGTGCGAAGGTGTTGTCCTTGGCTCCACACTACACTGTGAAGAACGGGATACTGATGCGTCGAGTTCACTTGAAGGCCCGAGCTGGTCCTGCTCGCTCACTGGAAGTGCCAGTCATACCTATCACTTACGTGGCTACGGTACTACACCACTGTCACGCTGATGTGTTTGCAGCTCATGTGGGTGTCACCAAGACACTAGATAAGGTGCGCAAGCATGCGTACTGGCATGGCTGGAAGAAGGACGTCGCGGAGTATGTTCGAGAGTGTACTGTGTGTGGGAGTGGCAAGGGCTACCGTCCTTGGAGGAACGGACTGATGCAGAAGATGCCTATTCAAGAACTTACTGGTCCATTTTCGCTACTGGTAGTAGATGCTGTCGGTCCACTAGTGACTACTCCTCGGGGTAACAAGTTCATTTTGGTGTTCGCCGACTACTTCACCAGGTGGGTGGAAGCGTTTGCTGTCAAGCGACTGGACTCTGTGACTTTTGTGGAAGTTATGGTCGATGAAGTGATCTCGCGCCATGGAGTGCCTGAGAAGCTACTCAGTGACCAGGGGTCGAACTTCATCTCGGAGTTGGCTCGATCACTGTACGAGACACTTGGTATTAAGAAGCTGTTCGGGGCGGCCTACCACCCCCAGACCCAAGGGCTGGTCGAACGGTTCAACGCTACACTGTTGGGTATGCTGCGCATGTATGTGAGTGAGTCGCAGGACGGCTGGGACTTGTATCTCCCGAGGGTACTGTTCGCCTACCGTACTTCCTATCACGAGGCACTAGGTGACTCACCCTTCTTCAGTTTGTATGGTCGAGACCCAGTGTTACCCATAGACTTAGCTTTCCTGAACACTGCTGCTCAGTGGAAGAGCAATGAGGTAGCTGCTTATAGGCGTCGACTCTACTTGTCTCTGAGAGACACTCGTCGCTTGGTCGAGAGGCAGCTACTCAAGGCGCAAGGTCGGCACGAGCAGCGACTCCAAGGGCAAGTTGCGAAGAATTTCTCTGAAGGTGATGCTGTCTGGGTGTACCAGTACTTCCGTGCTCGTCGAGGGGAGAAGACCTCGAAGAAACTAGCCTTCGCTTGGCATGGGCCATACAGAGTGGTTGGTACAGTCGGTGAGAATGCCTACCGAGTTGCCATACCTACTCACCCTAACCGAGTGGTCACTATCAACGTGAACCGACTGAAACCTTTCTTGGGTCGATGGAGTCGACCCTTCCCCACCGAAATTCCTGAGGGTGTTGAGTCTACTCCTGGCGAGGATGACGATGGACCCCTAGCTGAAGAGGACTTGCCTACCACTAGCTATGTGGAGAGGTTGGTCATTGGATCTGAAGAAACTGCTTTTTCGGGTGTGAGTTTACCCGTGGTGGACGTACTGGCGAGACGAAGGAAAGCCGGAGAGCTGCAGTACTTGGTGTTACTTGCTACCTACGAGACGAGTTGGTTGCCTGCGTCTTCACTGAAGCCCGATTTTGATGTGCTGATTACTGCTTTTGAGAACACTCGTCGTAAGGAGCAGGGGCTCCCAGAGTTGCGACGAAGTGCTCGTCTGGCTGACGCGAACGCCACAGTCGACGAGGACGAACTACTTTTCTAAACGGATTTTACGGGATGTGTCTTGAGAGGAGCGACTCTCTTGACTCGGAGTCCCGCGGAGTGAGTGTTCGGTGGAACACTCTTTTACGTTTGACTACATTTTTGGCGTGAGTGTTCGGGTGGAACACTCTTTTATATTTTTACATCTTGGCTAGTCGGACTGGTGAGTTCGACGAGTGCTCAGGGGAGCACTCCTTTTACATTTTCCTGGACTACTTTGAACAGCTTGGTGACTGTTCCTACATATTACTGTGACTAGCGACTGTGTGGTGACTACCTACTACCTGGGGATCGTGACTACTTTCAAGATAGACTGTGCTGATTTTGAACTTTTGGTGACTGGTGACTACTTCTTTACTGCGATATCGTGATTTGGGACTACTTAGCTTCTGTGCACAAGTGACTACGCATACCTGCTACAAGCGACTACTCTGCGAAAACAACTACTCCTTATTGAGAACTACTGCGAACCGCACTCACTACTATGACTGACTTGGCGAATTGAAAGAGTGACTTCAAGCCAAGAACTACTGCTATGAACCGAAGACTAAGTCAAACATGGAATTATGAAGTTAGCTATCCTGAGGTAGACTCAACTGTCTACTCCGAAAGCTGTTGGGCACGTCGGCTGTTTACCCTGCAGATGCAAACTTGGGCGCGGGTGCTTTCGTCTCGATCACTTCAACTTCGTCTTCGTCGCTGGTGTCCGGTTCAAAGCTGTCAGAGTCTCGGTCGTCGATGGGCTTCTCCAGAGGAGCTGCTTGCAGAGCCGTGAAGGTGCCGTCTCGATGCTTGATCGGAGTGTACCCGGGGTGACCTTCTTCATTAACTCGAAGTGGAGGGATCTTGGGCAGGTCGTACTCGTTCTTGTCCATCTGCTCCTGCAGCTCATACTCCACTCTGATAATCTCGCGACTGTTAACCAGTCGGGCCCACACTCCTTCGATGAGGTCACCGACCCACCACTGCGCGCCTGGTTCCTCTTCAGACTTCACGTCCCGACGAACTAGTGCCAGCGCTTCATCCGACAGACGACAGTCAGCCTTCTGGTCAGGGTCCAAAGCGTTAGTCGTCACCAGCAACTCGGTTATCGAGGTGAAACCTCCTTGATCCAACTGCATCGGCTTGAGGGCACCCTTGACACGAGCCTTGTAAGCTTCGAAGTCCTGAGTGAACAAACTCGACAAATTCTGGATCGTGGGCCCGTCGTACTGCTTCGCGTCTGGAGCGTTCTTGCTAGGTTGACCGCCCATCCACATAAGCAGACGGTCTGGTTCCGACCCTTCGAAAAGCTTCAAAAACCCGTAGTAGCCCCAGCGCTCGATACACTGGCTTATGAACTTGAGTCGAGCCGTACGAGCTAGTGCTGTCTGCCGACGACGCTGACTCCGTTGGAAGCTACTCCTGTAGGGCATGTTCAACTGCCACTCGAAGAAGCGAACCTGGTTGGCCATCCAAAACCTCCAGTGCGCCACATGGAGTAACTCTTCCTCGGCCGGATCATACCACACCTTGGACCCCTCCCACGGATAAGCGAGTTGGTGGCAAGTCTTGCCCATGTTGACGGCCCGACGGTAGATGGCCTCGACATCCTGGAGAAGAGAGGGTGGAGTGCTGTCGGTCATGACGTACGGACAGTAGTCGGTCTCGGGCGTAGGAGTTGGTGTTGGCTTGGGGATCTTAAGTCTCGACTCGTCGTCTGACTTGGAACTCTGCTTGCGCTTGCCGAGTGTCGACGGAGGAGTGACTGGCTTGGCCCCTCTGGGCGACGGTTTGCCCTGACCCAAAGCTAGTAGAGCTGCTGTGGCTGCTTCCTTCGTGGGCGATTTCTTCTTCTTCTTCTTCTGCGGCTTGGACGGCGACGGGATCTTGGCGGGCGGTGTTCCCTTACCGAAGACCACGGGAGCGGAATTTACATTGACGTCTGGGAGATCTTGCGTGTTGGAGAAGCGATTGTGCACATAGGCATTGGGGGCCTCGCGCTGTCTAGCGGGCTTCGGAAGCAGCATTACGGGATCCGTGAAGGCCATGTCCTTGTCCTCCGCGCTGACATCGTCCAACAGGGCCTCAGCCAGCTGATCCAGCACAAACAAACCCGACGAACTCTGATTAACCGATAATCTCTCGCGCATCTCCGTCCAAAACTCGCGCTGTGCGTTCTTCTTGAGGCGTTCCTCGGCCGACGAAGTCATCTCCGGGACGATGAGCGCGGCAATCTGTTTCACCAGCTCGGCGTCCTTGGTACTCGACACGGCCGTTGGTGGCGGGGAGGGAGGAGAAGATGCTGGTGCTTTGAGAGACTTGTTGGCGCCCATGGATGCCGAGGTGGAAGAGAAGGTGGAGGAGGAGAAGAGTAACTGGCCCTTGGCTCTTGGAGAGAAGATTGTGGAATGAGCTGGTTGAGAGACTACTACTTGGGCGACGAGGTCACAAAGTCCCTATCCCGAGTGACTACCTCTCTGTCCCGTGTGACTATCTACCTGTGAAGCTTCTGAGCCATTCGTACCTTGGGACGAGACGCTTGAATCTCCCAATAAACCCCGGTGAATTCTGTGATTGACGAGAAGTGATCTTGGGACGAGTACATTGACGTGGAGACTATCCCTCATTCTTAAACCAAGTTTAAATTCTTTCCACTATTTCATCGAGGGTCCTGCCGTGGCAAAGTCTACAGGAGTTGGAGTGTACTTCACGGTACTACTGGTAGTGGTGCCGCGTGGCAAGTGTCCACTTTCGATTCCGACAACTTTCACTCAAGCTCCTACTGCTGCTGAGTGAGTGTTCACTCGACCTATTATCTACCCTGCTTCTCGTCGACTGAGGTATACCCTGCCGCCTACTGTCGCCGATACACCCAACTCCCTGATCTACCCTGCTTCCGGCCGACGTGGTTCCACCCTGCTACCTACTGACCACCGTATACCCTGCCACCTACTCACTATGACCGACCTGTTCACTGTTATCTGGACTGAGTACCTCCGTTGGGAGTTGCTCCCTGCCTACCTAGTGACTGTCGTGCTGTGGGTGTTGACCTCTTCTGTCCGTGGAGTGGCTTGGTCGCTGGTGACTCAAGTGTGGTTGGTTGTCTCTTTGAACTCGACTATGAGTGTCAACTTCGTGACCCGTTACCAAGAAGTGCTTCGTGACCCCGAGCTTGGACAACTGAGTGGTACTGCGTATGCTTTCGCGCTGTGGAACGCGTTCTTTGCGGTGCCTGTACAAGTGTTGGAGGAAGGAGAGACTGAGTACGGTCAGTATGGTCTTATGTTGAGGAGTTGGTGGACTGCTCTACTAGTCACTTTCGGTGAATACTTACCGGACCTAAGTGTGCGGTCTGGTTACTCCTATCTGGCCTACACGCGAGCTACTTGGGAAGCCTGGGCTACTGTTTGGCAGCGACTGGTTGCTGTCGTCAAAGGAGTGTGCTGGTTTGTGCTGTTTATACTGTCGTTAGTGACTCACGTGCCCATGGCACTGTTCGATCTACTGGAATTCGTGACTTTCGGTACTACTGGTCTGGGAATGGTGCTATTACTGGTGAACCTGTTGAACCTACTGCTCGAGGGGACTACCTGGTTACTTACAGCTACTGGAGTGGTTGTGGTGGTCGGTGTAGTCACTCATGGATGGCGTTTTGGAAGTGGCAGTGGTCACTTGGAGCGAGCTGCTCCTCGCGTGGTGGTGAAGAAGGCCCTAAAGTCTGTGCGTCGTGAAGTGAACCGTTGTAATCGCAGAGAGGCTGCGTGTCTAGCTAGTCTACAAGGACCTGAGAGTGCACCTGAAGACACTGGTCCCTATCAAGAGACTACCCCTCTACGGCGGAGTAGTCGCATTCGAGCGCGACGACTTACTCCTGAGTTGAACCTCGCCCAAGTACCTAGAGTTACTCCTGACCGAGTGACTGCTACTCGATCCTCAGGACCTACTCTTAGATCGACGGCGACTGTTCAGCGCATGAGTGATCGTCCCTGCTCACACGAAATCGACATCGAAAATATTATCCTCAGCGAAGAGGAAGTGCGCGTGGTGAAGCGCCTGCGTGACATGGAACACGACCGAGTTGACCGAGGACGGTCAACGTTAGGTCGGGGAGTTTGTCCCGTACCCGGGAATACCAGTGGTGAACCAGAGGAGTCGGTTGTGTACCATGCCCCGAGGCCTTACAATGTGTCGCGTCGACCCTCGGAGTGTTTCGACAACTCACTGGCCTAAGTATGTGTCTACCGGCTACTTGAATGAACTACCCTGTCTACCTCACTGCAGAGGTCCACTTAGGTCCTCCCGCGAGTGGCGTACCAGGATGGAAGTCACTCCTAGGACTCTCACCTAGTGAGTTGGTGAGGTGTCACCCCTACAAGTGTGTTAAGGAGCGGAGTGAGCTCCTCGTGAAACTAGTCAGTCGTACATTTACCTGCTAAGAAACAAACAACAAGAGAAACAAACTTTACATTTTTAGTTGATACCAAGCCTACCGAACGCTCCCGACCTGGACCTCTACTCATATAACAGCCCGTAAGTACTCGATCCTTAACGGGTGTGCGACACATCCACGGAGTGCCACCAACACAGGGAGCATTAGCGGTCGCCACATCATCGAAGCTAGACGGAGAGTCTGCATCAGTGCACTTATCATCGTTGAATAAGTACATCTTCGGTTCCTGCACCCCGCCAATAGGAACAACACTCAAGTTGTCCTACATGCCTGCACCATACTGGTGGCAATTGCCGTCAGCAAGGAAGGTATTGGCTGATGAAAGCTTGGGCTACTAAGACGAGGAAGCTGATGGGTCGGAGTAGTTAGTCTTGAGCAAGCTTGTGAGTTTTCTGTAATGCCTCACGACTAAGAATAATACGTGCCTTGCACACCAACTGCATACTAGCTTGAATTCGTAGCAACACGTCTAGGTTTTGCCAAACGACCTTCCACAAAACGTGCAACTTCAGTAAAAAGGGCATTTCATGCACGACATGTATGCAACATGTTCTGCCATTGCCTCTCGGCGTTGTTGTTATTGACAACATGCTCGGATAAAGCCGTGCGACTGTTTTGTTCGTTGTCATGGATTTTCCAGTTAAAAATGCAGAAACAGATGTCGTACTTAAATGGAACAGACAGTTTTTTTTAGTGTAGTCTGGCTTTAACATGTAGTAAAATACAACATGTTTGCTTCTTCACATAGACGCGGAGGAAATTCCTTTCCTCGGATGCTTTATTGGGAAGCGAGGCCTTAGGGCAGATCCGGCCAAGGTTAAGGCCATTGTGGACTGGCCGGTTCCATCGAACCCGAAGGACTTGCGTAAGTGGCTTGGCTTAGCGAATTACTTGCACAAGTACAGCGAGAATTACGCTGATATGGCTCGGCCATTGTCCAATCTCCTTAAGAAGGATGCACCTTGGTGCTGGGACGTCGTTCACGACGAAGCCTTCAAGGCTGTTAAGGAGAGTCTCCTTCACGCGCCCATCTTGGCGCTCCCGGACCCGGATCGTCCGTTTAGCGTCGTCTGCGACGCCTCCGATTTTGCAATCGGTTGTGCTTTATTACAAGCAGACGCCGAAGGGCGTGAGCGCGTTATCGCGTTTGAATCTCGCCAGCTTAAAGCTGCTGAGAAGAACTATCCAGTTCATGACAAAGAGCTACTTGCAATGAAGTATGCTCTAGTCAAATTTAGAGTACATTTACTCGGCTCTAAGCCCTTTGTGATCTATACAGATCATGCGTCTTTACGCACTGCGACTCAGTCGCCTCACCTCTCACAGAGAATGGCAAGATGGCTTTCATTCTTTGCCGAGGATAACTTCGAGGTGAAGTATAAGCCGGGACGGCTAAACGTAGTGGCCGATGCGCTATCGCGCAGGCCAGACTACGAGTTGACTCATGTCACTACTGTGACGTCGTCGGTCCCCGACCTTATACGGAGGGCATACGCCCAAGACGACACATGTGTAGCTCTGCTACGCGCTCTTGGGAGCGAAGAGTTTAAAGACTCTGACAAGGAATTGTCACCGCGCTTACGCGCGAGGCTGCAGCGTTATACGCTTGATCATGGCCTGCTGTACTACAGCACTGACCCTGAGGACACTCCTCGAGTGGTCGTCCCTCATGATGAGGATCTTAAGTATCGCATCCTCTATGAGGTGCATGATACGCCTGTCGGTGGACATCTTGGTCGTGAGAAGACCTATGGCTCGGTGAGCAAGATGTACTGGTGGCCCAAGATGTACAAGTGGGCAAGCACCTATGTGCGTACATGCGAGACATGTCAACGGACCAAGTCCGCGCCGCATGCGGCTGCGCCGTTGGCGAGTTTGCCAGTCCCTTCGGGATGTTGGCAGTCCATTAGTATGGACTTTGTGTTTGGCCTTCCTAAGGATAAGGCGGGCAACACAGGCGTCGTGGTCTTTGTTGACCGACTGAGCAAGATGGCTCATCTTTCGGCTGTGCCGGACACCGTTGATGGTGAGGATACAGCGAAGCTGTTCTTAGACAGAGTCTTTCGCCAACATGGCTTGCCTGAGGCAATTGTCTCTGATCGAGACCCTCGCTTTACAGCGAAGTTCTGGACGTCCTTGTTCAGGGTGCTTGGCACCAAGTTGGACATGTCCACGGCGGACCATCCGCAGACCGATGGTCAAACTGAACGCGTGAATCGCGTTGTGGAGGATATCCTCCGAAGCGTCTGCGCTGAAGCCCCTCGACGCTGGAGCGAGATGCTCCCCCTTGTTGAGTTCGCCATGAACAATGCGGTGCATGCCTCGACAGGCTTCACCCCGTTCTATGTGAACGGTTTGGTCGACCCTCGCGTCCCTCTTACGCCGCCACGGTGTGGCTCTGGGCTTGATGGGGGAGGGTTAGCCGATCGGCTTGCTGATGTCAGCCCAGTTGCGGTTCGCAAGCAAGTCGATGACTTTGTCTCTTTGAGACTGAGCGTCATGCGCCAGGTGCGCGACGCGATGGCTGAAAGCCAGGATCTCCAAAAGGAGTATGCAGATGCCAAAGGCAGAAGTAACATGGAAAGGTTTGAGATCGGGGATCTTGTTTTATTAAACGCTAAAAACCTACCTACACATGCAGTGTCTGCGGTCTTTAAGACCAAGTTGAGACCTAGGTTCATTGGACCGTTCAAGGTCGTGGCCAAGAAGGGCCTGGCGTACACACTCAATCTTCCGAAGAAGATGCGTACGCACCCGGTATTTTACGTGGGCTTGCTTAAGCCATACCGGGACCCCTCTCGGGTGAGCTCCGAGGCGCTAGCGCCGGGTCGGACAGGGGCTGCGAAGCAGCGAGAGGCTGCGAGGCAGCAGGAGGCTGCGAGGCAGCAGGAGGCTGAGAGCCAGCAGGAGGCTGCGAGGCAGCAGGAGGCTGAGAGCCAGCAGGAGGCTGAGGGCCAACAGGGTGCTGAGGCCCAGCACCGGAGTCCGAGGGCGCAAGATACTGAGGGGCAGCAGGGAGCTGCAGAGCAGCAGAGTGTGGAGGCACAGGAAGCTGCAAGGCAGCAGGGTGCGGAGGCACAGGAGGCTGCAGGGCAGCAGGTGGTAGAGCCATCGGAGTTGGCAGTGCCACGGGACGGGAGCCATATGGCTGCATCCGAACCAACAGGTCGAGCTGACCTTGCAGCTGAGCAATCTGACGCTCAAGGTCTACGACCCGCTGCTGCATCGCCGAAGGCGACTCAAGCCAGTCAAGGCGACGCTCGACCTCCTCGAGGCCAGTCGCTAAGCGATACGAGGAGCGATCAACGTCGGCGACGTAGTCGCTCACCGAGCGGACGCGACTCTGTAAGGAGAGGAAGTCCACGAAGCTCGCGGCGCGAGAATCCAGCGGCCGCTCGGCTTCCCCCTGCTCTGCTCGATGAGCATGGGAATCTCCACTATCACGTGGAGCGCCTGATGGCGCGGCGCAGGCGCCAGGGTCATAACCAGTATCTGGTAAAGTGGCGAGGTTACCCTCATTCGCAGAACTCATGGGAGTTCGAGGTGCCACTTCGGTAAGATTGCCCTGACGTCGTGGACGCTTACGATCGGCGTCACCCGGTGCCGGAGCGCCCGCAGGGCTCGCGACGGAGTCGCCGGGCGCGCCGCGCTTCCCACTACTAGAGTGGGGTGACGACAGGTGTCAGCAGCTCCACGGTGAGGCCGTGCCGGCCATGCGCACTGTGCCGGTGGTCCTCTCAGAGGGTGAAACGATGGCCGCTTACGAAGCGCAGTTTCAGAACTGGGTGGAGCTAGCCCGACGGCTCCACTCCTATGATGCTCTCCGAGCTAGTTTCTCGGAAACTGATATCCGCTTAGAGCGGTGCTTACGCCTCGACTTCGCGAAGCGACAAGCAAAACGGCGTGTACCGGGACAACGTCCCTCACGCTACGAGGCACCCCGGCCTCCTGCTCCCGCTGTGAGCAGCCCTACCCATAGCCATGGGTCGGCTGGCACAGCCACTGGTCAGAGCCTGAGCTCAGCTCATGTGTTGTATTTTACTACATGTAAAAGCCAGACTACACTAACAAACTGTCTGTTCCATTTAAGTACGACGTCTGTTTCTGCATTTCTAACTGGAAAATCCATGACAACGAACAAAACAGTCGCACGGCTTTATCCGAGCATGTTGTCAATAACAACAACGCCAAGGGGCAAAGGCAGAACATGTTGCATACATGTCGTACATGAAATGCGCTTTTTACTGAAGTTGCACGTTTTGTGGAAGGCCGTTTGGCAAAACCTAGACGTGTTGCTACGAATTCAAGCTAGTATGCAGTTGGTGTGCAAGGCACGTATTGTTCTTAGTCGTGAGGCATTACAGAAAACTCACAAGCTTGCTCAAGACTAACTACTCCGACCCATCAGCTTCCTCGTCTTAGTAGCCCAAGCTTTCATCAGCCAATACCTTCCTTGCTGACGGCAATTGCCACCAGTATGGTGCAGGCATGTAGGACAACTTGAGTGTTGTTCCTATTGGCGGGGTACAGGAACCGAAGATGTACTTATTCAACGATGATAAGTGCACTGATGCAGACTCTCCGTCTAGCTTCGATGATGTGGCGACCGCTAATGCTCCCTGTGTTGGTGGCACTCCGTGGATGCTGATACTTACCGACGCTTCTGTGGAATGTGGCATCGTATGTGGTAAAACGCGTACGTGTGGAACTAAAGCAACTTTCTCAGACTGCACCAGCACTACCGATTACATGGCATACTTGAAGACTGCGTTCGCTTCGGTGCCCTAACTGGTCAGGGAAACATACACTGTGAGTGGTTGTGGTACACGGAGCGGTGTCGTTGCGTGGGCTGCTGATTACACTTGCCAGGTGGATGGCAAAAAAAGCTTTAAGGTACTTGAACGGGTGTCGTGGAAAAGTGATACTCAGTGTACTACTTCTACTACTGTCACGTCTGGTGACGAACCAGTGACGGCATCAAATTTAGTTGGCAGCGCTTGCATTTCCGGTAGTACCAGCGGTTTGCTACTACTAATACTACAAGTGGGTGTTGGCATCCAACGCTGCCTATGACGAAAGTAAATGCCGTCCCACACCTTCCAAGTTGTCGCTCTAACTGGCCCCCACATGTAATAAAAAAATAGTTGTTTGTTTCTTTGGCCGGGTTACGTTTCACGAGCGCCTTGATCCAGGGTACTGCAGCTGTTTACCTGAATGGAACCGCAAGATACCTTGGCAATTGTACCGAAGCAGTCTTGATTTCTATGATGCCCACACAGCGGTGTACTGATCTGTGTTCCAACCGTATGGGAACTGTTTGCTCGACAGATTGGGACTTCGAGTACGTTATTCGTGGCACAATGGGGAGGTCGATGCCATACGTGACGATTTCCACTTTTCTGGAATCGCTTGTACTGCGGCGGATATTACGTCATGGACGGTCTATGCTGCTGATGGCTCATGTTACCCAGCTGGCTTTGGGTACTTCCAAGTGGACGTTGATGATCCTAGTACAAACGCCGCAACAATCGAGTTTTATCGTGATTCAAAGTGCACCTTATGGGGCTATACAGACGATATTGTGGTGGCAAAAGAGCTGTTAACCCCCAGTACTCACAGGATTTTGGCTCTATGTAAAGAAGCAAACGTGTTGTATTTTACTACATGTAAAAGCCAGACTACACTAACAAACTGTCTGTTCCATTTAAGTACGACGTCTGTTTCTGCATTTCTAACTGGAAAATCCATGACAACGAACAAAACAGTCGCACGGCTTTATCCGAGCATGTTGTCAATAACAACAACGCCAAGGGGCAAAGGCAGAACATGTTGCATACATGTCGTACATGAAATGCCTTTTTTACTGAAGTTGCACGTTTTGTGGAAGGTCGTTTGGCAAAACCTAGACGTGTTGCTACGAATTCAAGCTAGTATGCAGTTGGTGTGCAAGGCACGTATTATTCTTAGTCGGGAGGCATTACAGAAAACTCACAAGCTTGCTCAAGACTAACTACTCCGACCCATCAGCTTCCTCGTCTTAGTAGCCCAAGCTTTCATCAGCCAATACCTTCCTTGCTGACGGCAATTGCCACCAGTATGGTGCAGGCATGTAGGACAACTTGAGTGTTGTTCCTATTGGCGGGGTACAGGAACCGAAGATGTACTTATTCAACGATGATAAGTGCACTGATGCAGACTCTCCGTCTAGCTTCGATGATGTGGCGACCGCTAATGCTCCCTGTGTTGGTGGCACTCCGTGGATGCTGATACTTACCGACGCTTCTGTGGAATGTGGCATCGTATGTGGTAAAACGCGTACGTGTGGAACTAAAGCAACTTTCTCAGACTGCACCAGCACTACCGATTACATGGCATACTTGAAGACTGCGTTCGCTTCGGTGCCCTAACTGGTCAGGGAAACATACACTGTGAGTGGTTGTGGTACACGGAGCGGTGTCGTTGCGTGGGCTGCTGATTACACTTGCCAGGTGGATGGCAAAAAAGCTTTAAGGTACTTGAACGGGTGTCGTGGAAAAGTGATACTCAGTGTACTACTTCTACTACTGTCACGTCTGGTGACGAACCAGTGACGGCATCAAATTTAGTTGGCAGCGCTTGCATTTCCGGTAGTACCAGCGGTTTGCTACTACTAATACTACAAGTGGGTGTTGGCATCCAACGCTGCCTATGACGAAAGTAAATGCCGTCCCACACCTTCCAAGTTGTCGCTCTAACTGGCCCCCACATGTAATAAAAAAATAGTTGTTTGTTTCTTTGGCCGGGTTACGTTTCACGAGCGCCTTGATCCAGGGTACTGCAGCTGTTTACCTGAATGGAACCGCAAGATACCTTGGCAATTGTACCGAAGCAGTCTTGATTTCTATGATGCCCACACAGCGGTGTACTGATCTGTGTTCCAACCGTATGGGAACTGTTTGCTCGACAGATTGGGACTTCGAGTACGTTATTCGTGGCACAATGGGGAGGTCGATGCCATACGTGACGATTTCCACTTTTCTGGAATCGCTTGTACTGCGGCGGATATTACGTCATCGACGGTCTATGCTGCTGATGGCTCATGTTACCCAGCTGGCTTTGGGTACTTCCAAGTGGACGTTGATGATGCTAGTACAAACGCCGCAACAATCGAGTTTTATCGTGATTCAAAGTGCACCTTATGGGGCTATACAGACGATATTGTGGTGGCAAAAGAGCTGTTAACCCCCAGTACTCACAGGATTTTGGCTCTATGTAAAGAAGCAAACGTGTTGTATTTTACTACATGTAAAAGCCAGACTACACTAACAAACTGTCTGTTCCATTTAATTACGACGTCTGTTTCTGCATTTCTAACTGGAAAATCCATGACAACGAACAAAACAGTCGCACGGCTTTATCCGAGCATGTTGTCAATAACAACAACGCCAAGGGGCAAAGGCAGAACATGTTGCATACATGTCGTACATGAAATGCCTTTTTTACTGAAGTTGCACGTTTTGTGGAAGGTCGTTTGGCAAAACCTAGACGTGTTGCTACGAATTCAAGCTAGTATGCAGTTGGTGTGCAAGGCACGTATTATTCTTAGTCGGGAGGCATTACAGAAAACTCACAAGCTTGCTCAAGACTAACTACTCCGACCCATCAGCTTCCTCGTCTTAGTAGCCCAAGCTTTCATCAGCCAATACCTTCCTTGCTGACGGCAATTGCCACCAGTATGGTGCAGGCATGTAGGACAACTTGAGTGTTGTTCCTATTGGCGGGGTACAGGAACCGAAGATGTACTTATTCAACGATGATAAGTGCACTGATGCAGACTCTCCGTCTAGCTTCGATGATGTGGCGACCGCTAATGCTCCCTGTGTTGGTGGCACTCCGTGGATGCTGATACTTACCGACGCTTCTGTGGAATGTGGCATCGTATGTGGTAAAACGCGTACGTGTGGAACTAAAGCAACTTTCTCAGACTGCACCAGCACTACCGATTACATGGCATACTTGAAGACTGCGTTCGCTTCGGTGCCCTAACTGGTCAGGGAAACATACACTGTGAGTGGTTGTGGTACACGGAGCGGTGTCGTTGCGTGGGCTGCTGATTACACTTGCCAGGTGGATGGCAAAAAAAGCTTTAAGGTACTTGAACGGGTGTCGTGGAAAAGTGATACTCAGTGTACTACTTCTACTACTGTCACGTCTGGTGACGAACCAGTGACGGCATCAAATTTAGTTGGCAGCGCTTGCATTTCCGGTAGTACCAGCGGTTTGCTACTACTAATACTACAAGTGGGTGTTGGCATCCAACGCTGCCTATGACGAAAGTAAATGCCGTCCCACACCTTCCAAGTTGTCGCTCTAACTGGCCCCCACATGTAATAGTTGTTTGCTTCTTTGGCCGCGTTACGTTTCGCGAGCGCCTTGATCCAGGGTACTTCAGCTGTTTACCTGAATGGAACCGCAAGATACCTTGGCAATTGTACCGAAGCAGTCTTGATTTCAATGATGCCCACACAGCGGTGTACTGATCTGTGTTCCAACCGTATGGGAACTGTTTGCTCGACAGATTGGGACTTCGAGTACGTTATTCGTGGCACAATGGGGAGGTCGATGCCATACGTGACGATTTCCACTTTTCTGGAATCGCTTGTACTGCGGCGGATATTACGTCATCGACGGTCTATGCTGTTGATGGCTCGTGTTACCCAGCTGGCTTTGGGTACTTCCAAGTGGACGTTGATGATGCTAGAACGAACGTTGCAACAATCGAGTTTTATCGTGATTCAAAGTGGGGCTATACAGACGATATTGTGGTGGCAAAAGAGCTGTTAACCCCCAGTACTCACAGGATTTTGGCTCTATGTAAAGAAGCAAACGTGTTGTATTTTACTACATGTAAAAGCCAGACTACACTAACAAACTGTCTGTTCCATTTAAGTACGACGTCTGTTTCTGCATTTCTAACTGGAAAATCCATGACAACGAACAAAACAGTCGCACGGCTTTATCCGAGCATGTTGTCAATAACAACAACGCCAAGGGGCAAAGGCAGAACATGTTGCATACATGTCGTACATGAAATGCCTTTTTTACTGAAGTTGCACGTTTTGTGGAAGGCCGTTTGGCAAAACCTAGACGTGTTGCTACGAATTCAAGCTAGTATGCAGTTGGTGTGCAAGGCACGTATTATTCTTAGTCGGGAGGCATTACAGAAAACTCACAAGCTTGCTCAAGACTAACTACTCCGACCCATCAGCTTCCTCGTCTTAGTAGCCCAAGCTTTCATCAGCCAATACCTTCCTTGCTGACGGCAATTGCCACCAGTATGGTGCAGGCATGTAGGACAACTTGAGTGTTGTTCCTATTGGCGGGGTGCAGGAACCGAAGATGTACTTATTCAACGATGATAAGTGCACTGATGCAGACTCTCCGTCTAGCTTCGATGATGTGGCGACCGCTAATGCTCCCTGTGTTGGTGGCACTCCGTGGATGCTGATACTTACCGACGCTTCTGTGGAATGTGGCATCGTATGTGGTAAAACGCGTACGTGTGGAACTAAAGCAACTTTCTCAGACTGCACCAGCACTACCGATTACATGGCATACTTGAAGACTGCGTTCGCTTCGGTGCCCTAACTGGTCAGGAAAACATACACTGCGAGTGGTTGTGGTACACTGAGCGGTGTCGTTGCGTGGGCTGCTGATGACACTTGCCAGGTGGATGGCAAAATAAGCTTTAAGATACTTGAACGGGTGCCGTGGAAAAGTGATACTCAGTGTACTACTTCTACTACTGTCACGTCTGGTGACGAACCAGTGACGGCATCAAATTTAGTTGGCAGCGCTTGCATTTCCGGTAGTACCAGCGGTTTGCTACTACTAATACTACAAGTGGGTGTTGGCATCCAACGCTGCCTATGACGAAAGTAAATGCCGTCCCACACCTTCCAAGTTGTCGCTCTAACTGGCCCCCACATGTAATAGTTGTTTGCTTCTTTGGCCGCGTTACGTTTCGCGAGCGCCTTGATCCAGGGTACTTCAGCTGTTTACCTGAATGGAACCGCAAGATACCTTGGCAATTGTACCGAAGCAGTCTTGATTTCAATGATGCCCACACAGCGGTGTACTGATCTGTGTTCCAACCATACAGAAACTGTTTGCTCGACGGATTGGGACTTCGAGTACGTTATTCGTGGCACAATGGGGAGGTCGATGCCATACGTGACGATTTCCACTTTTCTGGAATCGCTTGTACTGCGACGGATATTACGTCATGGACGGTCTATGCTGTTGATAGCTCATGCTACCCAGCTGGCTTTGGGTACGTCCAAGTGGACGTTGATGATGCTAGAACGAACGTCGCAACAATCGAGTTTTATCGTGATTCAAAGTGCACCTTATGGGGCTATACAGACGACATTGTGGTGGCAAAAGAGCTGTTAACCCCCAGTACTCACAGGATTTTGGCTCTATGTGAAGAAGCAAACATGTTGTATTTTACTACATGTTAAAGCCAGACTACACTAAAAAAAACTGTCTGTTCCATTTAAGTACGACGTCTGTTTCTGCATTATTAACTGAATCCATGACAACGAACAAAACAGTCGCACGGCTTTATCCGAGCATGTTCTCAATAACAACAACGCCGAGAGGCAATGGCAGAACATGTTGCATACATGTCGTACATGAAATGCGCTTTTTACTGAAGTTGCACGTTTTGTGGAAGGCCGTTTGGCAAAACCTAGACGTGTTGCTACGAATTCAAGCTAGTATGCAGTTGGTGTGCAAGGCACGTATTATTCTTAGTCGGGAGGCATTACAGAAAACTCACAAGCTTGCTCAAGACTAACTACTCCGACCCATCAGCTTCCTCGTCTTAGTAGCCCAAGCTTTCATCAGCCAATACCTTCCTTGCTGACGGCAATTGCCACCAGTATGGTGCAGGCATGTAGGACAACTTGAGTGTTGTTCCTATTGGCGGGGTGCAGGAACCGAAGATGTACTTATTCAACGATGATAAGTGCACTGATGCAGACTCTCCGTCTAGCTTCGATGATGTGGCGACCGCTAATGCTCCCTGTGTTGGTGGCACTCCGTGGATGCTGATACTTACCGACGCTTCTGTGGAATGTGGCATCGTCTGTGGTAAAACGCGTACGTGTGGAACTAAAGCAACTTTCTCAGACTGCACCAGCACTACCGATTACATGGCATACTTGAAGACTGCGTTCGCTTCGGTGCCCTAACTGGTCAGGGAAACATACACTGTGAGTGGTTGTGGTACACGGAGCGGTGTCGTTGCGTGGGCTGCTGATGACACTTGCCAGGTGGATGGCAAAAAAAGCTTTAAGGTACTTGAACGGGTGTCGTGGAAAAGTGATACTCAGTGTACTACTTCTACTACTGTCACGTCTGGTGACGAACCAGTGACGGCATCAAATTTAGTTGGCAGCGCTTGCATTGCCGGTAGTACCAGCGGTTTGCTACTACTAATACTACAAGTGGGTGTTGGCATCCAACGCTGCCTATGACGAAAGTAAATGCCGTCCCACACCTTCCAAGTTGTCGCTCTAACTGGCCCCCACATGTAATAGTTGTTTGCTTCTTTGGCCGCGTTACGTTTCGCGAGCGCCTTGATCCAGGGTACTTCAGCTGTTTACCTGAATGGAACCGCAAGATACCTTGGCAATTGTACCGAAGCAGTCTTGATTTCTATGATGCCCACACAGCGGTGTAGTGATCTGTGTTCCAACCGTATGGGAACTGTTTGCTCGACGGATTGGGACTTCGAATATGTTATTCGTGGCACAATGGGGAGGTCGATGCCATACGTGACGATTTCCACTTTTCTGGAATCGCTTGTACTGCGGCGGATATTACGTCATGGACGGTCTATGCTGCTGATGGCTCGTGTTACCCAGCTGGCTTTGGGTACTTCCAAGTGGACGTTGATGATGCTAGAACGAACGTCGCAACAATCGAGTTTTATCGTGATTCAAAGTGGGGCTATACAGACGATATTGTGGTGGCAAAAGAGCTGTTAACCCCCAGTACTCACAGGATTTTGGCTCTATGTGAAGAAGCAAACATGTTGTATTTTACTACATGTTAAAGCCAGACTACACTAAAAAAAACTGTCTGTTCCATTTAAGTACGACGTCTGTTTCTGCATTATTAACTGAATCCATGACAACGAACAAAACAGTCGCACGGCTTTATCCGAGCATGTTCTCAATAACAACAACGCCGAGAGGCAATGGCAGAACATGTTGCATACATGTCGTACATGAAATGCCCTTTTTACTGAAGTTGCACGTTTTGTGGAAGGTCGTTTGGCAAAACCTAGACGTGTTGCTACGAATTCAAGCTAGTATGCAGTTGGTGTGCAAGGCACGTATTATTCTTAGTCGGGAGGCATTACAGAAAACTCACAAGCTTGCTCAAGACTAACTACTCCGACCCATCAGCTTCCTCGTCTTAGTAGCCCAAGCTTTCATCAGCCAATACCTTCCTTGCTGACGGCAATTGCCACCAGTATGGTGCAGGCATGTAGGACAACTTGAGTGTTGTTCCTATTGGCGGGGTACAGGAACCGAAGATGTACTTATTCAACGATGATAAGTGCACTGATGCAGACTCTCCGTCTAGCTTCGATGATGTGGCGACCGCTAATGCTCCCTGTGTTGGTGGCACTCCGTGGATGCTGATACTTACCGACGCTTCTGTGGAATGTGGCATCGTCTGTGGTAAAACGCGTACGTGTGGAACTAAAGCAACTTTCTCAGACTGCACCAGCACTACCGATTACATGGCATACTTGAAGACTGCGTTCGCTTCGGTGCCCTAACTGGTCAGGGAAACATACACTGTGAGTGGTTGTGGTACACGGAGCGGTGTCGTTGCGTGGGCTGCTGATTACACTTGCCAGGTGGATGGCAAAAACAGCTTTAAGGTACTTGAACGGGTGTCGTGGAAAAGTGATACTCAGTGTACTACTTCTACTACTGTCACGTCTGGTGACGAACCAGTGACGGCATCAAATTTAGTTGGCAGCGCTTGCATTGCCGGTAGTACCAGCGGTTTGCTACTACTAATACTACAAGTGGGTGTTGGCATCCAACGCTGCCTATGACGAAAGTAAATGCCGTCCCACACCTTCCAAGTTGTCGCTCTAACTGGCCCCCACATGTAATAAAAAAAATAGTTGTTTGTTTCTTTGGCCGGGTTACGTTTCACGAGCGCCTTGATCCAGGGTACTGCAGCTGTTTACCTGAATGGAACCGCAAGATACCTTGGCAATTGTACCGAAGCAGTCTTGATTTCTATGATGCCCACACAGCGGTGTACTGATCTGTGTTCCAACCGTATGGGAACTGTTTGCTCGACAGATTGGGACTTCGAGTACGTTATTTCCACTTTTCTGGAATCGCTTGTACTGCGGCGGATATTACGTCATCGACGGTCTATGCTGCTGATGGCTCATGTTACCCAGCTGGCTTTGGGTACTTCCAAGTGGACGTTGATGATGCTAGTACAAACGCCGCAACAATCGAGTTTTATCGTGATTCAAAGTGCACCTTATGGGGCTATACAGACGATATTGTGGTGGCAAAAGAGCTGTTAACCCCCAGTACTCACAGGATTTTGGCTCTATGTAAAGAAGCAAACGTGTTGTATTTTACTACATGTAAAAGCCAGACTACACTAACAAACTGTCTGTTCCATTTAAGTACGACGTCTGTTTCTGCATTTCTAACTGGAAAATCCATGACAACGAACAAAACAGTCGCACGGCTTTATCCGAGCATGTTGTCAATAACAACAACGCCAAGGGGCAAAGGCAGAACATGTTGCATACATGTCGTACATGAAATGCCTTTTTTACTGAAGTTGCACGTTTTGTGGAAGGTCGTTTGGCAAAACCTAGACGTGTTGCTACGAATTCAAGCTAGTATGCAGTTGGTGTGCAAGGCACGTATTATTCTTAGTCGGGAGGCATTACAGAAAACTCACAAGCTTGCTCAAGACTAACTACTCCGACCCATCAGCTTCCTCGTCTTAGTAGCCCAAGCTTTCATCAGCCAATACCTTCCTTGCTGACGGCAATTGCCACCAGTATGGTGCAGGCATGTAGGACAACTTGAGTGTTGTTCCTATTGGCGGGGTACAGGAACCGAAGATGTACTTATTCAACGATGATAAGTGCACTGATGCAGACTCTCCGTCTAGCTTCGATGATGTGGCGACCGCTAATGCTCCCTGTGTTGGTGGCACTCCGTGGATGCTGATACTTACCGACGCTTCTGTGGAATGTGGCATCGTATGTGGTAAAACGCGTACGTGTGGAACTAAAGCAACTTTCTCAGACTGCACCAGCACTACCGATTACATGGCATACTTGAAGACTGCGTTCGCTTCGGTGCCCTAACTGGTCAGGGAAACATACACTGTGAGTGGTTGTGGTACACGGAGCGGTGTCGTTGCGTGGGCTGCTGATTACACTTGCCAGGTGGATGGCAAAAAAGCTTTAAGGTACTTGAACGGGTGTCGTGGAAAAGTGATACTCAGTGTACTACTTCTACTACTGTCACGTCTGGTGACGAACCAGTGACGGCATCAAATTTAGTTGGCAGCGCTTGCATTTCCGGTAGTACCAGCGGTTTGCTACTACTAATACTACAAGTGGGTGTTGGCATCCAACGCTGCCTATGACGAAAGTAAAT
Source organism: Phytophthora capsici (assembly GCA_030324255.1). NCBI lineage: Eukaryota > Oomycota > Peronosporomycetes > Peronosporales > Peronosporaceae > Phytophthora > Phytophthora capsici. Next base: position 1,423,303 of record CM059357.1, on the reverse strand, counting down.
GCCGTCCCACACCTTCCAAGTTGTCGCTCTAACTGGCCCCCACATGTAATAGTTGTTTGCTTCTTTGGCCGCGTTACGTTTCGCGAGCGCCTTGATCCAGGGTACTTCAGCTGTTTACCTGAATGGAACCGCAAGATACCTTGGCAATTGTACCGAAGCAGTCTTGATTTCAATGATGCCCACACAGCGGTGTACTGATCTGTGTTCCAACCGTATGGGAACTGTTTGCTCGACAGATTGGGACTTCGAGTACGTTATTCGTGGCACAATGGGGAGGTCGATGCCATACGTGACGATTTCCACTTTTCTGGAATCGCTTGTACTGCGGCGGATATTACGTCATCGACGGTCTATGCTGTTGATGGCTCGTGTTACCCAGCTGGCTTTGGGTACGTCCAAGTGGACGTTGATGATGCTAGAACGAACGTCGCAACAATCGGGTTTTATCGTGATTCAAAGTGCACCTTATGCGACTACACAGACAATATTGCGGTGACAAAAGAGCTGTTAACCCCCAGTACTCACAGGATTTTGGTTCTATGTAAAGAAGCAAACGTGTTGTATTTTACTACATGTTAAAGCCAGACTACACTAACAAACTGTCTGTTCCATTTAAGTACGACGTCTGTTTCTGCATTTCTAACTGGAAAATCAATGACAACGAACAAAACAGTCGCACGGCTTTATCCGAGCATGTTGTCAATAACAACAACGCCAAGGGGCAAAGGCAGAACATGTTGCATACATGTCGTACATGAAATGCGCTTTTTACTGAAGTTGCACGTTTTGTGGAAGGCCGTTTGGCAAAACCTAGACGTGTTGCTACGAATTCAAGCTAGTATGCAGTTGGTGTGCAAGGCACGTATTATTCTTAGTCGGGAGGCATTACAGAAAACTCACAAGCTTGCTCAAGACTAACTACTCCGACCCATCAGCTTCCTCGTCTTAGTAGCCCAAGCTTTCATCAGCCAATACCTTCCTTGCTGACGGCAATTGCCACCAGTATGGTGCAGGCATGTAGGACAACTTGAGTGTTGTTCCTATTGGCGGGGTGCAGGAACCGAAGATGTACTTATTCAACGATGATAAGTGCACTGATGCAGACTCTCCGTCTAGCTTCGATGATGTGGCGACCGCTAATGCTCCCTGTGTTGGTGGCACTCCGTGGATGCTGATACTTACCGACGCTTCTGTGGAATGTGGCATCGTATGTGGTAAAACGCGTACGTGTGGAACTAAAGCAACTTTCTCAGACTGCACCAGCACTACCGATTACATGGCATACTTGAAGACTGCGTTCGCTTCGGTGCCCTAACTGGTCAGGAAAACATACACTGTGAGTGGTTGTGGTACACTGAGCGGTGTCGTTGCGTGGGCTGCTGATTACACTTGCCAGGTGGATGGCAAAATAAGCTTTAAGATACTTGAACGGGTGCCGTGGAAAAGTGATACTCAGTGTACTACTTCTACTACTGTCACGTCTGGTGACGAACCAGTGACGGCATCAAATTTAGTTGGCAGCGCTTGCATTGCCGGTAGTACCAGCGGTTTGCTACTACTAATACTACAAGTGGGTGTTGGCATCCAACGCTGCCTATGACGAAAGTAAATGCCGTCCCACACCTTCCAAGTTGTCGCTCTAACTGGCCCCCACATGTAATAGTTGTTTGCTTCTTTGGCCGCGTTACGTTTCGCGAGCGCCTTGATCCAGGGTACTTCAGCTGTTTACCTGAATGGAACCGCAAGATACCTTGGCAATTGTACCGAAGCAGTCTTGATTTCTATGATGCCCACACAGCGGTGTACTGATCTGTGTTCCAACCGTATGGGAACTGTTTGCTCGACGGATTGGGACTTCGAATATGTTATTCGTGGCACAATGGGGAGGTCGATGCCATACGTGACGATTTCCACTTTTCTGGAATCGCTTGTACTGCGGCGGATATTACGTCATCGACGGTCTATGCTGCTGATGGCTCATGTTACCCAGCTGGCTTTGGGTACTTCCAAGTGGACGTTGATGATGCTAGTACAAACGCCGCAACAATCGAGTTTTATCGTGATTCAAAGTGCACCTTATGGGGCTATACAGACGACATTGTGGTGACAAAAGAGCTGTTAACCCACAGTACTCACAGGATTTTGGTTCTATGTGAAGAAGCAAACATGTTGTATTTTACTACATGTTAAAGCCAGACTACACTAAAAAAAACTGTCTGTTCCATTTAAGTACGACGTCTGTTTCTGCATTATTAACTGAATCCATGACAACGAACAAAACAGTCGCACGGCTTTATCCGAGCATGTTCTCAATAACAACAACGCCGAGAGGCAATGGCAGAACATGTTGCATACATGTCGTACATGAAATGCCCTTTTTACTGAAGTTGCACGTTTTGTGGAAGGCCGTTTGGCAAAACCTAGACGTGTTGCTACGAATTCAAGCTAGTATGCAGTTGGTGTGCAAGGCACGTATTATTCTTAGTCGGGAGGCATTACAGAAAACTCACAAGCTTGCTCAAGACTAACTACTCCGACCCATCAGCTTCCTCGTCTTAGTAGCCCAAGCTTTCATCAGCCAATACCTTCCTTGCTGACGGCAATTGCCACCAGTATGGTGCAGGCATGTAGGACAACTTGAGTGTTGTTCCTATTGGCAGGGTGCAGGAACCGAAGATGTACTTATTCAACGATGATAAGTGCACGGATGCAGACTCTCCGTCTAGCTTCGATGATGTGGCGACCGCTAATGCTCCCTGTGTTGGTGGCACTCCGTGGATGCTGACACTTACCGACGCTTCTGTGGAATGTGGCATCGTCTGTGGTAAAACGCGTACGTGTGGAACTAAAGCAACTTTCTCAGACTGCACCACAGCACTACCGATTACATGGCATACTTGAAGACTGCGTTCGCTTCGGTGCCCTAACTGGTCAGGAAAACATACACTGCGAGTGGTTGTGGTACATGGAGCGGTGTCGTTGCGTGGGCTGCTGATGACACTTGCCAGGTGGATGGCAAAAACAGCTTTAAGGTACTTGAACGGGTGTCGTGGAAAAGTGATACTCAGTGTACTACTTCTACTACTGTCACGTCTGGTGACGAACCAGTGACGGCATCAAATTTAGTTGGCAGCGCTTGCATTTCCGGTAGTACCAGCGGTTTGCTACTACTAATACTACAAGTGGGTGTTGGCATCCAACGCTGCCTATGACGAAAGTAAATGCCGTCCCACACCTTCCAAGTTGTCGCTCTAACTGGCCCCCACATGTAATAGTTGTTTGCTTCTTTGGCCGCGTTACGTTTCGCGAGCGCCTTGATCCAGGGTACTTCAGCTGTTTACCTGAATGGAACCGCAAGATACCTTGGCAATTGTACCGAAGCAGTCTTGATTTCAATGATGCCCACACAGCGGTGTACTGATCTGTGTTCCAACCGTATGGGAACTGTTTGCTCGACGGATTGGGACTTTGAATATGTTATTCGTGGCATAATGGGGAGGTCGATGCCATACGTGACGATTTCCACTTTTCTGGAATCGCTTGTACTGCGACGGATATTACGTCATGGACGGTCTATGCTGTTGATGGCTCATGTTACCCAGCTGGCTTTGGGTACGTCCAAGTGGACGTTGATGATGCTACTACAAACGCCGCAACAATCGAATTTTATCGTGATTCAAAGTGCACCTTATGGGGCTATACAGACGACATTGTGGTGGCAAAAGAGCTGTTAACCCCCAGTACTCACAGGATTTTGGTTCTATGTAAAGAAGCAAACGTGTTGTATTTTACTACATGTTAAAGCCAGACTACACTAAAAAACTGTCTGTTCCATTTAAGTACGACGTCTGTTTCTGCATTTCTAACTGGAAAATCCATGACAACGAACAAAACAGTCGCACGGCTTTATCCGAGCATGTTGTCAATAACAACAACGCCAAGGGGCAAAGGCAGAACATGTTGCATACATGTCGTACATGAAATGCGCTTTTTACTGAAGTTGCACGTTTTGTGGAAGGCCGTTTGGCAAAACCTAGACGTGTTGCTACGAATTCAAGCTAGTATGCAGTTGGTGTGCAAGGCACGTATTATTCTTAGTCGGGAGGCATTACAGAAAACTCACAAGCTTGCTCAAGACTAACTACTCCGACCCATCAGCTTCCTCGTCTTAGTAGCCCAAGCTTTCATCAGCCAATACCTTCCTTGCTGACGGCAATTGCCACCAGTATGGTGCAGGCATGTAGGACAACTTGAGTGTTGTTCCTATTGGCGGGGTGCAGGAACCGAAGATGTACTTATTCAACGATGATAAGTGCACTGATGCAGACTCTCCGTCTAGCTTCGATGATGTGGCGACCGCTAATGCTCCCTGTGTTGGTGGCACTCCGTGGATGCTTACACTTACCGACGCTTCTGTGGAATGTGGCATCGTATGTGGTAAAACGCGTACGTGTGGAACTAAAGCAACTTTCTCAGACTGCACCAGCACTACCGATTACATGGCATACTTGAAGACTGCGTTCGCTTCGGTGCCCTAACTGGTCAGGAAAACATACACTGCTAGTGGTTGTGGTACACGGAGCGGTGTCGTTGCGTGGGCTGCTGAGAAAACACTTGCCAGGTGGATGGCAAAAAAAGCTTTAAGATACTTGAACGGGTGCCGTGGAAAAGTGATACTTAGTGTACTACTTCTACTACTGTCACGTCTGGTGACGAACCAGTGACGGCATCAAATATAGTTGGCAGCGCTTGCATTGCCGGTAGTACCAGCGGTTTGCTACTACTAATACTAAATGGGGGGGGGGCAAGTGGGTGTTGGCATCCAACGCTGCCTATGACGAAAGTAAATGCCGTCCCACACCTTCCAAGTTGTCGCTCTAACTGGCCCCCACATGTAATAGTTGTTTGCTTCTTTGGCCGCGTTACGTTTCGCGAGCGCCTTGATCCAGGGTACTTCAGCTGTTTACCTGAATGGAACCGCAAGATACCTTGGCAATTGTACCGAAGCAGTCTTGATTTCTATGATGCCCACACAGCGGTGTACTGATCTGTGTTCCAACCGTATGGGAACTGTTTGCTCGACGGATTGGGACTTCGAATATGTTATTCGTGGCACAATGGGGAGGTCGATGCCATACGTGACGATTTCCACTTTTCTGGAATCGCTTGTACTGCGGCGGATATTACGTCATCGACGGTCTATGCTGCTGATGGCTCATGTTACCCAGCTGGCTTTGGGTACTTCCAAGTGGACGTTGATGATGCTAGTACAAACGCCGCAACAATCGAGTTTTATCGTGATTCAAAGTGCACCTTATGGGGCTGTACAGACGACATTGTGGTGGCAAAAGAGCTGTTAACCCCCAGTACTCACAGGATTTTGGCTCTATGTGAAGAAGCAAACATGTTGTATTTTACTACATGTTAAAGCCAGACTACACTAAAAACAACTGTCTGTTCCATTTAAGTACGACACCTGTTTCTGCATTTTTAACTGGAAATCCATGACAACGAACAAAACAGTCGCACGGCTTTATCCGAGCATGTTCTCAATAACAACAACGCCGAGAGGCAATGGCAGAACATGTTGCATACATGTCGTACATGAAATGCCCTTTTTACTGAAGTTGCACGTTTTGTGGAAGGTCGTTTGGCAAAACCTAGACGTGTTGCTACGAATTCAAGCTAGTATGCAGTTGGTGTGCAAGGCACGTATTATTCTTAGTCGGGAGGCATTACAGAAAACTCACAAGCTTGCTCAAGACTAACTACTCCGACCCATCAGCTTCCTCGTCTTAGTAGCCCAAGCTTTCATCAGCCAATACCTTCCTTGCTGACGGCAATTGCCACCAGTATGGTGCAGGCATGTAGGACAACTTGAGTGTTGTTCCTATTCGCGGGGTGCAGGAACCGAAGATGTACTTATTCAACGATGATAAGTGCACTGATGCAGACTCTCCGTCTAGCTTCGATGATGTGGCGACCGCTAATGCTCCCTGTGTTGGTGGCACTCCGTGGATGCTGATACTTACCGACGCTTCTGTGGAATGTGGCATCGTATGTGGTAAAACGCGTACGTGTGGAACTAAAGCAACTTTCTCAGACTGCACCAGCACTACCGATTACATGGCATACTTGAAGACTGCGTTCGCTTCGGTGCCCTAACTGGTCAGGAAAACATACACTGCTAGTGGTTGTGGTACACGGAGCGGTGTCGTTGCGTGGGCTGCTGAGAAAACACTTGCCAGGTGGATGGCAAAAAAAGCTTTAAGATACTTGAACGGGTGCCGTGGAAAAGTGATACTTAGTGTACTACTTCTACTACTGTCACGTCTGGTGACGAACCAGTGACGGCATCAAATATAGTTGGCAGCGCTTGCATTGCCGGTAGTACCAGCGGTTTGCTACTACTAATACTAAATGGGGGGCAAGTGGGTGTTGGCATCCAACGCTGCCTATGACGAAAGTAAATGCCGTCCCACACCTTCCAAGTTGTCGCTCTAACTGGCCCCCACATGTAATAGTTGTTTGCTTCTTTGGCCGCGTTACGTTTCGCGAGCGCCTTGATCCAGGGTACTTCAGCTGTTTACCTGAATGGAACCGCAAGATACCTTGGCAATTGTACCGAAGCAGTCTTGATTTCTATGATGCCCACACAGCGGTGTACTGATCTGTGTTCCAACCGTATGGGAACTGTTTGCTCGACGGATTGGGACTTCGAATATGTTATTCGTGGCACAATGGGGAGGTCGATGCCATACGTGACGATTTCCACTTTTCTGGAATCGCTTGTACTGCGGCGGATATTACGTCATCGACGGTCTATGCTGCTGATGGCTCATGTTACCCAGCTGGCTTTGGGTACTTCCAAGTGGACGTTGATGATGCTAGTACAAACGCCGCAACAATCGAGTTTTATCGTGATTCAAAGTGCACCTTATGGGGCTGTACAGACGACATTGTGGTGGCAAAAGAGCTGTTAACCCCCAGTACTCACAGGATTTTGGCTCTATGTGAAGAAGCAAACGTGTTGTATTTTACTACATGTTAAAGCCAGACTACACTAAAAACAACTGTCTGTTCCATTTAAGTACGACACCTGTTTCTGCATTTTTAACTGGAAATCCATGACAACGAACAAAACAGTCGCGCGGCTTTATCCGAGCATGTTCTCAATAACAACAACGCCGAGAGGCAATGGCAGAACATGTTGCATACATGTCGTACATGAAATGCCCTTTTTACTGAAGTTGCACGTTTTGTGGAAGGTCGTTTGGCAAAACCTAGACGTGTTGCTACGAATTCAAGCTAGTATGCAGTTGGTGTGCAAGGCACGTATTATTCTTAGTCGGGAGGCATTACAGAAAACTCACAAGCTTGCTCAAGACTAACTACTCCGACCCATCAGCTTCCTCGTCTTAGTAGCCCAAGCTTTCATCAGCCAATACCTTCCTTGCTGACGGCAATTGCCACCAGTATGGTGCAGGCATGTAGGACAACTTGAGTGTTGTTCCTATTCGCGGGGTGCAGGAACCGAAGATGTACTTATTCAACGATGATAAGTGCACTGATGCAGACTCTCCGTCTAGCTTCGATGATGTGGCGACCGCTAATGCTCCCTGTGTTGGTGGCACTCCGTGGATGCTGATACTTACCGACGCTTCTGTGGAATGTGGCATCGTCTGTGGTAAAACGCGTACGTGTGGAACTAAAGCAACTTTCTCAGACTGCACCAGCACTACCGATTACATGGCATACTTGAAGACTGCGTTCGCTTCGGTGCCCTAACTGGTCAGGAAAACATACACTGCTAGTGGTTGTGGTACACGGAGCGGTGTCGTTGCGTGGGCTGCTGAGAAAACACTTGCCAGGTGGATGGCAAAAACAGCTTTAAGGTACTTGAACGGGTGCCGTGGAAAAGTGATACTCAGTGTACTACTTCTACTACTGTCACGTCTGGTGACGAACCAGTGACGGCATCAAATTTAGTTGGCAGCGCTTGCATTGCCGGTAGTACCAGCGGTTTGCTACTACTAATACTACATGGGGGGGGCAAGTGGGTGTTGGCATCCAACGCTGCCTATGACGAAAGTAAATGCCGTCCCACACCTTCCAAGTTGTCGCTCTAACTGGCCCCCACATGTAATAGTTGTTTGCTTCTTTGGCCGGGTTACGTTTCGCGAGCGCCTTGATCCAGGGTACTTCAGCTGTTTACCTGAATGGAACCGCAAGATACCTTGGCAATTGTACCGAAGCAGTCTTGATTTCAATGATGCCCACACAGCGGTGTACTGATCTGTGTTCCAACGTACGGGAACTGTTTGCGCGACGGATTGGGACTTCGAGTACGTTATTCGTGGCACAATGGGGAGGTCGATGCCATACGTGACGATTTCCACTTTTCTGGAATCGCTTGTACTGCGGCGGATATTACGTCATCGACGGTCTATGCTGCTGATGACTCATGTTACCCAGCTGGCTTTGGGTACTTCCAAGTGGACGTTGATGATGCTAGTACAAACGCCGCAACAATCGAGTTTTATCGTGATTCAAAGTGCACCTTATGGGGCTATACAGACGACATTGTGGTGGCAAAAGAGCTGTTAACCCCCAGTACTCACAGGATTTTGGCTCTATGTGAAGAAGCAAACATGTTGGATTTTACTACATGTTAAAGCCAGACTACACTAAAAAAAACTGTCTGTTCCATTTAAGTACGACATCTGTTTCTGCATTTTTAACTGGAAATCCATGACAACGAACAAAACAGCCGCACGGCTTTATCCGAGCATGTTCTCAATAACAACAACGCCGAGAGGCAATGGCAGAACATGTTGCATACATGTCGTACATGAAATGCCCTTTTTACTGAAGTTGCACGTTTTGTGGAAGGTCGTTTGGCAAAACCTAGACGTGTTGCTACGAATTCAAGCTAGTATGCAGTTGGTGTGCAAGGCACGTATTATTCTTAGTCGGGAGGCATTAAAGAAAACTCACAAGCTTGCTCAAGACTAACTACTCCGACCCATCAGCTTCCTCGTCTTAGTAGCCTAAGCTTTCATCAGCCAATACCTTCCTTGCTGACGGCAATTGCCACCAGTATGGTGCAGGCATGTAGGACAACTTGAGTGTTGTTCCTATTGGCGGGGTGCAGGAACCGAAGATGTACTTATTCAACGATGATAAGTGCACTGATGCAGACTCTCCGTCTAGCTTCGATGATGTGGCGACCGCTAATGCTCCCTGTGTTGGTGGCACTCCGTGGATGCTGATACTTACCGACGCTTCTGTGGAATGTGGCATCGTCTGTGGTAAAACGCGTACGTGTGGAACTAAAGCAACTTTCTCAGACTGCACCAGCACTACCGATTACATGGCATACTTGAAGACTGCGTTCGCTTCGGTGCCCTAACTGGTCAGGGAAACATACACTGCGAGTGGTTGTGGTACATGGAGCGGTGTCGTTGCGTGGGCTGCTGATGACACTTGCCAGGTGGATGGCAAAAACAGCTTTAAGGTACTTGAACGGGTGTTGTGGAAAAGTGATACTCAGTGTACTACTTCTACTACTGTCACGTCTGGTGACGAACCAGTGACGGCATCAAATTTAGTTGGCAGCGCTTGCATTGCCGGTAGTACCAGCGGTTTGCTACTACTAATACTACAAGTGGGTGTTGGCATCCAACGCTGCCTATGACGAAAGTAAATGCCGTCCCACACCTTCCAAGTTGTCGCTCTAACTGGCCCCCACATGTAATAGTTGTTTGCTTCTTTGGCCGCGTTACGTTTCGCGAGCGCCTTGATCCAGGGTACTTCAGCTGTTTACCTGAATGGAACCGCAAGATACCTTGGCAATTGTACCGAAGCAGTCTTGATTTCAATGATGCCCACACAGCGGTGTACTGATCTGTGTTCCAACGTACGGGAACTGTTTGCTCGACGGATTGGGACTTCAAATATGTTATTCGTGGCACAATGGGGAGGTCGATGCCATACGTGACGATTTCCACTTTTCTGGAATCGCTTGTACTGCGGCGGATATTACGTCATCGACGGTCTATGCTGTTGATAGCTCATGCTACCCAGCTGGCTTTGGGTACTTCCAAGTGGACGTTGATGATGCTACTACAAACGCCGCAACAATCGAATTTTATCGTGATTCAAAGTGCACCTTATGGGGCTATACAGACGACATTGTGGTGGCAAAAGAGCTGTTAACCCCCAGTACTCACAGGATTTTGGCTCTATGTGAAGAAGCAAAAATGTTGTAACGGGGTTACACGGGTTTACACCTGGTGTGTTGCACACATGGATACACTTTGTGTAAGGTACATATTCGATGTACGGACACTCGAGGGAGTGTGTGTGGCTGAGAGCCACACGTTATGCATTTGAAGTAGGATTTTACTTGGTTTTACTATGTTAGATAGTTAAACACATACATTTACCCCCTAGGCGGCTAGCCGCAATAAAAGATAAATAAACAGTTTGGATTTGGAACACTAAGAGTAAAGTCCTTTTATTAAGGTCGTAGTTAGTAGGTGCCTTCGGATATTAAGGCCTATTAACCCTTAATAAGGTGTGTGTTAATCCTTAACTCGTTGAGTTAACCGTCTTCCTCTAACGCTAAGCTACGGCAGCCCCGCTGCACTTGGTAGCACTTGTAGTCAATCCTGCGACTGAGTCTTTTGACTGATCCCTCTGAGAGGATGGAACACGCTGTGTTCGCGAGCTTGCCGCCTGGCCAGCAAGAGACGCTTAAAAAGCTTATGTCTCTGCTAGGCCCCGAGGGCATTGCTCATCTTGCTTCGCAAGGGCCAGAGGCGGTATCCGCCAGACTGGAGGCTTTTGCAAGCTACGAGAAGGCGCTCTTAGAGCATGTACAAGAGCGCGTGAGCGCAACGGCGTCCGCCGCATCGTCCGCGGCCGCGTCGTCGACGCACGAGTGGTCTAATAGACCGAAACCGCTCATGGTGAGCGTGAAGACCTTCGAGTGGAAGGAAGGGGAGAACCTCCTTCTCTGGACCCGACAGGTCGAGATGGCCATGGGATCGGCCCTGCTCCAGACTGAGCAACAGCGCGTAGCGCTGGCGATCTCGAAGCTCGGTGGCCGAGCTCAAGAATGGGCACTAACGTGCGGCACGTCTGTGGACGCTGCTTTCCCGACCTGGGATCAGCTGAAACAGCAACTAGTGCGCGTGTTCGCGCCGCCTAACCAGGCGTACCGTATACGGTCGAAGTTCCTTGCTACCCGCCAGGGTAAAAAGGAGTTATTGGACTATGTCCAAGAGTTGAGAACTCTGATCGCCGGTATGGCGTCGAGCCCTCTCCCCGAGGCGGTCACAGTGACCGTGTTTATGGAGGGCCTGCGCACGGGCGCTGCCCGAACGGAAGTTTTCCGTGTTCACCCTGCCTCATTCGAGGAGGCCGTGAACGTGGCATTGAATGCCGACTATAACTTCCAGGCTGCGAGACACGGTTCGAGCGCTGGTAGCGCGAGCTCTTCGAGCGGTCCTGAACCGATGGACCTCAGCCACGCTGAGAACGAGGCTGACCTCTATGCTGCTGAGCAGCGCTTCAGCATCCGTCGATGCTACACGTGCGGGAGCACCCGCCACTTGAGGCCTAGTTGCCCGTTGCGCAACAAGGCCCAGGCTCCATCGAGCCGAAGCACCGCTTCGAACCCTCAACCAGGGTCGTCGCGGGGAAACGACGGAACCCAGTAGGCGCGGGGCGCCCTACTGGGGAGGAACTGAGTTCTGTTGGGCCTCTGGGAGGCAGGAGAGAACGGGACTCAGCCCCGCAGAGAGCTAAGCTCTCTAACTCACGTAGTGAGTGCAAGCCCGGCTTGTTAGTCGTTCAAGCAAACGTGAAGGGCTTCGACAAGCCGTGGAGAGTCTTGATAGACTCGGGAGCGTCCGGCAACTATGTCCGGCGCTCCACTGTCGATGGTTTTAAACCATATGTGGAGGCTCTAAAGGAGCCTCGAAGAGATAAGATCTCTGTCCGTCTTGCGACGGGGACACTAGTGACTGTGTCGAAGGTCTCTATTGACCTGAACGTGAAGTTCTTAGACTTCGATAGCGTGGAACGCTGCTTGGTCTTAGACCTGGATGAGAGGTATGACCTCATCCTTGGTATGGCGTGGCTCGAGAGCCACGAGCCATGGATCGACTGGAAGTCGAAGACGTTGGGCGCTACGCGCCCGTCTCCTAGTGGAGCATTGGCGAGTCATGAACCCACCTCTGCTCGGAGACAGAAGCGCTATTGGCGCGAGCACGAGACCGAATCGGTCATGGTGCTGGACATTGGAATGTCAGAGTTGGTGAGCAACGAAGTTGCTGTTTGCCGTGAGTGTGACTCACAGGGCGTGCGCGGGGTGGCGCGTTATCCGCCGAGCGGTGTTTGTAGGGTCGCTGACCCGCCGCTGTGTCCTAAGGACAATTGTGTAACGGCACGTACTCCGTTGAGCGGTGTTTGTAGGGTCGCTGACCCGCCGCTGTGTCCTAAGGACAATTGTGTAACGGCACGTACTCCGTTGAGCGGTGCTCGTAGGGTCGCTGACCCGCCGCTGAGTGTCTCGAATGACACTGTTCCCTCTCCGAGGAGCCATGGTTCGTTGGCACCTAGGCAGCGCGACGGTGATGTCGCCCTGCAGCCCTCATCCGGCCGTGCTCGGGCGAGGAGGGAGAGGAGGAAGAGACGCAGAGCGTCTGTGACGTCTATGACGTCGGACGAGGTGTCCAGCGTGTTGAGCGGTGAGGCTCCACGCGGCTGCAGTGAGCAGTTGTACACACTCGTGAATGGAGTGACAGGGGATGTCGACGGAGACATAAGTCTCGAGCGACTCCCGTCGGTTGATGCTCTGTTAGAGCTGGACGAGATGTCCGTCGCCGAGTTTGGCGAGGCCTTAAAGGCCGGCGAGCTTGCCGAGGTGGTCATGATACGACCCGAGGAGGAGTTGAACTCCTCGTCCGTCGTGGACGAAGCTGTCCTTGAGGACACGAAGCGAGCGCTAAGCGCTAGGAGTGGATCTTCGATCCTCAAGGATCCCTCGGATCCGTTTTATCCTTTGATCAAGGAGTACCACGATGTGGTGTCGAAGGACCCGCCGTCAGGGTTGCCTCCGGATCGAGGCGTACGTCATGAGATTGACTTGGTTCCTGGAACCAAATACTGCGTAACACGGCAGTGGCCCTTACCAAGGGAGCAATGTGACGTCATCGACGCGTTCTTCAGTGCAAAGCACGAAGCCGGCTTGGTGCGTGAGAGCAAGTCTCCGCACTCGACACCCACGTTCTGTGTCAGAAAGCCTAATGGCAAGTGGCGCATAGTGCATGCTTTCAATAAGCTGAATGCAGCCGCCATTCCGGCACAGACGCCGATTCCTAGAAAGGATGTTCTACAGAACAACATGGTGGGATGTACATTGTACAGTGCACTCGACTTGGTCGACGGGTATTATCAGTTGCTCATGAGAGCTAGCGATATACCCCCCACAGCTGTGAGTACTCCGAGCGGTATGCTCTGGGAGTGGTTGGTGATGCCCCAAGGGCTGTCGAACGCGCCTGCGACGTTCAATCGTCTAGTGACGCAGTTGTTCAGGCCCCATCGGGCGTACGCTCAGACGTACTTCGACGACATCTTCGTCCATAGTCGTGCGGAGCACGGGAGGTCTGATGTGGAGAACCACCTTGACCATTTGCGAGCGGTGCTCGAGTGCATGCGCACGAATAAGTTGTACGCCAACTTGGATAAATGCGTCTTTGGGCCAAAATCCTGTGAGTACTGGGGGTTAACAGCTCTTTTGCCACCACAATGTCGTCTGTATAGCCCCATAAGGTGCACTTTGAATCACGATAAAACTCGATTGTTGCGGCGTTTGTACTAGCATCATCAACATCCACTTGGAAGTACCCAAAGCCAGCTGGGTAACATGAGCCATCAGCAGCATATACCGTCGATGACGTAATATCCGCCGCAGTACAAGCGATTCCAGAAAAGTGGAAATCGTCACGTATGGCATCGACCTCCCCATTGTGCCACGAATAACATATTCGAAGTCCCAATCCGTCGAGCAAACAGTTCCCATACGGTTGGAACACAGATCAGTACACCGCTGTGTGGGCATCATAGAAATCAAGACTGCTTCGGTACAATTGCCAAGGTATCTTGCGGTTCCATTCAGGTAAACAGCTGAAGTACCCTGGATCAAGGCGCTCGCGAAACGTAACGCGGCCAAAGAAACAAACAACTATTACATGTGGGGGCCAGTTAGAGCGACAACTTGGAAGGTGTGGGACGGCATTTACTTTCGTCATAGGCAGCGTTGGATGCCAACACCCACTTGCCCCCCCATGTAGTATTAGTAGTAGCAAACCGCTGGTACTACCGGCAATGCAAGCGCTGCCAACTAAATTTGATGCCGTCACTGGTTCGTTACCAGACGTGACAGTAGTAGAAGTAGTACACTGAGTATCACTTTTCCACAACACCCGTTCAAGTACCTTAAAGCTGTTTTTGCCATCCACCTGGCAAGTGTCATCAGCAGCCCACGCAACGACACCGCTCCATGTACCACAACCACTCGCAGTGTATGTTTCCCTGACCAGTTAGGGCACCGAAGCGAACGCAGTCTTCAAGTATGCCATGTAATCGGTAGTGCTGGTGCAGTCTGAGAAAGTTGCTTTAGTTCCACACGTACGCGTTTTACCACATACGATGCCACATTCCACAGAAGCGTCGGTAAGTGTCAGCATCCACGGAGTGCCACCAACACAGGGAGCATTAGCGGTCGCCACATCATCGAAGCTAGACGGAGAGTCTGCATCCGTGCACTTATCATCGTTGAATAAGTACATCTTCGGTTCCTGCACCCCGCCAATAGGAACAACACTCAAGTTGTCCTACATGCCTGCACCATACTGGTGGCAATTGCCGTCAGCAAGGAAGGTATTGGCTGATGAAAGCTTGGGCTACTAAGACGAGGAAGCTGATGGGTCGGAGTAGTTAGTCTTGAGCAAGCTTGTGAGTTTTCTGTAATGCCTCCCGACTAAGAATAATACGTGCCTTGCACACCAACTGCATACTAGCTTGAATTCGTAGCAACACGTCTAGGTTTTGCCAAACGACCTTCCACAAAACGTGCAACTTCAGTAAAAAGGGG
The DNA here is from genome assembly GCA_030324255.1 of Phytophthora capsici. NCBI lineage: Eukaryota > Oomycota > Peronosporomycetes > Peronosporales > Peronosporaceae > Phytophthora > Phytophthora capsici. Next base: position 1,408,137 of record CM059357.1, on the reverse strand, counting down.
ATTTCATGTACGACATGTATGCAACATGTTCTGCCATTGCCTCTCGGCGTTGTTGTTATTGACAACATGCTCGGATAAAGCCGCGCGGCTGTTTTGTTCGTTGTCATGGATTTTCCAGTTAAAAATGCAGAAACAGACGTCGTACTTAAATGGAACAGACAGTTTTTTAGTGTAGTCTGGCTTTTACATGTAGTAAAATACAACACGTTTGCTTCTTTACATAGAGCCAAAATCCTGTGAGTACTGGGGGTTAACAGCTCTTTTGCCACCGCAATATCGTCTGTATAGCCCCATAAGGTGCACTTTGAATCACGATAAAACTCGATTGTTGCGACGTTCGTTCTAGCATCATCAACGTTCACTTGGAAGTACCCAAAGCCAGCTGGGTAACATGAGCCATCAGCAGCATAGACCGTCGATGACGTAATATCCGCCGCAGTACAAGCGGTTCCAGAAAAGTGGAAATCGTCACGTATGGCATCGACCCCCATTGTGCCACGAATAACATATTCGAAGTCCCAATCCGTCGCGCAAACAGTTCCCGTACGGTTGGAACACAGATCAGTACACCGCTGTGTGGGCATCATAGAAATCAAGACTGCTTCGGTACAATTGCCAAGGTATCTTGCGGTTCCATTCAGGTAAACAGCTGAAGTACCCTGGATCAAGGCGCTCGCGAAACGTAACCCGGCCAAAGAAGCAAACAACTATTACATGTGGGGGCCAGTTAGAGCGACAACTTGGAAGGTGTGGGACGGCATTTACTTTCGTCATAGGCAGCGTTGGATGCCAACACCCACTTGCCCCCCCCCCCCATTTAGTATTATTAGTAGCAAACCGCTGGTACTACCGGCAATGCAAGCGCTGCCAACTATATTTGATGCCGTCACTGGTTCGTCACCAGACGTGACAGTAGTAGAAGTAGTACACTGAGTATCACTTTTCCACGACACCCGTTCAAGTACCTTAAAGCTGTTTTTGCCATCCACCTGGCAAGTGTCATCAGCAGCCCACGCAACGACACCGCTCCATGTACCACAACCACTCGCAGTGTATGTTTCCCTGACCAGTTAGGGCACCGAAGCGAACGCAGTCTTCAAGTATGCCATGTAATCGGTAGTGCTGGTGCAGTCTGAGAAAGTTGCTTTAGTTCCACACGTACGCGTTTTACCACATACGATGCCACATTCCACAGAAGCGTCGGTAAGTGTCAGCATCCACGGAGTGCCACCAACACAGGGAGCATTAGCGGTCGCCACATCATCGAAGCTAGACGGAGAGTCTGCATCCGTGCACTTATCATCGTTGAATAAGTACATCTTCGGTTCCTGCACCCCGCCAATAGGAACAACACTCAAGTTGTCCTACATGCCTGCACCATACTGGTGGCAATTGCCGTCAGCAAGGAAGGTATTGGCTGATGAAAGCTTGGGCTACTAAGACGAGGAAGCTGATGGGTCGGAGTAGTTAGTCTTGAGCAAGCTTGTGAGTTTTCTGTAATGCCTCACGACTAAGAATAATACGTGCCTTGCACACCAACTGCATACTAGCTTGAATTCGTAGCAACACGTCTAGGTTTTGCCAAACGACCTTCCACAAAACGTGCAACTTCAGTAAAAAGGGGATTTCATGTACGACATGTATGCAACATGTTCTGCCATTGCCTCTCGGCGTTGTTGTTATTGACAACATGCTCGGATAAAGCCGTGCGGCTGTTTTGTTCGTTGTCATGGATTTTCCAGTTAAAAATGCAGAAACAGACGTCGTACTTAAATGGAACAGATAGTTTTTTAGTGTAGTCTGGCTTTTACATGTAGTAAAATACAACACGTTTGCTTCTTTGCATAGAGCCAAAATCCTGTGAGTACTGGGGGTTAACAGCTCTTTTGCCACCGCAATATCGTCTGTATAGCCCCATAAGGTGCACTTTGAATCACGATAAAACTCGATTGTTGCGACGTTCGTTCTAGCATCATCAACGTTCACTTGGAAGTACCCAAAGCCAGATGGGTAACATGAGCCATCAGCAGCATAGACCGTCGATGACGTAATATCCGCCGCAGTACAAGCGGTTCCAGAAAAGTGGAAATCGTCACGTATGGCATCGACCCCCATTGTGCCACGAATAACATATTCGAAGTCCCAATCCGTCGCGCAAACAGTTCCCGTACGGTTGGAACACAGATCAGTACACCGCTGTGTGGGCATCATAGAAATCAAGACTGCTTCGGTACAATTGCCAAGGTATCTTGCGGTTCCATTCAGGTAAACAGCTGAAGTACCCTGGATCAAGGCGCTCGCGAAACGTAACCCGGCCAAAGAAGCAAACAACTATTACATGTGGGGGCCAGTTAGAGCGACAACTTGGAAGGTGTGGGACGGCATTTACTTTCGTCATAGGCAGCGTTGGATGCCAACACCCACTTGCCCCCCCATGTAGTATTAGTAGTAGCAAACCGCTGGTACTACCGGCAATGCAAGCGCTGCCAACTATATTTGATGCCGTCACTGGTTCGTCACCAGACGTGACAGTAGTAGAAGTAGTACACTGAGTATCACTTTTCCACGACACCCGTTCAAGTACCTTAAAGCTGTTTTTGCCATCCACCTGGCAAGTGTCATCAGCAGCCCACGCAACGACACCGCTCCATGTACCACAACCACTCGCAGTGTATGTTTCCCTGACCAGTTAGGGCACCGAAGCGAACGCAGTCTTCAAGTATGCCATGTAATCGGTAGTGCTGGTGCAGTCTGAGAAAGTTGCTTTAGTTCCACACGTACGCGTTTTACCACATACGATGCCACATTCCACAGAAGCGTCGGTAAGTGTCAGCATCCACGGAGTGCCACCAACACAGGGAGCATTAGCGGTCGCCACATCATCGAAGCTAGACGGAGAGTCTGCATCCGTGCACTTATCATCGTTGAATAAGTACATCTTCGGTTCCTGCACCCCGCCAATAGGAACAACACTCAAGTTGTCCTACATGCCTGCACCATACTGGTGGCAATTGCCGTCAGCAAGGAAGGTATTGGCTGATGAAAGCTTGGGCTACTAAGACTAGGAAGCTGATGGGTCGGAGTAGTTAGTCTTGAGCAAGCTTGTGAGTTTTCTGTAATGCCTCCCGACTAAGAATAATACGTGCCTTGCACACCAACTGCATACTAGCTTGAATTCGTAGCAACACGTCTAGGTTTTGCCAAACGACCTTCCACAAAACGTGCAACTTCAGTAAAAAGGGGATTTCATGTACGACATGTATGCAACATGTTCTGCCATTGCCTCTCGGCGTTGTTGTTATTGACAACATGCTCGGATAAAGCCGTGCGGCTGTTTTGTTCGTTGTCATGGATTTCCAGTTAAAAATGCAGAAACAGACGTCGTACTTAAATGGAACAGATAGTTTTTTAGTGTAGTCTGGCTTTTACATGTAGTAAAATACAACACGTTTGCTTCTTTGCATAGAGCCAAAATCCTGTGAGTACTGGGGGTTAACAGCTCTTTTGCCACCGCAATATCGTCTGTATAGCCCCATAAGGTGCACTTTGAATCACGATAAAACTCGATTGTTGCGACGTTCGTTCTAGCATCATCAACGTTCACTTGGAAGTACCCAAAGCCAGCTGGGTAACATGAGCCATCAGCAGCATAGACCGTCGATGACGTAATATCCGCCGCAGTACAAGCGGTTCCAGAAAAGTGGAAATCGTCACGTATGGCATCGACCCCCATTGTGCCACGAATAACATATTCGAAGTCCCAATCCGTCGCGCAAACAGTTCCCGTACGGTTGGAACACAGATCAGTACACCGCTGTGTGGGCATCATAGAAATCAAGACTGCTTCGGTACAATTGCCAAGGTATCTTGCGGTTCCATTCAGGTAAACAGCTGAAGTACCCTGGATCAAGGCGCTCGCGAAACGTAACGCGGCCAAAGAAGCAAACAACTATTACATGTGGGGGCCAGTTAGAGCGACAACTTGGAAGGTGTGGGACGGCATTTACTTTCGTCATAGGCAGCGTTGGATGCCAACACCCACTTGCCCCCCCCCCCCCATGTAGTATTAGTAGTAGCAAACCGCTGGTACTACCGGCAATGCAAGCGCTGCCAACTAAATTTGATGCCGTCACTGGTTCGTTACCAGACGTGACAGTAGTAGAAGTAGTACACTGAGTATCACTTTTCCACGACACCCGTTCAAGTACCTTAAAGCTGTTTTTGCCATCCACCTGGCAAGTGTCATCAGCAGCCCACGCAACGACACCGCTCCATGTACCACAACCACTCGCAGTGTATGTTTCCCTGACCAGTTAGGGCACCGAAGCGAACGCAGTCTTCAAGTATGCCATGTAATCGGTAGTGCTGGTGCAGTCTGAGAAAGTTGCTTTAGTTCCACACGTACGCGTTTTACCACATACGATGCCACATTCCACAGAAGCGTCGGTAAGTGTCAGCATCCACGGAGTGCCACCAACACAGGGAGCATTAGCGGTCGCCACATCATCGAAGCTAGACGGAGAGTCTGCATCCGTGCACTTATCATCGTTGAATAAGTACATCTTCGGTTCCTGCACCCCGCCAATAGGAACAACACTCAAGTTGTCCTACATGCCTGCACCATACTGGTGGCAATTGCCGTCAGCAAGGAAGGTATTGGATGATGAAAGCTTGGGCTACTAAGACGAGGAAGCTGATGGGTCGGAGTAGTTAGTCTTGAGCAAGCTTGTGAGTTTTCTGTAATGCCTCACGACTAAGAATAATACGTGCCTTGCACACCAACTGCATACTAGCTTGAATTCGTAGCAACACGTCTAGGTTTTGCCAAACGACCTTCCACAAAACGTGCAACTTCAGTAAAAAGGGGATTTCATGTACGACATGTATGCAACATGTTCTGCCATTGCCTCTCGGCGTTGTTGTTATTGACAACATGCTCGGATAAAGCCGTGCGACTGTTTTGTTCGTTGTCATGATTTTCCAGTTAAAAATGCAGAAACAGACGTCGTACTTAAATGGAACAGACAGTTTTTTTTAGTGTAGTCTGGCTTTAACATGTAGTAAAATACAACATGTTTGCTTCTTCACATAGAGCCAAAATCCTGTGAGTACTTGGGGGTTAACAGCGCTTTTGTCACCGCAATATTATCTGTATAGCCCCATAAGGTGCAGTTTAAAGCACGATAAAACTCGATTGTTGCGACGTTCGTTCTAGCATCATCAACGTTCACTTGGAAGTACCCAAAGCCAGCTGGGTAACATGAGCCATCAGCAGCATAGACCGTCGATGACGTAATATCCGCCGCAGTACAAGCGGTTCCAGAAAAGTGGAAATCGTCACGTATGGCATCGACCCCCATTGTGCCACGAATAACATATTCGAAGTCCCAATCCGTCGCGCAAACAGTTCCCGTACGGTTGGAACACAGATCAGTACACCGCTGTGTGGGCATCATAGAAATCAAGACTGCTTCGGTACAATTGCCAAGGTATCTTGCGGTTCCATTCAGGTAAACAGCTGAAGTACCCTGGATCAAGGCGCTCGCGAAACGTAACGCGGCCAAAGAAGCAAACAACTATTACATGTGGGGGCCAGTTAGAGCGACAACTTGGAAGGTGTGGGACGGCATTTACTTTCGTCATAGGCAGCGTTGGATGCCAACACCCAATTGCCCCCCCCCATTTAGTATTAGTAGTAGCAAACCGCTGGTACTACCGGCAATGCAAGCGCTGCCAACTATATTTGATGCCGTCACTGGTTCGTCACCAGACGTGACAGTAGTAGAAGTAGTACACTGAGTATCACTTTTCCACGACACCCGTTCAAGTACCTTAAAGCTTTTTTTGCCATCCACCTGGCAAGTGTCATCAGCAGCCCACGCAACGACACCGCTCCATGTACCACAACCACTCGCAGTGTATGTTTCCCTGACCAGTTAGGGCACCGAAGCGAACGCAGTCTTCAAGTATGCCATGTAATCGGTAGTGCTGGTGCAGTCTGAGAAAGTTGCTTTAGTTCCACACGTACGCGTTTTACCACATACGATGCCACATTCCACAGAAGCGTCGGTAAGTGTCAGCATCCACGGAGTGCCACCAACACAGGGAGCATTAGCGGTCGCCACATCATCGAAGCTAGACGGAGAGTCTGCATCAGGGCACTTATCATCGTTGAATAAGTACATCTTCGGTTCCTGCACCCCGCCAATAGGAACAACACTCAAGTTGTCCTACATGCCTGCACCATACTGGTGGCAATTGCCGTCAGCAAGGAAGGTATTGGCTGATGAAAGCTTGGGCTACTAAGACGAGGAAGCTGATGGGTCGGAGTAGTTAGTCTTGAGCAAGCTTGTGAGTTTTCTGTAATGCCTCACGACTAAGAAGAATACGTGCCTTGCACACCAACTGCATACTAGCTTGAATTCGTAGCAACACGTCTAGGTTTTGCCAAACAACCTTCCACAAGACGTGCAACTTCAGTAAAAAGGGCATTTCATGTACGACATGTATGCAACATGTTCTGCCATTGCCCCTTGGCGTTGTTGTTATTGACAACATGCTCGGATAAAGCCGTGCGGCTGTTTTGTTCGTTGTCATGGATTTTCCAGTTAAAAATGCAGAAACAGACGTCGTACTTAAATGGAAGAGACAGTTTGTTAGTGTAGTCTGGCTTTAACATGTAGTAAAATACAACACGTTTGCTTCTTTACATAGAACCAAAATCCTGTGAGTACTGGGGGTTAACAGCTCTTTTGCCACCGCAATATTGTCTGTATAGCCCATAAGGTGCACTTTGAATCACGATAAAACTCGATTGTTGCGACGTTCGTTCTAGCATCATCAACGTTCACTTGGAAGTACCCAAAGCCAGCTGGGTAACATGAGCCATCAGCAGCATAGACCGTCGATGACGTAATATCCGCCGCAGTACAAGCGGTTCCAGAAAAGTGGAAATCGTCACGTATGGTATCGACCCCCATTGTGCCACGAATAACATATTCGAAGTCCCAATCCGTCGAGCAAACAGTTCCCGTACGTTGGAACACAGATCAGTACACCGCTGTGTGGGCATCATAGAAATCAAGACTGCTTCGGTACAATTGCCAAGGTATCTTGCGGTTCCATTCAGGTAAACAGCTGAAGTACCCTGGATCAAGGCGCTCGCGAAACGTAACGCGGCCAAAGAAGCAAACAACTATTACATGTGGGGGCCAGTTAGAGCGACAACTTGGAAGGTGTGGGACGGCATTTACTTTCGTCATAGGCAGCGTTGGATGCCAACACCCAATTGCCCCCCCCCATTTAGTATTAGTAGTAGCAAACCGCTGGTACTACCGGCAATGCAAGCGCTGCCAACTATATTTGATGCCGTCACTGGTTCGTCACCAGACGTGACAGTAGTAGAAGTAGTACACTGAGTATCACTTTTCCACGACACCCGTTCAAGTACCTTAAAGCTTTTTTGCCATCCACCTGGCAAGTGTCATCAGCAGCCCACGCAACGACACCGCTCCATGTACCACAACCACTCGCAGTGTATGTTTCCCTGACCAGTTAGGGCACCGAAGCGAACGCAGTCTTCAAGTATGCCATGTAATCGGTAGTGCTGGTGCAGTCTGAGAAAGTTGCTTTAGTTCCACACGTACGCGTTTTACCACATACGATGCCACATTCCACAGAAGCGTCGGTAAGTGTCAGCATCCACGGAGTGCCACCAACACAGGGAGCATTAGCGGTCGCCACATCATCGAAGCTAGACGGAGAGTCTGCATCAGTGCACTTATCATCGTTGAATAAGTACATCTTCGGTTCCTGCACCCCGCCAATAGGAACAACACTCAAGTTGTCCTACATGCCTGCACCATACTGGTGGCAATTGCCGTCAGCAAGGAAGGTATTAGGCTGATGAAAGCTTGGGCTACTAAGACGAGGAAGCTGATGGGTCGGAGTAGTTAGTCTTGAGCAAGCTTGTGAGTTTTCTGTAATGCCTCACGACTAAGAATAATACGTGCCTTGCACACCAACTGCATACTAGCTTGAATTCGTAGCAACACGTCTAGGTTTTGCCAAACGACCTTCCACAAAACGTGCAACTTCAGTAAAAAGGGCATTTCATGTACGACATGTATGCAACATGTTCTGCCATTGCCTCTCGGCGTTGTTGTTATTGAGAACATGCTCGGATAAAGCCGTGCGGCTGTTTTGTTCGTTGTCATGGATTTTCCAGTTAAAAATGCAGAAACAGACGTCGTACTTAACCCTTTTAATACGAGCATTCCGGATAATCCGGAACTTGGTTTCAGAGGTGAAAGTATTCAGGACGCTCTGGTACAGATCATCCAAGTTCAAAATCCGCATATAGCGTTTTGTATATGATAATGTTTAGCAGGGCAACTGTAGCATCCATCGTGTGATGAGACATGAGATTTTCGGGAAGTGGATAGGGTCCCGTGTATAAGAATTTGCGGGAGCTGCCAGCCGTTCATTCCAAGACTCGCGCCGAAGGGAAGACATTCACTCTGCAATGGAAGCGTTCATCGATCCCAAGACCTTCCAAGTACTCTGGTTCAGACTCAGGAAGAAAGGGTGGACATTCCGCAAGTCTACAGGACTAAGCAACAACCAGCGTTACCTGCCACCGGGGGGGGGGGGGGAAGGTTACAGGGACTGAAGGGGTCGACTTCTTTGTCGGTACGCGGCTTCGTGTTGTTTTACTACAGTAACGTTTTACTAACGTTGTATCAATGAAGGGGAGAAGAGCTTAGTGAAGCATTGCAAGCAACAAGGTTGGTTACCGGATTTGCTGGGGTTGCCCCCGGGTGTCTCTCTCCAGTCGGCTCCAACACGCCCAACGGTCGTCGACTCGATGCCCCGAGCGTGACGCCGGCCGACCCAATGCCGCAGCGTGCGATGCGCGACACCCCGACGCCTTCATTCGTGGAGCCTGCCGGTCCGACACCACCGCTCGATGATAGTGCCATACCATCAAGTATCGCGCCTCCGGCTCTAGTACGTCACCCAACACGTGCTGAAGCAAAGACTGACAATCGTAAGCCGCGGCGTGCGGCGAAAGCAACACCCCAGGACGTCCTACAGCCCTTGAGCCACCCAAGTATGCGTTCCAGTGCGTCAGCAGCATCCTCAATCGGAAGACCTGCAGCAACGGCAAGGCATAGCTCTGCATCCTCACGTTCATCCGCGAAGAAGCGTCGGACTGGTAAGCCAAGAACAGTTTGCTGCAAGTGTGTTTTGACTAACGATGATGTTACGATTGTGCAGCTCAAGTTATTCCGGATAGTACTGCAGGTGTTCCGAATATTACCGATCAACATATTCCGGATAAAGTGGCTACTACGGAGGAGACTAAAGACGCTGTTCCGGATGGTCCTGATTCGGTCACGGGCAATACTGAACATGCTGTTCCGGAAGTACGTAACACATTAGCGTCTGCGAGAAGTGTTTCTGACCACGATCGCGGTAATTGCGTTACGCTTGATGACTTCGATTCTGACCATTTCTTGGAGGCACTGAGACGTGATCGTCTCTTTGAAAGAAGTGATCCAGATGACCTCAACGTTGGAGTTGACGACTGGCTGCTCGCACTGGATTCCGACGTTGAAGGTGACGAGGAGTCGATTCTTCTGGACGAGGACAGTATTGAAGATGAAGACGAAGGTGAAGCTGGCGTTTCGGGTGGTGTAAGTGACGACGAGAGTGTGGAAGACTTTGCTGGCGTGGAAGATGACGTGCCCGTGGAGTTCGATCTAGTTGAAGCGGATTTGAAAAGACTGCAAGCCGAAGAATGGGACGCACTCATGGAGGATGACTCTGGTCGACTACAGCTTGACTCTGCACCTCTGTACGATGGACCGTATGGCACAACACCCGCTGCTATGGCTTACGCTACGAGTCCGCTTGCCATGTTCTACTTTTTCCTACCCAACGAGTTGTGGCGCAAGATTGCTGAGGAAACGAACCGGTATCGGCTGGAGAGTATCCATGAGATAGCTGAAGGTATGCGTGAACGAGCGGTACAGAGGCGTCAAACTGTTCCATCGACTATCGTGTACACCGTGGATGAGTACAAGACCAAGTTGCGCCGAAAACACCCCATACAGCCCCATGAAATCGATCGTTTCATCGGCCTTCTCATCGCACGAACATGGAACCGCGGCGCGAGAGTCTAAGCCGCCACTGGATCACCAAAGTGGAAGGAGCTCTCTCACGTGGCACGTTCGGGCAATTCATTACCCGTGATCGCTTCCACGACATCGCGAAATACTTGCACTTCAACGACAATGCTGGACAAGCAGAGAGTGCCGATCGTGCTTTCAAAATCCGGCCGGTTCTTCAAGCAATTCAGAAAACTATCTTCCGAGGCTACCGCCTTGGAGCTCGCATCTCGTTTGATGAAGGAATGGTTCCAATGCGGCATCGGCGCAACCCCATGCGCCAATACATGTCAGCGAAGCCAAACAAGTGGGGAACAAAATTCTACATGACCTGCTGTGCCGAAACCGCTTATTGCGCAAGGTCCGTAATCCTATTACGGATCTATGATTTCTTTTACAACGGAGTGTCCGTTATTTGCTCGGGATGTTATGTGAAATGAGGTTGACCTGTTCAGGAGATGACTAACTGTGGTGTGTGCGTGTGTAGGCTGGATATCTATTGCGGTAAAGCCAACAAGGACGTGGATGCAGTCGCTCAACGAGCAGTAGTTCAGACTCTCACTCACGTCTTGCGTGGACAACCAGCTCAGCGGCTGATTTGCACGGACAACTTTTATACTTTCATTCCTCTATCGCACAAGCTGCTGCGTATGGGTCATTACCACGTTGGTACTATTCGCAAGGATAGGAAGGGTTGGTGCCGCCAGATTGAGTTCACGCGAAAACGAAGACCCAAACGCATGGCTCGTGGAACGTACAAGATTGCTTCGTGGAGGGGCCATCCAGAGTTTGTTGCTTTGGTTTTGATGGACAATAAGCCCGTGCGATTCCTGGCTACCGGCTGCTCTACTCGGCTGACTGATGTGTCTCGCCGCGAACCCGATGGATCTATCTCTCGCGTGCCTTGCCCACAGCTCGTGCGAGACTACCACGAAGCAATGGGCGGAGTCGATGTCCACGATCAGCTCAGACTCCAGCGCTACTCGATTCAGCGATCGATCAGAATGCGCAAGTACTACAAAACTATTTTCCTGGGCTTGATGGATATTGCGCTTGTCAACGCGTTTATAGTGCACAAGCTGGCCATGAAGAAAAAACGATTGCCTGTACCGACACAGGCTGCATTCATGCGGCGGCTTCACGTTGATTTACTCAACCAGACGAACGTGGACCTCATGGGTGGTGACGAGCTGGCTGCTCTGCTTGCTGAGCCTCTACCAGCGCGAGCGCATACACTGGAAAAGACGGGAGAAATGAACGGCTCGAAGCGCAGGCAGTGGCTTTGCAAGGTGTGTTCTGCATACGCTGGCACCGGTGTACGAAGCTTTGAAACGAGCTACTTTTGCGCGACATGCTCTGCAGCCAAAAAAGGAAGAGTCACGTTATGCAACAAGGCCCGCAGCAACATGGAAGCACTTGTAGTGTAGTGGTCCGCGAAGATTTTCGACGCGAGGGGCACTCACACACAGAGGGGCCGGACTGCCAACTAACGGAGGGGGTACTCCGATCGACCGTGGGGTCTGAAGATCTTCTCACCTTGTGTACCCGTTGACCTGGCGGGGTTAGCGCTCTTCGTGGGTGACCTAGAGAGATCAAGAGGTTGTTTGTTCTTGGCTGGGCTGGAGTGTGGACGGCACTCAGGGGTTATCGGTTGGCGATCTTGTGGATACTTCTTCACTTGATCGTCCGTGGGGTAGAGTAGATCAGAGCTTGAATAAACTTGATCACTCTGTGTTGTCCTTCGGGCTTGTGTCTTTCCAAAGGGGGCCAATGTGTTCCAATGTTGATGCTTGGGCCGCCTACTGTTAGCGGTGGAGCTTGAGGGGTGGAGAGAGAAGCTTAGACCTGGCCAAGCTTCCCAGGTGTTGATGCGGTTATTCTTCTTGAGCGTCTTGGGTTCCTTCGTCAAGGGGGGCCAATTTACTTCCCAGCCTTGGAATTCTTTGGAAGACCACTTGCGTGCTACAAGGAAAATCTCTCTCTCTGTTAACCATCTTAAATCCTTCCTATCCTTTCCCTTTCCTCCCATCATCTGCCCATCCCCTTCGCAGCTGACTGGCTACCTTGAACTTCAACCGATGTACCCCTAGATCGGTACATGCGACTCTTGATCAGGCTGCGTACTGGAATGATCGCACCATGTCGATCCACTTCTCGATCACGATCAGGCCCGTGTATCGAAATGTTTGCACCCTTCGATCCACCTTGATCAGTACCCGAATTTCGGTACACTTCCAGAATCCACTTCGATCCATCGATCAGTACCCAAAAATTGGTACTCCATCAGAATCAGGCCCAGACCGAATCAGATCTGAGGCGCTCGGCAGATCAAATCACTTGCCCACCTTGATCACAATCGATCAATCCACATCATCCAGCGACTTTTCTCCCTCGCGCTTCACCACAATCGCCCCCTGTCCGTGGCGACGCAACACAGTGGCTGAGGCGCGGACACAAGCGCGCACTCTGCAATCCTCGGCTCCTCAACCTTATCTCGGCTTCGCATGTCTTCATCAAGCTCTCCACCTGCTGATATGAGTGGTGCATCTCGCGGACGTAGCCCCGAGCTCACTGGTACGTCTTCATCAAGTCTTGCGCCTTCTCCAGCATCACTGACACCTTCCGCTCATGTAGCACCCGCTGACGTTGCTGTGCCAGGTCCTCCCGATGTCGCTGCACCTCCCGTTGCTGCTGCTGACCATCAGGACAATGTTCTTGACGATCCACACAATTCCACAGCTCCACTTGGTACGTATGCCATATTGAAGAGCTCCAATTAGGTCATTTGCCCACTTATTGTGCAATATTGCACTATTGTAGATCACAATATGCCACTTCGAAACAATCCAGCTCCAGTTCGCACCGAGTCGCCTTCGCAGCCTGTCACTAGTGGAACCGACGGTATGATCTTCAGTTGTACAGTCGCATAGTGGTCTTGTGTCCCTGACATCCGACGTATCCGTTCACAGGTGATCCAGGCCAACGACCCCACTCGCGATACATCCGCACCGCGCAGAATGAAGGACTCCTGGCTAGTTCCAACATTACACCGCTTCCGCTTGATGCACCTCTCCTCAGATCCAGCATATCGGCCATCGAGAACGCTCTTGAGCGAGAAGTCCAGTTTCAGCAACTCCAGCACGACTATGGAATTCTCCAGCGACAATTGAGTGTTGCAGAAGGCCGGATCGCCGATCTGGAGACCCAGTTCGATCAAGCGGCTCAATTAGCTTCACCGTTCGTGCAGTATTGCCAACAGCGATATAGTTCAGTCCACCACGACTTACAACAGGCTCGGCAACAGTATAACGAAGTCGTCGAAGCCTTGGAGAGTCGTGCAGGGGACACCAACCGGATCGCTGGCTTGGAACGCCAACTTGGGAACATGCAGCACCAGCACGCAGTCATTATCACCAACTTCAACCAGACGATCAACGATCTCAACCAGACGGTTGACGATCTATCAGTCCGGCTAGCTGCCGCCCTGCTGCAGACTGCCGCACAAACCGTTTCGCCCGCGAGTGACCAAGAGCTCCGTCGACTACAATCTGATCTGGATTCGGCCACTGCTGCGCACGCCGAGGCTCAAGCGGATCTGGATCAGGCGGTACATACCCGTGATCAGCTACAAGCCCGACTCATCACCGAGACCGACAACCACGCACAGACTCAGCAGGCATTACTGGAGGCTCAAGATCTGGGCTGATCGTTAGAGGCCTCGAATAAAGCTCTGGAAGATGCTGCGAAACTGCTGAAACGTCAGATCGGTTCCGTCGAACAGCGACTTCAGCAGGTACGATCAAGTGCTGATGCCAACCTGAACTTGGCGATTACCTATCGAGATCAAGCGAGAGACGAGCGCGACCAGGCGGTGGCGAGGCTTCGTGATCGAGATACGAAACTCCAAAGGGCTCGAAATGAACGGGATAAGGCCCGCGCTGAGTTGCAAGCCCACAGTAGGTGTCTCTGGTCAATGGCTTCGTGGTCTTCCAATCGATACTAACCCAGTTCTTGTAGGCGTACACGTCGACTCCGCCCGCCAATCTGTCGCGCGCCTGGAGAAGCAAGTGGCCGATTTGCAGACAACCGCTGATGAACTGAAGCGATTACGTGGAGTTAACGCCACCTTGCAGACCGATCTTGAAGCTGAGCAGAGGGAACGGGCCGCCATGGAGGCAGAACGTGATCGACTACTGCTTGAACGCAACACAATGAGCCAACAACTCGCCAGCATATCGCAACTGATACAAGTTCCTTCTGGTGGAAACTCAGGAACGATCTCAGCACCCAGTCAGCCTTCACCAGTGGTCTTACGTGTTCCAACACCTCCCAGCCCTTCGTCCCGCAAGCGCACTCGTTCTACTTCGGAGGAGACGCCGTCCCAGTCCAAGAAACGACGGTCCTCGAGCGGTTCCTCCTCACAGCCCATCCGGGTTGATTCTGGGGACGAGGAGGACAAGGAAGAAGACGTGAACTCTGACGACAGTGATAGATCGATCGGTCAGCACAGCCAGACCCCAGGCAATTCAGGAGCCGGTGGTCCTGATAGTCCACCCAGTACCAGTTCTAACAGCTCGGATGGCGAGTCCGACAGTGGCTACAGCTCCAGCTCGGACGGGTTTCTGTCCGACAACGCCCTAGGCAAGCTGCCACAGGCTTCGATCGGGCGCAACCAGTGGATTCCCGGGTACCAGTCTGCTCGACACTTCGCTCGGCGAGACGTGGATCCTTGGCCGGTAACACCTGTCCGGCAGATCGACGTACACCATCTCACCGTCGACGATTTGTTTCACGATTGGAGTTGTCCCGAGTATTGGGTATTCCCTGCGAGGCGCGGAGCACCGAACCGATCAATGTGGAGTCCCGGTCTCGTTGCGGAAGCCAACGTTAGACGCTTGTACGATGCTCAACCTTGGACAGCGCTACGGGTGTCGGTTATTCCTCGCTCTTTCGATCCCAAGGGGTGGTTTAACCACTTCATACGGCAGTACAGCGCCTTCGAGGAGGAAGAGCTCCAAACTTTCTGGGAATCAACACACCACTTCACCATCACATCTCAGATGCGTCAGCACAGCTCCTATCTCGACCAGCTCTGCATAGACCGTAAACAGCGACGTTCACGTGCCGGCCCTAAGTGGAAGAAGATCTTGGCGATTATCCTCCGCGGGATTGTTAGAGGCATCTGCGACATCGATCTGTTTCTGGACCCGTTTATTTTGCATTTCCCGCGCAAGAGTGAGCAGGGCACCTGGTACCCTGGTCTCGGAGCACGCAACGCACCAACGGATCTGCTAGCTGCCCTCGCCCTCGTCGACGTCTCTGAGCCGTGGCGCAACCAGTTCCGTTCGAATCCACAAGATCATCCAGGGCTGCGGGTTGCGCGGCTTGACGGTAAGTTCAGGCGCGTGGTAGCTTCCAGCGACAGCGAAGAAGATCAGGACTAAGTCGGTAGCACAGAATCTCTTGACAGTTGACCTTCGAGTGTCTTCCTTATATACATGTAGGGAGCCCTCTGGGCTCCATCGTCGGGGATGGCCCCTTCGATTTGACGACACTTGTCTTTTTCACAAATATCCACCATCCATCTGGTGTGTGACGTTCCCACACACCTTCCATTCCACATTCTCCCTCTCGCAGCATCACACTACTGCGAAGGGTCTCCCTCATCTTCTTCGTGCGACTGCATCACATTAAAGCGATGGCGGTTCGCCCTCTTCCTCTCGAACTCACGTAGCAAGGCGCCGCAGTTCAAGTCGGCTTCATCCACCCACGAAGGCTCATCGTAGCCCTTCCAGTGTACCAGGAACTCACGGTGCACACGGCCATAACGCGTCCTCCGGCCTGACCTCACATCGGCGATCCGCTCCACCTCGTACTCGTCGTCTTCAAGCCTCATCTCCCAGCTATCCTCCGGCAAGAGCGCCTCGTCAAAGTCGAAACGATCAGCATCAGGATCAACAAGTCGTGTCTTCGGTCGGTCAGGGAAGTTCCTGATCAGCTTCAGCTTGGACAAGTGCACGATCGGGAAGACGTTGTAATCCGACCCAGCGATCTCAAGGCGAGCAGCGTGGTTGCCGATCAGTTCAGCGACGCGGAATGGCCCGTGCCACATATGCGCCAGCTTCTTTGCGTAACCGACCTTCACGCGATCAAGATACAGCCACACCTGCGATCCGGTTTCGATCTTGTGTGGACGCACTTCTTCGTTGTGACGATCAGCTCGGCTTCGGATGGCATCGCGGAGGCGCTCGTTCACGTGTTCACGTGCGCGCTGATAGTGTTCCTGAATATGATTCCTCCAGCGACGAGCGTCCCGATCACGGTGACCAGTGACACCAATCGGCAATGCGGCTTCCAACGTTGATCGGGGATCCCAGCCATGCGCAAGATAGAACGGGGTATCTCCACGTGTGCGATCATGCGCCGTGTTGAGCGTGAAGGTGAGCCGCTCAGCGTATTCGTCCCAGTCTCGCTGATCAACGTCTGCGACGTACATCTTCAGCGAGCGTGTTAGCGTCTGTACCATTCGCTCCGCGGAACCGTTGCTCTGTGGCCGGTACGCCATAGTAGGACTCTGTTTTTGCCCTACGATCCGGTTGAACGCACGGAAGAAGTCAGCCATGAAGCCCGGCTCCCGATCATGTCGAATCACCTCACTGGCGCCGAATCTCCGGAAGACACACTCCTCGTAGTTCTCCGCGATCGTCTGAGCGGTCCGAGAACTACTCGCCTTCGCGATCATGTATCCCGTGAACAGGTCAATCCAGATCAACAGCTCCGTGTTCCCTTTAAACGACTTCGGCAACGACGGAATGTGATCCATAGCGATCACCTGGAAAGGGTACGTGGCTTGTATGTTCCCTGGCGATTCACCTTGCACCAGTGGACGTCCTTTTCCGGTCTCACAATCGACACACTCACCAACGTATTTCTGTACGCTCTTGAACAGGCCTCGCCAATGAAAGTGTTTCCTGATCCGCTCGTAAGTTCTTCCGATTCCCTGATGTCCTCCTTCTAGGCTGACGTGATAATGATGCAGGAAATCTGGCTGGAGCGTTTCAGGCACAACTACACGGACGACGGGATCTCGATCGGCATTCGACTTCGATCCGGTCGGGCAATACAGCAGCAGTCCACTTTCATCAAGATCATACTCACTGGCGATCTTGGCGCAGGCCTTTGCATCTTCTGCCGACAAGTTGATCACGTCGCCCCGCAGGTAAGCCTTCATATGTGCGATCCACACCTCTTCATCTTGAGCTTGTATGATCCGCTGAACCCTCATTTGCTGTACGATCGCCTCTTGCAGGACTTCTGGCTGCACTTGGCGTCTTCGACCAGCTGCTCGGGTGACAGCAGACACGTGGACAGCGGCGTCGTGTTCCTTCGGGCGCAGGATTTCATCCAGGCGATTGATCGTGATCAGGTCCTGCCGATCAGCGTCCGAGGTAATCATCTCGCCTGACGCTTGCTGTAGAGCTGTGTTGGCTAACTTGTCTGCGCTTTGATTCCATTCCCGCCTGACATGTAGGAACTCATGCTTCGGCCAGACCTTCAGTCGATCCATCGCCTTCTGTCGCAATAACTGAAGCTTGGGTGCCTTGCAGTCGATCTCACCACGCATTTGGCGGATGATCAGGTTCGAATCACCGCAGATCACGATCCGCCCCCGGTCTGATGTCGGAAGAAGATCAAGTCCAAGCAGGAGGCCATGATACTCCGCCTCGTTGACTGTGATCGCTGGCGCGAATCTCGACGCTGCAGAAACGACCGTCCACTCAGGGAGTCTCCAGATCACGGCACTAAACGCGCCGACCTTCCGCTTGACGCTCGCGGATCCATCAAAGGAGATGACTAGCAAGTCTTCATCCAGCTCCACCGTTGGCGGCGGTGCGACGATCAGCTTGCGCGGTTGCTTCCTCGGAGCGATAGCGATCAAGGCGTCGTCCATCTCTGATCGGGGCGTGATACTAGCTGCAAGGGCGCCCAGGATCTCGTCTTCGCCTCTGGAACACTTCACGATCTCCAGCGTCCATCCTGACAGCAATGCAGCCCACTTGCCCAATCGTCCATCAAGTCCCGACGAATTCAACAGCCAAGCAAGCGTGGAGTGTCGAGACAAGACCTTGATGGATCGGCCCACCAGTTGGGTGTAACACACATCCAGCATTCGGAGCAGGGCCAAGACCTCCTTGTCGACCGTGCTGTAATTCAGCTCGTTGGTCTTCAAGGTACGACTGGTGAAGGTCACTGGCCAGTACACGCCATCATGTTCCTGCATGAGCGCAGCCGAGATTGCCCACTGGCTCGCGTACAGCACGACCACAGGTTCTCGATCAGGGTCGAAGTGTCGGAGGATCGGCGTGGCCACGATCTTGGCCTTCAGTAAGGTGAACGCGGTAATCGCTCTCGCCCACCGATCATCTACTGGCAACTCGTCGCCCCCGGTCTGACGTACCTCGGCTCTCTCGTCCCTCAGCCGATACTCGTGGAAGTCCACCTCGCGCAGCTCGTACAAGATCGCGGCGTAGATCGAGAAGTCCTCGATGAACCGACTGTAATAGTTCAAGCTCCCAAGGAACGACTGCATCGATAGAAGCGAAGTCGGGAAAGGTAAGTTCCCCAGTGCTTCCAGATCCTTCGGGCTTGCCTCCAGACCTTCCGCTGACACTTGGTGTCCCAGGTACGCTACCTTGCTGTAACCCCAGAAACTTTTGACCACACTGATTGACAGATTCCATCGATCACAGGCGTCTAGGAGCCGCTCGACTTTTTCGCAAAGACCATCCCAGTCGGAGCTGGTCACCAAGATATCGTCGATGTACGATCGTCGGCCGAGAACTGACGGCTTCAGCTCCGGTTCGGGCTCCCCGTCTTCGAACACGTCGATCAACTTCGATGACTCGTGATCAGCTTTGATACGAAGATGACCGTACAGCGCGTTGTCAATCAAGCGCTGGTAGATCTGCGGGGCGTTCTTTAATCCGAAGGGCATACGCGTCCACTCGAAGAGTCCGAAAGGGGTGATGAACGCAGAGATCAGCCTGGCTCGTTCCGTCATACTGACTACCCAGAATCCACTCGCCATATCCAGAGAACAGTACCAGAGGACTTTATCCAGATCGTCCAAGAGGTCATTGATCAGCGGCATGGGGTACACCATCAACTTCGTCAAGCTGTTCACCAACCGATAGTCGATGCAGAGACGGATGTCGACCCCATTCTTCTTGATGATCACGACGATTGGAGATGCCCATGGTGAGGTTGAATGCGTGATGATTCTCGCCGACAGCAATCCCTTGATCAAGTCCGATAGCTTCTCCCGAAACTGTGGAGCAACACGGCGTACGCGCTGGGCGACAGGGGTCGCGTTACCAACATCGATGTCACAAACAGCACCGCGCGCAGCTGGAGGGAGGGCGTTTCCTTTTCCGATCAGGAGGTGTCGGCGTTTCCAGATGATCTGCCTCAAACGTTCGATCTGCTCAGGCGTTTTCCCTTCTGCTTCCTCGATCTGGATGTCTTCAATCTTGACTTCCTCCGTGGTGGCGCTTACCCCCGGGAGTATGACCATCTGATTCTCCAGATCTTCGGCGATCAGGTCCTTCCCTTCGTGATAGCAGACTTCGTCATCTTCAGGCGTCCCTCTGACTTCCGTCTCCGGTTCTAATTTCGGACCATCGGTCGCATTGATCGTAGGGCCTATCAGCGGCTGATCACCGGAGTTCGGCGAATCCTTGTCCATGAACTTATGATCACCCGTCAACTCCGACTCTGGTTCCCGTTGATCTTGCTTCGAGTCAACTGGATCAGCCCATTTCACCGCCACAGCAGCAACTTCAGGCTTCGGACTGGACCCTTCACGCTTCAGGATACCCTTCGGGATGTCGTACATCGGTCGATCCACCAGTGGTCCCATGTACGTCGGCTCAGGTTCCGCTTCCTCCTGCTGATCAGTGGTGGCTTCGTACGCAAGATTCTGCCACTCAGCATATCGACGCGATCCTACGGAGATGAGTCCAGGCGTTCGCGGTACGAGGTCTTCAGCCAACCACAGTCCCAACTGTGTGAGTCTCTGCAACATCAGCTTCTTGTCGCTGATGTTCGTGATCTTCAAGTACTGCGTCCGGCCAAGGCCCTTTACCCATCTTTCTCCACGGGCGATCCACAACTTTTCTCGCTCTAACGCTCGGGGTTTTCGTATCGGTATCTCCACAGATTCTCCGGCTTCCACGTGAACGCTGTCGTCGAGCGTGATGTCGTGGCTACTGCGGCCATACGGAGGGCGACGACCTGTCAACTGGATCCGCACTTCGTTGGGGAGGCACATAGTTCCGTCGGCCAGGTCAAGGCGGATGCCGGCTGGAATCATGAAGTCCATGCCTAGGATCACGTCCTGTCCGACCATGTCGCCAACCCATGCGTCGAAGAAGTAAACCAAGAAACCGGCCAGCGTGATCTTGATCGTGGTACGTCCTAAAGTGGAGTACACGTTCTCTCCGATCCCGATGCAATCTTGTCTCTGACTCTCGTCAATGATGCAGCCAACCTTACGAGCAAAGGCGGTGCTAACGATTGAGACTTCAGCGCCGGAATCCAGAAGCAGGGTTGCTCTGGAGTTGTTGATCTTGCCGGTGGCCTTGGCCTGCTTGAACCACTTGCCAGGAGCGTGATACTTCCAGTAACCGCGCGACTCGCCAGGTAAGAGATCCCCAGCTGAATCAGATGGTGACATCTTGGTATTGCTGACTAACGCTGGTCTTCCGTGCTCCACATCAGGCAGATGATCCTTCCAGTATCCACGCAATTCGCCGTCAGCTAAATCAAGTTCCATCACAACATCCGATCGGGAGAACTCATCATTCCGCAAGCTCGCTATCGTTGCGGTACGTCTTCCATGAATTCCACGTATATTGTTGATCGGGGTTGTCGTCTCACTGACTCTTGCCTTCGGCTGCCTTTCAACGTATGCAAAAATACAGAACTTAGAACGCTCGGCTCGTACCAGATTCAAACCTGGCGAGCGTCCTAGTTTAACATCTTCTCCGCGTTGGATGGCAGCATTCCGGCGTGTCGCGTCGGGTTGTACCACTGGCGGATCAAGTTGTAAAACTCTTCCATCGGACATTTGCCGTCTTCGTGGAGCTTGCCGCAGGCGCGGCACACGTACAGGCAGTGATCAGCAGGGTGACCACGGCGACCACACTTATCGCAGGTCAGGCGTTTCCAGCATCCAAGATCGGAGTGTTTCGTAGACCCACAGTGCGAGCACGGTGGTGGTCGATCATCCACACGCTGCCCCTCTTCACGATCAGCGCGGGCGGGCGACTTGCTGTCCTCCCAACGACTCGAGCGTTGAGCCTCCTGCTTCCGGTGATCAGCTGCAGCGGCAAGGTAGACCTGCGACGGAGCTCGATCATCTTCCGACCCACTTGAATCCAGTTCGGATCCCGATCCAGCGCTGTCATATGAGGCGCGGATTGCGCGAACGGCGCGGGTGGGTTTCGAGGCGGCTTGCGGTGGACCACTTGGTGCCTTCTGGCGGAACTTGCTCGACCCGGCGGCGGCTTTGCTCTGACGGGCCTTGGCACGCTGACGTGCACGAAGAATCTCGGCGAGGGAGTCCCCGTCGGTGATGCGCAGCAGAGTTAGCTGATCAGCCAACTCGCGATCATCGAGGGTCTCAATGAAGTGCTCGACATGCTCACGCTTCACGGGCGCCGGACCCGTCTTGATCTCCAGCTTCGCACGCAGACCCAACACGGTGAGCCGGTGAAGGTACTCAAGAGGCTTCTCGTCCGATCGCTTCCTCGCGTGGTAATACTGCCTCGCGAGTGACACGCCCAGCCCACAATATTCGACTCGGAAGTCGCCTAGCAAGTCATTCCACTTGCTACGGGTGGTTCTCCCCAGCTGCTGGTACCAGTTTCGTGCCGGACCAACTAGAAGGTTGCTGAAGACAATGCACTTCTCGCTGTCGGTCTCTTGATCACGGGCGAACGCGGACTTCACCTTGCTCAACCAGCTTCTGGCCTTCTCTTCGTCGAAGTCTTTGCCGGAGAACTCCTTCAGCTCGGAGATCGCGGAGATCCTGACTCGAGGGACTGAAGATGTACCCGCTGACGACGAGGCTTCGGCGGACGACACAGCGTTGACGCGTGGAACCTCGATGCTCAAGTCATCTGGGTCATACTCTTCTGGATGATCATGATGTGATCCGACCGACTCCATGTCGACGTCTTGAGTGCCGACATTCTTCGGGAGATCAGGCATGCGCGGCTTCCGAGCGACGACAGCTTCTTGCTCCTTCTGGTAGCGGTCCATCGCGGCATTGAAGAACGATTGAAGGCTACCACTGGACGCTACGGTTGACACCGGCGCCAGGCTCGACTCTTTCTTCCTGGCTTCCAGCATGGCTGCTCCAGCCGGTCCAAGCGTCATCCTGTTCAGCTCGATCGAGCTATCGGATCCCGCCTCCGACACCCTCGCAGATGTCTTCGCAGACGCGAACGAGGAGTGAGGTGATCCGGACTGACTTGAGTACGTCGTTGTCAGTCCCTGATCGGCGGTCGAGATGATAGCGCCTACCAGCGGTGTGAGCAGCTTCACCAAGTGCTTGGTGGATCCCTCAAGTGTGGGGAGATCAAGCTCGAGCAGTTCCTCGGCATTGAAGTTCCCGGCCACGATTCCCGCTTCCTTCAGCATGCGCATCAGGGCGCTGATCGCCGCCGCTTGATCCACCGGTTTGGCTGGCTTGATCACCGGGCCTTGAAGATCGCCGATCAACTTCGGCTTCATCATCTTCATGACTGGGTCGTCGATCAAGAACGCGCGGAGCTTCTTCCGGTAGAGGACGACACGCAGCTCGTCTTCTGTCCAAGTCTTGGCATCACCACTCTCGTCCGCGTCGGGTGCCTTCAGCTTCATCTTCGCGGGCTTCGGCGTCGCCTTCTTCGACTTCTTCGAGGAGGGGTGCGGAGTGGGGGTGGTGGTTTTGGGTGAAGGTCCTTCCGTTTTCACGGATGGATCTTCATCCGGCGGATTACGACTCGCGTCGCGGTCCGCGGGGGGGCCCGGAGGGCCCAAGGGAGGAGGGTGAGGCTTTTCTTCCAGGTCCATCGCTGAACCTTCCTCCTTGTCCCCGCCAGAGCTCCTCCCAGGGCTCTGACGTTCGGTGTACTCTTCACTCTTCAGATGCGACGACGGCGATACACCTTCCGTCGACGCGCCGATACTTCCTGGCTCAACCTTGATCTTGGCCTCTTCTTGACTGGACTCACGGTGATATCCAAGGTCACCAGAAGATCCGGGCACGCGCACCATTGTGGTGTAGTGGTCCGCGAAGATTTTCGACGCGAGGGGCACTCACACACAGAGGGGCCGGACTGCCAACTAACGGAGGGGGTACTCCGATCGACCGTGGGGTCTGAAGATCTTCTCACCTTGTGTACCCGTTGACCTGGCGGGGTTAGCGCTCTTCGTGGGTGACCTAGAGAGATCAAGAGGTTGTTTGTTCTTGGCTGGGCTGGAGTGTGGACGGCACTCAGGGGTTATCGGTTGGCGATCTTGTGGATACTTCTTCACTTGATCGTCCGTGGGGTAGAGTAGATCAGAGCTTGAATATACTTGATCACTCTGTGTTGTCCTTCGGGCTTGTGTCTTTCCAAAGGGGGCCAATGTGTTCCAATGTTGATGCTTGGGCCGCCTACTGTTAGCGGTGGGGCTTGAGGGGTGGAGAGAGAAGCGTAGACCTGGCCAAGCTTCCCAGGTGTTGATGCGGTTATTCTTCTTGAGCGTCTTGGGTTCCTTCGTCAAGGGGGGCCAATTTACTTCCCAGCCTTGGAATTCTTTGGAAGACCACTTGCGTGCTACAAGGAAAATCTCTCTCTCTGTTAACCATCTTAAATCCTTCCTATCCTTTCCCTTTCCTCCCATCATCTGCCCATCCCCTTCGCAGCTGACTGGCTACCTTGAACTTCAACCGATGTACCCCTAGATCGGTACATGCGACTCTTGATCAGGCTGCGTACTGGAATGATCGCACCATGTCGATCCACTTCTCGATCACGATCAGGCCCGTGTATCGAAATGTTTGCACCCTTCGATCCACCTTGATCAGTACCCGAATTTCGGTACACTTCCAGAATCCACTTCGATCCATCGATCAGTACCCAAAAATTGGTACTCCATCAGAATCAGGCCCAGACCGAATCAGATCTGAGGCGCTCGGCAGATCAAATCACTTGCCCACCTTGATCACAATCGATCAATCCACATCATCCAGCGACTTTTCTCCCTCGCGCTTCACCACACACTCTTACCTGCAACGAAGTCTTGCATCAGCAGTGGCTGAATGGAACGCGGATTCCAGCGGAGCTTCAGGGCAAAATAAGATTTGTGAGCAAACGCAGGGTCGAGGTAGACAGTGAGGATGAGTGAGCGTACGGTTAATGAATGATGGTCATCGGTGAGTCGCGTTTTTGCAAATGCTGTAACCGTTTTGCGGGGAGATTGCAATGAACAGGTTAGTGGACGGATTTTGCTCTGCACATCTTGCCGTCTCAGCCAATTAGGGATCTGAACCAAGCCACGTGTCACGAGAAAAGGCTGGATATAGGATATAAACTACTGATATTCCGGCATATGTTAATTTATATGTTAAGAGTTCCGGATTTCCCGGAACAGCGGCCGTATTATAAGGGTTAAATGGAACAGACAGTTTTTTAGTGTAGTCTGGCTTTAACATGTAGTAAAATACAACACGTTTGCTTTTTTACATAGAGCCAAAATCCTGTGAGAACTGGGGGTTAACAGCTCTTTTGCCACCACAATGTCGTCTGTATAGCCCCATAAGGTGCACTTTGAATCACGATAAAACTCTGTTGCGACGTTCGTTCTAGCATCATCAACGTCCACTTGGAAGTACCCAAAGCCAGCTGGGTAACATGAGCCATCAGCAGCATATACCGTCGATGACGTAATATCCGCCGCAGTACAAGCGGTTCCAGAAAAGTGGAAATCGTCACGTATGGCATCGACCTCCCCATTGTGCCACGAATAACATATTCGAAGTCCCAATCCGTCGCGCAAACAGTTCCCGTACGGTTGGAACACAGATCAGTACACCGCTGTGTGGGCATCATAGAAATCAAGACTGCTTCGGTACAATTGCCAAGGTATCTTGCGGTTCCATTCAGGTAAACAGCTGAAGTACCCTGGATCAAGGCGCTCGCGAAACGTAACGCGGCCAAAGAAGCAAACAACTATTACATGTGGGGGCCAGTTAGAGCGACAACTTGGAAGGTGTGGGACGGCATTTACTTTCGTCATAGGCAGCGTTGGATGCCAACACCCCCATGTAGTATTAGTAGTAGCAAACCGCTGGTACTACCGGAAATGCAAGCGCTGCCAACTAAATTTGATGCCGTCACTGGTTCGTCACCAGATGTGACAGTAGTAGAAATAGTACACTGAGTATCACTTTTCCACGACACCCGTTCAAGTACCTTAAAGCTTTTTTTGCCATCCACCTGGCAAGTGTCATCAGCAGCCCACGCAACGACACCGCTCCATGTACCACAACCACTCGCAGTGTATGTTTCCCTTACCAGTTAGGGCACCGAAGCGAACGCAGTCTTCAAGTATGCCATGTAATCGGTAGTGCTGGTGCAGTCTGAGAAAGTTGCTTTAGTTCCACACGTACGCGTTTTACCACATACGATGCCACATTCCACAGAAGCGTCGGTAAGTGTCAGCATCCACGGAGTGCCACCAACACAGGGAGCATTAGCGGTCGCCACATCATCGAAGCTAGACGGAGAGTCTGCATCAGTGCACTTATCATCGTTGAATAAGTACATCTTCGGTTCCTGCACCCCGCCAATAGGAACAACACTCAAGTTGTCCTACATGCCTGCACCATACTGGTGGCAATTGCCGTCAGCAAGGAAGGTATTGGCTGATGAAAGCTTGGGCTACTAAGACGAGGAAGCTGATGGGCCGGAGTAGTTAGTCTTGAGCAAGCTTGTGAGTTTTCTGTAATGCCTCACGACTAAGAAGAATACGTGCCTTGCACACCAACTGCATACTAGCTTGAATTCGTAGCAACACGTCTAGGTTTTGCCAAACGACCTTCCACAAGACGTGCAACTTCAGTAAAAAGGGCATTTCATGTACGACATGTATGCAACATGTTCTGCCATTGCCTCTCGGCGTTGTTGTTATTGACAACATGCTCGGATAAAGCCGTGCGACTGTTTTGTTCGTTGTCATGGATTTTCCAGTTAAAAATGAAGAAACAGACGTCGTACTTAAATGGAACAGACAGTTTTTTAGTGTAGTCTGGCTTTAACATGTAGTAAAATACAACACGTTTGCTTCTTTACATAGAACCAAAATCCTGTGAGTACTGGGGGTTAACAGCTCTTTTGTCACCGCAATATTGTCTGTATAGTCCCATATGTAGTACACATGAGCTCATGTTTTGCTACCGTGACGTTCACAATCGGGGTGTCCAGCCGGGTCAGCTTGATAGAGGGGTCACGTTGCAGTAACTCGTCGACGTGCGCTCGACTAATGGCTGTTCGATCGGCGCCAGTATCCGCACAGTATGGGAGCTCCAACACGTCATTGAGTGTCACAGTTTTGTCTTCAAAAAGGATGCATTCACATAGTCGTTTGGGTCGTGCACCTTCCTTTTTGCACGTTCTGCACGTAACTTGCGGCGAATTTCTGTTTTCTCTTCATCTGTAGCTTTTGTACACTCCGACAGCCAATGCATGCCGTCACAGTGCGGACAGGGCGACGGAGGCACCTTTGGGCGATCTGCCGAGGGCTTCGCGGGCTGCTCCGCGGTCACCGTGCGTTGGCCGCTGCCAGACGAGTTTCTTTTGGACGACTTGGTCAGCCTCGAAGGCGGTTGGTTCTTCCCGTCGCCATCTCCAAGATAGCGCTTTTCACGCCTGTGCCTTTGGAACACCTTTTCGTGCTCTAAAGCTTTCTCCAAAATCAAATCATGCAGGACGACTCCATCTTCTTTAGCCTTTCGAGTTTGAAAACGGATACTCCGCTCTACATCCTCATGGAGCGCCTGTGGCTCTAATGAAGCGACGAGGATGCGGCACAGTTGCTTTTTTTCCAGTATCATCATCGAAAAAGACACTCCAGCCATTGTCATCGATGATATCATGACAAGTCTTGAAGTATTGGATCACTCTCTCAAAGACGTCCGTCTCTTTCAAGTCCATGCGTAGTTTAATTCGCATTTCGTAGTCAATGTCAGGTATATTGTTATTCTTCACACTTGCGATGATTTTGTCAACCTCGGCCATGATGTGACCATCAGTGACTTCATCCATCGAAATGTGCCACCTCAATCGGCACCACAGTCGAAGCAAACCCTGGTCGAACGTCGCCTTTACCGGGACGATTACGTCGTTCGCTTCATCTTTTGCACGAGTTCGAGCTGTCTCTTCGTAGTCTCGGCGGTCCTTTCGCCACTACACCAATGCAGCGTGCGAGGTGCTGGTGTCTTTGGTGGTAAGAGCGGTGTGAACAACGGGGTACCTCACCTGAGGCAGTTGCCCGGGATTGTGATGCGTCACTTGGTAACAGGTTCGTTCGAGGCCGTCCAACGTCTTCATGTCGGGCACTTGATCGGTCACTCTGGCGAGCAACTCCAGCGTCAACGCTTCGGGTTCCTGAACGCGTATTCGCCATGGTCTTGAAGCAGATTACTGCTAAAGAATTCTTTGTAGTGTCTGCTAGTAGAAAGACACGCGAGGGGAGTCGGCGAGATCCCAGGAAATGTTAGCCGTAGTCTATTACTTGGTAAAAAGACAAGTGAGTAGTTCTATTCTACTCGTAGCTGGGGCTGCATGTGCTTGGGCCCAAGCTCTACTTGGTTGGCTGCTGTTAGTGTCAACTAGTTTGTCGATACCAGCCATCGCTGGTGTCGTTATAATCACCTGAGTGATCACCTGCTGCGATATGCCAGTGAAGCCGGGCTCTGGATAGTTTGTATACACGAGACCGGCCAGTTGTCGTCGTTGCCACTGCCTTGGCAAGGCTGAGGCTACATATGCACTACACTCCTCCTGCCAAGGCGGTGTCCCTGCGACCCGAGATGGCCTTTGTCTAACTTTAAGTTGACTGGATATACTACCGCAATCTCTTGTATAAGTAGAAACGCATAACAAAATTTGCTACATATGAAACTGCTGGTCCTTAAGAGTTATCCGTGTATAATTTCTCTAGTAAAGTGGATTAAATTTGGACATTTGAGGGTGTCCCAAACACCACTTGCGACGGGGAGCAGAATACCAACATTTTGACCGGTTGATCCTAAGCTTTCATGAAAGAATTGACGTTTGCTCCGCAGTTCGTGGTTAAACTGGTACTCAAGCAATTCAGTATGCGATACCATAGTTGTGGCTGCTGTCTAGTGTCATCGAAAATATGATTGATAAGCGAATCGTCGCTCCATACTTGCGACTAGTCAAGGTCAAATGTTCGTGCTGGTATGTATGGCACTTTGCTGCTTCCTCGTGGCTGTCGAAGGCGCTTGTCCGTCCAAATGCCATCGCCATGGCATCTGCGGAATCGACAACACGTACGTAGATCAACTGCCACTCAGAAAGTTCCTACTAACGCTGTACTGGTTGCAGATGCACGTGTTTTCCAGGATATGCAGGCTACGACTGCAACTCTCGATCGTGTCCGAAAGGAATCCCGTGGGTGGACTTTGCCACAGCTCAAGACTCTGTCCGCTCTGTACCTCAGGAATGCTCGAACCGAGGCCGTTGTAACCGCAATAAAGGCCGGTGTGAATGTGATGTAGGCTTTGCGGGCACCGCCTGTGAGCGCTTGCAAGTGTGTCGTTCGAACTGCAATGGACACGGCAAGTGCATGTCAATGAGGGCGATGGCAGCTACCAAGAACGACTACAATCTCTTCTACTCTGCTACGTACGATACCCCCTGGGACGCCGACCGGATCTACGGCTGCGTCTGCGATTTCGGCTACTCTGGGTCAGATTGCTCACTCCGTCAGTGTCCGTACGGGGACGACCCTATCTCGACGAGCCAGGTTGATGAAGTGCAGGCCGTTTCCTGCCTTTGCAATGGTTGTACGGGGACGTTTACGCTGAGTTTTCGAGGGGAGACAACTCGTCCATTAGATGGGAGTGTGGATACAGCAGCAACTTTGAAGACTGCTTTTGATGAACTGCCGACGATTCGTGGAGTATCCGTTGCTTTAAACGGAGGAACGACGTTGTGTGATTCGGACGGCGTTTCTGCGTTGATCACTTTTACGTATGAACATGGAGACTTACCTGCACTTGTTGTAGCATCCTCTCTTTCAGGGGGAACGAGCTCAATTACAGTGGAAACAGGTACAGAAGAATGAAAAGCAAAAGAACTGAGCTGTAGATTAACTTTGATATTGAGTTGTATCTTACAGATGGAACCCAAGCTGCGTACGGACCCACTACACCACTGACAGTACGAGGAACGAAAGAGGTGGGGCATTTATGGTAAAATCTGTCGGAGCACGGATAAGACTAACTCGGGATGGTTGTTGAAGTGGCTTGACTGTTCTGGTAGAGGGACTTGCAATACTCTACTTGGTCTCTGTGCATGTGCTGCTGGCTTTGGACCTAGCGATGGTAAGATTCTACTTTCCATATTATTGATACTTTCAAAGGATGGATTAAAATAATGCATTGATGGAGTAGGTTTGGGTGGATCAGGGAATGTTTTGGACTGCGGATATTATAGCGGCAGCGGCTTGACGACTTGTGCAGGTAAAACGTTATGATAATCCTCGTCATAATACAGATCG
The DNA here is from genome assembly GCA_030324255.1 of Phytophthora capsici. Lineage (NCBI taxonomy): Eukaryota > Oomycota > Peronosporomycetes > Peronosporales > Peronosporaceae > Phytophthora > Phytophthora capsici. The sequence continues at coordinate 1,378,123 of CM059357.1, read as the reverse complement.
TCTTCAGCTCTGATCCTCGATATGACAATATTCAGGAATATTTGGCTCGGTAACGCGCTGCTACAACCATGGAAGATGTCTTGGTGCACCCTTATACAGATGTCTGTGTGATGATGGATTCGGAGGGTACGATTGCTCGCAGCCTCAATGCCCCACTGGACGTGCGTGGGTGGAAGAAGCAGCCACGAACAATGTCGCTCATACTTCACTTGTTCCATGCTCCAATGCGGTAAGAGCTTGTTTACTGAAAAGAAACTATCCGCTAACACGGGTATACAAGGGTTTGTGCAATAGCGCAGGTATTTGCAGATGTCTTCCAGGATTTGAAGGAGCTGCATGCAATCGAAGTAAGCAATTCCTGTCAGGATTGGTTTATTATACGGGTAATTAACTTGAGCTCAAAGTGTCGTGTCCAACCAGTAACGGGGCAATCTGCAACAATCGAGGGACCTGTCGAACACTAAGAGAATTGGCTGCTCTCACCCCTTTTACTGCCGTTGGTTTCGTGTATGGCTCCGACCCCAACGCATTGTCAACCTGGGATGCTGACATGGCTCAAGGCTGCTATTGCGATAAAGTTCCACTCGACCGAGGCAAGAGCGTGCGCTATTCGGGCTACACTTGCTCCAAAAGTAAACTATACTGCTGCGGTGTTTGACTCACAAGATTCACCTGATTACCACTAACCATTTTGAATAGTTCCGTGTCCAAGTGGGGATGACCCCTGGACAGTCAATCAAGTGGACGAGGTGCAGACAGTGACCTGTTCAGCTGATGGTGGAGCATTTACGTTGTCATTTCGCGGAGAAACTACTCTACCCATACCGTTTTCAGCCTCTCCTGCGGCTGTAAAGTCTGCACTAGAACGTCTCCTCACGTACGTTTAGTCATGGGAAAAACATTTTTTCTGGGGCATAACTATTAGAGTTATTAAACACGCAGGCAACTTGTTAAAAAGGGGGGGAAATCTTGGACTGGCGCCTCTCAGGCCCAACGCTCTGCACTACCCAACGGTGCACTATCTTCGCTACTACTTATAGCTCCTTCAACGCTCACAACGGCTCAAAGTCGTAGTCTCTTTTCCAATACGCCCCCTCCGAAGTACTCGGTTACTTCGGAAGATGCTCTTTTGTCAAGCCAATCATTTACTCAGCGTCTCCAGTCGACTGCTGGCAAGGGGCTTCGTCAGTAAGTCGGATGGGTTCACTTCCGTCTTCACTTTGTGCAAAGTTACTGTTTTCTTCGTGACTTGGTCACGGACGTAGTGCCATCTCAGTTCAATGTGTCGCGTCCTGCGACTAAAAGTTGGGTTGGTAGCCATCACATAGGCTGCCTGATTGTCAATTCCCAAGCGAAATTCCGTCGTTAAGGCTGGGAAGACTTCGATAAGTACGTTTCTGAGTCCATGTCCCTCCATACAGGACTCGCAGGCTGCTACATACTCCGCTTCAGCGGTGCTCTGGGCCACAATCGTCTGTCGTTTCGATGCCCACGAAACAGCACCTCCAGCGACACAATGTACGTAGCCGGTCACACTTTTTCTTGTATCGGGGTCGCTACCCAGTCGGAATCACAGAATCCGTCGATGAGAATCGTGTCCGTCACTGGCGATTGCTTGTTCATTGAATAAACTACCCCCATAGCCTTGGTACCAATCAAATACCTAAGTACGCGCTTGGCTGCTCCAATATGCTGCTGAGTTGGATGCTGTACATATCGACTCAGTTGTCCGACCGCGAACGCAATATCCGGACGAGTACAGGTCGCCAAGTACATTAGTGATCCTACGAGCTCCCGATATGGGAAGACCTTCCCGTAGGCAAGACTCTGTTTGGGTTGATTAGTGTCGTCAGCAGTCAATCGAAGCTTGGACTCCATTGGAATTCTGCTTGCGTGTGCCTCACCGAAGTTAAACTTGTCAATAACTTCTTCGCAGTAGTGTGTCTGATGGATTTTGATGTAGGTGTCCCCTTGTTCAACCTCCACTCCAAGGTATGTGCCAACGTGACCTTGATCTTTGATACCGTAGTCATTGTTCAAAGCAGTGAAGAGCTTCTTCTTAAACTCCTCGTCTTTGGTGGCACACAGGATATCATCCACGTACAAGAGCACTAAAGCGAAATCTCCGTCGTGTTCGTAAAAGTACAGACACGGTTCAGTTGAACACTGCTTAAATCCATAACGAATGAACCAATTGTTCACCTCGCTATTCCACTCTCGGCCTGACTGTCGAAGTCCGTACATGGCTTTGTTGATCATGTAGACCTTGCCATCCTCGTCGCATGGATAGCCCTCCAGATCCTCAAGATACTGTTTGATCTGAAGTATTGCATTCAAATACGCTGTGTTGATGTCGCCCTGGTAGATTGCGAGTTGCAACAGAACACATACCGCGAGGAACAACCTAAATGTCGCCATTCTCGCCACAGGGGAGAATGTTTCCAGGTAGTCGATTCCCTGACGCTGTTTGTCACCACGAGCAACGATCCGAGCCTTGAAGCGAATGATGTATCCAAGGTGGTCCGATTTGAGGTCGTAAACCCACATCGTCTTTATCGCGCGTTGGCCATCTGGCATTTCAGCTCTCGGAATCATGCACAGCACTTCTTTGTCTTTCAAGGCTTGTATTTCTGTATCCATCGCAGCTTTCCACTGCTCGGCGTACTTCGATCTCATTGCCTCTCGATACGTCCGAGGTATTTTCACGCTACTTGCCAGAATTCCACAAGTTCCACGGCGGTCGGCATGCAATGCCTTAAATGCTGACGTCACTGAGTAATTCTCGTATCGATCAGGCGGATGGCGCTCATGTGGATCACGAAGACCTGGACGTCGTGCGTGACTGTCCATCTTCTGTTTCTTCACTTCCAATTTCACGCGCTTTGGTTCCCGAGTTCTTTTCATCCCTTCATCTCTTTCACGTCGACGGCCAATCAGTATTTCTGTAGGAGGATCTCCATCTCTGGCTGCAAGTTCATCACTGAGGTCATACAAACAATTCTCAGCCTCCAGTTCGTCGCCTGGATCAAAGAGGTAGTCGTAGTCGACTTCATCATCGCTGATGTCTTCACCGTCTGCTGCTTCAACTAGGTCCGTGACATTTTCATCTCCAATTTCAACTGTTTTACTGTCAATGTCTTCGTTGTCGCGGTCCTCAGTTTCACCGTCCGATCTAGAACCTTCACTACCATCATCTTCTTGACACTTGGTACTAGGAGATGCTGAGTTGCCGGCTTCCTTATCGTCGCCTCCCTGCGTTTCCTCAAACGCAACATCGCTGGCGTAGTCCGGTAGAGAACTATTTTCCAGAACTTCATTCCACAGCTGCTGATCTTCAGCGCTAAAGTCACTGAGATGGTCGGCGTCTTCATTGGCAATATTAGGTAGCATGCTATTGAGCAATATGTCGTCCCAAAGCTGCTGATCTTCACTATTCCAGTTAACACTTGATGCATCGTCAGCATCTACCGCGTCAGCGCTCATCATATCCACGTCGTCGATCTCGTTGCTGAGTCCCAGAACTGCATTTTCTGCCGAATGCACTGAAGAATCTCCATCCTCATCTTCATTGTCGTCGAGATCGCCATCTTGGACGTATTCATCAAAGGTCTGCATCCATTTGTCCACTTTCGACTTAAACGCACTGCCATATCGATCTTTGTATTTGATGCTTTCGTTGATTTTCACGTCTGCCACGAAGCCTTTCTTGTGCTCTGTAGGAAAGTATACTCTGCATCCTACAACTTCCTCACGGTACCCAAGCAGGAATCCCACTCGGCAGTTCATGCTTAGCTTCGTTCGCTTGGCAATTGGTGTGTGACAGTAGACTAGCGAGCCAAATGTCCTGATGTGATGCAGATCTGGCAACGAACCGAACATCACCTCGTATGGTGTCCTTCCCGCTCCCTTGCAGAAGACACGGTTCTTCACATACACGGCAGTCTCCAAGGCGTGAATCCACATTGACTTTGGTAGTCCAGAGTCGTGCAACATCGTTTTCACCATTCCTTCTAGTGTTTGATGTGTTCTCTCAACTAAGTTCAATTGTGACGACTTTGGTCCGACTTTCTTGTGAACAATTCCCTTTTGCTCATACCACCGCTCCATTGCACCATTGCAAAACTCCTGGCCTTTGTCGGTAAGCACCTGCTTAACAAGTCGGTTTTCTGGCTCTTCATCATTCCACTCGCGGATCACCACGGTCTCGACACGTTTACCATGTTGTCGTTCTGCCCATGCGATGTATTGCTGCATGAATCTGTTCACTTCGCCCTCGGTCCTAGACTTCAGCAAGTATGTGGTCACAAAACGAGAGTAGCCATCCATGATAACCAAGACTGCAGTGTACTGGGTACCATTGTGTAGTCCAGGAATAAGTAGATCCGCGAAGACGACATCATTCACCCGTGTAATCTCGCGATCCAGGTTCTTCTGGAAGGTCTTTCGTTTCTGCTTTCCGAAGTGACAGTCGGCACAGTCAATCTTGCCTCGTCTCTTCAACATAATTCCCTTAGCCATGCTGCGGTCCACCATCAGCCGAATATACTCAGGACAGGTGTGACCTAAGCGAGCGTGCCATAGATCGATATCTGCAACACCATCTGTGACCGTAAAGTTTGCAAACACTTGTTTCTTTGTTGCTACTTTGCTCTGCTTGACCTTGCTCGTACCGACATTTTGAGATTCAAAGGCCCAAAGCTGGTGCCCGTACGCTGTACGAATTACCTCAATGCCGTCCTTTGACATCCCGAACAACTTTGTATCTTGATCCCAAGTCATCCTGAACCCCTGGGTCAAAGCCTGACCTGGCGAGAACAGGTTGCATCCGGCCTTTGGTACGTACAATACATTATCCAGAAATACAAACACCACTTGTTCATCAATCAGTGTTGCTAACAGCACAGTACCGAACCCCTCAGCTTGAGCTATTCCACCTTCAGCGAAACCTGATACCGTAGGATTCCATTCGCTATCGGCCATGCTTTGGAACGACGTGAAATACTCCTTGCTTGCCACGATATGCGCGTTTGTACCAGTGTCGAAATACCATCGACTTGGGTCGTAGTCTTTCGTAACTCGCGTAGTCACGTCACTTACCACTACATCCCGCTTGGGTGTATGCTCTGGTGGTTCAATAGTTTGTTCTACACCTGCTCCTCGTTCTGCAACTGGTCCTTGTTATACAGCTTCACGAACCTTTCGTGAGCGTGCATACTTTGAGTGAGCATTCTTTCGTCCGGTCGGTTTTTCCTGTTTGCTGTCGGTTAACAGGTCCGGGCAATCGCTTCTGTAGTGTCCTTTACTTCCACAGTTGAAGCACTCAACATCTGCAATGTTGGTCTTTTTCTTCAAGGTTTTATTCGAATTTTGCTGCTTTTCATTTTTCCGGGACCCTGAAGCGCTTCCTTGAGGCTTCTTACCAACGTTGATCCCAAATCCATGACTCTCCCAGTCCTTACTGCGAGATTCTGCGGTCAAAATCAGTTCACGAATATTTTCTGGCTTGTATTTGCTCATGTCCTTACTGAACAAAACTTTTCTCCGTAGCTCGTTGTAGCACATCTGGTTCGGCAAGCTCCGTAGTAGAATATCCACCATTTGTAGATCGTTCACGGGGGCCTCCAAGTCCTTCAGCTGCTCCATGATCTCAAACATCTTGTAGAGATGGCTACGCACGTCTCCGTTTGCGCGCAGGTGAGTCCTGTGTAGTTCACCGTTCAGGCGATACACCTTCTGCGCCTTGGTGGCTGAGTTCGATGTGCCATCGTAGATGCTGCACAACTCGGCCCACATTTCAGTTCCTGTCTTCTTAGACACGACTTGCTTGGCCAGCCTCATTGACAAAGAACCCTGTATCAGAATCTTGGCCTTGGCCTGTTTCTTCTTGAAGTCATTCTTCTCTTCAACACTTGATCCTTCGGTCTCAGTATCGAGAACAATTCCGTCCAACAAGCTCTTCTCAAAGGCGTTCATCATCGACTGTTTGTAGAAAGGCCAATCCTCCCCGTCCCAACGGACTGGGGTGCCTTTGGATCCTATCTTGAAGCCTTTCTTCTTATGCTTGTCGTCTGAATCCGAGGATGAAGACATTTTGCACTGCTGATGTTCTTCTAGCGGTCTCGAATCGCGCCGTGTGCGCTGATGAAGGCGTAGAAAGTTGGACTCGTAACCCTATTAGAGTTATTAAACACGCAGGCAACTTGTTAAAAAGGGGGGGGGGAATCTTGGACTGGCGCCTCTCAGGCCCAACGCTCTGCACTACCCAACGGTGCACTATCTTCGCTACTACTTATAGCTCCTTCAACGCTCACAACGGCTCAAAGTCGTAGTCTCTTTTCCAATAATAACAATGCAACATTTGAGCAGAATAACAAGCGTGGCGATCTCCTATTCAAGTACTTCTGCTTGTTCGAGCACTGGCAATGGTAATGATAGACGAGGCCGATGAATTGTTTTGGTGCAGATTGAGCTAACTGGTGGGGTAGTGATGACTGTGACTTTTTACTCCCCAGCCGGAGACCTCCCTTTGCTCAGCATTTATTCAGCAGCATTGACCCACTCTTCAGCTTCTGTTACTACCGATATCCTTCCGATAACACAAGGCACGAAAGAGGATGCTGTTTGCAACAATCGAGGGCGATGCGGTACGTTGATGCTTGAATTGGTTGTTGCATTTCCAACTCATTCAAACGATTCTGCTCGCAGATGAAGATACGGGGAATTGTATTTGCTCGCTGGGCCATGCAAGTAGCAATGCCCTTGGAGATTTTGGAGCGTTTGGCGATTGTGGAGCTGTCGATGCCTTTATGACACACGGCGAGCTATAAAGAAAGAACTTTTTCATCATGAATTTTAAGATTCTTTAATAACTCTTACGTATTCTTGACATGTACAATGATCTAGAGTGTTTCGCGTAGCTCTTCGTTATTGCACATTGGATTGTTACCTGCAGGTACGCTGTAGCAGAATGAAAGAGAACACAAAATGGGAAAAGAATATAAATGATGTTTTTATTTGTTTTTATCGTTCCTATCTGCTGCCGTGTTATAGCTACTTTCGCCTCACAGCTGCTCGCTAATATGTAGAAAATGTAGTCAGATGCAAGTGGTTGGAACTACAGGATAGTTCTTGAGGTCAGCTCTTCAATCAAGCGCTTCAAAGTCCTCAGTATCCAAAGTGGGGCTCTTAGTTCAGAAGAACAGCGAGGCCTCCAAAGATCGAAGCCAAAAGTCCAAAGATCGACACCGAGAAGGACGAAACCGCGGCGGATTTGCCCGAACCAGTGCTTACAGCGGTGGTTGGTGCTGGTGTCGGAGCGTCGGTGGCAGGAGCTTCAGTTACGGGCTCAGTTCCGCCGATCGACCACTTGATGGAGTTGGTGCCGTCGCACGGAGCAGTAGTAGCAGTGGCCAGATTCGCGGAGGCAATGGTCACGGCGTTCGCATCCTTAGTGCAGTCCTTGTCGGAGTACGTCGTATATGTCGCGTCAGTTGCCGTATTAGAAGAACCGAGAGTCACTTTGAATGACGTCCCATCGAGGGTCGTGTGGCATTTATCATCACCAACAAAGGCTACAATGCCCTGTCGAGTGCCGCACTTGTTGGTATCCTTCGCCTCGTACGTGTCCGAAACAAGGCGACGAGTCGTACCGTAGACAGTTGTAAGGATTGCGTTGTAGTCCGTCTTGGCATTTGTGCAAGCCGTCTTCGCGAACACTGTACCAGAACCAACACATGAGGTGGTAGGTGTGCAAGAATTTGCCGTGCTCGTGAAAATTGTCTGCACGTGTTTTGTGCAGGTATTGTCCGAGTACGTCGTGACTGCAGTTAGCTTAGTCGCAAGTCCACCAACGTAGGTCTTCGTATCAGCAACACAAGTCTTCCCGGTAATTGCAGCAGCGGCGACACTGGTCGTTGTAGCTACAGGGGTAGTGCATTCCGTGTTGGCAAAAGAATCAATCTTCACTTGCGCAGTGGTGCCGTTAACATCGTACGTGGCATTGAAGCTTGATGCCGCGTCCGCACCTAAGTGACACTTGGCATCTGCCACATAAGCTGTAACTCCAACGAGCGAACCGCAACTTGAGCCGTACGATTCTTGAACCACATAACTTATCATGCCGAAAGCTTTATCGATCGCGGTGAAGTAGTCGGTAGCCTTCGCACATCCAGGAGCGTTGTACACTGTCTTCGTGTTGGCCCCAGTCGTTGCCGTTTCGACGCAGGTGTCAGCTCCCGAAGGCTCAGTACAAGTGGGAGCCCATCCGAAAGTAAATTTGTTAGGTGTGAGAGCACATTTGCTGTCATCGTAGACAGCACTGGAGCTTAACACCCAGCTGCCTCCCATGTAGTACTTGGCGTTGGAGACACAAGCATTGCTAACTAGTTCCGCCGCTGTCACTAGAATACTGTCAGTTGACGTGGTCGCCGTGCAATCGTTGGCCCCAGTATATATCATCTGAGCGATACCCCCCGAAGTTGCCACCACCTTGAAGCTGTTTGAGCCATCAGCGATGCACGTGCCATCTGCAGCATATGCTGTAACACCGGTCAGTGTTCCACAGCTACTAGTGTATGTTTCCTTGACCAAATACGGCACGGAACCGAAAGCAGTTTTCAAGTAATCCTTGTAACTGGTGATGGTGGTACAATCCGTGAGCTCTGTTGCAGATGTACATCCACGTGTAGTTCCACAGGCATTACCTGACGCAGATACGTCGGTGAGAGTCAGCTTCGATGGAACGCCACCAACACAGGCAGCGCCAGAGGCGGGAACAGTGTAGGCTCCAACACCGGAAACGCTCATGGCTTTGGGCCAATTTGAAGAGGGAGCAGAGTCTACACAAGAGTTTATGTGAAAAACACCAAAAGTATACCATCAGCACCGACAAGTGCCCAGGAGCACCGCAGATTCGCTAAGAGCCACCGATTTGTTGCCTGCATACACCTCAATTTATCAGTGAGCACTAGGCTGGAATTTAGACCAATCCACATCGGGTGCTGCATGAAATCTGATCCAATCAAACGAGTGGGGGTGTTTTGGAACGATTATTTCCGAACCACCCGTCTCCTACGACAACCGCAAGCCCCCCCCCCCCCCTTCCTACCCTTACCATGCCTCGACACCCGTGGCAGCTTGTAGCTTCAGCGATGTCCCTCTTGGAAGCGTCCAATCTACTCAGCGAGTTTAAGCAGTACCGCATCAAGAAGAGCGATCTGGCCCCGTGCTTCGTGTGTCTACAGTCCTCCCCTCATACAATGCGGGTTCAGCGACCCCGTTGTGCGTGCAAGGCATGTGTTAAGGTCACAGAGACGGTCACAGAGACTGCTGTGTGTCCTTGGCGAGCTCGTGTCATGACGTATCAAGAAGAGGCTGTGGTTACTGTTGAAGTGGCTTACACGCATCTCACACCAGCTAAAGCAGCGCGCAAGCCTGTACTCACGGAGCCCATGAAAGATGTCGTGAGGGACTGGGCGAGTCAGGGCCTAAAGCCTAAGCGGATTTGGAACGCGCTGTTGGAGCGCTTCGGTTTGGATGAGACGACGGCGCCGCCATTGTCAAAGGTGCAGCGGTTGGCATATAATCACGTTGCTGGACGACTAGGTGGTAGCGATCTCCGTAGCGCTGTGCGCCAAAAGGTGCAAGAAGCAGGGTTTACTGGGCTCGAGGAAGAGACTGCTGCATTCACGTTTACTAGTCGGACGGACGAATACGGAAACTACGAGACGGGGAATAGGAGTGACGCTGATCCGTTTGTCGTCGGTGTTAGCTCCAAAAAGCTGCTGCGCCGTGCCGACCGCGACCCCGACTCGTTTGTTTTTCACATGGACGCTACCTACAAGCTAACTCAGGTTGGGTATCCCGTAATCGTCGTTGGGTTATCGGACAAGGCAATGCGCTTTCACCTCCTGGCTATCTTCATAGTATTCAGGCAGCTTGAAGACCAGCACACTGAAGTGCTCATGTTGCTACGCAACGTATTCGCCGCTGTGACGGGTAGGCCTCTACGCGTGAAATATGTCGTGGGTGATGCCGACGCAGCCCAGTGGAATGCAGTGAACGCTGTCATCGGGCCGGACTGCGATTACACTTTTCTGATGTGCTACTTCCATGTGGCCAAGAAGATTTACGAAAAAACCAGGTCTCTTACCCCAGCCCGAGCAACTGAGGTAATGGAAGACATTCATGACCAACACTTTACTGAAAATGAGGCGACATTTCACTCAAAGCTCGCGGAGGTTCAAGCGCGATGGCAACTTTCGACGGAGCTGACACAATTCTCTTCATACTTTTCAAAGGTTTGGTTGAACCATCGGTTTTGGAGGTGGCAGTGCTTCCACACACCAAAGGGATATGCGACTACTAACAACCCATGTGAAACCTACAATGCTGCTATCAAACGCGACGTCACATTACGCCGCAAGCTTAAGGTGGGTGCACTCATTCCGCAACTGCTCATACTCTGTCGTAGTGAAGGTGTAACAGCTAGACCGTTCGCAATTGCGTGCGAGCCTGATGCGAGATTATGTCGCCGTGTTAAAGCGATGAAGCGTGCGAACTTGCTTTCAATAAAAACCACCTCTCGCTGTAGCATTGCGTTCCTACTTTCTGAAGCGCCGGTGCAGCAAGATGATGTTGTCAACGTCGTGAGTCGGCCCTCCCCGCGAGTGTTTGACGAGACAAGACGACGAAACGTTGAAGACTTGCCGATTTCGTCGCAGCTGAGTAATTTAACAGCCAACATGGAAACACGTGGAATGCCAGCCCAGGGTTGGGCTGTCAACATTTCGGCTCGTACTTGCCCCTGTAACTCCTGCTTCAAGTACGGATCGTGCAGTTTGCGATGGAATCACGAGGGACTTTGGACATCTTGGGGAGGGAGACACTAGTCAATCGTAGGCGGGCCCCCCGCCAGATTGGAATTCGTCGCGGAGGTCGTCCAAGAAACGCTGGCCGGGCTTTAGAACTAGAGTAGTGTAACGACCAATGATGTAAGCACAGTCAGCAAATTCATACAATTAGAAAGAAGCTCTTTTGTTCAAATCTGGCATTTAGAGGTTGCTCGTGTTGCAGTGACGAAGTGATTGCCGAACTTAAAGTACCTATCTCATCTTCAATCAAGATAGGCTGCGATTCAAAAAAAGATTTCCGTATCGGTAAAATATGCATGCATAGCGATTTTGCCTAAGTTTGCGATGGCAGAAGTGTTCTATGTAGTATTATCAGACTTAATAAGTTGCGGAATTTGTACAAATGCTGGATGTTCCCGTGGGGCTGCGACTGACACATCATTGAAGGCATCTTGTTGAAGTTTGCATCACTTACCTACACGTCTTAACACGTCATACAGCCAATATCTAAAGCAGACCAAAGTTGGAATGTAGAACTAATTGCACTCTTTGTCATCAATAACACTGACTCACGTAAGCGACGCATGCCAAATTAATCTTTGGTAGGCTGCGAATTTTAAGTATAACGTGACAACTTCAACATTGACTCATGTTCGCCAATTTTGTTCAGTATAACAATTCAGCTTGTAGAAACGATAAATGCACGAACAAGAAACATTTTGTGGCTGTGGTCAGTTGTCATTGACTATTAGTTGTCGAAAGGCTGCGAAAACAATAAAATATTGTTTTGCGGGTAAGTTGCCAAATACCAACCCTTGCAAAATCTGGATTGTAAAGGCTGTTTCGCAAGCTAAATTGTATGTATGACTTTATCAACATTGGTGCGATATGTATCATAGCAGGAAAGTCTGCGAGAAGTATTCCAGCAACAACACCATAATGTATTGAGTGTTTACTGGTCCTATTCATCTAGTCTTCCCTTCTTAGCCCCACGAACCGCCTCCATCTTTTCCATCTTACGCCGCCTTTTATCTTGTTTGGCACGGGCGCCAATACGCGCCTTCTCGGACTTCTCTGGCATCACGAGATTAGCTAAGAAGTTATCCTTTGCTCCTTGGAATTTGGCCGGATCGTAGTCCCCAGACTCCATCACACTGTAAGCTGACAGCAGCGGCTCCCACGCTTCACGAGACCCCTTCTTCACCCCTGACGCAACCTTGGTGGCGTAGCGAAACGATTCCCAGCGGTCTTCAGCACGCACGATCACATCCCCGAAAATGCCACCCGACTTGTTCTCGCGCTTGGTGTTCTTACGGTAGACCAATAGTACAGCGTGAAATACAAGATTGTTGAGACACACCACGTCTCCGGGGCGCTGGACCAGCACCTCGCTCCCTGCAGTGGCTATCCTCCTCTCGATAGACTTCTCTTTGTTACCGTAGTTGAATCTTGTAGCTCTGGTAGTTTCCTTGGGGTAAAACACCCAAATCTTAAAGCAGTGCTGTGCGCAGGGGGGGATGTAGGACACCACCCGCCCGTGGTCAACGTGAATCGGGGACTCACGGTTTCCAATTTGAAGCCAATTCTCGCTTTTCCAGATGTACGCCTCGTCTTGTGGAAACCGCAGCCTGGAGAAGTACGATGGAAGCTCCACACTAGCTTGGTCTGGTGGGGAAACGCGCCCAGCCCTGCGAGCTTCTTCAACCTGCAGCCTCCCCGCCTCGAAGACGTTGTCAGCGCTGAGATCATCCAGAAGATGCTGCGGGTCTTCAGGGAGGAAGGGGTACCCTCGTACACCGGCTACGGTGTTGCATGCAGCCGTGAAAAGCAGCGCTGGTGCGTCGGATTCTAGTATTTTCTTCCAGCAGAATGGACCGAAGATATAGCGGCCCTTGCTGCGCTCTATCTTCACCTGGATCTTCTGCAAGGGGTACTTCTTGTCCCCGTAGTCGCCGCTGGCGACGAGCTCCTGGAGGCTCTTAATAAACGGCACGCTCATCGTCAGGTGGGGGGATTTGAGATATTAGGACTATTGGCTATTTTGCCGCTGCAAACTGACCAATCAGCTGGCGTCGGTATATCGAGCCAGACTTGCACCGGTGCTGCCCCAGCACTGCTACGTCAACACTTTGCACCGGTGCGGTGGGAGCAAATGCGATGTTGAATTGAAAAATAATTGGTGTTTTTAGTATCCCGTCCAATTTGAACTGGCTTTGTAGAGAGTTGTACCCACACAGCCAGTGTTTACGTGTGCTCTTGTCACTTGGATGTATTTGCAGTGTCTACAGCACCCGTGCACGCGGAATTGGTGTATGCCACGATCTTCGGTTCTTTTCCCCCGCCAAGAGCATCAGGATTCAACTTGTAGTACTGGTCCGTACCATACTTGTGGCATTTGTTATCAGCAAGGTAAACGCTGGCTGAATCAAAATCCGACCAGACACAATTTGATTGCGTGTATGTCGCAATCATCAGGTATGGAATGGAAGGAATCTTGTCAGCGATGGTTGACGCGTACGTGATGTCCGATGAACAGATTTCTCCCTTGCCTGAGGTACATGCGACATCAGCGGTGCAGGTACCGGTGACGGAAAGCAAACTTAATGCGTTGCCGCAGTCGTCGCCGTCTTATGTCATGGTTATTTTCTTTTTGGTAGGCCAGCTTGAGCTGAATGCGTATGTCGTTCTCGTTGTGGTGTCGCATGTCAATTTTGCTGCGTTATTGAAATTTCACTGTCGCTATGCGCTGTCGTGCATCCCGAGTCGGTGAAGAACTTGATAGTCACATCGTCCGTCCCAGTTGAAAAGAATACCTTGTAGTACTTGCTACCTGACGTAATCACGCGGCACTTTCCATCAGCAGCGTAAGCCGTGGCTGACGTTAGCTTCGACCAAGTACACGCAGCATCGGAGTATGTCGAACCTGTCACGTACGGGGTCGTGCCATACGCGGTAGAGATGGCTGATTCGTACTTGAGGTTTGTTGTACAGATAGTTTTGGCACCGTTGGCACAGTTGATGGCAGAACATGTGCCAGAAGAGAGGGAAATCAAATTCGCCTTGGTGCAGTCATTTCCATCGAATGAAGTGGCCGCCTTCACTGCGGTAACCCAGCTGGCTTTGAACAAAATGGAATCGGAGCCACTGACCTCGCAGCCACCGGCGGTCGACAATTTCGAACTGGTCACCGTATAATCAATGGTTTCAGTGGAGGTGCAGTCCAATGTCGGATATGACTTGATTGTTGCGATTGTCGATGTATCAGTGGGTGTAATAAACACTTTGAAGGACTTGGTAGAGCCTGCTGGGTCAGGGTGGCACGCGCCGTCGGCAGCATAGGTTAACGATGTAGCAATATTCGCAGGAGTACACGTAGTATCTCCAGTAAACGTCGGAATCGTCACGTATGGCACAGCCCCCATGGTGGTGGCAATTTTGTCGAAATAGTTAGCTTCCGTCCCGCAAACTTGTCCCACGCCACTGGCATAGGTAAGGGAATCACTACAAGCCGATACTGCGATAGTTGTGGAAATTGACCCCGGTTTGGCCCCCGTGGGACAATTTCCTGCGCCAGTGCCACCGTCAAACGCGATGGCTCCCTTCAGGAAAACCGCTGAAGTTCCCTGGATCATGGAACTCGCGAAAAGCAACCCCGCCAAAGCGCCGGTTGAGAGGGGCTTCATGACTGGTCGAGTAGCTGGGCCGTCCGATGCGCTTCAGGTGCTTCTTCAAGTGCTTGGAGCTCAGGAAATTGCGGACTGAGAGTCTCTCGGCCGCTTGCGCTCCGCTGCTGGCCATTCGCTCATGACCGTTGCAACCAGTCGCCGCCGACATCTTCCCATGCGCCTCTTCACCAAAGATCAAATCCCCCGAAGGAGCAACCATGAACGGCTACTTTATAAAAGAAACAAGAAGCAAACAGAACCAAAACAGGAATATTCTACTATTTTTAAATGACTACAGAAGTTGCGGAATGGAGGGGTCGTTTCTATTTTTTAAACGACATTTTCTTATCAAAGTATGTGGAAGAGCAGTTTCATTCTTAGCCGAGAGGCATTACAGAAAACTCACAAGCTTGCTCAAGACTAACTACTCCGACCCATCCTCCTCATCAGCTCCCTCGTCTTCGTCACCGGAGCTCGGACGACGGCGCTTCTTGCCGAGCTCACGCATCTGGATGTCGCGGCCGACGAGTGGGCGCTACCATTTTTCCATTTGGAGTGCCAGATCTGAAAACAGGTCAAGTTGTTCCCAAGGTAGTACTTTGGCCACACACGATCGCACAGGTAGATTCTCCCATGTAAATCTGGCACGGGAGGAATCCGTACGTCGAACAACAACTTGCCCCCCCCCCCCCCTTCCTCTCTATCGGGGGAGTCAGCCATCGCTGTCGCGTATAGTACGGCCCCGTACGTGACGGTTTCGACATACTCATATGGTTCATGCGCTTGGTCGGGGTTGTTCTATGCCATGGTTTACACCGCTGACGGAGAGTGTCGTGCGATTCCTTTAGATGGCGAAGTCAAGTACTACAAGGTGACTCTTTCTTCAAGGAAAGACACTATGACTATCCAGTATTTCTCCAACTCAGCGTGCACGGCACCGATTGCTAACACTGGTATTCCGATAACGCAAAATATATTGGGCTGTGCAAAACGTCAGTGACAAAAAAACGTCAGCGACAAAATACACATACAGCGGGGATTTGGCTACAAGAATGAAAGCCATCACGACATTTGACGACGGCGACTGCGACGGCACGTTGGGCTTCATTTCTGCTGCAAGTACTAGAAGACAGCAGCACCCCACGCGTATCATCTCCGGTCGAACTTGCCCAGCTATTCAATTGGCCATGAGGTCCCTCGCAGCCGGTCCTTTAGCCAGGTTACTTTTCGCGAGCGCCTTGATCCAGGGTACTTCAGCTGTTTACCTGAATGGAACCGCAAGATACCTTGGCAATTGTACCGAAGCAGTCTTGATTTCTATGATGCCCACACAGCGGTGTACTGATCTGTGTTCCAACCGTATGGGAACTGTTTGCTCGACAGATTGGGACTTCGAGTACGTTATTCGTGGCACAATGGGGAGGTCGATGTCATACGTGACGATTTCCACTTTCTGGAATCGCTTGTACTGCGGCGGATATTACGTCATCGACGGTCTATGCTGCTGATGGCTCGTGTTACCCAGCTGGCTTTGGGTACTTCCAAGTGGACGTTGATGATGCTAGAACGAACGTCGCAACAATCGGGTTTTATCGTGATTCAAAGTGCACCTTATGGGGCTATACAGACGATATTGTGGTGACAAAAGAGCTGTTAACACCCAGTACTCACAGGATTTTGGCTCTATGTAAAGAAGCAAACGTGTTGTATTTTACTACATGTTAAAGCCAGACTACACTAAAAAACTGTCTGTTCCATTTAAGTACGACGTCTGTTTCTGCATTTTTAACTGGAAAATCCATGACAACGAACAAAACAGTCGCACGGCTTTATCCGAGCATGTTCTCATTAACAACAACACCGAGAGGCAATGGCAGAACATGTTGCAAACATGTCGTACATGAAATGCCCTTTTTACTGAAGTTGCACGTTTTGTGGAAGGTCGTTTGGCAAAACCTAGACGTGTTGCTACGAATTCAAGCTAGTATGCAGTTGGTGTGCAAGGCACGTATTATTCTTAGCCGAGAGGCATTACAGAAAACTCACAAGCTTGCTCAAGACTAACTACTCCGACCCATCCTCCTCATCAGCTCCCTCGTCTTCGTCACCGGAGCTCGGACGACGGCGCTTCTTGCCGAGCTCACGCATCTGGATGTCGCGGCCGACGAGTGGGCGCTACCATTTTTCCATTTGGAGTGCCAGATCTGAAAACAGGTCAAGTTGTTCCCAATGTAGTACTTTGGCCACACACGATCGCCCAGGTAGGTTCTCCCATGTAAATCTGGCACGGGAGGAATCCGTACGTCGAACTACAACTCGCCCCGCCCCCCCCCCCCCCTCTTCTATCGTGGGAGTCAGCCATCGCTGTCGTGTATAGTACGGCCCCGTACGTGACGGTTTCGACATACTCATATGGTTCATGCGCTTGGTCGGGGTTGTTCTATGCCATGGTTTACACCGCTGACGGAGAGTGTCGTGCGATTCCTTTAGATGGCGAAGTCAAGTACTACAAGGTGACTCTTTCTTCAAGGAGAGACACTATGACTATCCAGTATTTCTCCAACTCAGCGTGCACGGCACCGATTGCTAACACTGGTATTCCGATAACGCAAAATATATTGGGCTGTGCAAAACGTCAGTGACAAAAAAACGTCAGCGACAAAATACACATACAGCGGGGATTTGGCTACAAGAATGAAAGCCATCACGACATTTGACGACGGCGACTGCGACGGCACGTTGGGCTTCATTTCCGCTGCAAGTACTAGAAGACAGCAGCACCCCACGCGTATCATCTCCGGTCGAACTTGCCCAGCTATTCAATTGGCCATGAGGTCCCTCGCAGCCGGTCCTTTAGCCAGGTTACTTTTCGCGAGCGCCTTGATCCGGGGTACTTCAGCTGTTTACCTGAATGGACCCGCAAGATACCTTGGCAATTGTACCGAAGCAGTCTTGATTTCTATGATGCCCACACAGCGGTGTACTGATCTGTGTTCCAACCGTATGGGAACTGTTTGCTCGACGGATTGGGACTTCGAATATGTTATTCGTGGCACAATGGGGAGGTCGATGTCATACGTGACGATTTCCACTTTCTGGAATCGCTTGTACTGCGGCGGATATTACGTCATCGACGGTCTATGCTGCTGATGGCTCATGTTACCCAGCTGGCTTTGGGTACTTCCAAGTGGACGTTGATGATGCTAGAACGAACGTCGCAACAATCGAGTTTTATCGTGATTCAAAGTGCACCTTATGGGGCTATACAGATAATATTGCGGTGACAAAAGCGCTGTTAACCCCCAAGTACTCACAGGATTTTGGCTCTATGTGAAGAAGCAAACATGTTGTATTTTACTACATGTTAAAGCCAGACTACACTAAAAACTGTCTGTTCCATTTAAGTACGACGTCTGTTTCTGCATTTTTAACTGGAAAATCATGACAACGAACAAAACAGTCGCACGGCTTTATCCGAGCATGTTCTCAATAACAACAACACCGAGAGGCAATGGCAGAACATGTTGCAAACATGTCGTACATGAAATGCCCTTTTTACTGAAGTTGCACGTTTTGTGGAAGGTCGTTTGGCAAAACCTAGACGTGTTGCTACGAATTCAAGCTAGTATGCAGTTGGTGTGCAAGCCACGTATTATTCTTAGCCGAGAGGCATTACAGAAAACTCACAAGCTTGCTCAAGACTAACTACTCCGGCCCATCCTCCTCATCAGCTCCCTCGTCTTCGTCACCGGAGCTTGGACGACGGCGCTTCTTGCCGAGTTGTTCCCAAGGTAGTACTTTGACCACACACGATCGCCCAGGTAGATTCTCCCATGTAAATCTGACACGGGAGGAATCCGTACGTCGAACTACAACTCGCCCCGCCCCCCTCTTCTATCGTGGGAGTCAGCCATCGCTGTCGCGTATAGTACGGCCCCGTACGTGACGGTTTCGACATACTCATATGGTTCATGCGCTTGGTCGGGGTTGTTCTATGCCATGGTTTACACCGCTGACGGAAAGTGCCGTGCGATTCCTTTAGATGGCGAAATCAAGTACTACAAGGTGACTCTTTCTTCGAGGAAAGACACTATGACTATCCAGTATTTCTCCAACTCAGCGTGCACGGCACCGATTGCCAACACTGGTATTCCGATAACGCAAAATATATTGGGCTGTGCAAAACGTCAGTGACAAAAAAACGTCAGCGACAAAATACACATACAGCGGGGATTTGGCTACAAGAATGAAAGCCATCACGACATTTGACGACGGCGACTGCGACGGCACGTTGGGCTTCATTTCTGCTGCAAGTACTAGAAGACAGCAGCACCCCACGCGTATCATCTCCGGTCGAACTTGCCCAGCTATTCAATTGGCCATGAGGTCCCTCGCAGCCGGTCCTTTAGCCAGGTTACTTTTCGCGAGCGCCTTGATCCAGGGTACTTCAGCTGTTTACCTGAATGGAACCGCAAGATACCTTGGCAATTGTACCGAAGCAGTCTTGATTTCTATGATGCCCACACAGCGGTGTACTGATCTGTGTTCCAACCGTATGGGAACTGTTTGCTCGACAGATTGGGACTTCGAGTACGTTATTCGTGGCACAATGGGGAGGTCGATGTCATACGTGACGATTTCCACTTTCTGGAATCGCTTGTACTGCGGCGGATATTACGTCATCGACGGTCTATGCTGCTGATGGCTCGTGTTACCCAGCTGGCTTTGGGTACTTCCAAGTGGACGTTGATGATGCTAGAACGAACGTCGCAACAATCGGGTTTTATCGTGATTCAAAGTGCACCTTATGGGGCTATACAGACGATATTGTGGTGACAAAAGAGCTGTTAACTCCCAGTACTCACAGGATTTTGGCTCTATGTAAAGAAGCAAACGTGTTGTATTTTATTACATGTTAAAGCCAGACTACACTAAAAAACTGTCTGTTCCATTTAAGTACGACGTCTGTTTCTGCATTTTTAACTGGAAAATCCATGACAACGAACAAAACAGTCGCACGGCTTTATCCGAGCATGTTCTCATTAACAACAACACCGAGAGGCAATGGCAGAACATGTTGCAAACATGTCGTACATGAAATGCCCTTTTTACTGAAGTTGCACGTTTTGTGGAAGGTCGTTTGGCAAAACCTAGACGTGTTGCTACGAATTCAAGCTAGTATGCAGTTGGTGTGCAAGGCACGTATTATTCTTAGCCGAGAGGCATTACAGAAAACTCACAAGCTTGCTCAAGACTAACTACTCCGACCCATCCTCCTCATCAGCTCCCTCGTCTTCGTCACCGGAGCTCGGACGACGGCGCTTCTTGCCGAGCTCACGCATCTGGATGTCGCGGCCGACGAGTGGGCGCTACCACTTTTCCAATTGGAGGGCCAGATCTGAAAACAGGTCAAGTTGTTCCCAAGGTAGTACTTTGACCACACACGATCGCACAGGTAGATTCTCCCATGTAAATCTGGCACGGGAGGAATCCGTACGTCGAACTACAACTCGCCCCCCCCCTCTTCTATCGTGGGAGTCAGCCATCGCTGTCGCGTATAGTACGGCCCCGTACGTGACGGTTTCGACATACTCATATGGTTCATGCGCTTGGTCGGGGTTGTTCTATGCCATGGTTTACACCGCTGACGGAAAGTGCCGTGCGATTCCTTTAGATGGCGAAATCAAGTACTACAAGGTGACTCTTTCTTCGAGGAAAGACACTATGACTATCCAGTATTTCTCCAACTCAGCGTGCACGGCACCGATTGCCAACACTGGTATTCCGATAACGCAAAATATATTGGGCTGTGCAAAACGTCAGTGACAAAAAAAAGTCAGCGACAAAATACACATACAGCGGGGATTTGGCTACAAGAACGAAAGCCATCACGACATTTGACGACGGCGACTGCGACGGCACGTTGGGCTTCATGTCTGCTGCAAGTACTAGAAGACAGCAGCACCCCACGCGTATCATCTCCGGTCGAACTTGCCCAGCTATTCAATTAGCCATGAGGTCCCTCGCAGCCGGTCCTTTAGCCAGGTTACTTTTCGCGAGCGCCTTGATCCAGGGTACTTCAGCTGTTTACCTGAATGGAACCGCAAGATACCTTGGCAATTGTACCGAAGCAGTCTTGATTTCTATGATGCCCACACAGCGGTGTACTGATCTGTGTTCCAACCGTATGGGAACTGTTTGCTCGACGGATTGGGACTTCGAATATGTTATTCGTGGCACAATGGGGAGGTCGATGCCATACGTGACGATTTCCACTTTTCTGGAATCGCTTGTACTGCGGCGGATATTACGTCATCGACGGTCTATGCTGCTGATGGCTCGTGTTACCCAGCTGGCTGTGGGTACTTCCAAGTGGACGTTGATGATGCTAGTACAAACGCCGCAACAATCGAGTTTTATCGTGCTTTAAACTGCATCTTATTGGGCTATACAGATAATATTGCGGTGACAAAAGCGCTGTTAAGCCTCAGTACTCACAGGATTTTGGCTCTATGCAAAGAAGCATACATGTTGTATTTTACTACATGTTAAAGCCAGACTACACTAAAAAAAAACTGTCTGTTCCATTTAAGTACGACGTCTGTTTCTGCATTTTTAACTGAATCCATGACAACGAACAAAACAGTCGC
Source organism: Phytophthora capsici (assembly GCA_030324255.1). Classification (NCBI taxonomy): domain Eukaryota; phylum Oomycota; class Peronosporomycetes; order Peronosporales; family Peronosporaceae; genus Phytophthora; species Phytophthora capsici. Next base: position 1,356,958 of record CM059357.1, on the reverse strand, counting down.
ACGGCTTTATCCGAGCATGTTCTCAATAACAACAATACCGAGAGGCAATGGCAGAACATGTTGCAAACATGTCGTACATGAAATGCCCTTTTTACTGAAGTTGCACGTTTTGTAGAAGGCCGTTTGGCAAAACCTAGACGTGTTGCTACGAATTCAAGCTAGTATGCAGTTGGTGTGCAAGGCACGTATTATTCTTAGTCGTGAGGCATTACAGAAAACTCACAAGCTTGCTCAAGACTAACTACTCCGACCCATCAGCTTCCTCGTCTTAGTAGCCCAAGCTTTCATCAGCCAATACCTTCCTTGCTGACGGCAATTGCCACCAGTATGGTGCAGGCATGTAGGACAACTTGAATGTTGTTCCTATTGGCGGGGTGCAGGAACCGAAGATGTACTTATTCAACGATGATAAGTGCACTGATGCAGACTCTCCGTCTAGCTTCGATGATGTGGCGACCGCTAATGCTCCCTGTGTTGGTGGCACTCCGTGGATGCTGACACTTACCGACGCTTCTGTGGAATGTGGCATCGTCTGTGGTAAAACGCGTACGTGTGGAACTAAAGCAACTTTCTCAGACTGCACCAGCACTACCGATTACATGGCATACTTGAAGACTGCGTTCGCTTCGGTGCCCTAACTGGTCAGGGAAACATACACTGCGAGTGGTTGTGGTACACTGAGCGGTGTCGTTGCGTGGGCTGCTGATGACACTTGCCAGGTGGATGGCAAAAACAGCTTTAAGGTACTTGAACGGGTGTCGTGGAAAAGTGATACTCAGTGTGCTACTTCTACTACTGTCACGTCTGGTGACGAACCAGTGACGGCATCAAATTTAGTTGGCAGCGCTTGCATTGCCGGTAGTACCAGCGGTTTGCTACTACTAATACTACATGGGGGGGGGGGGGGGGGCAAGTGGGTGTTGGCATCCAACGCTGCCTATGACGAAAGTAAATGCCGTCCCACACCTTCCAAGTTGTCGCTCTAACTGGCCCCCACATGTAATAGTTGTTTGCTTCTTTGGCCGCGTTACGTTTCGCGAGCGCCTTGATCCAGGGTACTTCAGCTGTTTACCTGAATGGAACCGCAAGATACCTTGGCAATTGTACCAAAGCAGTCTTGATTTCTATGATGCCCACACAGCGATGTACTGATCTGTGTTCCAACCGTATGGGAACTGTTTGCTCGACGGATTGGGACTTCGAATATGTTATTCGTGGCACAATGGGGAGGTCGATGTCATACGTGACGATTTCCACTTTTCTGGAATCGCTTGTACTGCGGCGGATATTACGTCATCGACGGTCTATGCTGCTGATGGCTCGTGTTACCCAGCTGGCTTTGGGTACTTCCAAGTGGACGTTGATGATGCTAGAACGAACGTCGCAACAATCGAGTTTTATCGTGCTTTAAACTGCACCTTATGGGGCTATACAGATAATATTGCGGTGACAAAAGCGCTGTTAACCCCCAAGTACTCACAGGATTTTGGCTCTATGTGAAGAAGCAAACATGTTGTATTTTACTACATGTTAAAGCCAGACTACACTAAAAAAAACTGTCTGTTCCATTTAAGTACGACGTCTGTTTCTGCATTTTTAACTGGAAAATCATGACAACGAACAAAACAGTCGCACGGCTTTATCCGAGCATGTTCTCAATAACAACAACACCGAGAGGCAATGGCAGAACATGTTGCATACATGTCGTACATGAAATGCCCTTTTTACTGAAGTTGCACGTTTTGTAGAAGGCCGTTTGGCAAAACCTAGACGTGTTGCTACGAATTCAAGCTAGTATGCAGTTGGTGTGCAAGGCACGTATTATTCTTAGTCGTGAGGCATTACAGAAAACTCACAAGCTTGCTCAAGACTAACTACTCCGACCCATCCGACCCATCAGCTTCCTCGTCTTTGTAGCCCAAGCTTTCATCAGCCAATACCTTCCTTGCTGACGGCAATTGCCACCAGTATGGTGCAGGCATGTAGGACAACTTGAATGTTGTTCCTATTGGCGGGGTGCAGGAACTGAAGATGTACTTATTCAACGATGATAAGTGCACTGATGCAGACTCTCCGTCTAGCTTCGATGATGTGGCGACCGCTAATGCTCCCTGTGTTGGTGGCACTCCGTGGATGCTGACACTTACCGACGCTTCTGTGGAATGTGGCATCGTCTGTGGTAAAACGCGTACGTGTGGAACTAAAGCAACTTTCTCAGACTGCACCAGCACTACCGATTACATGGCATACTTGAAGACTGCGTTCGCTTCGGTGCCCTAACTGGTCAGGGAAACTTACACTGCGAGTGGTTGTGGTACACTGAGCGGTGTCGTTGCGTGGGCTGCTGATGACACTTGCCAGGTGGATGGCAAAAACAGCTTTAAGGTACTTGAACGGGTGTCGTGGAAAAGTGATATACTTCTACTACTGTCACGTCTGGTAACGAACCAGTGACGGCATCAAATTTAGTTGGCAGCGCTTGCATTGCCGGTAGTACCAGCGGTTTGCTACTACTAATACTACATGGGGGGGGGGGGGGGCAATTGGGTGTTGGCATCCAACGCTGCCTATGACGAAAGTAAATGCCGTCCCACACCTTCCAAGTTGTCGCTCTAACTGGCCCCCACATGTAATAGTTGTTTGCTTCTTTGGCCGCGTTACGTTTCGCGAGCGCCTTGATCCAGGGTACTTCAGCTGTTTACCTGAATGGAACCGCAAGATACCTTGGCAATTGTACCGAAGCAGTCTTGATTTCTATGATGCCCACACAGCGGTGTACTGATCTGTGTTCCAACCATACAGAAACTGTTTGCTCGACGGATTGGGACTTCGAGTACGTTATTCGTGGCACAATGGGGAGGTCGATGCCATACGTGACGATTTCCACTTTTCTGGAATCGCTTGTACTGCGGCGGATATTACGTCATCGACGGTCTATGCTGCTGATGGCTCGTGTTACCCAGCTGGCTTTGGGTACTTCCAAGTGGACGTTGATGATGCTAGTACAAACGCCGCAACAATCGAGTTTTATCGTGATTCAAAGTGCACCTTATGGGGCTATACAGACGACATTGTGGTGGCAAAAGAGCTGTTAACCCTCAGTACTCACAGGATTTTGGCTCTATGTAAAGAAGCAAACATGTTGTATTTTACTACATGTTAAAGCCAGACTACACTAAAAAAAACTGTCTGTTCCATTTAAGTACGACGTCTGTTTCTGCATTTTTAACTGGAAAATCATGACAACGAACAAAACAGTCGCACGGCTTTATCCGAGCATGTTCTCAATAACAACAACACCGAGAGGCAATGGCAGAACATGTTGCATACATGTCGTACATGAAATGCCCTTTTTACTGAAGTTGCACGTTTTGTGGAAGGTCGTTTGGCAAAACCTAGACGTGTTGCTACGAATTCAAGCTAGTATGCTGTTGGTGTGCAAGGCACGTATTATTCTTAGCCGAGAGGTATTACAGAAAACTCACAAGCTTGTTCAAGACTAACTACTCCGGCCCATCCTCCTCATCAGCTCCCTCGTCTTCGTCACCGGAGCTTGGACGACGGCGCTTCTTGCCGAGTTGTTCCCAAGGTAGTACTTTGACCACACACGATCGCCCAGGTAGATTCTCCCATGTAAATCTGACACGGGAGGAATCCGTACGTCGAACTACAACTCGCCCCGCCCCGCCCCCCCCCCTCTTCTATCGTGGGAGTCAGCCATCGCTGTCGCGTATAGTACGGCCCCGTACGTGACGGTTTCGACATACTCATATGGTTCATGCGCTTGGTCGGGGTTGTTCTATGCCATGGTTTACACCGCTGACGGAAAGTGCCGTGCGATTCCTTTAGATGGCGAAATCAAGTACTACAAGGTGACTCTTTCTTCGAGGAAAGACACTATGACTATCCAGTATTTCTCCAACTCAGCGTGCACGGCACCGATTGCCAACACTGGTATTCCGATAACGCAAAATATATTGGGCTGTGCAAAACGTCAGTGACAAAAAAACGTCAGCGACAAAATACACATACAGCGGGGATTTGGCTACAAGAATGAAACCAATCACGACATTTGACGACGGCGACTGCGACGGCACGTTGGGCTTCATTTCTGCTGCAAGTACTAGAAGACAGCAGCACCCCACGCGTATCATCTCCGGTCGAACTTGCCCAGCTATTCAATTGGCCATGAGGTCCCTCGCAGCCGGTCCTTTAGCCAGGTTACTTTTCGCGAGCGCCTTGATCCAGGGTACTTCAGCTGTTTACCTGAATGGAACCGCAAGATACCTTGGCAATTGTACCGAAGCAGTCTTGATTTCTATGATGCCCACACAGCGATGTACTGATCTGTGTTCCAACCGTATGGGAACTGTTTGCTCGACGGATTGGGACTTCGAATATGTTATTCGTGGCACAATGGGAGGTCGATGCCATACGTGACGATTTCCACTTTTCTGGAATCGCTTGTACTGCGGCGGATATTACGTCATCGACGGTCTATGCTGCTGATGGCTCATGTTACCCAGCTGGCTTTGGGTACTTCCAAGTGGACGTTGATGATGCTAGAACAAACGCCGCAACAATCGAGTTTTATCGTGATTCAAAGTGCACCTTATGGGGCTATACAGACGACATTGTGGTGGCAAAAGAGCTGTTAACCCTCAGTACTCACAGGATTTTGGCTCTATGTAAAGAAGCAAACATGTTGTATTTTACTACATGTTAAAGCCAGACTACACTAAAAAAAACTGTCTGTTCCATTTAAGTACGACGTCTGTTTCTGCATTTTTAACTGGAAAATCATGACAACGAACAAAACAGTCGCACGGCTTTATCCGAGCATGTTCTCATTAACAACAACACCGAGAGGCAATGGCAGAACATGTTGCAAACATGTCGTACATGAAATGCCCTTTTTACTGAAGTTGCACGTTTTGTGGAAGGTCGTTTGGCAAAACCTAGACGTGTTGCTACGAATTCAAGCTAGTATGCAGTTGGTGTGCAAGGCACGTATTATTCTTAGTCGTGAGGCATTACAGAAAACTCACAAGCTTGCTCAAGACTAACTACTCCGACCCATCCGACCCATCAGCTTCCTCGTCTTTGTAGCCCAAGCTTTCATCAGCCAATACCTTCCTTGCTGACGGCAATTGCCACCAGTATGGTGCAGGCATGTAGGACAACTTGAATGTTGTTCCTATTGGCGGGGTGCAGGAACCGAAGATGTTCTTATTCAACGATGATAAGTGCACTGATGCAGACTCTCCGTCTAGCTTCGATGATGTGGCGACCGCTAATGCTCCCTGTGTTGGTGGCACTCCGTGGATGCTGACACTTACCGACGCTTCTGTGGAATGTGGCATCGTCTGTGGTAAAACGCGTACGTGTGGAACTAAAGCAACTTTCTCAGACTGCACCAGCACTACCGATTACATGGCATACTTGAAGACTGCGTTCGCTTCGGTGCCCTAACTGGTCAGGGAAACATACACTGCGAGTGGTTGTGGTACACTGAGCGGTGTCGTTGCGTGGGCTGCTGATGACACTTGCCAGGTGGATGGCAAAAACAGCTTTAAGGTACTTGAACGGGTGTCGTGGAAAAGTGATATACTTCTACTACTTCTACTACTGTCACGTCTGGTAACGAACCAGTGACGGCATCAAATTTAGTTGGCAGCGCTTGCATTGCCGGTAGTACCAGCGGTTTGCTACTACTAATACTACATGGGGGGGGGGCAATTGGGTGTTGGCATCCAACGTTGCCTATGACGAAAGTAAATGCCGTCCCACACCTTCCAAGTTGTCGCTCTAACTGGCCCCCACATGTAATAGTTGTTTGCTTCTTTGGCCGCGTTACGTTTCGCGAGCGCCTTGATCCAGGGTACTTCAGCTGTTTACCTGAATGGAACCGCAAGATACCTTGGCAATTGTACCGAAGCAGTCTTGATTTCTATGATGCCCACACAGCGGTGTACTGATCTGTGTTCCAACCATACAGAAACTGTTTGCTCGACGGATTGGGACTTCGAGTACGTTATTCGTGGCACAATGGGGAGGTCGATGCCATACGTGACGATTTCCACTTTTCTGGAATCGCTTGTACTGCGGCGGATATTACGTCATCGACGGTCTATGCTGCTGATGGCTCGTGTTACCCAGCTGGCTTTGGGTACTTCCAAGTGGACGTTGATGATGCTAGTACAAACGCCGCAACAATCGAGTTTTATCGTGATTCAAAGTGCACCTTATGGGGCTATACAGACGACATTGTGGTGGCAAAAGAGCTGTTAACCCTCAGTACTCACAGGATTTTGGCTCTATGTAAAGAAGCAAACATGTTGTATTTTACTACATGTTAAAGCCAGACTACACTAAAAAAACTGTCTGTTCCATTTAAGTACGACGTCTGTTTCTGCATTTTTAACTGGAAAATCATGACAACGAACAAAACAGTCGCACGGCTTTATCCGAGCATGTTCTCAATAACAACAACACCGAGAGGCAATGGCAGAACATGTTGCATACATGTCGTACATGAAATGCCCTTTTTACTGAAGTTGCACGTTTTGTGGAAGGTCGTTTGGCAAAACCTAGACGTGTTGCTACGAATTCAAGCTAGTATGCTGTTGGTGTGCAAGGCACGTATTATTCTTAGCCGAGAGGTATTACAGAAAACTCACAAGCTTGTTCAAGACTAACTACTCCGGCCCATCCTCCTCATCAGCTCCCTCGTCTTCGTCACCGGAGCTTGGACGACGGCGCTTCTTGCCGAGTTGTTCCCAAGGTAGTACTTTGACCACACACGATCGCCCAGGTAGATTCTCCCATGTAAATCTGACACGGGAGGAATCCGTACGTCGAACTACAACTCGCCCCGCCCCCCCCTCTTCTATCGTGGGAGTCAGCCATCGCTGTCGCGTATAGTACGGCCCCGTACGTGACGGTTTCGACATACTCATATGGTTCATGCGCTTGGTCGGGGTTGTTCTATGCCATGGTTTACACCGCTGACGGAAAGTGCCGTGCGATTCCTTTAGATGGCGAAATCAAGTACTACAAGGTGACTCTTTCTTCGAGGAAAGACACTATGACTATCCAGTATTTCTCCAACTCAGCGTGCACGGCACCGATTGCCAACACTGGTATTCCGATAACGCAAAATATATTGGGCTGTGCAAAACGTCAGTGACAAAAAAACGTCAGCGACAAAATACACATACAGCGGGGATTTGGCTACAAGAATGAAACCAATCACGACATTTGACGACGGCGACTGCGACGGCACGTTGGGCTTCATTTCTGCTGCAAGTACTAGAAGACAGCAGCACCCCACGCGTATCATCTCCGGTCGAACTTGCCCAGCTATTCAATTGGCCATGAGGTCCCTCGCAGCCGGTCCTTTAGCCAGGTTACTTTTCGCGAGCGCCTTGATCCAGGGTACTTCAGCTGTTTACCTGAATGGAACCGCAAGATACCTTGGCAATTGTACCGAAGCAGTCTTGATTTCTATGATGCCCACACAGCGATGTACTGATCTGTGTTCCAACCGTATGGGAACTGTTTGCTCGACGGATTGGGACTTCGAATATGTTATTCGTGGCACAATGGGAGGTCGATGCCATACGTGACGATTTCCACTTTTCTGGAATCGCTTGTACTGCGGCGGATATTACGTCATCGACGGTCTATGCTGCTGATGGCTCATGTTACCCAGCTGGCTTTGGGTACTTCCAAGTGGACGTTGATGATGCTAGAACAAACGCCGCAACAATCGAGTTTTATCGTGATTCAAAGTGCACCTTATGGGGCTATACAGACGACATTGTGGTGGCAAAAGAGCTGTTAACCCTCAGTACTCACAGGATTTTGGCTCTATGTAAAGAAGCAAACATGTTGTATTTTACTACATGTTAAAGCCAGACTACACTAAAAAACTGTCTGTTCCATTTAAGTACGACGTCTGTTTCTGCATTTTTAACTGGAAAATCATGACAACGAACAAAACAGTCGCACGGCTTTATCCGAGCATGTTCTCATTAACAACAACACCGAGAGGCAATGGCAGAACATGTTGCAAACATGTCGTACATGAAATGCCCTTTTTACTGAAGTTGCACGTTTTGTGGAAGGTCGTTTGGCAAAACCTAGACGTGTTGCTACGAATTCAAGCTAGTATGCAGTTGGTGTGCAAGGCACGTATTATTCTTAGTCGTGAGGCATTACAGAAAACTCACAAGCTTGCTCAAGACTAACTACTCCGACCCATCCGACCCATCAGCTTCCTCGTCTTTGTAGCCCAAGCTTTCATCAGCCAATACCTTCCTTGCTGACGGCAATTGCCACCAGTATGGTGCAGGCATGTAGGACAACTTGAATGTTGTTCCTATTGGCGGGGTGCAGGAACCGAAGATGTTCTTATTCAACGATGATAAGTGCACTGATGCAGACTCTCCGTCTAGCTTCGATGATGTGGCGACCGCTAATGCTCCCTGTGTTGGTGGCACTCCGTGGATGCTGACACTTACCGACGCTTCTGTGGAATGTGGCATCGTCTGTGGTAAAACGCGTACGTGTGGAACTAAAGCAACTTTCTCAGACTGCACCAGCACTACCGATTACATGGCATACTTGAAGACTGCGTTCGCTTCGGTGCCCTAACTGGTCAGGGAAACATACACTGCGAGTGGTTGTGGTACACTGAGCGGTGTCGTTGCGTGGGCTGCTGATGACACTTGCCAGGTGGATGGCAAAAACAGCTTTAAGGTACTTGAACGGGTGTCGTGGAAAAGTGATATACTTCTACTACTTCTACTACTGTCACGTCTGGTAACGAACCAGTGACGGCATCAAATTTAGTTGGCAGCGCTTGCATTGCCGGTAGTACCAGCGGTTTGCTACTACTAATACTACATGGGGGGCAATTGGGTGTTGGCATCCAACGTTGCCTATGACGAAAGTAAATGCCGTCCCACACCTTCCAAGTTGTCGCTCTAACTGGCCCCCACATGTAATAGTTGTTTGCTTCTTTGGCCGCGTTACGTTTCGCGAGCGCCTTGATCCAGGGTACTTCAGCTGTTTACCTGAATGGAACCGCAAGATACCTTGGCAATTGTACCGAAGCAGTCTTGATTTCTATGATGCCCACACAGCGGTGTACTGATCTGTGTTCCAACGTACGGGAACTGTTTGCTCGACGGATTGGGACTTCGAGTACGTTATTCGTGGCACAATGGGGAGGTCGATGCCATACGTGACGATTTCCACTTTTCTGGAATCGCTTGTACTGCGGCGGATATTACGTCATCGACGGTCTATGCTGCTGATGGCTCATGTTACCCAGCTGGCTTTGGGTACTTCCAAGTGGACGTTGATGATGCTAGAACAAACGCCGCAACAATCGAGTTTTATCGTGATTCAAAGTGCACCTTATGGGGCTATACAGACGACATTGTGGTGGCAAAAGAGCTGTTAACCCTCAGTACTCACAGGATTTTGGCTCTATGTAAAGAAGCAAACATGTTGTATTTTACTACATGTTAAAGCCAGACTACACTAAAAAAAACTGTCTGTTCCATTTAAGTACGACGTCTGTTTCTGCATTTTTAACTGGAAAATCATGACAACGAACAAAACAGTCGCACGGCTTTATCCGAGCATGTTCTCATTAACAACAACACCGAGAGGCAATGGCAGAACATGTTGCAAACATGTCGTACATGAAATGCCCTTTTTACTGAAGTTGCACGTTTTGTGGAAGGTCGTTTGGCAAAACCTAGACGTGTTGCTACGAATTCAAGCTAGTATGCAGTTGGTGTGCAAGGCACGTATTATTCTTAGTCGTGAGGCATTACAGAAAACTCACAAGCTTGCTCAAGACTAACTACTCCGACCCATCCGACCCATCAGCTTCCTCGTCTTTGTAGCCCAAGCTTTCATCAGCCAATACCTTCCTTGCTGACGGCAATTGCCACCAGTATGGTGCAGGCATGTAGGACAACTTGAATGTTGTTCCTATTGGCGGGGTGCAGGAACCGAAGATGTTCTTATTCAACGATGATAAGTGCACTGATGCAGACTCTCCGTCTAGCTTCGATGATGTGGCGACCGCTAATGCTCCCTGTGTTGGTGGCACTCCGTGGATGCTGACACTTACCGACGCTTCTGTGGAATGTGGCATCGTCTGTGGTAAAACGCGTACGTGTGGAACTAAAGCAACTTTCTCAGACTGCACCAGCACTACCGATTACATGGCATACTTGAAGACTGCGTTCGCTTCGGTGCCCTAACTGGTCAGGGAAACATACACTGCGAGTGGTTGTGGTACACTGAGCGGTGTCGTTGCGTGGGCTGCTGATGACACTTGCCAGGTGGATGGCAAAAACAGCTTTAAGGTACTTGAACGGGTGTCGTGGAAAAGTGATATACTTCTACTACTTCTACTACTGTCACGTCTGGTAACGAACCAGTGACGGCATCAAATTTAGTTGGCAGCGCTTGCATTGCCGGTAGTACCAGCGGTTTGCTACTACTAATACTACATGGGGGGGGGGGGCAATTGGGTGTTGGCATCCAACGTTGCCTATGACGAAAGTAAATGCCGTCCCACACCTTCCAAGTTGTCGCTCTAACTGGCCCCCACATGTAATAGTTGTTTGCTTCTTTGGCCGCGTTACGTTTCGCGAGCGCCTTGATCCAGGGTACTTCAGCTGTTTACCTGAATGGAACCGCAAGATACCTTGGCAATTGTACCGAAGCAGTCTTGATTTCTATGATGCCCACACAGCGGTGTACTGATCTGTGTTCCAACGTACGGGAACTGTTTGCTCGACGGATTGGGACTTCGAGTACGTTATTCGTGGCACAATGGGGAGGTCGATGCCATACGTGACGATTTCCACTTTTCTGGAATCGCTTGTACTGCGGCGGATATTACGTCATCGACGGTCTATGCTGCTGATGGCTCATGTTACCCAGCTGGCTTTGGGTACTTCCAAGTGGACGTTGATGATGCTAGAACAAACGCCGCAACAATCGAGTTTTATCGTGATTCAAAGTGCACCTTATGGGGCTATACAGACGACATTGTGGTGGCAAAAGAGCTGTTAACCCTCAGTACTCACAGGATTTTGGCTCTATGTAAAGAAGCAAACATGTTGTATTTTACTACATGTTAAAGCCAGACTACACTAAAAAAAAACTGTCTGTTCCATTTAAGTACGACGTCTGTTTCTGCATTTTTAACTGGAAAATCATGACAACGAACAAAACAGTCGCACGGCTTTATCCGGGCATGTTGTCAATAACAACAACACCGAGAGGCAATGGCAGAACATGTTGCATACATGTCGTACATGAAATGCCCTTTTTACTGAAGTTGCACGTTTTGTGGAAGGTCGTTTGGCAAAACCTAGACGTGTTGCTACGAATTCAAGCTAGTATGCAGTTGGTGTGCAAGGCACGTATTATTCTTAGTCGTGAGGCATTACAGAAAACTCACAAGCTTGCTCAAGACTAACTACTCCGACCCATCAGCTTCCTCGTCTTAGTAGCCCAAGCTTTCATCAGCCAATACCTTCCTTGCTGACGGCAATTGCCACCAGTATGGTGCAGGCATGTAGGACAACTTGAATGTTGTTCCTATTGGCGGGGTGCAGGAACCGAAGATGTACTTATTCAACGATGATAAGTGCACTGATGCAGACTCTCCGTCTAGCTTCGATGATGTGGCGACCGCTAATGCTCCCTGTGTTGGTGGCACTCCGTGGATGCTGACACTTACCGACGCTTCTGTGGAATGTGGCATCGTCTGTGGTAAAACGCGTACGTGTGGAACTAAAGCAACTTTCTCAGACTGCACCAGCACTACCGATTACATGGCATACTTGAAGACTGCGTTCGCTTCGGTGCCCTAACTGGTCAGGGAAACATACACTGCGAGTGGTTGTGGTACACTGAGCGGTGTCGTTGCGTGGGCTGCTGATGACACTTGCCAGGTGGATGGCAAAAACAGCTTTAAGGTACTTGAACGGGTGTCGTGGAAAAGTGATATACTTCTACTACTTCTACTACTGTCACGTCTGGTAACGAACCAGTGACGGCATCAAATTTAGTTGGCAGCGCTTGCATTGCCGGTAGTACCAGCGGTTTGCTACTACTAATACTACATGGGGGGGGGGCAATTGGGTGTTGGCATCCAACGTTGCCTATGACGAAAGTAAATGCCGTCCCACACCTTCCAAGTTGTCGCTCTAACTGGCCCCCACATGTAATAGTTGTTTGCTTCTTTGGCCGCGTTACGTTTCGCGAGCGCCTTGATCCAGGGTACTTCAGCTGTTTACCTGAATGGAACCGCAAGATACCTTGGCAATTGTACCGAAGCAGTCTTGATTTCTATGATGCCCACACAGCGGTGTACTGATCTGTGTTCCAACGTACGGGAACTGTTTGCGCGACGGATTGGGACTTCGAGTACGTTATTCGTGGCACAATGGGGAGGTCGATGCCATACGTGACGATTTCCACTTTTCTGGAATCGCTTGTACTGCGGCGGATATTACGTCATCGACGGTCTATGCTGCTGATGGCTCATGTTACCCAGCTGGCTTTGGGTACTTCCAAGTGGACGTTGATGATGCTAGAACAAACGCCGCAACAATCGAGTTTTATCGTGATTCAAAGTGCACCTTATGGGGCTATACAGACGACATTGTGGTGGCAAAAGAGCTGTTAACCCTCAGTACTCACAGGATTTTGGCTCTATGTAAAGAAGCAAACATGTTGTATTTTACTACATGTTAAAGCCAGACTACACTAAAAAAAACTGTCTGTTCCATTTAAGTACGACGTCTGTTTCTGCATTTTTAACTGGAAAATCATGACAACGAACAAAACAGTCGCACGGCTTTATCCGGGCATGTTGTCAATAACAACAACACCGAGAGGCAATGGCAGAACATGTTGCATACATGTCGTACATGAAATGCCCTTTTTACTGAAGTTGCACGTTTTGTGGAAGGTCGTTTGGCAAAACCTAGACGTGTTGCTACGAATTCAAGCTAGTATGCAGTTGGTGTGCAAGGCACGTATTATTCTTAGTCGTGAGGCATTACAGAAAACTCACAAGCTTGCTCAAGACTAACTACTCCGACCCATCAGCTTCCTCGTCTTAGTAGCCCAAGCTTTCATCAGCCAATACCTTCCTTGCTGACGGCAATTGCCACCAGTATGGTGCAGGCATGTAGGACAACTTGAATGTTGTTCCTATTGGCGGGGTGCAGGAACCGAAGATGTTCTTATTCAACGATGATAAGTGCACTGATGCAGACTCTCCGTCTAGCTTCGATGATGTGGCGACCGCTAATGCTCCCTGTGTTGGTGGCACTCCGTGGATGCTGACACTTACCGACGCTTCTGTGGAATGTGGCATCGTCTGTGGTAAAACGCGTACGTGTGGAACTAAAGCAACTTTCTCAGACTGCACCAGCACTACCGATTACATGGCATACTTGAAGACTGCGTTCGCTTCGGTGCCCTAACTGGTCAGGGAAACATACACTGCGAGTGGTTGTGGTACACTGAGCGGTGTCGTTGCGTGGGCTGCTGATGACACTTGCCAGGTGGATGGCAAAAACAGCTTTAAGGTACTTGAACGGGTGTCGTGGAAAAGTGATATACTTCTACTACTTCTACTACTGTCACGTCTGGTAACGAACCAGTGACGGCATCAAATTTAGTTGGCAGCGCTTGCATTGCCGGTAGTACCAGCGGTTTGCTACTACTAATACTACATGGGGGGGGGGCAATTGGGTGTTGGCATCCAACGTTGCCTATGACGAAAGTAAATGCCGTCCCACACCTTCCAAGTTGTCGCTCTAACTGGCCCCCACATGTAATAGTTGTTTGCTTCTTTGGCCGCGTTACGTTTCGCGAGCGCCTTGATCCAGGGTACTTCAGCTGTTTACCTGAATGGAACCGCAAGATACCTTGGCAATTGTACCGAAGCAGTCTTGATTTCTATGATGCCCACACAGCGGTGTACTGATCTGTGTTCCAACGTACGGGAACTGTTTGCGCGACGGATTGGGACTTCGAGTACGTTATTCGTGGCACAATGGGGAGGTCGATGCCATACGTGACGATTTCCACTTTTCTGGAATCGCTTGTACTGCGGCGGATATTACGTCATCGACGGTCTATGCTGCTGATGGCTCATGTTACCCAGCTGGCTTTGGGTACTTCCAAGTGGACGTTGATGATGCTAGAACAAACGCCGCAACAATCGAGTTTTATCGTGATTCAAAGTGCACCTTATGGGGCTATACAGACGACATTGTGGTGGCAAAAGAGCTGTTAACCCTCAGTACTCACAGGATTTTGGCTCTATGTAAAGAAGCAAACATGTTGTATTTTACTACATGTTAAAGCCAGACTACACTAAAAAAAACTGTCTGTTCCATTTAAGTACGACGTCTGTTTCTGCATTTTTAACTGGAAAATCATGACAACGAACAAAACAGTCGCACGGCTTTATCCGAGCATGTTGTCAATAACAACAACGCCGAGAGGCAATGGCAGAACATGTTGCATACATGTCGTACATGAAATGCCCTTTTTACTGAAGTTGCACGTTTTGTGGAAGGTCGTTTGGCAAAACCTAGACGTGTTGCTACGAATTCAAGCTAGTATGCTGTTGGTGTGCAAGGCACGTATTATTCTTAGCCGAGAGGTATTACAGAAAACTCACAAGCTTGTTCAAGACTAACTACTCCGGCCCATCCTCCTCATCAGCTCCCTCGTCTTCGTCACCGGAGCTTGGACGACGGCGCTTCTTGCCGAGCTCACGCATCTGGATGTCGCGGCCGACGAGTGGGCGCTACCACTTTTCCAATTGGAGGGCCAGATCTGAAAACAGGTCAAGTTGTTCCCAAGGTAGTACTTTGACCACACACGATCGCACAGGTAGATTCTCCCATGTAAATCTGACACGGGAGGAATCCGTACGTCGAACTACAACTCGCCCCCCCCCGCCCCTCTTCTATCGTGGGAGTCAGCCATCGCTGTCGCGTATAGTACGGCCCCGTACGTGACGGTTTCGACATACTCATATGGTTCATGCGCTTGGTCGGGGTTGTTCTATGCCATGGTTTACACCGCTGACGGAAAGTGCCGTGCGATTCCTTTAGATGGCGAAATCAAGTACTACAAGGTGACTCTTTCTTCGAGGAAAGACACTATGACTATCCAGTATTTCTCCAACTCAGCGTGCACGGCACCGATTGCCAACACTGGTATTCCGATAACGCAAAATATATTGGGCTGTGCAAAACGTCAGTGACAAAAAAACGTCAGCGACAAAATACACATACAGCGGGGATTTGGCTACAAGAATGAAAGCCATCACGACATTTGACGACGGCGACGGCGACGGCACGTTGGGCTTCATTTCTGCTGCAAGTACTAGAAGACAGCAGCACCCCACGCGTATCATCTTCGGTCGAACTTGCCCAGCTATTCAATTAGCCATGAGGTCCCTCGCAGCCGGCCCTTTAGCCAGGTTACTTTTCGCGAGCGCCTTGATCCAGGGTACTTCAGCTGTTTACCTGAATGGAACCGCAAGATACCTTGGCAATTGTACCGAAGCAGTCTTGATTTCTATGATGCCCACACAGCGATGTACTGATCTGTGTTCCAACCGTATGGGAACTGTTTGCTCGACGGATTGGGACTTCGAATATGTTATTCGTGGCACAATGGGAGGTCGATGCCATACGTGACGATTTCCACTTTTCTGGAATCGCTTGTACTGCGGCGGATATTACGTCATCGACGGTCTATGCTGCTGATGGCTCGTGTTACCCAGCTGGCTTTGGTACTTCCAAGTGGACGTTGATGATGCTAGAACGAACGTCGCAACAATCAGGTTTTATCGTGATTCAAAGTGCACCTTATGGGGCTATACAGACGATATTGTGGTGGCAAAAGAGCTGTTAACCCCCAGTACTCACAGGATTTTGGCTCTATGTAAAGAAGCAAACATGTTGTTTTTTACTACATGTTAAAGCCAGACTACACTAAAAAAAACTGTCTGTTCCATTTAAGTACGACGTCTGTTTCTGCATTTTTAACTGGAAAATCATGACAACGAACAAAACAGTCGCACGGCTTTATCCGAGCATGTTGTCAATAACAACAACGCCGAGAGGCAATGGCAGAACATGTTGCATACATGTCGTACATGAAATGCCCTTTTTACTGAAGTTGCACGTTTTGTGGAAGGTCGTTTGGCAAAACCTAGACGTGTTGCTACGAATTCAAGCTAGTATGCAGTTGGTGTACAAGGCACGTATTATTCTTAGCCGAGAGGTATTACAGAAAACTCACAAGCTTGTTCAAGACTAACTACTCCGGCCCATCCTCCTCATCAGCTCCCTCGTCTTCGTCACCGGAGCTTGGACGACGGCGCTTCTTGCCGAGCTCACGCATCTGGATGTCGCGGCCGACGAGTGGGCGCTACCACTTTTCCAATTGGAGGGCCAGATCTGAAAACAGGTCAAGTTGTTCCCAAGGTAGTACTTTGACCACACACGATCGCACAGGTAGATTCTCCCATGTAAATCTGACACGGGAGGAATCCGTACGTCGAACTACAACTCGCCCCGCCCCGCCCCCCCCTCTTCTATCGTGGGAGTCAGCCATCGCTGTCGCGTATAGTACGGCCCCGTACGTGACGGTTTCGACATACTCATATGGTTCATGCGCTTGGTCGGGGTTGTTCTATGCCATGGTTTACACCGCTGACGGAAAGTGCCGTGCGATTCCTTTAGATGGCGAAATCAAGTACTACAAGGTGACTCTTTCTTCGAGGAAAGACACTATGACTATCCAGTATTTCTCCAACTCAGCGTGCACGGCACCGATTGCCAGCACTGGTATTCCGATAACGCAAAATATATTGGGCTGTGCAAAACGTCAGTGACAAAAAAACGTCAGCGACAAAATACACATACAGCGGGGATTTGGCTACAAGAATGAAAGCCATCACGACATTTGACGACGGCGACGGCGACGGCACGTTGGGCTTCATTTCTGCTGCAAGTACTAGAAGACAGCAGCACCCCACGCGTATCATCTTCGGTCGAACTTGCCCAGCTATTCAATTAGCCATGAGGTCCCTCGTAGCCGGCCCTTTAGCCAGGTTACTTTTCGCGAGCGCCTTGATCCAGGGTACTTCAGCTGTTTACCTGAATGGAACCGCAAGATACCTTGGCAATTGTACCGAAGCAGTCTTGATTTCTATGATGCCCACACAGCGATGTACTGATCTGTGTTCCAACCGTATGGGAACTGTTTGCTCGACGGATTGGGACTTCGAATATGTTATTCGTGGCACAATGGGAGGTCGATGCCATACGTGACGATTTCCACTTTTCTGGAATCGCTTGTACTGCGGCGGATATTACGTCATCGACGGTCTATGCTGCTGATGGCTCGTGTTACCCAGCTGGCTTTGGGTACTTCCAAGTGGACGTTGATGATGCTAGAACGAACGTCGCAACAATCAGGTTTTATCGTGATTCAAAGTGCACCTTATGGGGCTATACAGACGATATTGTGGTGGCAAAAGAGCTGTTAACCCCCAGTACTCACAGGATTTTGGCTCTATGTAAAGAAGCAAACATGTTGTTTTTTACTACATGTTAAAGCCAGCCTACACTAAAAAAAACTGTCTGTTCCATTTAAGTACGACGTCTGTTTCTGCATTTTTAACTGGAAAATCCATGACAACGAACAAAACAGTCGCACGGCTTTATCCGAGCATGTTGTCAATAACAACAACGCCGAGAGGCAATGGCAGAACATGTTGCAAACATGTCGTACATGAAATGCCCTTTTTACTGAAGTTGCACGTTTTGTAGAAGGTCGTTTGGCAAAACCTAGACTTGTTGCTACGAATTCAAGCTAGTATGCAGTTGGTGTACAAGGCACGTATTATTCTTAGCCGAGAGGCATTACAGAAAACTCACAAGCTTGCTCAAGACTAACTACTCCGACCCATCCTCCTCATCAGCTCCCTCGTCTTCGTCACCGGAGCTCGGACGACGGCGCTTCTTGCCGAGCTCACGCATCTGGATGTCGCGGCCGACGAGTGGGCGCTACCATTTTTCCATTTGGAGTGCCAGATCTGAAAACAGGTCAAGTTGTTCCCAATGTAGTACTTTGGCCACACACGATCGCCCAGGTAGGTTCTCCCATGTAAATCTGGCACGGGAGGAATCCGTACGTCGAACTACAACTCGCCCCGCCCCGCCCCCCTCTTCTATCGTGGGAGTCAGCCATCGCTGTCGCGTATAGTACGGCCCCGTACGTGACGGTTTCGACATACTCATATGGTTCATGCGCTTGGTCGGGGTTGTTCTATGCCATGGTTTACACCGCTGACGGAAAGTGCCGTGCGATTCCTTTAGATGGCGAAATCAAGTACTACAAGGTGACTCTTTCTTCGAGGAAAGACACTATGACTATCCAGTATTTCTCCAACTCAGCGTGCACGGCACCGATTGCCAACACTGGTATTCCGATAACGCAAAATATATTGGGCTGTGCAAAACGTCAGTGACAAAAAAACGTCAGCGACAAAATACACATACAGCGGGGATTTGGCTACAAGAATGAAAGCCATCACGACATTTGACGACGGCGACTGCGACGGCACGTTGGGCTTCATTTCTGCTGCAAGTACTAGAAGACAGCAGCACCCCACGCGTATCATCTTCGGTCGAACTTGCCCAGCTATTCAATTAGCCATGAGGTCCCTCGCAGCCGGCCCTTTAGCCAGGTTACTTTTCGCGAGCGCCTTGATCCAGGGTACTTCAGCTGTTTACCTGAATGGAACCGCAAGATACCTTGGCAATTGTACCGAAGCAGTCTTGATTTCTATGATGCCCACACAGCGATGTACTGATCTGTGTTCCAACCGTATGGGAACTGTTTGCTCGACGGATTGGGACTTCGAATATGTTATTCGTGGCACAATGGGAGGTCGATGCCATACGTGACGATTTCCACTTTTCTGGAATCGCTTGTACTGCGGCGGATATTACGTCATCGACGGTCTATGCTGCTGATGGCTCGTGTTACCCAGCTGGCTTTGGGTACTTCCAAGTGGACGTTGATGATGCTAGAACGAACGTCGCAACAATCAGGTTTTATCGTGATTCAAAGTGCACCTTATGGGGCTATACAGACGATATTGTGGTGGCAAAAGAGCTGTTAACCCCCAGTACTCACAGGATTTTGGCTCTATGTAAAGAAGCAAACATGTTGTTTTTTACTACATGTTAAAGCCAGCCTACACTAAAAAAAACTGTCTGTTCCATTTAAGTACGACGTCTGTTTCTGCATTTTTAACTGGAAAATCCATGACAACGAACAAAACAGTCGCACGGCTTTATCCGAGCATGTTGTCAATAACAACAACGCCGAGAGGCAATGGCAGAACATGTTGCATACATGTCGTACATGAAATGCCCTTTTTACTGAAGTTGCACGTTTTGTGGAAGGTCGTTTGGCAAAACCTAGACGTGTTGCTACGAATTCAAGCTAGTATGCAGTTGGTGTGCAAGGCACGTATTATTCTTAGCCGAGAGGCATTACAGAAAACTCACAAGCTTGCTCAAGACTAACTACTCCGACCCATCCTCCTCATCAGCTCCCTCGTCTTCGTCACCGGAGCTCGGACGACGGCGCTTCTTGCCGAGCTCACGCATCTGGATGTCGCGGCCGACGAGTGGGCGCTACCATTTTTCCATTTGGAGTGCCAGATCTGAAAACAGGTCAAGTTGTTCCCAAGGTAGTACTTTGACCACACACGATCGCACAGGTAGATTCTCCCATGTAAATCTGACACGGGAGGAATCCGTACGTCGAACTACAACTCGCCCCGCCCCGCCCCCCCCTCTTCTATCGTGGGAGTCAGCCATCGCTGTCGCGTATAGTACGGCCCCGTACGTGACGGTTTCGACATACTCATATGGTTCATGCGCTTGGTCGGGGTTGTTCTATGCCATGGTTTACACCGCTGACGGAAAGTGCCGTGCGATTCCTTTAGATGGCGAAGTCAAGTACTACAAGGTGACTCTTTCTTCGAGGAAAGACACTATGACTATCCAGTATTTCTCCAACTCAGCGTGCACGGCACCGATTGCCAACACTGGTATTCCGATAACGCAAAATATATTGGGCTGTGCAAAACGTCAGTGACAAAAAAACGTCAGCGACAAAATACACATACAGCGGGGATTTGGCTACAAGAATGAAAGCCATCACGACATTTGACGACGGCGACTGCGACGGCACGTTGGGCTTCATTTCTGCTGCAAGTACTAGAAGACAGCAGCACCCCACGCGTATCATCTTCGGTCGAACTTGCCCAGCTATTCAATTAGCCATGAGGTCCCTCGCAGCCGGCCCTTTAGCCAGGTTACTTTTCGCGAGCGCCTTGATCCAGGGTACTTCAGCTGTTTACCTGAATGGAACCGCAAGATACCTTGGCAATTGTACCGAAGCAGTCTTGATTTCTATGATGCCCACACAGCGATGTACTGATCTGTGTTCCAACCGTATGGGAACTGTTTGCTCGACGGATTGGGACTTCGAATATGTTATTCGTGGCACAATGGGAGGTCGATGCCATACGTGACGATTTCCACTTTTCTGGAATCGCTTGTACTGCGGCGGATATTACGTCATCGACGGTCTATGCTGCTGATGGCTCGTGTTACCCAGCTGGCTTTGGTACTTCCAAGTGGACGTTGATGATGCTAGAACGAACGTCGCAACAATCAGGTTTTATCGTGATTCAAAGTGCACCTTATGGGGCTATACAGACGATATTGTGGTGGCAAAAGAGCTGTTAACCCCAGTACTCACAGGATTTTGGCTCTATGTAAAGAAGCAAACATGTTGTTTTTTACTACATGTTAAAGCCAGCCTACACTAAAAAAAACTGTCTGTTCCATTTAAGTACGACGTCTGTTTCTGCATTTTTAACTGGAAAATCATGACAACGAACAAAACAGTCGCACGGCTTTATCCGAGCATGTTCTCAATAACAACAACACCGAGAGGCAATGGCAGAACATGTTGCAAACATGTCGTACATGAAATGCCCTTTTTACTGAAGTTGCACGTTTTGTAGAAGGTCGTTTGGCAAAACCTAGACGTGTTGCTACGAATTCAAGCTAGTATGCAGTTGGTGTACAAGGCACGTATTATTCTTAGCCGAGAGGCATTACAGAAAACTCACAAGCTTGCTCAAGACTAACTACTCCGACCCATCCTCCTCATCAGCTCCCTCGTCTTCGTCACCGGAGCTCGGACGACGGCGCTTCTTGCCGAGCTCACGCATCTGGATGTCGCGGCCGACGAGTGGGCGCTACCATTTTTCCATTTGGAGTGCCAGATCTGAAAACAGGTCAAGTTGTTCCCAATGTAGTACTTTGGCCACACACGATCGCCCAGGTAGGTTCTCCCATGTAAATCTGGCACGGGAGGAATCCGTACGTCGAACTACAACTCGCCCCGCCCCGCCCCCCTCTTCTATCGTGGGAGTCAGCCATCGCTGTCGCGTATAGTACGGCCCCGTACGTGACGGTTTCGACATACTCATATGGTTCATGCGCTTGGTCGGGGTTGTTCTATGCCATGGTTTACACCGCTGACGGAGAGTGTCGTGCGATTCCTTTAGATGGCGAAGTCAAGTACTACAAGGTGACTCTTTCTTCGAGGAAAGACACTATGACTATCCAGTATTTCTCCAACTCAGCGTGCACGGCACCGATTGCCAACACTGGTATTCCGATAACGCAAAATATATTGGGCTGTGCAAAACGTCAGTGACAAAAAAAAGTCAGCGACAAAATACACATACAGCGGGGATTTGGCTACAAGAATGAAAGCCATCACGACATTTGACGACGGCGACTGCGACGGCACGTTGGGCTTCATTTCTGCTGCAAGTACTAGAAGACAGCAGCACCCCACGCGTATCATCTTCGGTCGAACTTGCCCAGCTATTCAATTAGCCATGAGGTCCCTCGCAGCCGGCCCTTTAGCCAGGTTACTTTTCGCGAGCGCCTTGATCCAGGGTACTTCAGCTGTTTACCTGAATGGAACCGCAAGATACCTTGGCAATTGTACCGAAGCAGTCTTGATTTCTATGATGCCCACACAGCGATGTACTGATCTGTGTTCCAACCGTATGGGAACTGTTTGCTCGACGGATTGGGACTTCGAATATGTTATTCGTGGCACAATGGGAGGTCGATGCCATACGTGACGATTTCCACTTTTCTGGAATCGCTTGTACTGCGGCGGATATTACGTCATCGACGGTCTATGCTGCTGATGGCTCGTGTTACCCAGCTGGCTTTGGTACTTCCAAGTGGACGTTGATGATGCTAGAACGAACGTCGCAACAATCAGGTTTTATCGTGATTCAAAGTGCACCTTATGGGGCTATACAGACGATATTGTGGTGGCAAAAGAGCTGTTAACCCCCAGTACTCACAGGATTTTGGCTCTATGTAAAGAAGCAAACATGTTGTTTTTTACTACATGTTAAAGCCAGCCTACACTAAAAAAACTGTCTGTTCCATTTAAGTACGACGTCTGTTTCTGCATTTTTAACTGGAAAATCCATGACAACGAACAAAACAGTCGCACGGCTTTATCCGAGCATGTTGTCAATAACAACAACGCCGAGAGGCAATGGCAGAACATGTTGCAAACATGTCGTACATGAAATGCCCTTTTTACTGAAGTTGCACGTTTTGTAGAAGGTCGTTTGGCAAAACCTAGACTTGTTGCTACGAATTCAAGCTAGTATGCAGTTGGTGTACAAGGCACGTATTATTCTTAGCCGAGAGGCATTACAGAAAACTCACAAGCTTGCTCAAGACTAACTACTCCGACCCATCCTCCTCATCAGCTCCCTCGTCTTCGTCACCGGAGCTCGGACGACGGCGCTTCTTGCCGAGCTCACGCATCTGGATGTCGCGGCCGACGAGTGGGCGCTACCATTTTTCCATTTGGAGTGCCAGATCTGAAAACAGGTCAAGTTGTTCCCAATGTAGTACTTTGGCCACACACGATCGCCCAGGTAGGTTCTCCCATGTAAATCTGACACGGGAGGAATCCGTACGTCGAACTACAACTCGCCCCGCCCCCCCCCCCCCTCTTCTATCGTGGGAGTCAGCCATCGCTGTCGCGTATAGTACGGCCCCGTACGTGACGGTTTCGACATACTCATATGGTTCATGCGCTTGGTCGGGGTTGTTCTATGCCATGGTTTACACCGCTGACGGAAAGTGCCGTGCGATTCCTTTAGATGGCGAAATCAAGTACTACAAGGTGACTCTTTCTTCGAGGAAAGACACTATGACTATCCAGTATTTCTCCAACTCAGCGTGCACGGCACCGATTGCCAACACTGGTATTCCGATAACGCAAAATATATTGGGCTGTGCAAAACGTCAGTGACAAAAAAACGTCAGCGACAAAATACACATACAGCGGGGATTTGGCTACAAGAATGAAACCAATCACGACATTTGACGACGGCGACTGCGACGGCACGTTGGGCTTCATTTCTGCTGCAAGTACTAGAAGACAGCAGCACCCCACGCGTATCATCTCCGGTCGAACTTGCCCAGCTTTTCAATTAGCCATGAGGTCCCTCGCAGCCGGCCCTTTAGCCAGGTTACTTTTCGCGAGCGCCTTGATCCAGGGTACTTCAGCTGTTTACCTGAATGGAACCGCAAGATACCTTGGCAATTGTACCGAAGCAGTCTTGATTTCTATGAGGCCCACACAGCGGTGTACTGATCTGTGTTCCAACCGTATGGGAACTGTTTGCTCGACGGATTGGGACTTCGAATATGTTATTCGTGGCACAATGGGGAGGTCGATGCCATACGTGACGATTTCCACTTTTCTGGAATCGCTTGTACTGCGGCGGATATTACGTCATCGACGGTCTATGCTGCTGATGGCTCGTGTTACCCAGCTGGCTTTGGGTACTTCCAAGTGGACGTTGATGATGCTAGAACGAACGTCGCAACAATCGGGTTTTATCGTGATTCAAAGTGCACCTTATGGGGCTATACAGACGATATTGTGGTGACAAAAGCGCTGTTAACCCCCAAGTACTCACAGGATTTTGGCTCTATGTGAAGAAGCAAACATGTTGTATTTTACTACATGTTAAAGCCAGCCTACACTAAAAAAAAACTGTCTGTTCCATTTAAGTACGACGTCTGTTTCTGCATTTTTAACTGAATCCATGACAACGAACAAAACAGTCGCACGGCTTTATCCGAGCATGTTCTCAATAACAACAACACCGAGAGCCAATGGCAGAACATGTTGCATACATGTCGTACATGAAATGCCCTTTTTACTGAAGTTGCACGTTTTGTGGAAGGTCGTTTGGCAAAACCTAGACGTGTTGCTACGAATTCAAGCTAGTATGCAGTTGGTGTGCAAGGCACGTATTATTCTTAGCCGAGAGGTATTACAGAAAACTCACAAGCTTGTTCAAGACTAACTACTCCGACCCATCCTCCTCATCAGCTCCCTCGTCTTCGTCACCGGAGCTCGGACGACGGCGCTTCTTGCCGAGCTCACGCATCTGGATGTCGCGGCCGACGAGTGGGCGCTACCATTTTTCCATTTGGAGTGCCAGATCTGAAAACAGGCCAAGTTGTTCCCAAGGTAGTACTTTGGCCACACACGATCGCACAGGTGGATTCTCCCATGTAAATCTGGCACGGGAGGAATCCGTACGTCGAACTACAACTCGCCCCCCCCCCCTCTTCTATCGTGGGAGTGTCGCGTATAGTACGGCCCCGTACGTGACGGTTTCGACATACTCATATGGTTCATGCGCTTGGTCGGGGTTGTTCTATGCCATGGTTTACACCGCTGACGGAAAGTGCCGTGCGATTCCTTTAGATGGCGAAATCAAGTACTACAAGGTGACTCTTTCTTCGAGGAAAGACACTATGACTATCCAGTATTTCTCCAACTCAGCGTGCACGGCACCGATTGCCAGCACTGGTATTCCGATAACGCAAAATATATTGGGCTGTGCAAAACGTCAGTGACAAAAAAACGTCAGCGACAAAATACACATACAGCGGGGATTTGGCTACAAGAATGAAAGCCATCACGACATTTGACGACGGCGACGGCGACGGCACGTTGGGCTTCATTTCTGCTGCAAGTACTAGAAGACAGCAGCACCCCACGCGTATCATCTCCGGTCGAACTTGCCCAGCTATTCAATTAGCCGTGAGGTCCCTCGCAGCCGGCCCTTTAGCCAGGTTACTTTTCGCGAGCGCCTTGATCCAGGGTACTTCAGCTGTTTACCTGAATGGAACCGCAAGATACCTTGGCAATTGTACCGAAGCAGTCTTGATTTCTATGAGGCCCACACAGCGGTGTACTGATCTGTGTTCCAACCGTATGGGAACTGTTTGCTCGACGGATTGGGACTTCGAATATGTTATTCGTGGCACAATGGGGAAGTCGATGCCATACGTGACGATTTCCACTTTTCTGGAATCGCTTGTACTGCGGCGGATATTACGTCATCGACGGTCTATGCTGCTGATGGCTCGTGTTACCCAGCTGGCTTTGGTACTTCCAAGTGGACGTTGATGATGCTAGAACAAACGCCGCAACAATCGAGTTTTATCGTGCTTTAAACTGCACCTTATGGGGCTATACAGATACTACTGCGGTGACAAAAGCGCTGTTAACCCCCCCCCCCCCCCCCAGTACTTACAGGAGTTTTTATTCTATGTGAAGAAGCAAACGTGTTGTATTTTACTACATGTTAAAGCCAGCCTACACTAAAAAAAACTGTCTGTTCCATTTAAGTACGACGTCTGTTTCTGCATTTTTAACTGGAAAATCCATGACAACGAACAAAACAGTCGCACGGCTTTATCCGAGCATGTTCTCAATAACAACAATACCGAGAGGCAATGGCAGAACATGTTGCAAACATGTCGTACATGAAATGCCCTTTTTACTGAAGTTGCACGTTTTGTAGAAGGCCGTTTGGCAAAACCTAGACGTGTTGCTACGAATTCAAGCTAGTATGCAGTTGGTGTACAAGGCACGTATTATTCTTAGCCGGGAGGCATTACAGAAAAAACTCACAAGCTTGCTCAAGACTAACTACTCCGACCCATCCTCCTCATCAGCTCCCTCGTCTTCGTCACCGGAGCTCGGACGACGGCGCTTCTTGCCGAGCTCACGCATCTGGATGTCGCGGCCGACGAGTGGGCGCTACCATTTTTCCATTTGGAGTGCCAGATCTGAAAACAGGTCAAGTTGTTCCCAATGTAGTACTTTGGCCACACACGATCGCCCAGGTAGGTTCTCCCATGTAAATCTGACACGGGAGGAATCCGTACGTCGAACTACAACTCGCCCCGCCCCGCCCCCCTCTTCTATCGTGGGAGTCAGCCATCGCTGTCGCGTATAGTACGGCCCCGTACGTGACGGTTTCGACATACTCATATGGTTCATGCGCTTGGTCGGGGTTGTTCTATGCCATGGTTTACACCGCTGACGGAAAGTGCCGTGCGATTCCTTTAGATGGCGAAATCAAGTACTACAAGGTGACTCTTTCTTCGAGGAAAGACACTATGACTATCCAGTATTTCTCCAACTCAGCGTGCACGGCACCGATTGCCAACACTGGTATTCCGATAACGCAAAATATATTGGGCTGTGCAAAACGTCAGTGACAAAAAACGTCAGCGACAAAATACACATACAGCGGGGATTTGGCTACAAGAATGAAAGCCACCACGACATTTGACGACGGCGACGGCGACGGCACGTTGGGCTTCATTTCTGCTGCAAGTACTAGAAGACAGCAGCACCCCACGCGTATCATCTTCGGTCGAACTTGCCCAGCTATTCAATTAGCCATGAGGTCCCTCGCAGCCGGCCCTTTAGCCAGGTTACTTTTCGCGAGCGCCTTGATCCAGGGTACTTCAGCTGTTTACCTGAATGGAACCGCAAGATACCTTGGCAATTGTACCGAAGCAGTCTTGATTTCTATGAGGCCCACACAGCGGTGTACTGATCTGTGTTCCAACCGTATGGGAACTGTTTGCTCGACGGATTGGGACTTCGAATATGTTATTCGTGGCACAATGGGGAGGTCGATGCCATACGTGACGATTTCCACTTTTCTGGAATCGCTTGTACTGCGGCGGATATTACGTCATCGACGGTCTATGCTGCTGATGGCTCGTGTTACCCAGCTGGCTTTGGGTACTTCCAAGTGGACGTTGATGATGCTAGAACGAACGTCGCAACAATCGGGTTTTATCGTGATTCAAAGTGCACCTTATGGGGCTATACAGACGATATTGTGGTGACAAAAGCGCTGTTAACCCCCAAGTACTCACAGGATTTTGGCTCTATGTGAAGAAGCAAACATGTTGTATTTTACTACATGTTAAAGCCAGCCTACATTAAAAAAAAACTGTCTGTTCCATTTAAGTACGACGTCTGTTTCTGCATTTTTAACTGGAAAATCCATGACAACGAACAAAACAGTCGCACGGCTTTATCCGAGCATGTTCTCAATAACAACAACACCGAGAGCCAATGGCAGAACATGTTGCATACATGTCGTACATGAAATGCCCTTTTTACTGAAGTTGCACGTTTTGTGGAAGGTCGTTTGGCAAAACCTAGACGTGTTGCTACGAATTCAAGCTAGTATGCAGTTGGTGTGCAAGGCACGTATTATTCTTAGCCGAGAGGCATTACAGAAAACTCACAAGCTTGCTCAAGACTAACTACTCCGACCCATCCTCCTCATCAGCTCCCTCGTCTTCGTCACCGGAGCTCGGACGACGGCGCTTCTTGCCGAGCTCACGCATCTGGATGTCGCGGCCGACGAGTGGGCGCTACCATTTTTCCATTTGGAGTGCCAGATCTGAAAACAGGTCAGGTCAAGTTGTTCCCAAGGTAGTACTTTGGCCACACACGATCGCACAGGTAGATTCTCCCATGTAATCTGGCACGGGAGGAATCCGTACGTCGAACTACAACTCGCCCCGCCCCGCCCCCCTCTTCTATCGTGGGAGTCAGCCATCGCTGTCGCGTATAGTACGGCCCCGTACGTGACGGTTTCGACATACTCATATGGTTCATGCGCTTGGTCGGGGTTGTTCTATGCCATGGTTTACACCGCTGACGGAAAGTGCCGTGCGATTCCTTTAGATGGCGAAATCAAGTACTACAAGGTGACTCTTTCTTCGAGGAAAGACACTATGACTATCCAGTATTTCTCCAACTCAGCGTGCACGGCACCGATTGCCAACACTGGTATTCCGATAACGCAAAATATATTGGGCTGTGCAAAACGTCAGTGACAAAAAAACGTCAGCGACAAAATACACATACAGCGGGGATTTGGCTACAAGAATGAAAGCCATCACGACATTTGACGACGGCGACGGCGACGGCACGTTGGGCTTCATTTCTGCTGCAAGTACTAGAAGACAGCAGCACCCCACGCGTATCATCTTCGGTCGAACTTGCCCAGCTATTCAATTAGCCATGAGGTCCCTCGCAGCCGGCCCTTTAGCCAGGTTACTTTTCGCGAGCGCCTTGATCCAGGGTACTTCAGCTGTTTACCTGAATGGAACCGCAAGATACCTTGGCAATTGTACCGAAGCAGTCTTGATTTCTATGATGCCCACACAGCGATGTACTGATCTGTGTTCCAACCGTATGGGAACTGTTTGCTCGACGGATTGGGACTTCGAATATGTTATTCGTGGCACAATGGGGAGGTCGATGCCATACGTGACGATTTCCACTTTTCTGGAATCGCTTGTACTGCGGCGGATATTACGTCATCGACGGTCTATGCTGCTGATGGCTCGTGTTACCCAGCTGGCTTTGGGTACTTCCAAGTGGACGTTGATGATGCTAGAACGAACGTCGCAACAATCGGGTTTTATCGTGATTCAAAGTGCACCTTATGGGGCTATACAGACGATATTGTGGTGACAAAAGCGCTGTTAACCCCCAAGTACTCACAGGATTTTGGCTCTATGTGAAGAAGCAAACATGTTGTATTTTACTACATGTTAAAGCCAGCCTACACTAAAAAAAACTGTCTGTTCCATTTAAGTACGACGTCTGTTTCTGCATTTTTAACTGAATCCATGACAACGAACAAAACAGTCGCACGGCTTTATCCGAGCATGTTCTCAATAACAACAACACCGAGAGCCAATGGCAGAACATGTTGCATACATGTCGTACATGAAATGCCCTTTTTACTGAAGTTGCACGTTTTGTGGAAGGTCGTTTGGCAAAACCTAGACTTGTTGCTACGAATTCAAGCTAGTATGCAGTTGGTGTACAAGGCACGTATTATTCTTAGCCGAGAGGCATTACAGAAAACTCACAAGCTTGCTCAAGACTAACTACTCCGACCCATCCTCCTCATCAGCTCCCTCGTCTTCGTCACCGGAGCTCGGACGACGGCGCTTCTTGCCGAGCTCACGCATCTGGATGTCGCGGCCGACGAGTGGGCGCTACCATTTTTCCATTTGGAGTGCCAGATCTGAAAACAGGTCAAGTTGTTCCCAATGTAGTACTTTGGCCACACACGATCGCCCAGGTAGGTTCTCCCATGTAAATCTGACACGGGAGGAATCCGTACGTCGAACTACAACTCGCCCCGCCCCGCCCCCCTCTTCTATCGTGGGAGTCAGCCATCGCTGTCGCGTATAGTACGGCCCCGTACGTGACGGTTTCGACATACTCATATGGTTCATGCGCTTGGTCGGGGTTGTTCTATGCCATGGTTTACACCGCTGACGGAAAGTGCCGTGCGATTCCTTTAGATGGCGAAATCAAGTACTACAAGGTGACTCTTTCTTCGAGGAAAGACACTATGACTATCCAGTATTTCTCCAACTCAGCGTGCACGGCACCGATTGCCAACACTGGTATTCCGATAACGCAAAATATATTGGGCTGTGCAAAACGTCAGTGACAAAAAAACGTCAGCGACAAAATACACATACAGCGGGGATTTGGCTACAAGAATGAAAGCCATCACGACATTTGACGACGGCGACGGCGACGGCACGTTGGGCTTCATTTCTGCTGCAAGTACTAGAAGACAGCAGCACCCCACGCGTATCATCTCCGGTCGAACTTGCCCAGCTTTTCAATTAGCCATGAGGTCCCTCGCAGCCGGCCCTTTAGCCAGGTTACTTTTCGCGAGCGCCTTGATCCAGGGTACTTCAGCTGTTTACCTGAATGGAACCGCAAGATACCTTGGCAATTGTACCGAAGCAGTCTTGATTTCTATGAGGCCCACACAGCGGTGTACTGATCTGTGTTCCAACCGTATGGGAACTGTTTGCTCGACGGATTGGGACTTCGAATATGTTATTCGTGGCACAATGGGGAGGTCGATGCCATACGTGACGATTTCCACTTTTCTGGAATCGCTTGTACTGCGGCGGATATTACGTCATCGACGGTCTATGCTGCTGATGGCTCGTGTTACCCAGCTGGCTTTGGGTACTTCCAAGTGGACGTTGATGATGCTAGAACGAACGTCGCAACAATCGGGTTTTATCGTGATTCAAAGTGCACCTTATGGGGCTATACAGACGATATTGTGGTGACAAAAGCGCTGTTAACCCCCAAGTACTCACAGGATTTTGGCTCTATGTGAAGAAGCAAACATGTTGTATTTTACTACATGTTAAAGCCAGCCTACACTAAAAAAAAACTGTCTGTTCCATTTAAGTACGACGTCTGTTTCTGCATTTTTAACTGGAAAATCCATGACAACGAACAAAACAGTCGCACGGCTTTATCCGAGCATGTTGTCAATAACAACAACGCCGAGAGGCAATGGCAGAACATGTTGCAAACATGTCGTACATGAAATGCCCTTTTTACTGAAGTTGCACGTTTTGTAGAAGGTCGTTTGGCAAAACCTAGACTTGTTGCTACGAATTCAAGCTAGTATGCAGTTGGTGTACAAGGCACGTATTATTCTTAGCCGAGAGGCATTACAGAAAAAACTCACAAGCTTGCTCAAGACTAACTACTCCGACCCATCCTCCTCATCAGCTCCCTCGTCTTCGTCACCGGAGCTCGGACGACGGCGCTTCTTGCCGAGCTCACGCATCTGGATGTCGCGGCCGACGAGTGGGCGCTACCATTTTTCCATTTGGAGTGCCAGATCTGAAAACAGGCCAAGTTGTTCCCAAGGTAGTACTTTGGCCACACACGATCGCACAGGTGGATTCTCCCATGTAAATCTGGCACGGGAGGAATCCGTACGTCGAACTACAACTCGCCCCCCCCCCCCCTCTTCTATCGTGGGAGTCAGCCATCGCTGTCGCGTATAGTACGGCCCCGTACGTGACGGTTTCGACATACTCATATGGTTCATGCGCTTGGTCGGGGTTGTTCTATGCCATGGTTTACACCGCTGACGGAAAGTGCCGTGCGATTCCTTTAGATGGCGAAATCAAGTACTACAAGGTGACTCTTTCTTCGAGGAAAGACACTATGACTATCCAGTATTTCTCCAACTCAGCGTGCACGGCACCGATTGCCAGCACTGGTATTCCGATAACGCAAAATATATTGGGCTGTGCAAAACGTCAGTGACAAAAAAACGTCAGCGACAAAATACACATACAGCGGGGATTTGGCTACAAGAATGAAAGCCATCACGACATTTGACGACGGCGACGGCGACGGCACGTTGGGCTTCATTTCTGCTGCAAGTACTAGAAGACAGCAGCACCCCACGCGTATCATCTCCGGTCGAACTTGCCCAGCTATTCAATTAGCCGTGAGGTCCCTCGCAGCCGGCCCTTTAGCCAGGTTACTTTTCGCGAGCGCCTTGATCCAGGGTACTTCAGCTGTTTACCTGAATGGAACCGCAAGATACCTTGGCAATTGTACCGAAGCAGTCTTGATTTCTATGAGGCCCACACAGCGGTGTACTGATCTGTGTTCCAACCGTATGGGAACTGTTTGCTCGACGGATTGGGACTTCGAATATGTTATTCGTGGCGCAATGGGGAAGTCGATGCCATACGTGACGATTTCCACTTTTCTGGAATCGCTTGTACTGCGGCGGATATTACGTCATCGACGGTCTATGCTGCTGATGGCTCGTGTTACCCAGCTGGCTTTGGTACTTCCAAGTGGACGTTGATGATGCTAGAACAAACGCCGCAACAATCGAGTTTTATCGTGCTTTAAACTGCACCTTATGGGGCTATACAGACGATATTGTGGTGGCAAAAGAGCTGTTAACCCCCAGTACTCACAGGATTTTGGCTCTATGTAAAGAAGCAAACATGTTGTTTTTTACTACATGTTAAAGCCAGCCTACACTAAAAAAAACTGTCTGTTCCATTTAAGTACGACGTCTGTTTCTGCATTTTTAACTGGAATATCCATGACAACGAACAAAACAGTCGCACGGCTTTATCCGAGCATGTTCTCAATAACAACAATACCGAGAGGCAATGGCAGAACATGTTGCAAACATGTCGTACATGAAATGCCCTTTTTACTGAAGTTGCACGTTTTGTAGAAGGCCGTTTGGCAAAACCTAGACGTGTTGCTACGAATTCAAGCTAGTATGCAGTTGGTGTACAAGGCACGTATTATTCTTAGCCGAGAGGCATTACAGAAAAAACTCACAAGCTTGCTCAAGACTAACTACTCCGACCCATCCTCCTCATCAGCTCCCTCGTCTTCGTCACCGGAGCTCGGACGACGGCGCTTCTTGCCGAGCTCACGCATCTGGATGTCGCGGCCGACGAGTGGGCGCTACCATTTTTCCATTTGGAGTGCCAGATCTGAAAACAGGTCAGGTCAAGTTGTTCCCAATGTAGTACTTTGGCCACACACGATCGCCCAGGTAGGTTCTCCCATGTAAATCTGACACGGGAGGAATCCGTACGTCGAACTACAACTCGCCCCGCCCCCCTCTTCTATCGTGGGAGTCAGCCATCGCTGTCGCGTATAGTACGGCCCCGTACGTGACGGTTTCGACATACTCATATGGTTCATGCGCTTGGTCGGGGTTGTTCTATGCCATGGTTTACACCGCTGACGGAAAGTGCCGTGCGATTCCTTTAGATGGCGAAATCAAGTACTACAAGGTGACTCTTTCTTCGAGGAAAGACACTATGACTATCCAGTATTTCTCCAACTCAGCGTGCACGGCACCGATTGCCAACACTGGTATTCCGATAACGCAAAATATATTGGGCTGTGCAAAACGTCAGTGACAAAAAAACGTCAGCGACAAAATACACATACAGCGGGGATTTGGCTACAAGAATGAAAGCCATCACGACATTTGACGACGGCGACGGCGACGGCACGTTGGGCTTCATTTCTGCTGCAAGTACTAGAAGACAGCAGCACCCCACGCGTATCATCTTCGGTCGAACTTGCCCAGCTATTCAATTAGCCATGAGGTCCCTCGCAGCCGGCCCTTTAGCCAGGTTACTTTTCGCGAGCGCCTTGATCCAGGGTACTTCAGCTGTTTACCTGAATGGAACCGCAAGATACCTTGGCAATTGTACCGAAGCAGTCTTGATTTCTATGAGGCCCACACAGCGGTGTACTGATCTGTGTTCCAACCGTATGGGAACTGTTTGCTCGACGGATTGGGACTTCGAATATGTTATTCGTGGCACAATGGGGAGGTCGATGCCATACGTGACGATTTCCACTTTTCTGGAATCGCTTGTACTGCGGCGGATATTACGTCATCGACGGTCTATGCTGCTGATGGCTCGTGTTACCCAGCTGGCTTTGGTACTTCCAAGTGGACGTTGATGATGCTAGAACGAACGTCGCAACAGTCGAGTTTTATCGTGCTTTAAAGTGCACCTTATGGGGCTATACAGACGATATTGTGGTGACAAAAGCGCTGTTAACCCCCAAGTACTCACAGGATTTTGGCTCTATGTGAAGAAGCAAACATGTTGTATTTTACTACATGTTAAAGCCAGCCTACACTAAAAAAAACTGTCTGTTCCATTTAAGTACGACGTCTGTTTCTGCATTTTTAACTGGAAAATCCATGACAACGAACAAAACTGTCGCACGGCTTTATCCGAGCATGTTCTCAATAACAACAACACCGAGAGGCAATGGCAGAACATGTTGCAAACATGTCGTACATGAAATGCCCTTTTTACTGAAGTTGCACGTTTTGTAGAAGGTCGTTTGGCAAAACCTAGACGTGTTGCTACGAATTCAAGCTAGTATGCAGTTGGTGTGCAAGGCACGTATTATTCTTAGCCGAGAGGCATTACAGAAAACTCACAAGCTTGCTCAAGACTAACTACTCCGGCCCATCCTCCTCATCAGCTCCCTCGTCTTCGTCACCGGAGCTTGGACGACGGCGCTTCTTGCCGAGTTGTTCCCAAGGTAGTACTTTGACCACACACGATCGCCCAGGTAGATTCTCCCATGTAAATCTGACACGGGAGGAATCCGTACGTCGAACTACAACTCGCCCCCCCCCCCCCCCCTCTTCTATCGTGGGAGTCAGCCATCGCTGTCGCGTATAGTACGGCCCCGTACGTGACGGTTTCGACATACTCATATGGTTCATGCGCTTGGTCGGGGTTGTTCTATGCCATGGTTTACACCGCTGACGGAAAGTGCCGTGCGATTCCTTTAGATGGCGAAATCAAGTACTACAAGGTGACTCTTTCTTCGAGGAAAGACACTATGACTATCCAGTATTTCTCCAACTCAGCGTGCACGGCACCGATTGCCAACACTGGTATTCCGATAACGCAAAATATATTGGGCTGTGCAAAACGTCAGTGACAAAAAAACGTCAGCGACAAAATACACATACAGCGGGGATTTGGCTACAAGAACGAAAGCCATCACGACATTTGACGACGGCGACGGCGACGGCACGTTGGGCTTCATTTCTGCTGCAAGTACTAGAAGACAGCAGCACCCCACGCGTATCATCTCCGGTCGAACTTGCCCAGCTATTCAATAAGCCATGAGGTCCCTCGCAGCCGGCCCTTTAGCCAGGTTACTTTTCGCGAGCGCCTTGATCCAGGGTACTTCAGCTGTTTACCTGAATGGAACCGCAAGATACCTTGGCAATTGTACCGAAACAGTCTTGATTTCTATGATGCCCACACAGCGGTGTACTGATCTGTGTTCCAACCGTATGGGAACTGTTTGCTCGACGGATTGGGACTTCGAATATGTTATTCGTGGCACAATGGGGAGGTCGATGCCATACGTGACGATTTCCACTTTTCTGGAATCGCTTGTACTGCGGCGGATATTACGTCATCGACGGTCTATGCTGCTGATGGCTCGTGTTACCCAGCTGGCTTTGGTACTTCCAAGTGGACGTTGATGATGCTAGAACGAACGTCGCAACAGTCGAATTTTATCGTGCTTTAAAGTGCACCTTATGGGGCTATACAGATAATATTGAGGTGACAAAAGCGCTGTTAACCCCCAAGTACTCACAGGATTTTGGCTCTATGTGAAGAAGCAAACATGTTGTATTTTACTACATGTTAAAGCCAGCCTACACTAAAAAAAACTGTCTGTTCCATTTAAGTACGACGTCTGTTTCTGCATTTTTAACTGGAAAATCCATGACAACGAACAAAACAGTCGCACGGCTTTATCCGAGCATGTTCTCAATACCAACAACACCGAGAGGCAATGGCAGAACATGTTGCAAACATGTCGTACATGAAATGCCCTTTTTACTGAAGTTGCACGTTTTGTAGAAGGTCGTTTGGCAAAACCTAGACGTGTTGCTAAGAATTCAAGCTAGTATGCAGTTGGTGTGCAAGGCACGTATTATTCTTAGCCGAGAGGCATTACAGAAAACTCACAAGCTTGCTCAAGACTAACTACTCCGACCCATCCTCCTCATCAGCTCCCTCGTCTTCGTCACCGGAGCTCGGACGACGGCGCTTCTTGCCGAGCTCACGCATCTGGATGTCGCGGCCGACGAGTGGGCGCTACCATTTTTCCATTTGGAGTGCCAGATCTGAAAACAGGTCAAGTTGTTCCCAAGGTAGTACTTTGGCCACACACGATCGCCCAGGTAGATTCTCCCATGTAAATCTGACACGGGAGGAATCCGTACGTCGAACTACAACTCGCCCCGCCCCCCCCCCCCCCCTCTTCTATCGTGGGAGTCAGCCATCGCTGTCGCGTATAGTACGGCCCCGTACGTGACGGTTTCGACATACTCATATGGTTCATGCGCTTGGTCGGGGTTGTTCTATGCCATGGTTTACACCGCTGACGGAAAGTGCCGTGCGATACCTTTAGATGGCGAAATCAAGTACTACAAGGTGACTCTTTCTTCGAGGAAAGACACTATGACTATCCAGTATTTCTCCAACTCAGCGTGCACGGCACCGATTGCCAACACTGGTATTCCGATAACGCAAAATATATTGGGCTGTGCAAAACGTCAGTGACAAAAAAACGTCAGCGACAAAATACACATACAGCGGGGATTTGGCTACAAGAATGAAAGCCATCACGACATTTGACGACGGCGACTGCGACGGCACGTTGGGCTTCATTTCTGCTGCAAGTACTAGAAGACAGCAGCACCCCACGCGTATCATCTCCGGTCGAACTTGCCCAGCTATTCAATTAGCCATGAGGTCCCTCGCAGCCGGCCCTTTAGCCAGGTTACGTTTCGCGAGCGCCTTGATCCAGGGTACTTCAGCTGTTTACCTGAATGGAACCGCAAGATACCTTGACAATTGTACCGAAGCAGTCTTGATTTCTATGAGGCCCACACAGCGGTGTACTGATCTGTGTTCCTACCGTATGGGAACTGTTTGCTCGACGGATTGGGACTTCGAATATGTTATTCGTGGCACAATGGGGAGGTCGATGCCATACGTGACGATTTCCACTTTTCTGGAATCGCTTGTACTGCGGCGGATATTACGTCATCGACGGTCTATGCTGCTGATGGCTCGTGTTACCCAGCTGGCTTTGGGTACTTCCAAGTGGACGTTGATGATGACCTAGAACAAACGTCGCAACAATCGGGTTTTATCGTGATTCAAAGTGCACCTTATGGGGCTATACAGACGATATTGTGGTGACAAAAGCGCTGTTAACCCCCAAGTACTCACAGGATTTTGGCTCTATGTGAAGAAGCAAACATGTTGTATTTTACTACATGTTAAAGCCAGCCTACACTAAAAAAAACTGTCTGTTCCATTTAAGTACGACGTCTGTTTCTGCATTTTTAACTGGAAAATCCATGACAACGAACAAAACAGTCGCACGGCTTTATCCGAGCATGTTCTCAATACCAACAACATCGAGAGGCAATGGCAGAACATGTTGCAAACATGTCGTACATGAAATGCCCTTTTTACTGAAGTTGCACGTTTTGTGGAAGGTCGTTTGGCAAAACCTAGACGTGTTGCTAAGAATTCAAGCTAGTATGCAGTTGGTGTGCAAGGCACGTATTATTCTTAGCCGAGAGGCATTACAGAAAACTCACAAGCTTGCTCAAGACTAACTACTCCGACCCATCCTCCTCATCAGCTCCCTCGTCTTCGTCACCGGAGCTCGGACGACGGCGCTTCTTGCCGAGCTCACGCATCTGGATGTCGCGGCCGACGAGTGGGCGCTACCATTTTTCCATTTGGAGTGCCAGATCTGAAAACAGGTCAGGTCAAGTTGTTCCCAAGGTAGTACTTTGGCCACACACGATCGCACAGGTAGATTCTCCCATGTAAATCTAGCACGGGAGGAATCCGTACGTCGAACTACAACTCGCCCCCCCCCCCCCCCTCTTCTATCGTGGGAGTCAGCCATCGCTGTCGCGTATAGTACGGCCCCGTACGTGACGGTTTCGACATACTCATATGGTTCATGCGCTTGGTCGGGGTTGTTCTATGCACTTGTAAATGAGGGTATTTGCGTTTCCTGATAGCCCAGCAAGTACTAGAAGACAAGAAGAGAAAACTAGGTGGAAGGCTGCTTGTTGCTGCCAAGTGTATTTCTTTAGAGGCAAAAGTTGTTCTAGTCCCGCATTTTCCTTCTCTCACCTTTCGCAAGACAAACTGCAACAAGTTAGCAAAACCCTGTAGGACAAAAGCTCTACGGCATAAAACCTTAGGGATAAAAGCTCAACTTCCTGCAGCATCAGAACAGCAACAAGATAACCAGTAATTCACAACAGCCCCACCTACTGGTTGGCTTCGTTGTCCTTGGACTTCCCATCCTTTTCTTCAAACTCCAATCGCGAGAATAGTCCCATAGTTCTTCGATGCTTCTCAAACTTAATTCGGGGCAAAGGCTTCGTAAAAATATCAGCAACATTGTTCACTCCAGCAATATGATCCACTTGAATTTGCTGCTTCTCGATCCGCTCTCTGATAAAATGGTGGCGTACATCAATATGTTTTGTTCTGCTGTGAAATTCAGGGTTTTTCGCCAATTTCCGAGCACTTTCATTGTCCACAAACACTTCGGATGGCTTCCGTTGAGTGACTTTTAATTCACGAAGCATTTGACGAAGATGTACTACTTCTTGAACAAGAAGGCTGAGAGCCATATACTCAGCTTCACACGTATGCAAAGCAACTGTCCTTTCTGTCTGACTGCACCACGAAATTGTACTCCCACAAAATTGAGTCACATATCCGGCCACAGACTTTCGATCATCCACTCGATTGGCAAAATCAGCATCTGCATATGCTATGAGATGTCGATCTAGCCGTTGAGCTTCTTGAATTCCTCCTAGGCGCAAACCCATGTCCAATGTCTCCTTCAAGTACCGTAGACCACGTTTCGCAGCTCGCCAATGTATAATTCCAGGGTTTTCTAGATATTGACTACAATCCCGTACCATATAAGCAAGATCTGGCCGTGTCCCCAACATCAGATACATTAAACTCCCTATTACAGCTCGGTAAGGCTTGTCCTTCATCAATTGTTTTTCTTCATGTGTAACCGGGCACATAACTTTCGACAACTTGAGATCAGCAGTGCTAGGGACCTTGGATCCATTACAATTTTCCATACCAAACCGTAGCAAAACTTTCTCAGCATATTTGCGTTGGCTGATGAACAGTGTCCGCTCTTGTCGGTTGCGAGTTATCTCCCATCCAAGAATATAGTGAATTGGTCCTAGATTCTTCATAGTAAACCGACCAAACAACATTTCCTTCATGTTCTGCATCATGATCTTGTTGGGTGCAAACAAAATGAGATCATCAACGTAAATTGAAATAAATACTAGCCACCCGTTGATCACTTTCACTGCAACGCAAGCTTCACAGTTCAGCAAACCGTATCCAGCACTCACCAGAAATTCTTTTAGTAGTTTGAACCAGACCCTAGGAGCTTGTTTTAATCCATATAAACTTTTGAGTAAGTGACACACGTAGTCTTCCTTTCCTTCCACAACATAGCCCTCGGGTTGCTCCATGAACACCTCTACGTCGATAGTTCCGTTTAGAAAAGCTGTTGTTACGTCCATCTGGTCTATTTCATAGTTCCAAATGGCTGCAAGTGTAAAGAGAACCCTCAAAGTCTCAAGTCGAACCACCGGCGAGAAAATTTCCATGTAGTCAATTCCAAACTCCTGTAGATAACCTTTGATCACTAAACGGGCCTTAAATCGTTCAATTTCTCCGTCTGCCAAATACTTCACTCGGAAGATCCAGCGATTACTTAACACCTTCATGCCCTTTTCACGCGGTACCAACTCCCATGTTCCATTCTTCAATAATGCTCTGTACTCAGTGTCTGCTGCCTTTTTCCATTCACTTGCATGTTCGCTACACAACGCTTCTTCCAGCGTGTTAGGATCAGTAACTGCACTTGTCAGCAAGCAACTATAATCATCCCACCAGTCCAGCGCTTTTTCTTTTGCCAATTCATACTGCATTTGATCAACAACATCATCCCACTTGAGTGAACAGCTTGTCTTTTTTCCAAGTGAACCTCGAAAGGCTAGATGAAGCGTGTCTCCTAACCATGGTGGTGGTTTAGACACTCGCCCACTTCTTGTCTTTACTGGTTGACGCTCAACGCACCCAGTCTTTTTGGGCTTGTCAGAATTTCTGTTTGTTGCCACACTCTTCTTTTCTTCACTGGCACTGATCTTGTCATTTTCTGGAACTGAAGATTGAGTCAACTCTGCTATTCGCCCACCTCGCTTGACAATCGGTGTCAAACACCGTTCTCTACCTTCCTTTTCAGACTCTGCTATCGGCTCATGCCGACGCTTTCGGCTTCTTTTCTGCTTAGGAGGTGGCAGAGTTTCCTTTCCTAACCTCTCTTCATGCTCAACTTCAGTTCTTGCTGGTGCTGATATTTCACTGGGGTGACCTTTTCGCTTTTTCCCACGGTGCTGCTCCATCGTCTCAGTACCTTTATCAGCCCCACCAGCTCTGCTGTCCTTCTCACTATTAGCATCTTCCTGGACTTCTTTCAACAGTGATGGAATGTTCTGCATTGTTGCTGCATCAATGTCCAAATACTTCGGCGTGGGAACATCGGTAGCTGAAGCACTTCCAGTTCCTACCAGAATTCGCCCTGGCTTCGCTTCATAGAAGATAGCTGTGTGGCTATAAAACGATTTGTTCGAATGGCTATCAAGAAGTCGATAACCTCTTCTTTCTCGTGAGTAGCCCACAAACACGGCTTCTCGCGCTTTTGAATCCATTTTCTTACGTTCACACTTGTCAATGTATGCCAAAACTGCACAACCAAACGTCCGAAGTCTAGAGTATTCAGGTGTTTCACGAAACCACACTGAATATGGTACTTCCATGCCTCTCTGCAGATTCGGAACGATGTTGATGCAATAAACCGCCGTGACAGCGGCTTCAGTCCATAACGGGGTAAATCAAAATGTGCCAACAAACACCGCATGCGCTCTGTCACTGTGCGAATCATCCTCTCTGCTACTCCGTTTTGTTCTGGAGTGTGCTTAATAGTTGGTGAACGTTCAATTCCATAGTTCTCTTTACACCGCTCTGCAAGAGAAATGAGCTCACGCGCATTGTCATACCGAAGTGATTACATCCTCACTTTCAATTGTGTCTTGACGCTCTCATAGTACCGCTCAAAACTTGCGTAAATCTCTGACCGCTCCTTCAACAGGTACAACGTAGAGAATCTACTTGCGTCATCGACGAAAAGAGCAAAATATTTCTTCCCAGAGTATGACTCGACCGCATATGGACCCCAGACATCTACGTGGACACGTTCTCCAACTAACCACTCACGACTTGATGCGTTTTTAACCGAGTGAAAATGTTTTCTCGTCATCTTGCCTTTTACGCACGAGTCGCAGTTGAATGATCCATCCACTCTCAAATCAACCTCGGCTAGCGGCCAGTCTGCATGCCGAAACAGTGCATTAAATACACTGCGTCCAGGATGTCCTAGTCTGGTATGCCACTGTTTCACAATCTGATCACCATCAGAAGCTGCTACCATGGCCAACGTCACAGGTGATTTCAGTTTCACACAGTACAGGTTGGTCTCATCAACATGTGCAAATGCACTTCCCCACTGAAACTTCATTTCTGCACAGGTCTCATCGTCAAAGTGAATTTTCACCTTCTCATCATCTGGTAGTGACCGTGCAGTTTGTCTGCGCACTGAGAACAAGCTGCACTGAAGTTCTGGTACATAACGCACTCCATGCAGTACCATGGCACGTCTTCCAGTTGACGTCTGGATTTCTTTCTTCACTGTCCCAATTCCAGCAACATTCAACCAGTTTTCACCTCCAACACGAACCAGTGCACTCATTGGTGTGAACGAGACAAAATCAATTTTCTGGTTAGTAATATGACTTGTTGCTCCAGAATCCAAATACCAGCGCTTGCGAGCTAACTTCAAAATGTTTGTCGGCTGTTTCAAAAGTGCAGAGACTACATATGCACTATCATCACTATCTTCATCTCCAGTGTAGTGGCCTTTAGCCGCAGGCTTCTTTCCTTGGCAATTACCTCCAAGCTTTGCCTGTTTCTTTTGAGGTTCATCTCGTTGGGAATCACCAGGTGGTCGTTTTCCTAGATGCGGACACTGAAAAACATGATGAGACCCTTCTCCACAATGAAAACATCCACTGCTAGTCTGTCCACCACGTCCACCTCCATCTCCTCGACCAGCACCACGACCGCCATTACCAAAACCTCGACCTCTTCCACGGCCTCCTCCACGACCTCGATTTCCACGGCCACCATCAAAACCGCGTCCACGACCTCGACCTCGACCTCGGCCAGAACTACTATATAACGCAGAGTCTTCAGTTTTTCCTTCCAACTTTCTGCTTTGTCGCCGATCAAATGCCACTTCCAGCGCATGCTCCAATTGCTCATAATTTGGTGGG
This sequence comes from Phytophthora capsici, assembly GCA_030324255.1. NCBI lineage: Eukaryota > Oomycota > Peronosporomycetes > Peronosporales > Peronosporaceae > Phytophthora > Phytophthora capsici. Next base: position 1,314,450 of record CM059357.1, on the reverse strand, counting down.
TCGTTAATATCACGGGATATGTGGCTCGCAAGAAAAGTCTCCACGACATTTTCATAATTCGGAGGAAGAGTACCGATCAGCAAAGCTGGCTTCTCGTAATCATCCAATGGCTTGCCAAGAAGAGCAATTCGATCCATTAATCGACGAACTTCACCCAAATGATCTGCTACATTTCCATTGTCTTTAAGTCGAAGCTGTCTTAATTGAGTCATTTCAGCAGCATACTTGAAATATGTCTTCCCAACGAATCTCTGCTTCAATCTCTCAATTACACGGAACGCGGAAGGCTCAAACTTCACTGTCTTCATGATTTTATCTGTCATTCCATCGTAGATCAGCTCCTTCGCGCGTGCTGACTCCTTCTTCCACTTTGCATGGTCATCTGCCTTTGATTCTTCGGGCTCATTGATCTCTCTCTCGCAATATCTCCACAGATCCTTACGCTTCAACTTCAATTTAATTCTTTCGATCCAAACCTCGAAGTCTTGACCATCAAATGGCGGGTGCGTAGGTTTCTTTTCGTCATTTAGCTCTTTCTGTTCGGTCTTCTTTTTATCTCCACTCGTACTCATGATTTCTGTGTCACGGCTGGATTACCAAGAAGAACTTGGGCTCATAACAACTTGTAAATGAGGGTATTTGCGTTTCCAGATAGCCCAGCAAGTACCAGAAGACAAGAAGAGAAAACTAGGTGGAAGGCTGCTTGTTGCTGCCAAGTGTATTTCTTTAGAGGCAAAAGTTGTTCTAGTCCCGCATTTTCCTTCTCTCACCTTTCGCAAGACAAACTGCAACAAGTTAGCAAAACCCTGTAGGACAAAAGCTCTACGGCATAAAACCTTAGGGATAAAAGCTCAACTTCCTGCAGCATCAGAACAGCAACAAGATAACCAGTAATTCACAACATATGCCATGGTTTACACCGCTGACGGAAAGTGCCGTGCGATTCCTTTAGACGGCGAAGTCAAGTACTACAAGGTGACTCTTTCTTCGAGGAAAGACACTATGACTATCCAGTATTTCTCCAACTCAGCGTGCACGGCACCGATTGCCAACACTGGTATTCCGATAACGCAAAATATATTGGGCTGTGCAAAACGTCAGTGACAAAAAAACGTCAGCGACAAAATACACATACAGCGGGGATTTGGCTACAAGAATGAAAGCCATCACGACATTTGACGACGGCGACTGCGACGGCACGTTGGGCTTCATTTCTGCTGCAAGTACTAGAAGACAGCAGCACCCCACGCGTATCATCTCCGGTCGAACTTGCCCAGCTATTCAATTAGCCATGAGGTCCCTCGCAGCCGGCCCTTTAGCCAGGTTACTTTTCGCGAGCGCCTTGATCCAGGGTACTTCAGCTGTTTACCTGAATGGAACCGCAAGATACCTTGGCAATTGTACCGAAGCAGTCTTGATTTCTATGATGCCCACACAGCGATGTACTGATCTGTGTTCCAACCGTATGGGAACTGTTTGCTCGACGGATTGGGACTTCGAATATGTTATTCGTGGTACAATGGGAGGTCGATGCCATACGTGACGATTTCCACTTTTCTGGAATCGCTTGTACTGCGGCGGATATTACGTCATCGACGGTCTATGCTGCTGATGGCTCGTGTTACCCAGCTGGCTTTGGGTACTTCCAAGTGGACGTTGATGATGCTAGAACGAACGTCGCAACAATCGGGTTTTATCGTGATTCAAAGTGCACCTTATGGGGCTATACAGACGATATTGTGGTGACAAAAGCGCTGTTAACCCCCAAGTACTCACAGGATTTTGGCTCTATGTGAAGAAGCAAACATGTTGTATTTTACTACATGTTAAAGCCAGCCTACACTAAAAAAAACTGTCTGTTCCATTTAAGTACGACGTCTGTTTCTGCATTTTTAACTGGAAAATCCATGACAACGAACAAAACAGTCGCACGGCTTTATCCGAGCATGTTCTCAATAACAACAACACCGAGAGGCAATGGCAGAACATGTTGCAAACATGTCGTACATGAAATGCCCTTTTTACTGAAGTTGCACGTTTTGTAGAAGGTCGTTTGGCAAAACCTAGACGTGTTGCTACGAATTCAAGCTAGTATGCAGTTGGTGTGCAAGGCACGTATTATTCTTAGCCGAGAGGTATTACAGAAAACTCACAAGCTTGTTCAAGACTAACTACTCCGACCCATCCTCCTCATCAGCTCCCTCGTCTTCGTCACCGGAGCTCGGACGACGGCGCTTCTTGCCGAGCTCACGCATCTGGATGTCGCGGCCGACGAGTGGGCGCTACCATTTTTCCATTTGGAGTGCCAGATCTGAAAACAGGCCAAGTTGTTCCCAAGGTAGTACTTTGGCCACACACGATCGCACAGGTGGATTCTCCCATGTAAATCTGGCACGGGAGGAATCCGTACGTCGAACTACAACTCGCCCCCCCCCCTCTTCTATCGTGGGAGTGTCGCGTATAGTACGGCCCCGTACGTGACGGTTTCGACATACTCATATGGTTCATGCGCTTGGTCGGGGTTGTTCTATGCCATGGTTTACACCGCTGACGGAAAGTGCCGTGCGATTCCTTTAGATGGCGAAGTCAAGTACTACAAGGTGACTCTTTCTTCGAGGAAAGACACTATGACTATCCAGTATTTCTCCAACTCAGCGTGCACGGCACCGATTGCCAACACTGGTATTCCGATAACGCAAAATATATTGGGCTGTGCAAAACGTCAGTGACAAAAAAACGTCAGCGACAAAATACACATACAGCGGGGATTTGGCTACAAGAATGAAAGCCATCACGACATTTGACGACGGCGACTGCGACGGCACGTTGGGCTTCATTTCTGCTGCAAGTACTAGAAGACAGCAGCACCCCACGCGTATCATCTCCGGTCGAACTTGCCCAGCTATTCAATTAGCCATGAGGTCCCTCGCAGCCGGCCCTTTAGCCAGGTTACTTTTCGCGAGCGCCTTGATCCAGGGTACTTCAGCTGTTTACCTGAATGGAACCGCAAGATACCTTGGCAATTGTACCGAAGCAGTCTTGATTTCTATGATGCCCACACAGCGATGTACTGATCTGTGTTCCAACCGTATGGGAACTGTTTGCTCGACGGATTGGGACTTCGAATATGTTATTCGTGGCGCAATGGGGAGGTCGATGCCATACGTGACGATTTCCACTTTTCTGGAATCGCTTGTACTGCGGCGGATATTACGTCATCGACGGTCTATGCTGCTGATGGCTCGTGTTACCCAGCTGGCTTTGGTACTTCCAAGTGGACGTTGATGATGCTAGAACGAACGTCGCAACAATCGGGTTTTATCGTGATTCAAAGTGCACCTTATGGGGCTATACAGACGATATTGTGGTGACAAAAGCGCTGTTAACCCCCAAGTACTCACAGGATTTTGGCTCTATGTGAAGAAGCAAACATGTTGTATTTTACTACATGTTAAAGCCAGCCTACACTAAAAAAAACTGTCTGTTCCATTTAAGTACGACGTCTGTTTCTGCATTTTTAACTGAATCCATGACAACGAACAAAACAGTCGCACGGCTTTATCCGAGCATGTTCTCAATAACAACAACACCGAGAGGCAATGGCAGAACATGTTGCAAACATGTCGTACATGAAATGCCCTTTTTACTGAAGTTGCACGTTTTGTAGAAGGTCGTTTGGCAAAACCTAGACGTGTTGCTACGAATTCAAGCTAGTATGCAGTTGGTGTGCAAGGCACGTATTATTCTTAGCCGAGAGGTATTACAGAAAACTCACAAGCTTGTTCAAGACTAACTACTCCGACCCATCCTCCTCATCAGCTCCCTCGTCTTCGTCACCGGAGCTCGGACGACGGCGCTTCTTGCCGAGCTCACGCATCTGGATGTCGCGGCCGACGAGTGGGCGCTACCATTTTTCCATTTGGAGTGCCAGATCTGAAAACAGGCCAAGTTGTTCCCAAGGTAGTACTTTGGCCACACACGATCGCACAGGTGGATTCTCCCATGTAAATCTGGCACGGGAGGAATCCGTACGTCGAACTACAACTCGCCCCCCTCTTCTATCGTGGGAGTGTCGCGTATAGTACGGCCCCGTACGTGACGGTTTCGACATACTCATATGGTTCATGCGCTTGGTCGGGGTTGTTCTATGCCATGGTTTACACCGCTGACGGAAAGTGCCGTGCGATTCCTTTAGATGGCGAAGTCAAGTACTACAAGGTGACTCTTTCTTCGAGGAAAGACACTATGACTATCCAGTATTTCTCCAACTCAGCGTGCACGGCACCGATTGCCAACACTGGTATTCCGATAACGCAAAATATATTGGGCTGTGCAAAACGTCAGTGACAAAAAAACGTCAGTGACAAAATACACATACAGCGGGGATTTGGCTACAAGAATGAAAGCCATCACGACATTTGACGACGGCGACTGCGACGGCACGTTGGGCTTCATTTCTGCTGCAAGTACTAGAAGACAGCAGCACCCCACGCGTATCATCTCCGGTCGAACTTGCCCAGCTATTCAATTAGCCATGAGGTCCCTCGCAGCCGGCCCTTTAGCCAGGTTACGTTTCGCGAGCGCCTTGATCCAGGGTACTTCAGCTGTTTACCTGAATGGAACCGCAAGATACCTTGGCAATTGTACCGAAGCAGTCTTGATTTCTATGATGCCCACACAGCGATGTACTGATCTGTGTTCCAACCGTATGGGAACTGTTTGCTCGACGGATTGGGACTTCGAATATGTTATTCGTGGCACAATGGGGAGGTCGATGCCATACGTGACGATTTCCACTTTTCTGGAATCGCTTGTACTGCGGCGGATATTACGTCATCGACGGTCTATGCTGCTGATGGCTCGTGTTACCCAGCTGGCTTTGGTACTTCCAAGTGGACGTTGATGATGCTAGAACAAACGTCGCAACAATCGGGTTTTATCGTGATTCAAAGTGCACCTTATGGGGCTATACAGACGATATTGTGGTGACAAAAGCGCTGTTAACCCCCAAGTACTCACAGGATTTTGGCTCTATGTGAAGAAGCAAACATGTTGTATTTTACTACATGTTAAAGCCAGCCTACACTAAAAAAACTGTCTGTTCCATTTAAGTACGACGTCTGTTTCTGCATTTTTAACTGGAAAATCCATGACAACGAACAAAACAGTCGCACGGCTTTATCCGAGCATGTTCTCAATACCAACAACATCGAGAGGCAATGGCAGAACATGTTGCAAACATGTCGTACATGAAATGCCCTTTTTACTGAAGTTGCACGTTTTGTAGAAGGTCGTTTGGCAAAACCTAGACGTGTTGCTACGAATTCAAGCTAGTATGCAGTTGGTGTGCAAGGCACGTATTATTCTTAGCCGAGAGGTATTACAGAAAACTCACAAGCTTGTTCAAGACTAACTACTCCGACCCATCCTCCTCATCAGCTCCCTCGTCTTCGTCACCGGAGCTCGGACGACGGCGCTTCTTGCCGAGCTCACGCATCTGGATGTCGCGGCCGACGAGTGGGCGCTACCATTTTTCCATTTGGAGTGCCAGATCTGAAAACAGGCCAAGTTGTTCCCAAGGTAGTACTTTGGCCACACACGATCGCACAGGTGGATTCTCCCATGTAAATCTGGCACGGGAGGAATCCGTACGTCGAACTACAACTCGCCCCCCCTCTTCTATCGTGGGAGTGTCGCGTATAGTACGGCCCCGTACGTGACGGTTTCGACATACTCATATGGTTCATGCGCTTGGTCGGGGTTGTTCTATGCCATGGTTTACACCGCTGACGGAAAGTGCCGTGCGATTCCTTTAGATGGCGAAGTCAAGTACTACAAGGTGACTCTTTCTTCGAGGAAAGACACTATGACTATCCAGTATTTCTCCAACTCAGCGTGCACGGCACCGATTGCCAACACTGGTATTCCGATAACGCAAAATATATCGGGCTGTGCAAAACGTCAGTGACAAAAAAACGTCAGCGACAAAATACACATACAGCGGGGATTTGGCTACAAGAATGAAAGCCATCACGACATTTGACGACGGCGACTGCGACGGCACGTTGGGCTTCATTTCCGATGCAAGTACTAGAAGACAGCAGCACCCCACGCGTATCATCTCCGGTCGAACTTGCCCAGCTATTCAATTAGCCATGAGGTCCCTCGCAGCCGGCCCTTTAGCCAGGTTACTTTTCGCGAGCGCCTTGATCCAGGGTACTTCAGCTGTTTACCTGAATGGAACCGCAAGATACCTTGGCAATTGTACCGAAGCAGTCTTGATTTCTATGATGCCCACACAGCGATGTACTGATCTGTGTTCCAACCGTATGGGAACTGTTTGCTCGACGGATTGGGACTTCGAATATGTTATTCGTGGTACAATGGGAGGTCGATGCCATACGTGACGATTTCCACTTTTCTGGAATCGCTTGTACTGCGGCGGATATTACGTCATCGACGGTCTATGCTGCTGATGGCTCGTGTTACCCAGCTGGCTTTGGGTACTTCCAAGTGGACGTTGATGATGCTAGAACGAACGTCGCAACAATCGGGTTTTATCGTGATTCAAAGTGCACCTTATGGGGCTATACAGACGATATTGTGGTGACAAAAGCGCTGTTAACCCCCAAGTACTCACAGGATTTTGGCTCTATGTGAAGAAGCAAACATGTTGTATTTTACTACATGTTAAAGCCAGCCTACACTAAAAAAAACTGTCTGTTCCATTTAAGTACGACGTCTGTTTCTGCATTTTTAACTGGAAAATCCATGACAACGAACAAAACAGTCGCACGGCTTTATCCGAGCATGTTCTCAATAACAACAACACCGAGAGGCAATGGCAGAACATGTTGCAAACATGTCGTACATGAAATGCCCTTTTTACTGAAGTTGCACGTTTTGTAGAAGGTCGTTTGGCAAAACCTAGACGTGTTGCTACGAATTCAAGCTAGTATGCAGTTGGTGTGCAAGGCACGTATTATTCTTAGCCGAGAGGTATTACAGAAAACTCACAAGCTTGTTCAAGACTAACTACTCCGACCCATCCTCCTCATCAGCTCCCTCGTCTTCGTCACCGGAGCTCGGACGACGGCGCTTCTTGCCGAGCTCACGCATCTGGATGTCGCGGCCGACGAGTGGGCGCTACCATTTTTCCATTTGGAGTGCCAGATCTGAAAACAGGCCAAGTTGTTCCCAAGGTAGTACTTTGGCCACACACGATCGCACAGGTGGATTCTCCCATGTAAATCTGGCACGGGAGGAATCCGTACGTCGAACTACAACTCGCCCCCCCCCCTCTTCTATCGTGGGAGTGTCGCGTATAGTACGGCCCCGTACGTGACGGTTTCGACATACTCATATGGTTCATGCGCTTGGTCGGGGTTGTTCTATGCCATGGTTTACACCGCTGACGGAAAGTGCCGTGCGATTCCTTTAGATGGCGAAGTCAAGTACTACAAGGTGACTCTTTCTTCGAGGAAAGACACTATGACTATCCAGTATTTCTCCAACTCAGCGTGCACGGCACCGATTGCCAACACTGGTATTCCGATAACGCAAAATATATTGGGCTGTGCAAAACGTCAGTGACAAAAAAACGTCAGCGACAAAATACACATACAGCGGGGATTTGGCTACAAGAATGAAAGCCATCACGACATTTGACGACGGCGACTGCGACGGCACGTTGGGCTTCATTTCTGCTGCAAGTACTAGAAGACAGCAGCACCCCACGCGTATCATCTCCGGTCGAACTTGCCCAGCTATTCAATTAGCCATGAGGTCCCTCGCAGCCGGCCCTTTAGCCAGGTTACGTTTCGCGAGCGCCTTGATCCAGGGTACTTCAGCTGTTTACCTGAATGGAACCGCAAGATACCTTGGCAATTGTACCGAAGCAGTCTTGATTTCTATGATGCCCACACAGCGATGTACTGATCTGTGTTCCAACCGTATGGGAACTGTTTGCTCGACGGATTGGGACTTCGAATATGTTATTCGTGGCGCAATGGGGAGGTCGATGCCATACGTGACGATTTCCACTTTTCTGGAATCGCTTGTACTGCGGCGGATATTACGTCATCGACGGTCTATGCTGCTGATGGCTCGTGTTACCCAGCTGGCTTTGGTACTTCCAAGTGGACGTTGATGATGCTAGAACGAACGTCGCAACAATCGAGTTTTATCGTGATTCAAAGTGCACCTTATGGGGCTATACAGACGATATTGTGGTGACAAAAGCGCTGTTAACCCCCAAGTACTCACAGGATGTTGGCTCTATGTGAAGAAGCAAACATGTTGTATTTTACTACATGTTAAAGCCAGCCTACACTAAAAAAAACTGTCTGTTCCATTTAAGTACGACGTCTGTTTCTGCATTTTTAACTGAATCCATGACAACGAACAAAACAGTCGCACGGCTTTATCCGAGCATGTTCTCAATAACAACAACACCGAGAGGCAATGGCAGAACATGTTGCAAACATGTCGTACATGAAATGCCCTTTTTACTGAAGTTGCACGTTTTGTAGAAGGTCGTTTGGCAAAACCTAGACGTGTTGCTACGAATTCAAGCTAGTATGCAGTTGGTGTGCAAGGCACGTATTATTCTTAGCCGAGAGGCATTACAGAAAACTCACAAGCTTGCTCAAGACTAACTACTCCGACCCATCCTCCTCATCAGCTCCCTCGTCTTCGTCACCGGAGCTCGGACGACGGCGCTTCTTGCCGAGCTCACGCATCTGGATGTCGCGGCCGACGAGTGGGCGCTACCATTTTTCCATTTGGAGTGCCAGATCTGAAAACAGGCCAAGTTGTTCCCAAGGTAGTACTTTGGCCACACACGATCGCACAGGTGGATTCTCCCATGTAAATCTGACACGGGAGGAATCCGTACGTCGAACTACAACTCGCCCCCCCCCCCCCTCTTCTATCGTGGGAGTGTCGCGTATAGTACGGCCCCGTACGTGACGGTTTCGACATACTCATATGGTTCATGCGCTTGGTCGGGGTTGTTCTATGCCATGGTTTACACCGCTGACGGAAAGTGCCGTGCGATTCCTTTAGATGGCGAAGTCAAGTACTACAAGGTGACTCTTTCTTCGAGGAAAGACACTATGACTATCCAGTATTTCTCCAACTCAGCGTGCACGGCACCGATTGCCAACACTGGTATTCCGATAACGCAAAATATATTGGGCTGTGCAAAACGTCAGTGACAAAAAAACGTCAGTGACAAAATACACATTCAGCGGGGATTTGGCTACAAGAATGAAAGCCATCACGACATTTGACGACGGCGACGGCGACGGCACGTTGGGCTTCATTTCTGCTGCAAGTACTAGAAGACAGCAGCACCCCACGCGTATCATCTCCGGTCGAACTTGCCCAGCTATTCAATTAGCCATGAGGTCCCTCGCAGCCGGCCCTTTAGCCAGGTTACGTTTCGCGAGCGCCTTGATCCAGGGTACTTCAGCTGTTTACCTGAATGGAACCGCAAGATACCTTGGCAATTGTACCGAAGCAGTCTTGATTTCTATGATGCCCACACAGCGATGTACTGATCTGTGTTCCAACCGTATGGGAACTGTTTGCTCGACGGATTGGGACTTCGAATATGTTATTCGTGGTACAATGGGAGGTCGATGCCATACGTGACGATTTCCACTTTTCTGGAATCGCTTGTACTGCGGCGGATATTACGTCATCGACGGTCTATGCTGCTGATGGCTCATGTTACCCAGCTGGCTTTGGGTACTTCCAAGTGGACGTTGATGATGCTAGAACGAACGTCGCAACAATCGAGTTTTATCGTGATTCAAAGTGCACCTTATGGGGCTATACAGATAATATTGCGGTGACCAAAGTGCTGTTAACCCCCAAGTACTCACAGGATTTTGGCTCTATGTGAAGAAGCAAACATGTTGTATTTTACTACATGTTAAAGCCAGCCTACACTAAAAAAAAACTGTCTGTTCCATTTAAGTACGACGTCTGTTTCTGCATTTTAACTGGAAAATCCATGATAACGAACAAAACAGTCGCACGGCTTTATCCGAGCATGTTCTCAATAACAACAACACCGAGAGGCAATGGCAGAACATGTTGCAAACATGTCGTACATGAAATGCCCTTTTTACTGAAGTTGCACGTTTTGTAGAAGGTCGTTTGGCAAAACCTAGACGTGTTGCTAAGAATTCAAGCTAGTATGCAGTTGGTGTGCAAGGCACGTATTATTCTTAGCCGAGAGGCATTACAGAAAACTCAGAAGCTTGCTCAAGACTAACTACTCCGACCCATCCTCCTCATCAGCTCCCTCGTCTTCGTCACCGGAGCTCGGACGACGGCGCTTCTTGCCGAGCTCACGCATCTGGATGTCGCGGCCGACGAGTGGGCGCTACCATTTTTCCATTTGGAGTGCCAGATCTGAAAACAGGCCAAGTTGTTCCCAAGGTAGTACTTTGGCCACACACGATCGCACAGGTGGATTCTCCCATGTAAATCTGGCACGGGAGGAATCCGTACGTCGAACTACAACTCGCCCCGCCCCCCCCCCCCTTCCCTCTTCTATCGTGGGAGTCAGTCATCGCTGTCGCGTATAGTACGGCCCCGTACGTGACGGTTTCGACATACTCATATGGTTCATGCGCTTGGTCGGGGTTGTTCTATGCCATGGTTTACACCGCTGACGGAAAGCGCCGTGCGATTCCTTTAGATGGCGAAGTCAAGTACTACAAGGTGACTCTTTCTTCGAGGAAAGACACTATGACTATCCAGTATTTCTCCAACTCAGCGTGCACGGCACCGATTGCCAACACTGGTATTCCGATAACGCAAAATATATTGGGCTGTGCAAAACGTCAGTGACAAAAAACGTCAGCGACAAAATACACATACAGCGGGGATTTGGCTACAAGAATGAAAGCCATCACGACATTTGACGACGGCGACTGCGACGGCACGTTGGGCTTCATTTCCGCTGCAAGTACTAGAAGACAGCAGCACCCCACGCGTATCATCTCCGGTCGAACTTGCCCAGCTATTCAATTAGCCATGAGGTCCCTCGCAGCCGGCCCTTTAGCCAGGTTACTTTTCGCGAGCGCCTTGATCCAGGGTACTTCAGCTGTTTACCTGAATGGAACCGCAAGATACCTTGGCAATTGTACCGAAGCAGTCTTGATTTCTATGATGCCCACACAGCGGTGTACTGATCTGTGTTCCAACCGTATGGGAACTGTTTGCTCGACGGATTGGGACTTCGAATATGTTATTCGTGGCACAATGGGGAGGTCGATGCCATACGTGACGATTTCCACTTTTCTGGAATCGCTTGTACTGCGGCGGATATTACGTCATCGACGGTCTATGCTGCTGATGGCTCGTGTTACCCAGCTGGCTTTGGGTACTTCCAAGTGGACGTTGATGATGCTAGAACGAACGTCGCAACAATCGGGTTTTATCGTGATTCAAAGTGCACCTTATGGGGCTATACAGACGATATTGTGGTGACAAAAGCGCTGTTAACCCCCAAGTACTCACATGATTTTGGCTCTATGTGAAGAAGCAAACATGTTGTATTTTACTACATGTTAAAGCCAGCCTACACTAAAAAAAAACTGTCTGTTCCATTTAAGTACGACGTCTGTTTCTGCATTTTTAACTGAATCCATGACAACGAACAAAACAGTCGCACGGCTTTATCCGAGCATGTTCTCAATAACAACAACACCGAGAGCCAATGGCAGAACATGTTGCAAACATGTCGTACATGAAATGCCCTTTTTACTGAAGTTGCACGTTTTGTAGAAGGTCGTTTGGCAAAACCTAGACGTGTTGCTACGAATTCAAGCTAGTATGCAGATGGTGTACAAGGCACGTATTATTCTTAGCCGAGAGGCATTACAGAAAACTCACAAGCTTGCTCAAGACTAACTACTCCGACCCATCCTCCTCATCAGCTCCCTCGTCTTCGTCACCGGAGCTCGGACGACGGCGCTTCTTGCCGAGCTCACGCATCTGGATGTCGCGGCCGACGAGTGGGCGCTACCATTTTTCCATTTGGAGTGCCAGATCTGAAAACAGGTCAAGTTGTTCCCAAGGTAGTACTTTGGCCACACACGATCGCCCAGGTAGATTCTCCCATGTAAATCTGACACGGGAGGAATCCGTACGTCGAACTACAACTCGCCCCGCCCCCCCCCCCCCTTCCCTCTTCTATCGTGGGAGTCAGCCATCGCTGTCGCGTATAGTACGGCCCCGTACGTGACGGTTTCGACATACTCATATGGTTCATGCGCTTGGTCGGGGTTGTTCTATGCCATGGTTTACACCGCTGACGGAAAGTGCCGTGCGATTCCTTCAGACGGCGAAGTCAAGTACTACAAGGTGACTCTTTCTTCAAGGAAAGACACTATGACTATCCAGTATTTCTCCAACTCAGCGTGCACGGCACCGATTGCCAACACTGGTATTCCGATAACGCAAAATATATCGGGCTGTGCAAAACGTCAGTGACAAAAAAACGTCAGCGACAAAATACACATACAGCGGGGATTTGGCTACAAGAATGAAAGCCATCACGACATTTGACGACGGCGACTGCGACGGCACGTTGGGCTTCATTTCCGCTGCAAGTACTAGAAGACAGCAGCACCCCACGCGTATCATCTCCGGTCGAACTTGCCCAGCTATTCAATTAGCCATGAGGTCCCTCGCAGCCGGCCCTTTAGCCAGGTTACTTTTCGCGAGCGCCTTGATCCAGGGTACTTCAGCTGTTTACCTGAATGGAACCGCAAGATACCTTGGCAATTGTACCGAAGCAGTCTTGATTTCTATGATGCCCACACAGCGGTGTACTGATCTGTGTTCCAACCGTATGGGAACTGTTTGCTCGACGGATTGGGACTTCGAATATGTTATTCGTGGCACAATGGGGAGGTCGATGCCATACGTGACGATTTCCACTTTTCTGGAATCGCTTGTACTGCGGCGGATATTACGTCATCGACGGTCTATGCTGCTGATGACTCGTGTTACCCAGCTGGCTTTGGGTACTTCCAAGTGGACGGTGATGATGCTAGAACGAACGTCGCAACAATCGGGTTTTATCGTGATTCAAAGTGCACCTTATGGGGCTATACAGACGATATTGTGGTGACCAAAGTGCTGTTAACCCCCAAGTACTCACAGGATTTTGGCTCTATGTGAAGAAGCAAACATGTTGTATTTTACTACATGTTAAAGCCAGCCTATACTAAAAAAAAACTGTCTGTTCCATTTAAGTACGACGTCTGTTTCTGCATTTTTAACTGAATCCATGACAACGAACAAAACAGTCGCACGGCTTTATCCGAGCATGTTCTCAATAACAACAACACCGAGAGCCAATGGCAGAACATGTTGCATACATGTCGTACATGAAATGCCCTTTTTACTGAAGTTGGACGTTTTGTGGATGGTCGTTTGGCAAAACCTAGACGTGTTGCTCCGAATTCAAGCTAGTATGCAGTTGGTGTACAAGGCACGTATTATTCTTAGCCGAGAGGCATTACAGAAAACTCACAAGCTTGCTCAAGACTAACTACTCCGACCCATCCTCCTCATCAGCTCCCTCGTCTTCGTCACCGGAGCTCGGACGACGGCGCTTCTTGCCGAGCTCACGCATCTGGATGTCGCGGCCGACGAGTGGGCGCTACCATTTTCCATTTGGAGTGCCAGATCTGAAAACAGGTCAAGTTGTTCTTAAGGTAGTACTTTGACCACACACGATCGCACAGGTAGATTCTCCCATGTAATCTGGCACGGGAGGAATCCGTACGTCGAACTACAACTCGCCCCCCCCCCCCCCCCTCTTCTATCGTGGGAGTGTCGCGTATAGTACGGCCCCGTACGTGACGGTTTTGACATACTCATATGGTTCATGCGCTTGGTCGGGGTTGTTCTATGCCATGGTTTACACCGCTGACGGAAAGTGCCGTGCGATTCCTTCAGACGGCGAAGTCAAGTACTACAAGGTGACTCTTTCTTCAAGGAAAGACACTATGACTATCCAGTATTTCTCCAACTCAGCGTGCACGGCACCGATTGCCAACACTGGTATTCCGATAACGCAAAATATATTGGGCTGTGCAAAACGTCAGTGACAAAAAACGTCAGCGACAAAATACACATACAGCGGGGATTTGGCTACAAGAATGAAAGCCATCACGACATTTGACGACGGCGACTGCGACGGCACGTTGGGCTTCATTTCCGCTGCAAGTACTAGAAGACAGCAGCACCCCACGCGTATCATCTCCGGTCGAACTTGCCCAGCTATTCAATTAGCCATGAGGTCCCTCGCAGCCGGCCCTTTAGCCAGGTTACTTTTCGCGAGCGCCTTGATCCAGGGTACTTCAGCTGTTTACCTGAATGGAACCGCAAGATACCTTGGCAATTGTACCGAAGCAGTCTTGATTTCTATGATGCCCACACAGCGGTGTACTGATCTGTGTTCCAACCGTATGGGAACTGTTTGCTCGACGGATTGGGACTTCGAATATGTTATTCGTGGCACAATGGGGAGGTCGATGCCATACGTGACGATTTCCACTTTTCTGGAATCGCTTGTACTGCGGCGGATATTACGTCATCGACGGTCTATGCTGCTGATGGCTCGTGTTACCCAGCTGGCTTTGGGTACTTCCAAGTGGACGTTGATGATGCTAGAACGAACGTCGCAACAATCGGGTTTTATCGTGATTCAAAGTGCACCTTATGGGGCTATACAGACGATATTGTGGTGACAAAAGCGCTGTTAACCCCCAAGTACTCACATGATTTTGGCTCTATGTGAAGAAGCAAACATGTTGTATTTTACTACATGTTAAAGCCAGCCTACACTAAAAAAAAACTGTCTGTTCCATTTAAGTACGACGTCTGTTTCTGCATTTTTAACTGAATCCATGACAACGAACAAAACAGTCGCACGGCTTTATCCGAGCATGTTCTCAATAACAACAACACCGAGAGCCAATGGCAGAACATGTTGCAAACATGTCGTACATGAAATGCCCTTTTTACTGAAGTTGCACGTTTTGTAGAAGGTCGTTTGGCAAAACCTAGACGTGTTGCTACGAATTCAAGCTAGTATGCAGATGGTGTACAAGGCACGTATTATTCTTAGCCGAGAGGCATTACAGAAAACTCACAAGCTTGCTCAAGACTAACTACTCCGACCCATCCTCCTCATCAGCTCCCTCGTCTTCGTCACCGGAGCTCGGACGACGGCGCTTCTTGCCGAGCTCACGCATCTGGATGTCGCGGCCGACGAGTGGGCGCTACCATTTTTCCATTTGGAGTGCCAGATCTGAAAACAGGTCAAGTTGTTCCCAAGGTAGTACTTTGGCCACACACGATCGCCCAGGTAGATTCTCCCATGTAAATCTGACACGGGAGGAATCCGTACGTCGAACTACAACTCGCCCCGCCCCCCTTCCCTCTTCTATCGTGGGAGTCAGCCATCGCTGTCGCGTATAGTACGGCCCCGTACGTGACGGTTTCGACATACTCATATGGTTCATGCGCTTGGTCGGGGTTGTTCTATGCCATGGTTTACACCGCTGACGGAAAGTGCCGTGCGATTCCTTCAGACGGCGAAGTCAAGTACTACAAGGTGACTCTTTCTTCAAGGAAAGACACTATGACTATCCAGTATTTCTCCAACTCAGCGTGCACGGCACCGATTGCCAACACTGGTATTCCGATAACGCAAAATATATCGGGCTGTGCAAAACGTCAGTGACAAAAAAACGTCAGCGACAAAATACACATACAGCGGGGATTTGGCTACAAGAATGAAAGCCATCACGACATTTGACGACGGCGACTGCGACGGCACGTTGGGCTTCATTTCCGCTGCAAGTACTAGAAGACAGCAGCACCCCACGCGTATCATCTCCGGTCGAACTTGCCCAGCTATTCAATTAGCCATGAGGTCCCTCGCAGCCGGCCCTTTAGCCAGGTTACTTTTCGCGAGCGCCTTGATCCAGGGTACTTCAGCTGTTTACCTGAATGGAACCGCAAGATACCTTGGCAATTGTACCGAAGCAGTCTTGATTTCTATGATGCCCACACAGCGGTGTACTGATCTGTGTTCCAACCGTATGGGAACTGTTTGCTCGACGGATTGGGACTTCGAATATGTTATTCGTGGCACAATGGGGAGGTCGATGCCATACGTGACGATTTCCACTTTTCTGGAATCGCTTGTACTGCGGCGGATATTACGTCATCGACGGTCTATGCTGCTGATGACTCGTGTTACCCAGCTGGCTTTGGGTACTTCCAAGTGGACGGTGATGATGCTAGAACGAACGTCGCAACAATCGGGTTTTATCGTGATTCAAAGTGCACCTTATGGGGCTATACAGACGATATTGTGGTGACCAAAGTGCTGTTAACCCCCAAGTACTCACAGGATTTTGGCTCTATGTGAAGAAGCAAACATGTTGTATTTTACTACATGTTAAAGCCAGCCTATACTAAAAAAAACTGTCTGTTCCATTTAAGTACGACGTCTGTTTCTGCATTTTTAACTGAATCCATGACAACGAACAAAACAGTCGCACGGCTTTATCCGAGCATGTTCTCAATAACAACAACACCGAGAGCCAATGGCAGAACATGTTGCATACATGTCGTACATGAAATGCCCTTTTTACTGAAGTTGGACGTTTTGTGGATGGTCGTTTGGCAAAACCTAGACGTGTTGCTCCGAATTCAAGCTAGTATGCAGTTGGTGTACAAGGCACGTATTATTCTTAGCCGAGAGGCATTACAGAAAACTCACAAGCTTGCTCAAGACTAACTACTCCGACCCATCCTCCTCATCAGCTCCCTCGTCTTCGTCACCGGAGCTCGGACGACGGCGCTTCTTGCCGAGCTCACGCATCTGGATGTCGCGGCCGACGAGTGGGCGCTACCATTTTTCCATTTGGAGTGCCAGATCTGAAAACAGGTCAAGTTGTTCTTAAGGTAGTACTTTGACCACACACGATCGCACAGGTAGATTCTCCCATGTAATCTGGCACGGGAGGAATCCGTACGTCGAACTACAACTCGCCCCCCCCCCCCCTCTTCTATCGTGGGAGTGTCGCGTATAGTACGGCCCCGTACGTGACGGTTTTGACATACTCATATGGTTCATGCGCTTGGTCGGGGTTGTTCTATGCCATGGTTTACACCGCTGACGGAAAGTGCCGTGCGATTCCTTCAGACGGCGAAGTCAAGTACTACAAGGTGACTCTTTCTTCAAGGAAAGACACTATGACTATCCAGTATTTCTCCAACTCAGCGTGCACGGCACCGATTGCCAACACTGGTATTCCGATAACGCAAAATATATTGGGCTGTGCAAAACGTCAGTGACAAAAAAACGTCAGCGACAAAATACACATACAGCGGGGATTTGGCTACAAGAATGAAAGCCATCACGACATTTGACGACGGCGACTGCGACGGCACGTTGGGCTTCATTTCCGCTGCAAGTACTAGAAGACAGCAGCACCCCACGCGTATCATCTCCGGTCGAACTTGCCCAGCTATTCAATTAGCCATGAGGTCCCTCGCAGCCGGCCCTTTAGCCAGGTTACGTTTCGCGAGCGCCTTGATCCAGGGTACTTCAGCTGTTTACCTGAATGGAACCGCAAGATACCTTGGCAATTGTACCGAAGCAGTCTTGATTTCTATGATGCCCACACAGCGGTGTACTGATCTGTGTTCCAACCGTATGGGAACTGTTTGCTCGACGGATTGGGACTTCGAATATGTTATTCGTGGCACAATGGGGAGGTCGATGCCATACGTGACGATTTCCACTTTTCTGGAATCGCTTGTACTGCGGCGGATATTACGTCATCGACGGTCTATGCTGCTGATGACTCGTGTTACCCAGCTGGCTTTGGGTACTTCCAAGTGGACGGTGATGATGCTAGAACGAACGTCGCAACAATCGGGTTTTATCGTGATTCAAAGTGCACCTTATGGGGCTATACAGACGATATTGTGGTGACCAAAGTGCTGTTAACCCCCAAGTACTCACAGGATTTTGGCTCTATGTGAAGAAGCAAACATGTTGTATTTTACTACATGTTAAAGCCAGCCTACACTAAAAAAAAAACTGTCTGTTCCATTTAAGTACGACGTCTGTTTCTGCATTTTTAACTGAATCCATGACAACGAACAAAACAGTCGCACGGCTTTATCCGAGCATGTTCTCAATAACAACAACACCGAGAGCCAATGGCAGAACATGTTGCATACATGTCGTACATGAAATGCCCTTTTTACTGAAGTTGCACGTTTTGTGGATGGTCGTTTGGCAAAACCTGGACGTGTTGCTACGAATTCAAGCTAGTATGCTGTTGGTGTGCAAGGCACGTATTATTCTTAGCCGAGAGGCATTACAGAAAACTCACAAGCTTGCTCAAGACTAACTACTCCGACCCATCCTCCTCATCAGCTCCCTCGTCTTCGTCACCGGAGCTCGGACGACGGCGCTTCTTGCCGAGCTCACGCATCTGGATGTCGCGGCCGACGAGTGGGCGCTACCATTTTTCCATTTGGAGTGCCAGATCTGAAAACAGGTCAAGTTGTTCCCAAGGTAGTACTTTGGCCACACACGATCGCACAGGTAGATTCTCCCATGTAATCTGGCACGGGAGGAATCCGTACGTCGAACTACAACTCGCCCCGCCCCCCCCCCCTTCCCTCTTCTATCGTGGGAGTCAGTCATCGCTGTCGCGTATAGTACGGCCCCGTACGTGACGGTTTCGACATACTCATATGGTTCATGCGCTTGGTCGGGGTTGTTCTATGCCATGGTTTACACCGCTGACGGAAAGCGCCGTGCGATTCCTTTAGACGGCGAAGTCAAGTACTACAAGGTGACTCTTTCTTCGAGGAAAGACACTATGACTATCCAGTATTTCTCCAACTCAGCGTGCACGGCACCGATTGCCAACACTGGTATTCCGATAACGCAAAATATATTGGGCTGTGCAAAACGTCAGTGACAAAAAACGTCAGCGACAAAATACACATACAGCGGGGATTTGGCTACAAGAATGAAAGCCATCACGACATTTGACGACGGCGACTGCGACGGCACGTTGGGCTTCATTTCCGCTGCAAGTACTAGAAGACAGCAGCACCCCACGCGTATCATCTCCGGTCGAACTTGCCCAGCTATTCAATTAGCCATGAGGTCCCTCGCAGCCGGCCCTTTAGCCAGGTTACGTTTCGCGAGCGCCTTGATCCAGGGTACTTCAGCTGTTTACCTGAATGGAACCGCAAGATACCTTGGCAATTGTACCGAAGCAGTCTTGATTTCTATGATGCCCACACAGCGGTGTACTGATCTGTGTTCCAACCGTATGGGAACTGTTTGCTCGACGGATTGGGACTTCGAATATGTTATTCGTGGCACAATGGGGAGGTCGATGCCATACGTGACGATTTCCACTTTTCTGGAATCGCTTGTACTGCGGCGGATATTACGTCATCGACGGTCTATGCTGCTGATGACTCGTGTTACCCAGCTGGCTTTGGGTACTTCCAAGTGGACGGTGATGATGCTAGAACGAACGTCGCAACAATCGGGTTTTATCGTGATTCAAAGTGCACCTTATGGGGCTATACAGACGATATTGTGGTGACCAAAGTGCTGTTAACCCCCAAGTACTCACAGGATTTTGGCTCTATGTGAAGAAGCAAACATGTTGTATTTTACTACATGTTAAAGCCAGCCTACACTAAAAAAAAAACTGTCTGTTCCATTTAAGTACGACGTCTGTTTCTGCATTTTTAACTGAATCCATGACAACGAACAAAACAGTCGCACGGCTTTATCCGAGCATGTTCTCAATAACAACAACACCGAGAGCCAATGGCAGAACATGTTGCATACATGTCGTACATGAAATGCCCTTTTTACTGAAGTTGCACGTTTTGTAGATGGTCGTTTGGCGAAACCTAGACGTGTTGCTACGAATACAAGCTAGTATGCAGTTGGTGTACAAGGCACGTATTATTCTTAGCCGAGAGGCATTACAGAAAACTCACAAGCTTGCTCAAGACTAACTACTCCGACCCATCCTCCTCATCAGCTCCCTCGTCTTCGTCACCGGAGCTCGGACGACGGCGCTTCTTGCCGAGCTCACGCATCTGGATGTCGCGGCCGACGAGTGGGCGCTACCATTTTTCCATTTGGAGTGCCAGATCTGAAAACAGGTCAAGTTGTTCCCAAGGTAGTACTTTGGCCACACACGATCGCACAGGTAGATTCTCCCATGTAATCTGGCACGGGAGGAATCCGTACGTCGAACTACAACTCGCCCCCCCCCCCCCTCTTCTATCGTGGGAGTCAGTCATCGCTGTCGCGTATAGTACGGCCCCGTACGTGACGGTTTTGACATACTCATATGGTTCATGCGCTTGGTCGGGGTTGTTCTATGCCATGGTTTACACCGCTGACGGAAAGTGCCGTGCGATTCCTTCAGACGGCGAAGTCAAGTACTACAAGGTGACTCTTTCTTCGAGGAAAGACACTATGACTATCCAGTATTTCTCCAACTCAGCGTGCACGGCACCGATTGCCAACACTGGTATTCCGATAACGCAAAATATATTGGGCTGTGCAAAACGTCAGTGACAAAAAAACGTCAGCGACAAAATACACATACAGCGGGGATTTGGCTACAAGAATGAAAGCCATCACGACATTTGACGACGGCGACTGCGACGGCACGTTGGGCTTCATTTCCGCTGCAAGTACTAGAAGACAGCAGCACCCCACGCGTATCATCTCCGGTCGAACTTGCCCAGCTATTCAATTAGCCATGAGGTCCCTCGCAGCCGGCCCTTTAGCCAGGTTACGTTTCGCGAGCGCCTTGATCCAGGGTACTTCAGCTGTTTACCTGAATGGAACCGCAAGATACCTTGGCAATTGTACCGAAGCAGTCTTGATGCCATACGTGACGATTTCCACTTTTCTGGAATCGCTTGTACTGCGGCGGATATTACGTCATCGATGGTCTATGCTGCTGATGGCTCGTGTTACCCAGCTGGCTTTGGGTACTTCCAAGTGGACGTTGATGATGCTAGAACGAACGTCGCAACAATCGGGTTTTATCGTGATTCAAAGTGCACCTTATGGGGCTATACAGACGATATTGTGGTGACCAAAGTGCTGTTAACCCCCAAGTACTCACAGGATTTTGGCTCTATGTGAAGAAGCAAACATGTTGTATTTTACTACATGTTAAAGCCAGCCTACACTAAAAAAAACTGTCTGTTCCATTTAAGTACGACGTCTGTTTCTGCATTTTTAACTGAATCCATGACAACGAACAAAACAGTCGCACGGCTTTATCCGAGCATGTTTTCAATAACAACAACACCGAGAGCCAATGGCAGAACATGTTGCATACATGTCGTACATGAAATGCCCTTTTTACTGAAGTTGCACGTTTTGTGGATGGTCGTTTGGCAAAACCTGGACGTGTTGCTACGAATTCAAGCTAGTATGCTGTTGGTGTGCAAGGCACGTATTATTCTTAGCCGAGAGGCATTACAGAAAACTCACAAGCTTGCTCAAGACTAACTACTCCGACCCATCCTCCTCATCAGCTCCCTCGTCTTCGTCACCGGAGCTCGGACGACGGCGCTTCTTGCCGAGCTCACGCATCTGGATGTCGCGGCCGACGAGTGGGCGCTACCATTTTTCCATTTGGAGTGCCAGATCTGAAAACAGGTCAAGTTGTTCCCAAGGTAGTACTTTGGCCACACACGATCGCACAGGTAGATTCTCCCATGTAATCTGGCACGGGAGGAATCCGTATGTCGAACTACAACTCGCCCCCCCCCCCCCCCACCCCCTCTTCTATCGTGGGAGTCAGCCATCGCTGTCGCGTATAGTACGGCCCCGTACGTGACGGTTTCGACATACTCATATGGTTCATGCGCTTGGTCGGGGTTGTTCTATGCTATGGTTTACACCGCTGACGGAAAGTGCCGTGCGATTCCTTTAGACG
Organism: Phytophthora capsici; assembly: GCA_030324255.1. Taxonomy (NCBI): domain Eukaryota; phylum Oomycota; class Peronosporomycetes; order Peronosporales; family Peronosporaceae; genus Phytophthora; species Phytophthora capsici. Next base: position 1,292,380 of record CM059357.1, on the reverse strand, counting down.
GCGAAGTCAAGTACTACAAGGTGACTCTTTCTTCGAGGAAAGACACTATGACTATCCAGTATTTCTCCAACTCAGCGTGCACGGCACCGATTGCCAACACTGGTATTCCGATAACGCAAAATATATTGGGCTGTGCAAAACGTCAGTGACAAAAAAACGTCAGCGACAAAATACACATACAGCGGGGATTTGGCTACAAGAATGAAAGCCATCACGACATTTGACGACGGCGACTGCGACGGCACGTTGGGCTTCATTTCCGCTGCAAGTACTAGAAGACAGCAGCACCCCACGCGTATCATCTCCGGTCGAACTTGCCCAGCTATTCAATTAGCCATGAGGTCCCTCGCAGCCGGCCCTTTAGCCAGGTTACGTTTCGCGAGCGCCTTGATCCAGGGTACTTCAGCTGTTTACCTGAATGGAACCGCAAGATACCTTGGCAATTGTACCGAAGCAGTCTTGATTTCTATGATGCCCACACAGCGGTGTACTGATCTGTGTTCCAACCGTATGGGAACTGTTTGCTCGACGGATTGGGACTTCGAATATGTTATTCGTGGCACAATGGGGAGGTCGATGCCATACGTGACGATTTCCACTTTTCTGGAATCGCTTGTACTGCGGCGGATATTACGTCATCGACGGTCTATGCTGCTGATGACTCGTGTTACCCAGCTGGCTTTGGGTACTTCCAAGTGGACGGTGATGATGCTAGTACAAACGCCGCAACAATCGAGTTTTATCGTGATTCAAAGTGCACCTTATGGACGATATTGTGGTGACAAAAGCGCTGTTAACCCCCAAGTACTCACAGGATTTTGGCTCTATGTGAAGAAGCAAACATGTTGTATTTTACTACATGTTAAAGCCAGCCTACACTAAAAAAAAAACTGTCTGTTCCATTTAAGTACGACGTCTGTTTCTGCATTTTTAACTGAATCCATGACAACGAACAAAACAGTCGCACGGCTTTATCCGAGCATGTTCTCAATAACAACAACACCGAGAGCCAATGGCAGAACATGTTGCATACATGTCGTACATGAAATGCCCTTTTTACTGAAGTTGCACGTTTTGTAGAAGGTCGTTTGGCAAAACCTAGACGTGTTGCTACGAATTCAAGCTAGTATGCAGTTGGTGTACAAGGCACGTATTATTCTTAGCCGAGAGGCATTACAGAAAACTCACAAGCTTGCTCAAGACTAACTACTCCGACCCATCCTCCTCATCAGCTCCCTCGTCTTCGTCACCGGAGCTCGGACGACGGCGCTTCTTGCCGAGCTCACGCATCTGGATGTCGCGGCCGACGAGTGGGCGCTACCATTTTTCCATTTGGAGTGCCAGATCTGAAAACAGGTCAGGTCAAGTTGTTCCCAAGGTAGTACTTTGGCCACACACGATCGCACAGGTAGATTCTCCCATGTAATCTGGCACGGGAGGAATCCGTACGTCGAACTACAACTCGCCCCCCCTCTTCTATCGTGGGAGTCAGCCATCGCTGTCGCGTATAGTACGGCCCCGTACGTGACGGTTTCGACATACTCATATGGTTCATGCGCTTGGTCGGGGTTGTTCTATGCCATGGTTTACACCGCTGACGGAAAGTGCCGTGCGATTCCTTTAGACGGCGAAGTCAAGTACTACAAGGTGACTCTTTCTTCGAGGAAAGACACTATGACTATCCAGTATTTCTCCAACTCAGCGTGCACGGCACCGATTGCCAACACTGGTATTCCGATAACGCAAAATATATTGGGCTGTGCAAAACGTCAGTGACAAAAAAACGTCAGCGACAAAATACACATACAGCGGGGATTTGGCTACAAGAATGAAAGCCATCACGACATTTGACGACGGCGACTGCGACGGCACGTTGGGCTTCATTTCTGCTGCAAGTACTAGAAGACAGCAGCACCCCACGCGTATTATCTCCGGTCGAACTTGCCCAGCTATTCAATTAGCCATGAGGTCCCTCGCAGCCGGCCCTTTAGCCAGGTTACGTTTCGCGAGCGCCTTGATCCAGGGTACTTCAGCTGTTTACCTGAATGGAACCGCAAGATACCTTGGCAATTGTACCGAAGCAGTCTTGATTTCTATGATGCCCACACAGCGGTGTACTGATCTGTGTTCCAACCGTATGGGAACTGTTTGCTCGACGGATTGGGACTTCGAATATGTTATTCGTGGCACAATGGGGAGGTCGATGCCATACGTGACGATTTCCACTTTTCTGGAATCGCTTGTACTGCGGCGGATATTACGTCATCGACGGTCTATGCTGCTGATGGCTCGTGTTACCCAGCTGGCTTTGGGTACTTCCAAGTGGACGGTGATGATGCTAGTACAAACGCCGCAACAATCGAGTTTTATCGTGATTCAAAGTGCACCTTATGGACGATATTGTGGTGACAAAAGCGCTGTTAACCCCCAAGTACTCACAGGATTTTGGCTCTATGTGAAGAAGCAAACATGTTGTATTTTACTACATGTTAAAGCCAGCCTACACTAAAAAAAAACTGTCTGTTCCATTTAAGTACGACGTCTGTTTCTGCATTTTTAACTGAATCCATGACAACGAACAAAACAGTCGCACGGCTTTATCCGAGCATGTTCTCAATAACAACAACACCGAGAGCCAATGGCAGAACATGTTGCATACATGTCGTACATGAAATGCCCTTTTTACTGAAGTTGCACGTTTTGTAGAAGGTCGTTTGGCAAAACCTAGACGTGTTGCTACGAATTCAAGCTAGTATGCAGTTGGTGTACAAGGCACGTATTATTCTTAGCCGAGAGGCATTACAGAAAACTCACAAACTTGCTCAAGACTAACTACTCCGACCCATCCTCCTCATCAGCTCCCTCGTCTTCGTCACCGGAGCTCGGACGACGGCGCTTCTTGCCGAGCTCACGCATCTGGATGTCGCGGCCGACGAGTGGGCGCTACCATTTTTCCATTTGGAGTGCCAGATCTGAAAACAGGTCAAGTTGTTCCCAAGGTAGTACTTTGGCCACACACGATCGCACAGGTAGATTCTCCCATGTAATCTGGCACGGGAGGAATCCGTACGTCGAACTACAACTCGCCCCCCCCCCCCCCTCTTCTATCGTGGGAGTCAGCCATCGCTGTCGCGTATAGTACGGCCCCGTACGTGACGGTTTCGACATACTCATATGGTTCATGCGCTTGGTCGGGGTTGTTCTATGCCATGGTTTACACCGCTGACGGAAAGTGCCGTGCGATTCCTTTAGACGGCGAAGTCAAGTACTACAAGGTGACTCTTTCTTCAAGGAAAGACACTATGACTATCCAGTATTTCTCCAACTCAGCGTGCACGGCACCGATTGCCAACACTGGTATTCCGATAACGCAAAATATATTGGGCTGTGCAAAACGTCAGTGACAAAAAAACGTCAGCGACAAAATACACATACAGCGGGGATTTGGCTACAAGAATGAAAGCCATCACGACATTTGACGACGGCGACTGCGACGGCACGTTGGGCTTCATTTCCGCTGCAAGTACTAGAAGACAGCAGCACCCCACGCGTATCATCTCCGGTCGAACTTGCCCAGCTATTCAATTAGCCATGAGGTCCCTCGCAGCCGGCCCTTTAGCCAGGTTACGTTTCGCGAGCGCCTTGATCCAGGGTACTTCAGCTGTTTACCTGAATGGAACCGCAAGATACCTTGGCAATTGTACCGAAGCAGTCTTGATGCCATACGTGACGATTTCCACTTTTCTGGAATCGCTTGTACTGCGGCGGATATTACGTCATCGATGGTCTATGCTGCTGATGGCTCGTGTTACCCAGCTGGCTTTGGTACTTCCAAGTGGACGTTGATGATGCTAGAACGAACGTCGCAACAGTCGAGTTTTATCGTGCTTTAAAGTGCACCTTATGGGGCTATACGGACGATATTGTGGTGACAAAAGCGCTGTTAACCCCCAAGTACTCACAGGATTTTGGCTCTATGTGAAGAAGCAAACATGTTGTATTTTACTACATGTTAAAGCCAGCCTACACTAAAAAAAACTGTCTGTTCCATTTAAGTACGACGTCTGTTTCTGCATTTTTAACTGAATCCATGACAACGAACAAAACAGTCGCACGGCTTTATCCGAGCATGTTGTCAATAACAACAACACCGAGAGCCAATGGCAGAACATGTTGCATACATGTCGTACATGAAATGCCCTTTTTACTGAAGTTGCACGTTTTGTAGAAGGTCGTTTGGCAAAACCTAGACGTGTTGCTACGAATTCAAGCTAGTATGCAGTTGGTGTGCAAGGCACGTATTATTCTTAGCCGAGAGGTATTACAGAAAACTCACAAGCTTGCTCAAGACTAACTACTCCGACCCATCCTCCTCATCAGCTCCCTCGTCTTCGTCACCGGAGCTCGGACGACGGCGCTTCTTGCCGAGCTCACGCATCTGGATGTCGCGGCCGACGAGTGGGCGCTACCATTTTTCCATTTGGAGTGCCAGATCTGAAAACAGGTCAGGTCAAGTTGTTCCCAAGGTAGTACTTTGGCCACACACGATCGCACAGGTAGATTCTCCCATGTAAATCTGGCACGGGAGGAATCCGTACGTCGAACTACAACTCGCCCCCCCACCCCCTCTTCTATCGTGGGAGTCAGCCATCGCTGTCGCGTATAGTACGGCCCCGTACGTGACGGTTTCGACATACTCATATGGTTCATGCGCTTGGTCGGGGTTGTTCTATGCCATGGTTTACACCGCTGACGGAAAGTGCCGTGCGATTCCTTTAGATGGCGAAGTCAAGTACTACAAGGTGACTCTTTCTTCGAGGAAAGACACTATGACTATCCAGTATTTCTCCAACTCAGCGTGCACGGCACCGATTGCCAACACTGGTATTCCGATAACGCAAAATATATTGGGCTGTGCAAAACGTCAGTGACAAAAAAACGTCAGCGACAAAATACACATACAGCGGGGATTTGGCTACAAGAATGAAAGCCATCACGACATTTGACGACGGCGACTGCGACGGCACGTTGGGCTTCATTTCCGCTGCAAGTACTAGAAGACAGCAGCACCCCACGCGTATCATCTCCGGTCGAACTTGCCCAGCTATTCAATTAGCCATGAGGTCCCTCGCAGCCGGCCCTTTAGCCAGGTTACGTTTCGCGAGCGCCTTGATCCAGGGTACTTCAGCTGTTTACCTGAATGGAACCGCAAGATACCTTGGCAATTGTACCGAAGCAGTCTTGATTTCTGTGATGCCCACACAGCGGTGTACTGATCTGTGTTCCAACCGTATGGGAACTGTTTGCTCGACGGATTGGGACTTCGAATATGTTATTCGTGGCACAATGGGGAGGTCGATGCCATACGTGACGATTTCCACTTTTCTGGAATCGCTTGTACTGCGGCGGATATTACGTCATCGACGGTCTATGCTGCTGATGGCTCGTGTTACCCAGCTGGCTTTGGGTACTTCCAAGTGGACGTTGATGATGCTAGTACAAACGCCGCAACAATCGAGTTTTATCGTGATTCAAAGTGCACCTTATGGGGCTATACAGACGATATTGTGGTGACAAAAGCGCTGTTAACCCCCAAGTACTCACAGGATTTTGGCTCTATGTGAAGAAGCAAACATGTTGTATTTTACTACATGTTAAAGCCAGCCTACACTAAAAAAACTGTCTGTTCCATTTAAGTACGACGTCTGTTTCTGCATTTTTAACTGAATCCATGACAACGAACAAAACAGTCGCACGGCTTTATCCGAGCATGTTCTCAATAACAACAACACCGAGAGCCAATGGCAGAACATGTTGCATACATGTCGTACATGAAATGCCCTTTTTACTGAAGTTGCACGTTTTGTAGAAGGTCGTTTGGCAAAACCTAGACGTGTTGCTACGAATTCAAGCTAGTATGCTGTTGGTGTACAAGGCACGTATTATTCTTAGCCGAGAGGCATTACAGAAAAAACTCACAAACTTGCTCAAGACTAACTACTCCGACCCATCCTCCTCATCAGCTCCCTCGTCTTCGTCACCGGAGCTCGGACGACGGCGCTTCTTGCCGAGCTCACGCATCTGGATGTCGCGGCCGACGAGTGGGCGCTACCATTTTTCCATTTGGAGTGCCAGATCTGAAAACAGGTCAAGTTGTTCCCAAGGTAGTACTTTGGCCACACACGATCGCACAGGTAGATTCTCCCATGTAATCTGGCACGGGAGGAATCCGTACGTCGAACTACAACTCGCCCCCCCCCCCCCTCTTCTATCGTGGGAGTGTCGCGTATAGTACGGCCCCGTACGTGACGGTTTCGACATACTCATATGGTTCATGCGCTTGGTCGGGGTTGTTCTATGCCATGGTTTACACCGCTGACGGAAAGTGCTGTGCGATTCCTTTAGACGGCGAAGTCAAGTACTACAAGGTGACTCTTTCTTCAAGGAAAGACACTATGACTATCCAGTATTTCTCCAACTCAGCGTGCACGGCACCGATTGCCAACACTGGTATTCCGATAACGCAAAATATATTGGGCTGTGCAAAACGTCAGTGACAAAAAAACGTCAGCGACAAAATACACATACAGCGGGGATTTGGCTACAAGAATGAAAGCCATCACGACATTTGACGACGGCGACTGCGACGGCACGTTGGGCTTCATTTCCGCTGCAAGTACTAGAAGACAGCAGCACCCCACGCGTATCATCTCCGGTCGAACTTGCCCAGCTATTCAATTAGCCATGAGGTCCCTCGCAGCCGGCCCTTTAGCCAGGTTACGTTTCGCGAGCGCCTTGATCCAGGGTACTTCAGCTGTTTACCTGAATGGAACCGCAAGATACCTTGGCAATTGTACCGAAGCAGTCTTGATTTCTGTGATGCCCACACAGCGGTGTACTGATCTGTGTTCCAACCGTATGGGAACTGTTTGCTCGACGGATTGGGACTTCGAATATGTTATTCGTGGCACAATGGGGAGGTCGATGCCATACGTGACGATTTCCACTTTTCTGGAATCGCTTGTACTGCGGCGGATATTACGTCATCGACGGTCTATGCTGCTGATGGCTCGTGTTACCCAGCTGGCTTTGGGTACTTCCAAGTGGACGTTGATGATGCTAGTACAAACGCCGCAACAATCGAGTTTTATCGTGATTCAAAGTGCACCTTATGGGGCTATACAGACGATATTGTGGTGACAAAAGCGCTGTTAACCCCCAAGTACTCACAGGATTTTGGCTCTATGTGAAGAAGCAAACATGTTGTATTTTACTACATGTTAAAGCCAGCCTACACTAAAAAAAAACTGTCTGTTCCATTTAAGTACGACGTCTGTTTCTGCATTTTTAACTGAATCCATGACAACGAACAAAACAGTCGCACGGCTTTATCCGAGCATGTTCTCAATAACAACAACACCGAGAGCCAATGGCAGAACATGTTGCATACATGTCGTACATGAAATGCCCTTTTTACTGAAGTTGCACGTTTTGTAGAAGGTCGTTTGGCAAAACCTAGACGTGTTGCTACGAATTCAAGCTAGTATGCTGTTGGTGTACAAGGCACGTATTATTCTTAGCCGAGAGGCATTACAGAAAAAACTCACAAACTTGCTCAAGACTAACTACTCCGACCCATCCTCCTCATCAGCTCCCTCGTCTTCGTCACCGGAGCTCGGACGACGGCGCTTCTTGCCGAGCTCACGCATCTGGATGTCGCGGCCGACGAGTGGGCGCTACCATTTTTCCATTTGGAGTGCCAGATCTGAAAACAGGTCAAGTTGTTCCCAAGGTAGTACTTTGGCCACACACGATCGCACAGGTAGATTCTCCCATGTAATCTGGCACGGGAGGAATCCGTACGTCGAACTACAACTCGGCCCGCCCCCCCCCCGCCCCCCCCTCTTCTATCGTGGGAGTGTCGCGTATAGTACGGCCCCGTACGTGACGGTTTCGACATACTCATATGGTTCATGCGCTTGGTCGGGGTTGTTCTATGCCATGGTTTACACCGCTGACGGAAAGTGCCGTGCGATTCCTTTAGACGGCGAAGTCAAGTACTACAAGGTGACTCTTTCTTCAAGGAAAGACACTATGACTATCCAGTATTTCTCCAACTCAGCGTGCACGGCACCGATTGCCAACACTGGTATTCCGATAACGCAAAATATATTGGGCTGTGCAAAACGTCAGTGACAAAAAACGTCAGCGACAAAATACACATACAGCGGGGATTTGGCTACAAGAATGAAAGCCATCACGACATTTGACGACGGCGACTGCGACGGCACGTTGGGCTTCATTTCCGCTGCAAGTACTAGAAGACAGCAGCACCCCACGCGTATCATCTCCGGTCGAACTTGCCCAGCTATTCAATTAGCCATGAGGTCCCTCGCAGCCGGCCCTTTAGCCAGGTTACGTTTCGCGAGCGCCTTGATCCAGGGTACTTCAGCTGTTTACCTGAATGGAACCGCAAGATACCTTGGCAATTGTACCGAAGCAGTCTTGATTTCTATGATGCCCACACAGCGGTGTACTGATCTGTGTTCCAACCGTATGGGAACTGTTTGCTCGACGGATTGGGACTTCGAATATGTTATTCGTGGCACAATGGGGAGGTCGATGCCATACGTGACGATTTCCACTTTTCTGGAATCGCTTGTACTGCGGCGGATATTACGTCATCGACGGTCTATGCTGCTGATGGCTCGTGTTACCCAGCTGGCTTTGGTACTTCCAAGTGGACGTTGATGATGCTAGAACGAACGTCGCAACAGTCGAGTTTTATCGTGCTTTAAAGTGCACCTTATGGGGCTATACAGACAATATTGTGGTGACAAAAGCGCTGTTAACCCCCAAGTACTCACAGGATTTTGGCTCTATGTGAAGAAGCAAACATGTTGTATTTTACTACATGTTAAAGCCAGCCTACACTAAAAAAAACTGTCTGTTCCATTTAAGTACGACGTCTGTTTCTGCATTTTTACTGAATCCATGACAACGAACAAAACAGTCGCACGGCTTTATCCGAGCATGTTGTCAATAACAACAACGCCGAGAGGCAATGGCAGAACATGTTGCATACATGTCGTACATGAAATGCCCTTTTTACTGAAGTTGCACGTTTTGTGGAAGGTCGTTTGGCAAAACCTAGACGTGTTGCTACGAATTCAAGCTAGTATGCTGTTGGTGTGCAAGGCACGTATTATTCTTAGCCGAGAGGCATTACAGAAAAAACTCACAAGCTTGCTCAAGACTAACTACTCCGACCCATCCTCCTCATCAGCTCCCTCGTCTTCGTCACCGGAGCTCGGACGACGGCGCTTCTTGCCGAGCTCACGCATCTGGATGTCGCGGCCGACGAGTGGGCGCTACCATTTTTCCATTTGGAGTGCCAGATCTGAAAACAGGTCAAGTTGTTCCCAATGTAGTACTTTGACCACACACGATCGCACAGGTAGATTCTCCCATGTAATCTGGCACGGGAGGAATCCGTACGTCGAACTACAACTCGCCCCCCCCCCCCTCTTCTATCGTGGGAGTCAGCCATCGCTGTCGCGTATAGTACGGCCCCGTACGTGACGGTTTCGACATACTCATATGGTTCATGCGCTTGGTCGGGGTTGTTCTATGCCATGGTTTACACCGCTGACGGAAAGTGCCGTGCGATTCCTTTAGACGGCGAAGTCAAGTACTACAAGGTGACTCTTTCTTCAAGGAAAGACACTATGACTATCCAGTATTTCTCCAACTCAGCGTGCACGGCACCGATTGCCAACACTGGTATTCCGATAACGCAAAATATATTGGGCTGTGCAAAACGTCAGTGACAAAAAAACGTCAGCGACAAAATACACATACAGCGGGGATTTGGCTACAAGAATGAAAGCCATCACGACATTTGACGACGGCGACTGCGACGGCACGTTGGGCTTCATTTCCGCTGCAAGTACTAGAAGACAGCAGCACCCCACGCGTATCATCTCCGGTCGAACTTGCCCAGCTATTCAATTAGCCATGAGGTCCCTCGCAGCCGGCCCTTTAGCCAGGTTACTTTTCGCGAGCGCCTTGATCCAGGGTACTTCAGCTGTTTACCTGAATGGAACCGCAAGATACCTTGGCAATTGTACCGAAACAGTCTTGATTTCTATGATGCCCACACAGCGGTGTACTGATCTGTGTTCCAACCGTATGGGAACTGTTTGCTCGACGGATTGGGACTTCGAATATGTTATTCGTGGCACAATGGGGAGGTCGATGCCATACGTGACGATTTCCACTTTTCTGGAATCGCTTGTACTGCGGCGGATATTACGTCATCGACGGTCTATGCTGCTGATGGCTCGTGTTACCCAGCTGGCTTTGGTACTTCCAAGTGGACGTTGATGATGCTAGAACGAACGTCGCAACAGTCGAGTTTTATCGTGCTTTAAAGTGCACCTTATGGGGCTATACAGACGATATTGTGGTGACAAAAGCGCTGTTAACCCCCAAGTACTCACAGGATTTTGGCTCTATGTGAAGAAGCAAACATGTTGTATTTTACTACATGTTAAAGCCAGCCTACACTAAAAAAAACTGTCTGTTCCATTTAAGTACGACGTCTGTTTCTGCATTTTTACTGAATCCATGACAACGAACAAAACAGTCGCACGGCTTTATCCGAGCATGTTCTCAATAACAACAACACCGAGAGCCAATGGCAGAACATGTTGCATACATGTCGTACATGAAATGCCCTTTTTACTGAAGTTGCACGTTTTGTAGAAGGTCGTTTGGCAAAACCTAGACGTGTTGCTACGAATTCAAGCTAGTATGCTGTTGGTGTACAAGGCACGTATTATTCTTAGCCGAGAGGCATTACAGAAAAAACTCACAAGCTTGCTCAAGACTAACTACTCCGACCCATCCTCCTCATCAGCTCCCTCGTCTTCGTCACCGGAGCTCGGACGACGGCGCTTCTTGCCGAGCTCACGCATCTGGATGTCGCGGCCGACGAGTGGGCGCTACCATTTTTCCATTTGGAGTGTCAGATCTGAAAACAGGTCAAGTTGTTCTTAAGGTAGTACTTTGACCACACACGATCGCACAGGTAGATTCTCCCATGTAATCTGGCACGGGAGGAATCCGTACGTCGAACTACAACTCGCCCCGCCCCCCCCCCCCTTCTATCGTGGGAGTCAGCCATCGCTGTCGCGTATAGTACGGCCCCGTACGTGACGGTTTCGACATACTCATATGGTTCATGCGCTTGGTCGGGGTTGTTCTATGCCATGGTTTACACCGCTGACGGAAAGTGCCGTGCGATTCCTTTAGACGGCGAAGTCAAGTACTACAAGGTGACTCTTTCTTCAAGGAAAGACACTATGACTATCCAGTATTTCTCCAACTCAGCGTGCACGGCACCGATTGCCAACACTGGTATTCCGATAACGCAAAATATATTGGGCTGTGCAAAACGTCAGTGACAAAAAAACGTCAGCGACAAAATACACATACAGCGGGGATTTGGCTACAAGAATGAAAGCCATCACGACATTTGACGACGGCGACTGCGACGGCACGTTGGGCTTCATTTCCGCTGCAAGTACTAGAAGACAGCAGCACCCCACGCGTATCATCTCCGGTCGAACTTGCCCAGCTATTCAATTAGCCATGAGGTCCCTCGCAGCCGGCCCTTTAGCCAGGTTACTTTTCGCGAGCGCCTTGATCCAGGGTACTTCAGCTGTTTACCGGAATGGAACCGCAAGATACCTTGGCAATTGTACCGAAGCAGTCTTGATTTCTATGATGCCCACACAGCGGTGTACTGATCTGTGTTCCAACCGTATGGGAACTGTTTGCTCGACGGATTGGGACTTCGAATATGTTATTCGTGGCACAATGGGGAGGTCGATGCCATACGTGACGATTTCCACTTTTCTGGAATCGCTTGTACTGCGGCGGATATTACGTCATCGACGGTCTATGCTGCTGATGGCTCGTGTTACCCAGCTGGCTTTGGGTACTTCCAAGTGGACGTTGATGATGCTAGAACAAACGTCGCAACAATCGGGTTTTATCGTGATTCAAAGTGCACCTTATGGGGCTATACAGACGATATTGTGGTGACAAAAGCGCTGTTAACCCCCAAGTACTCACAGGATTTTGGCTCTATGTGAAGAAGCAAACATGTTGTATTTTACTACATGTTAAAGCCAGCCTACACTAAAAAAAACTGTCTGTTCCATTTAAGTACGACGTCTGTTTCTGCATTTTTAACTGAATCCATGACAACGAACAAAACAGTCGCACGGCTTTATCCGAGCATGTTCTCAATAACAACAACACCGAGAGCCAATGGCAGAACATGTTGCATACATGTCGTACATGAAATGCCCTTTTTACTGAAGTTGCACGTTTTGTAGAAGGTCGTTTGGCAAAACCTAGACGTGTTGCTACGAATTCAAGCTAGTATGCTGTTGGTGTACAAGGCACGTATTATTCTTAGCCGAGAGGCATTACAGAAAAAACTCACAAGCTTGCTCAAGACTAACTACTCCGACCCATCCTCCTCATCAGCTCTCTCGTCTTCGTCACCGGAGCTCGGACGACGGCGCTTCTTGCCGAGCTCACGCATCTGGATGTCGCGGCCGACGAGTGGGCGCTACCATTTTTCCATTTGGAGTGTCAGATCTGAAAACAGGTCAAGTTGTTCTTAAGGTAGTACTTTGACCACACACGATCGCACAGGTAGATTCTCCCATGTAAATCTGGCACGGGAGGAATCCGTACGTCGAACTACAACTCGCCCCCCCTCTTCTATCGTGGGAGTGTCGCGTATAGTACGGCCCCGTACGTGACGGTTTCGACATACTCATATGGTTCATGCGCTTGGTCGGGGTTGTTCTATGCCATGGTTTACACCGCTGACGGAAAGTGCTGTGCGATTCCTTTAGATGGCAAAGTCAAGTACTACAAGGTGACTCTTTCTTCGAGGAAAGACACTATGACTATCCAGTATTTCTCCAACTCAGCGTGCACGGCACCGATTGCCAACACTGGTATTCCGATAACGCAAAATATATTGGGCTGTGCAAAACGTCAGTGACAAAAAAACGTCAGCGACAAAATACACATACAGCGGGGATTTGGCTACAAGAATGAAAGCCATCACGACATTTGACGACGGCGACTGCGACGGCACGTTGGGCTTCATTTCCGCTGCAAGTACTAGAAGACAGCAGCACCCCACGCGTATCATCTCCGGTCGAACTTGCCCAGCTATTCAATTAGCCATGAGGTCCCTCGCAGCCGGCCCTTTAGCCAGGTTACGTTTCGCGAGCGCCTTGATCCAGGGTACTTCAGCTGTTTACCTGAATGGAACCGCAAGATACCTTGGCAATTGTACCGAAGCAGTCTTGATTTCTATGATGCCCACACAGCGGTGTACTGATCTGTGTTCCAACCGTATGGGAACTGTTTGCTCGACGGATTGGGACTTCGAATATGTTATTCGTGGCACAATGGGGAGGTCGATGCCATACGTGACGATTTCCACTTTTCTGGAATCGCTTGTACTGCGGCGGATATTACGTCATCGACGGTCTATGCTGCTGATGGCTCGTGTTACCCAGCTGGCTTTGGGTACTTCCAAGTGGACGTTGATGATGCTAGAACGAACGTCGCAACAATCGGGTTTTATCGTGATTCAAAGTGCACCTTATGGGGCTATACAGACGATATTGTGGTGACAAAAGCGCTGTTAACCCCCAAGTACTCACAGGATTTTGGCTCTATGTGAAGAAGCAAACATGTTGTATTTTACTACATGTTAAAGCCAGCCTACACTAAAAAAAACTGTCTGTTCCATTTAAGTACGACGTCTGTTTCTGCATTTTTAACTGAATCCATGACAACGAACAAAACAGTCGCACGGCTTTATCCGAGCATGTTTTCAATAACAACAACACCGAGAGCCAATGGCAGAACATGTTGCATACATGTCGTACATGAAATGCCCTTTTTACTGAAGTTGCACGTTTTGTAGAAGGTCGTTTGGCAAAACCTAGACGTGTTGCTACGAATTCAAGCTAGTATGCTGTTGGTGTGCAAGGCACGTATTATTCTTAGCCGAGAGGCATTACAGAAAAAACTCACAAACTTGCTCAAGACTAACTACTCCGACCCATCCTCCTCATCAGCTCCCTCGTCTTCGTCACCGGAGCTCGGACGACGGCGCTTCTTGCCGAGCTCACGCATCTGGATGTCGCGGCCGACGAGTGGGCGCTACCATTTTTCCATTTGGAGTGCCAGATCTGAAAACAGGTCAAGTTGTTCTTAAGGTAGTACTTTGACCACACACGATCGCACAGGTAGATTCTCCCATGTAATCTGGCACGGGAGGAATCCGTACGTCGAACTACAACTCGGCCCGCCCCCCCCCCCCCCCTCTTCTATCGTGGGAGTCAGACATCGCTGTCGCGTATAGTACGGCCCCGTACGTGACGGTTTTGACATACTCATATGGTTCATGCGCTTGGTCGGGGTTGTTCTATGCCATGGTTTACACCGCTGACGGAAAGTGCCGTGCGATTCCTTTAGACGGCGAAGTCAAGTACTACAAGGTGACTCTTTCTTCAAGGAAAGACACTATGACTATCCAGTATTTCTCCAACTCAGCGTGCACGGCACCGATTGCCAACACTGGTATTCCGATAACGCAAAATATATTGGGCTGTGCAAAACGTCAGTGACAAAAAAACGTCAGCGACAAAATACACATACAGCGGGGATTTGGCTACAAGAATGAAAGCCATCACGACATTTGACGACGGCGACTGCGACGGCACGTTGGGCTTCATTTCCGCTGCAAGTACTAGAAGACAGCAGCACCCCACGCGTATCATCTCCGGTCGAACTTGCCCAGCTATTCAATTAGCCATGAGGTCCCTCGCAGCCGGCCCTTTAGCCAGGTTACTTTTCGCGAGCGCCTTGATCCAGGGTACTTCAGCTGTTTACCGGAATGGAACCGCAAGATACCTTGGCAATTGTACCGAAGCAGTCTTGATTTCTATGATGCCCACACAGCGGTGTACTGATCTGTGTTCCAACCGTATGGGAACTGTTTGCTCGACGGATTGGGACTTCGAATATGTTATTCGTGGCACAATGGGGAGGTCGATGCCATACGTGACGATTTCCACTTTTCTGGAATCGCTTGTACTGCGGCGGATATTACGTCATCGACGGTCTATGCTGCTGATGGCTCGTGTTACCCAGCTGGCTTTGGGTACTTCCAAGTGGACGTTGATGATGCTAGAACAAACGTCGCAACAATCGGGTTTTATCGTGATTCAAAGTGCACCTTATGGGGCTATACAGACGATATTGTGGTGACAAAAGCGCTGTTAACCCCCAAGTACTCACAGGATTTTGGCTCTATGTGAAGAAGCAAACATGTTGTATTTTACTACATGTTAAAGCCAGCCTACACTAAAAAAAACTGTCTGTTCCATTTAAGTACGACGTCTGTTTCTGCATTTTTAACTGAATCCATGACAACGAACAAAACAGTCGCACGGCTTTATCCGAGCATGTTTTCAATAACAACAACACCGAGAGCCAATGGCAGAACATGTTGCATACATGTCGTACATGAAATGCCCTTTTTACTGAAGTTGCACGTTTTGTGGAAGGTCGTTTGGCAAAACCTAGACGTGTTGCTACGAATTCAAGCTAGTATGCTGTTGGTGTACAAGGCACGTATTATTCTTAGCCGAGAGGCATTACAGAAAAAACTCACAAGCTTGCTCAAGACTAACTACTCCGACCCATCCTCCTCATCAGCTCCCTCGTCTTCGTCACCGGAGCTCGGACGACGGCGCTTCTTGCCGAGCTCACGCATCTGGATGTCGCGGCCGACGAGTGGGCGCTACCATTTTTCCATTTGGAGTGTCAGATCTGAAAACAGGTCAAGTTGTTCTTAAGGTAGTACTTTGACCACACACGATCGCACAGGTAGATTCTCCCATGTAATCTGGCACGGGAGGAATCCATACGTCGAACTACAACTCGGCCCGCCCCCCCCCCCCTCCCCCCCCCTCTTCTATCGTGGGAGTCAGCCATCGCTGTCGCGTATAGTACGGCCCCGTACGTGACGGTTTCGACATACTCATATGGTTCATGCGCTTGGTCGGGGTTGTTCTATGCCATGGTTTACACCGCTGACGGAAAGTGCCGTGCGATTCCTTTAGACGGCGAAGTCAAGTACTACAAGGTGACTCTTTCTTCAAGGAAAGACACTATGACTATCCAGTATTTCTCCAACTCAGCGTGCACGGCACCGATTGCCAACACTGGTATTCCGATAACGCAAAATATATTGGGCTGTGCAAAACGTCAGTGACAAAAAAACGTCAGCGACAAAATACACATACAGCGGGGATTTGGCTACAAGAATGAAAGCCATCACGACATTTGACGACGGCGACTGCGACGGCACGTTGGGCTTCATTTCCGCTGCAAGTACTAGAAGACAGCAGCACCCCACGCGTATCATCTCCGGTCGAACTTGCCCAGCTATTCAATTAGCCATGAGGTCCCTCGCAGCCGGCCCTTTAGCCAGGTTACTTTTCGCGAGCGCCTTGATCCAGGGTACTTCAGCTGTTTACCGGAATGGAACCGCAAGATACCTTGGCAATTGTACCGAAGCAGTCTTGATTTCTATGATGCCCACACAGCGGTGTACTGATCTGTGTTCCAACCGTATGGGAACTGTTTGCTCGACGGATTGGGACTTCGAATATGTTATTCGTGGCACAATGGGGAGGTCGATGCCATACGTGACGATTTCCACTTTTCTGGAATCGCTTGTACTGCGGCGGATATTACGTCATCGACGGTCTATGCTGCTGATGGCTCGTGTTACCCAGCTGGCTTTGGGTACTTCCAAGTGGACGTTGATGATGCTAGAACGAACGTCGCAACAATCGGGTTTTATCGTGATTCAAAGTGCACCTTATGGGGCTATACAGACGATATTGTGGTGACAAAAGCGCTGTTAACCCCCAAGTACTCACAGGATTTTGGCTCTATGTGAAGAAGCAAACATGTTGTATTTTACTACATGTTAAAGCCAGCCTACACTAAAAAAAAACTGTCTGTTCCATTTAAGTACGACGTCTGTTTCTGCATTTTTAACTGAATCCATGACAACGAACAAAACAGTCGCACGGCTTTATCCGAGCATGTTCTCAATAACAACAACACCGAGAGCCAATGGCAGAACATGTTGCATACATGTCGTACATGAAATGCCCTTTTTACTGAAGTTGCACGTTTTGTAGAAGGCCGTTTGGCAAAACCTAGACGTGTTGCTACGAATTCAAGCTAGTATGCAGTTGGTGTACAAGGCACGTATTATTCTTAGCCGAGAGGCATTACAGAAAAAACTCACAAGCTTGCTCAAGACTAACTACTCCGACCCATCCTCCTCATCAGCTCCCTCGTCTTCGTCACCGGAGCTCGGACGACGGCGCTTCTTGCCGAGCTCACGCATCTGGATGTCGCGGCCGACGAGTGGGCGCTACCATTTTTCCATTTGGAGTGTCAGATCTGAAAACAGGTCAAGTTGTTCTTAAGGTAGTACTTTGACCACACACGATCGCACAGGTAGATTCTCCCATGTAATCTGACACGGGAGGAATCCGTACGTCGAACTACAACTCGCCCCGCCCCCCCCCCCCTCTTCTATCGTGGGAGTCAGCCATCGCTGTCGCGTATAGTACGGCCCCGTACGTGACGGTTTCGACATACTCATATGGTTCATGCGCTTGGTCGGGGTTGTTCTATGCCATGGTTTACACCGCTGACGGAAAGTGCCGTGCGATTCCTTTAGACGGCGAAGTCAAGTACTACAAGGCGACTCTTTCTTCAAGGAAAGACACTATGACTATCCAGTATTTCTCCAACTCAGCGTGCACGGCACCGATTGCCAACACTGGTATTCCGATAACGCAAAATATATTGGGCTGTGCAAAACGTCAGTGACAAAAAAACGTCAGCGACAAAATACACATACAGCGGGGATTTGGCTACAAGAATGAAAGCCATCACGACATTTGACGACGGCGACTGCGACGGCACGTTGGGCTTCATTTCCGCTGCAAGTACTAGAAGACAGCAGCACCCCACGCGTATCATCTCCGGTCGAACTTGCCCAGCTATTCAATTAGCCATGAGGTCCCTCGCAGCCGGCCCTTTAGCCAGGTTACTTTTCGCGAGCGCCTTGATCCAGGGTACTTCAGCTGTTTACCTGAATGGAACCGCAAGATACCTTGGCAATTGCACCGAAGCAGTCTTGATGTCTATGATGCCCACACAGCGGTGTACTGATCTGTATTCCAACCGTATGGGAACTGTTTGCTCGACGGATTGGGACTTCGAATATGTTATTCGTGGCACAATGGGGAGGTCGATGCCATACGTGACGATTTCCACTTTTCTGGAATCGCTTGTACTGCGGCGGATATTACGTCATCGACGGTCTATGCTGCTGATGGCTCGTGTTACCCAGCTGGCTTTGGGTACTTCCAAGTGGACGTTGATGATGCTAGAACGAACGTCGCAACCATCGGGTTTTATCGTGATTCAAAGTGCACCTTATGGGGCTATACAGACGATATTGTGGTGACAAAAGCGCTGTTAACCCCCAAGTACTCACAGGATTTTGGCTCTATGTGAAGAAGCAAACATGTTGTATTTTACTACATGTTAAAGCCAGCCTACACTAAAAAAAAAACTGTCTGTTCCATTTAAGTACGACGTCTGTTTCTGCATTTTTACTGAATCCATGACAACGAACAAAACAGTCGCACGGCTTTATCCGAGCATGTTCTCAATAACAACAACGCCGAGAGGCAATGGCAGAACATGTTGCATACATGTCGTACATGAAATGCCCTTTTTACTGAAGTTGCACGTTTTGTGGAAGGTCGTTTGGCAAAACCTAGACGTGTTGCTACGAATTCAAGCTAGTATGCAGTTGGTGTGCAAGGCACGTATTATTCTTAGCCGAGAGGCATTACAGAAAACTCACAAGCTTGCTCAAGACTAACTACTCCGACCCATTCTCCTCATCAGCTCCCTCGTCTTCGTCACCGGAGCTCGGACGACGGCGCTTCTTGCCGAGCTCACGCATCTGGATGTCGCGGCCGACGAGTGGGAGCTCACGCATCTGGATGTCGCGGCCGACGAGTGGGCGCTACCATTTTTCCATTTGGAGTGCCAGATCTGAAAACAGGTCAAGTTGTTCTTAAGGTAGTACTTTGATTACACACGATCGCACAGGTAGATTCTCCCATGTAATCTGGCACGGGAGGAATCCGTACGTCGAACTACAACTCGCCCCCCCCCCCCCTCTTCTATCGTGGGAGTCAGTCATCGCTGTCGCGTATAGTACGGCCCCGTACGTGACGGTTTTAACATACTCATATGGTTCATGCGCTTGGTCGGGGAACTGTTTGCTCGACGGATTGGGACTTCGAATATGTTATTCGTGGCACAATGGGGAGGTCGATGCCATACGTGACGATTTCCACTTTTCTGGAATCGCTTGTACTGCGGCGGATATTACGTCATCGACGGTCTATGCTGCTGATGGCTCGTGTTACCCAGCTGGCTTTGGGTACTTCCAAGTGGACGTTGATGATGCTAGAACGAACGTCGCAACCATCGGGTTTTATCGTGATTCAAAGTGCACCTTATGGGGCTATACAGACGATATTGTGGTGACAAAAGCGCTGTTAACCCCCAAGTACTCACAGGATTTTGGCTCTATGTGAAGAAGCAAAC
Organism: Phytophthora capsici; assembly: GCA_030324255.1. NCBI lineage: Eukaryota > Oomycota > Peronosporomycetes > Peronosporales > Peronosporaceae > Phytophthora > Phytophthora capsici. The sequence continues at coordinate 1,272,547 of CM059357.1, read as the reverse complement.
ATGTTGTATTTTACTACATGTTAAAGCCAGCCTACACTAAAAAAAACTGTCTGTTCCATTTAAGTACGACGTCTGTTTCTGCATTTTTAACTGAATCCATGACAACGAACAAAACAGTCGCACGGCTTTATCCGAGCATGTTCTCAATAACAACAACACCGAGAGCCAATGGCAGAACATGTTGCATACATGTCGTACATGAAATGCCCTTTTTACTGAAGTTGCACGTTTTGTAGAAGGTCGTTTGGCAAAACCTAGACGTGTTGCTACGAATTCAAGCTAGTATGCTGTTGGTGTACAAGGCACGTATTATTCTTAGCCGAGAGGCATTACAGAAAAAACTCACAAGCTTGCTCAAGACTAACTACTCCGACCCATCCTCCTCATCAGCTCCCTCGTCTTCGTCACCGGAGCTCGGACGACGGCGCTTCTTGCCGAGCTCACGCATCTGGATGTCGCGGCCGACGAGTGGGCGCTACCATTTTTCCATTTGGAGTGCCAGATCTGAAAACAGGTCAAGTTGTTCCCAATGTAGTACTTTGACCACACACGATCGCACAGGTAGATTCTCCCATGTAAATCTGGCACGGGAGGAATCCGTACGTCGAACTACAACTCGCCCCGCCTCCCCCCTCTTCTATCGTGGAGTCAGTCATCGCTGTCGCGTATAGTACGGCCCCGTACGTGACGGTTTCGACATACTCATATGGTTCATGCGCTTGGTCGGGGTTGTTCTATGCCATGGTTTACACCGCTGACGGAAAGTGCCGTGCGATTCCTTTAGACGGCGAAGTCAAGTACTACAAGGCGACTCTTTCTTCAAGGAAAGACACTATGACTATCCAGTATTTCTCCAACTCAGCGTGCACGGCACCGATTGCCAACACTGGTATTCCGATAACGCAAAATATATTGGGCTGTGCAAAACGTCAGTGACAAAAAAACGTCAGCGACAAAATACACATACAGCGGGGATTTGGCTACAAGAATGAAAGCCATCACGACATTTGACGACGGCGACTGCGACGGCACGTTGGGCTTCATTTCCGCTGCAAGTACTAGAAGACAGCAGCACCCCACGCGTATCATCTCCGGTCGAACTTGCCCAGCTATTCAATTAGCCATGAGGTCCCTCGCAGCCGGCCCTTTAGCCAGGTTACTTTTCGCGAGCGCCTTGATCCAGGGTACTTCAGCTGTTTACCTGAATGGAACCGCAAGATACCTTGGCAATTGCACCGAAGCAGTCTTGATTTCTATGATGCCCACACAGCGGTGTACTGATCTGTATTCCAACCGTATGGGAACTGTTTGCTCGACGGATTGGGACTTCGAATATGTTATTCGTGGCACAATGGGGAGGTCGATGCCATACGTGACGATTTCCACTTTTCTGGAATCGCTTGTACTGCGGCGGATATTACGTCATCGACGGTCTATGCTGCTGATGGCTCGTGTTACCCAGCTGGCTTTGGGTACTTCCAAGTGGACGTTGATGATGCTAGAACGAACGTCGCAACCATCGGGTTTTATCGTGATTCAAAGTGCACCTTATGGGGCTATACAGACGATATTGTGGTGACAAAAGCGCTGTTAACCCCCAAGTACTCACAGGATTTTGGCTCTATGTGAAGAAGCAAACATGTTGTATTTTACTACATGTTAAAGCCAGCCTACACTAAAAAAAAAACTGTCTGTTCCATTTAAGTACGACGTCTGTTTCTGCATTTTTACTGAATCCATGACAACGAACAAAACAGTCGCACGGCTTTATCCGAGCATGTTCTCAATAACAACAACGCCGAGAGGCAATGGCAGAACATGTTGCATACATGTCGTACATGAAATGCCCTTTTTACTGAAGTTGCACGTTTTGTGGAAGGTCGTTTGGCAAAACCTAGACGTGTTGCTACGAATTCAAGCTAGTATGCAGTTGGTGTGCAAGGCACGTATTATTCTTAGCCGAGAGGCATTACAGAAAACTCACAAGCTTGCTCAAGACTAACTACTCCGACCCATTCTCCTCATCAGCTCCCTCGTCTTCGTCACCGGAGCTCGGACGACGGCGCTTCTTGCCGAGCTCACGCATCTGGATGTCGCGGCCGACGAGTGGGAGCTCACGCATCTGGATGTCGCGGCCGACGAGTGGGCGCTACCATTTTTCCATTTGGAGTGCCAGATCTGAAAACAGGTCAAGTTGTTCTTAAGGTAGTACTTTGATTACACACGATCGCACAGGTAGATTCTCCCATGTAATCTGGCACGGGAGGAATCCGTACGTCGAACTACAACTCGCCCCCCTCTTCTATCGTGGGAGTCAGTCATCGCTGTCGCGTATAGTACGGCCCCGTACGTGACGGTTTTAACATACTCATATGGTTCATGCGCTTGGTCGGGGAACTGTTTGCTCGACGGATTGGGACTTCGAATATGTTATTCGTGGCACAATGGGGAGGTCGATGCCATACGTGACGATTTCCACTTTTCTGGAATCGCTTGTACTGCGGCGGATATTACGTCATCGACGGTCTATGCTGCTGATGGCTCGTGTTACCCAGCTGGCTTTGGGTACTTCCAAGTGGACGTTGATGATGCTAGAACGAACGTCGCAACCATCGGGTTTTATCGTGATTCAAAGTGCACCTTATGGGGCTATACAGACGATATTGTGGTGACAAAAGCGCTGTTAACCCCCAAGTACTCACAGGATTTTGGCTCTATGTGAAGAAGCAAACATGTTGTATTTTACTACATGTTAAAGCCAGCCTACACTAAAAAAAACTGTCTGTTCCATTTAAGTACGACGTCTGTTTCTGCATTTTTAACTGAATCCATGACAACGAACAAAACAGTCGCACGGCTTTATCCGAGCATGTTCTCAATAACAACAACACCGAGAGCCAATGGCAGAACATGTTGCATACATGTCGTACATGAAATGCCCTTTTTACTGAAGTTGCACGTTTTGTAGAAGGTCGTTTGGCAAAACCTAGACGTGTTGCTACGAATTCAAGCTAGTATGCTGTTGGTGTACAAGGCACGTATTATTCTTAGCCGAGAGGCATTACAGAAAAAACTCACAAGCTTGCTCAAGACTAACTACTCCGACCCATCCTCCTCATCAGCTCCCTCGTCTTCGTCACCGGAGCTCGGACGACGGCGCTTCTTGCCGAGCTCACGCATCTGGATGTCGCGGCCGACGAGTGGGCGCTACCATTTTTCCATTTGGAGTGCCAGATCTGAAAACAGGTCAAGTTGTTCCCAATGTAGTACTTTGACCACACACGATCGCACAGGTAGATTCTCCCATGTAAATCTGGCACGGGAGGAATCCGTACGTCGAACTACAACTCGCCCCGCCTCCCCCCTCTTCTATCGTGGAGTCAGTCATCGCTGTCGCGTATAGTACGGCCCCGTACGTGACGGTTTCGACATACTCATATGGTTCATGCGCTTGGTCGGGGTTGTTCTATGCCATGGTTTACACCGCTGACGGAAAGTGCCGTGCGATTCCTTTAGACGGCGAAGTCAAGTACTACAAGGCGACTCTTTCTTCAAGGAAAGACACTATGACTATCCAGTATTTCTCCAACTCAGCGTGCACGGCACCGATTGCCAACACTGGTATTCCGATAACGCAAAATATATTGGGCTGTGCAAAACGTCAGTGACAAAAAAACGTCAGCGACAAAATACACATACAGCGGGGATTTGGCTACAAGAATGAAAGCCATCACGACATTTGACGACGGCGACTGCGACGGCACGTTGGGCTTCATTTCCGCTGCAAGTACTAGAAGACAGCAGCACCCCACGCGTATCATCTCCGGTCGAACTTGCCCAGCTATTCAATTAGCCATGAGGTCCCTCGCAGCCGGCCCTTTAGCCAGGTTACTTTTCGCGAGCGCCTTGATCCAGGGTACTTCAGCTGTTTACCTGAATGGAACCGCAAGATACCTTGGCAATTGCACCGAAGCAGTCTTGATTTCTATGATGCCCACACAGCGGCGTACTGATCTGTATTCCAACCGTATGGGAACTGTTTGCTCGACGGATTGGGACTTCGAATATGTTATTCGTGGCACAATGGGGAGGTCGATGCCATACGTGACGATTTCCACTTTTCTGGAATCGCTTGTACTGCGGCGGATATTACGTCATCGACGGTCTATGCTGCTGATGGCTCGTGTTACCCAGCTGGCTTTGGGTACTTCCAAGTGGACGTTGATGATGCTAGAACGAACGTCGCAACCATCGGGTTTTATCGTGATTCAAAGTGCACCTTATGGGGCTATACAGACGATATTGTGGTGACAAAAGCGCTGTTAACCCCCAAGTACTCACAGGATTTTGGCTCTATGTGAAGAAGCAAACATGTTGTATTTTACTACATGTTAAAGCCAGCCTACACTAAAAAAAACTGTCTGTTCCATTTAAGTACGACGTCTGTTTCTGCATTTTTACTGAATCCATGACAACGAACAAAACAGTCGCACGGCTTTATCCGAGCATGTTCTCAATAACAACAACGCCGAGAGGCAATGGCAGAACATGTTGCATACATGTCGTACATGAAATGCCCTTTTTACTGAAGTTGCACGTTTTGTGGAAGGTCGTTTGGCAAAACCTAGACGTGTTGCTACGAATTCAAGCTAGTATGCAGTTGGTGTGCAAGGCACGTATTATTCTTAGCCGAGAGGCATTACAGAAAACTCACAAGCTTGCTCAAGACTAACTACTCCGACCCATTCTCCTCATCAGCTCCCTCGTCTTCGTCACCGGAGCTCGGACGACGGCGCTTCTTGCCGAGCTCACGCATCTGGATGTCGCGGCCGACGAGTGGGCGCTCACGCATCTGGATGTCGCGGCCGACGAGTGGGCGCTACCATTTTTCCATTTGGAGTGCCAGATCTGAAAACAGGTCAAGTTGTTCTTAAGGTAGTACTTTGATTACACACGATCGCACAGGTAGATTCTCCCATGTAATCTGGCACGGGAGGAATCCGTACGTCGAACTACAACTCGCCCCCCTCTTCTATCGTGGGAGTCAGTCATCGCTGTCGCGTATAGTACGGCCCCGTACGTGACGGTTTTAACATACTCATATGGTTCATGCGCTTGGTCGGGGAACTGTTTGCTCGACGGATTGGGACTTCGAATATGTTATTCGTGGCACAATGGGGAGGTCGATGCCATACGTGACGATTTCCACTTTTCTGGAATCGCTTGTACTGCGGCGGATATTACGTCATCGACGGTCTATGCTGCTGATGGCTCGTGTTACCCAGCTGGCTTTGGGTACTTCCAAGTGGACGTTGATGATGCTAGAACGAACGTCGCAACAATCGGGTTTTATCGTGATTCAAAGTGCACCTTATGGGGCTATACAGACGATATTGTGGTGACAAAAGCGCTGTTAACCCCCAAGTACTCACAGGATTTTGGCTCTATGTGAAGAAGCAAACATGTTGTATTTTACTACATGTTAAAGCCAGCCTACACTAAAAAAAACTGTCTGTTCCATTTAAGTACGACGTCTGTTTCTGCATTTTTACTGAATCCATGACAACGAACAAAACAGTCGCACGGCTTTATCCGAGCATGTTGTCAATAACAACAACGCCGAGAGGCAATGGCAGAACATGTTGCATACATGTCGTACATGAAATGCCCTTTTTACTGAAGTTGCACGTTTTGTGGAAGGTCGTTTGGCAAAACCTAGACGTGTTGCTACGAATTCAAGCTAGTATGCAGTTGGTGTGCAAGGCACGTATTATTCTTAGCCGAGAGGCATTACAGAAAACTCACAAGCTTGCTCAAGACTAACTACTCCGACCCATTCTCCTCATCAGCTCCCTCGTCTTCGTCACCGGAGCTCGGACGACGGCGCTTCTTGCCGAGCTCACGCATCTGGATGTCGCGGCCGACGAGTGGGCGCTACCATTTTTCCATTTGGAGTGCCAGATCTGAAAACAGGTCAAGTTGTTCCCAATGTAGTACTTTGACCACACACGATCGCACAGGTAGATTCTCCCATGTAATCTGGCACGAGAGGAATCCGTACGTCGAACTACAACTCGCCCCCCCCCCCCCTCTTCTATCGTGGGAGTCAGCCATCGCTGTCGCGTATAGTACGGCCCCGTACGTGACGGTTTTGACATACTCATATGGTTCATGCGCTTGGTCGGGGTTGTTCTATGCCATGGTTTACACCGCTGACGGAAAGTGCCGTGCGATTCCTTTAGACGGCGAAGTCAAGTACTACAAGGTGACTCTTTCTTCAAGGAAAGACACTATGACTATCCAGTATTTCTCCAACTCAGCGTGCACGGCACCGATTGCCAACACTGGTATTCCGATAACGCAAAATATATTGGGCTGTGCAAAACGTCAGTGACAAAAAAACGTCAGCGACAAAATACACATACAGCGGGGATTTGGCTACAAGAATGAAAGCCATCACGACATTTGACGACGGCGACTGCGACGGCACGTTGGGCTTCATTTCCGCTGCAAGTACTAGAAGACAGCAGCACCCCACGCGTATCATCTCCGGTCGAACTTGCCCAGCTATTCAATTAGCCATGAGGTCCCTCGCAGCCGGCCCTTTAGCCAGGTTACTTTTCGCGAGCGCCTTGATCCAGGGTACTTCAGCTGTTTACCTGAATGGAACCGCAAGATACCTTGGCAATTGCACCGAAGCAGTCTTGATTGCCCACACAGCGGCGTACTGATCTGTATTCCAACCGTATGGGAACTGTTTGCTCGACGGATTGGGACTTCGAATATGTTATTCGTGGCACAATGGGGAGGTCGATGCCATACGTGACGATTTCCACTTTTCTGGAATCGCTTGTACTGCGGCGGATATTACGACATCGACGGTCTATGCTGCTGATGGCTCGTGTTACCCAGCTGGCTTTGGGTACTTCCAAGTGGACGTTGATGATGCTAGAACGAACGTCGCAACCATCGGGTTTTATCGTGATTCAAAGTGCACCTTATGGGGCTATACAGACGATATTGTGGTGACAAAAGCGCTGTTAACCCCCAAGTACTCACAGGATTTTGGCTCTATGTGAAGAAGCAAACATGTTGTATTTTACTACATGTTAAAGCCAGCCTACACTAAAAAAAACTGTCTGTTCCATTTAAGTACGACGTCTGTTTCTGCATTTTTAACTGAATCCATGACAACGAACAAAACAGTCGCACGGCTTTATCCGAGCATGTTTTCAATAACAACAACACCGAGAGCCAATGGCAGAACATGTTGCATACATGTCGTACATGAAATGCCCTTTTTACTGAAGTTGCACGTTTTGTGGAAGGTCGTTTGGCAAAACCTAGACGTGTTGCTACGAATTCAAGCTAGTATGCTGTTGGTGTGCAAGGCACGTATTATTCTTAGCCGAGAGGCATTACAGAAAAAACTCACAAGCTTGCTCAAGACTAACTACTCCGACCCATTCTCCTCATCAGCTCCCTCGTCTTCGTCACCGGAGCTCGGACGACGGCGCTTCTTGCCGAGCTCACGCATCTGGATGTCGCGGCCGACGAGTGGGCGCTACCATTTTTCCATTTGGAGAGCCAGATCTGAAAACAGGTCAAGTTGTTCCCAAGGTAGTATTTTGACCACACACGATCGCACAGGTAGATTCTCCCATGTAATCTGGCACGGGAGGAATCCGTACGTCGAACTACAACTCGCCCCCCCCCCCTCTTCTATCGTGGGAGTCAGCCATCGCTGTCGCGTATAGTACGGCCCCGTACGTGACGGTTTCGACATACTCATATGGTTCATGCGCTTGGTCGGGGTTGTTCTATGCCATGGTTTACACCGCTGACGGAAAGTGCCGTGCGATTCCTTTAGACGGCGAAGTCAAGTACTACAAGGCGACTCTTTCTTCAAGGAAAGACACTATGACTATCCAGTATTTCTCCAACTCAGCGTGCACGGCACCGATTGCCAACACTGGTATTCCGATAACGCAAAATATATTGGGCTGTGCAAAACGTCAGTGACAAAAAAACGTCAGCGACAAAATACACATACAGCGGGGATTTGGCTACAAGAATGAAAGCCATCACGACATTTGACGACGGCGACTGCGACGGCACGTTGGGCTTCATTTCCGCTGCAAGTACTAGAAGACAGCAGCACCCCACGCGTATCATCTCCGGTCGAACTTGCCCAGCTATTCAATTAGCCATGAGGTCCCTCGCAGCCGGCCCTTTAGCCAGGTTACGTTTCGCGAGCGCCTTGATCCAGGGTACTTCAGCTGTTTACCTGAATGGAACCGCAAGATACCTTGGCAATTGTACCGAAGCAGTCTTGATTTCTATGATGCCCACACAGCGGTGTACTGATCTGTATTCCAACCGTATGGGAACTGTTTGCTCGACGGATTGGGACTTCGAATATGTTATTCGTGGCACAATGGGGAGGTCGATGCCATACGTGACGATTTCCACTTTTCTGGAATCGCTTGTACTGCGGCGGATATTACGTCATCGACGGTCTATGCTGCTGATGGCTCGTGTTACCCAGCTGGCTTTGGGTACTTCCAAGTGGACGTTGATGATGCTAGAACAAACGTCGCAACAATCGGGTTTTATCGTGATTCAAAGTGCACCTTATGGGGCTATACAGACGATATTGTGGTGACAAAAGCGCTGTTAACCCCCAAGTACTCACAGGATTTTGGCTCTATGTGAAGAAGCAAACATGTTGTATTTTACTACATGTTAAAGCCAGCCTACACTAAAAAAACTGTCTGTTCCATTTAAGTACGACGTCTGTTTCTGCATTTTTAACTGAATCCATGACAACGAACAAAACAGTCGCACGGCTTTATCCGAGCATGTTTTCAATAACAACAACACCGAGAGCCAATGGCAGAACATGTTGCATACATGTCGTACATGAAATGCCCTTTTTACTGAAGTTGCACGTTTTGTGGAAGGTCGTTTGGCAAAACCTAGACGTGTTGCTACGAATTCAAGCTAGTATGCTGTTGGTGTACAAGGCACGTATTATTCTTAGCCGAGAGGCATTACAGAAAAAACTCACAAGCTTGCTCAAGACTAACTACTCCGACCCATCCTCCTCATCAGCTCCCTCGTCTTCGTCACCGGAGCTCGGACGACGGCGCTTCTTGCCGAGCTCACGCATCTGGATGTCGCGGCCGACGAGTGGGCGCTACCATTTTTCCATTTGGAGTGTCAGATCTGAAAACAGGTCAAGTTGTTCTTAAGGTAGTACTTTGACCACACACGATCGCACAGGTAGATTCTCCCATGTAATCTGGCACGGGAGGAATCCATACGTCGAACTACAACTCGGCCCGCCCCCTCCCCCTCTTCTATCGTGGGAGTCAGCCATCGCTGTCGCGTATAGTACGGCCCCGTACGTGACGGTTTCGACATACTCATATGGTTCATGCGCTTGGTCGGGGTTGTTCTATGCCATGGTTTACACCGCTGACGGAAAGTGCCGTGCGATTCCTTTAGACGGCGAAGTCAAGTACTACAAGGCGACTCTTTCTTCAAGGAAAGACACTATGACTATCCAGTATTTCTCCAACTCAGCGTGCACGGCACCGATTGCCAACACTGGTATTCCGATAACGCAAAATATATTGGGCTGTGCAAAACGTCAGTGACAAAAAAACGTCAGCGACAAAATACACATACAGCGGGGATTTGGCTACAAGAATGAAAGCCATCACGACATTTGACGACGGCGACTGCGACGGCACGTTGGGCTTCATTTCCGCTGCAAGTACTAGAAGACAGCAGCACCCCACGCGATCATCTCCGGTCGAACTTGCCCAGCTATTCAATTGGCCATGAGGTCCCTCGCAGCCGGTCCTTTAGTCAGGTTACTTTTCGCGAGCGCCTTGATCCAGGGTACTTCAGCTGTTTACCTGAATGGAACCGCAAGATACCTTGGCAATTGTACCGAAGCAGTCTTGATTTCTATGATGCCCACACAGCGGTGTACTGATCTGTGTTCCAACCGTATGGGAACTGTTTGCTCGACGGATTGGGACTTCGAATATGTTATTCGTGGCACAATGGGGAGGTCGATGCCATACGTGACGATTTCCACTTTTCTGGAATCGCTTGTACTGCGGCGGATATTACGTCATCGACGGTCTATGCTGCTGATGGCTCGTGTTACCCAGCTGGCTTTGGGTACTTCCAAGTGGACGTTGATGATGCTAGAACGAACGTCGCAACAATCGGGTTTTATCGTGATTCAAAGTGCACCTTATGGGGCTATACAGACGATATTGTGGTGACAAAAGCGCTGTTAACCCCCAAGTACTCACAGGATTTTGGCTCTATGTGAAGAAGCAAACATGTTGTATTTTACTACATGTTAAAGCCAGCCTACACTAAAAAAAAACTGTCTGTTCCATTTAAGTACGACGTCTGTTTCTGCATTTTTACTGAATCCATGACAACGAACAAAACAGTCGCACGGCTTTATCCGAGCATGTTGTCAATAACAACAACGCCGAGAGGCAATGGCAGAACATGTTGCATACATGTCGTACATGAAATGCCCTTTTTACTGAAGTTGCACGTTTTGTAGAAGGTCGTTTGGCAAAACCTAGACGTGTTGCTACGAATTCAAGCTAGTATGCTGTTGGTGTGCAAGGCACGTATTATTCTTAGCCGAGAGGCATTACAGAAAACTCACAAGCTTGCTCAAGACTAACTACTCCGACCCATTCTCCTCATCAGCTCCCTCGTCTTCGTCACCGGAGCTCGGACGACGGCGCTTCTTGCCGAGCTCACGCATCTGGATGTCGCGGCCGACGAGTGGGAGCTCACGCATCTGGATGTCGCGGCCGACGAGTGGGCGCTACCATTTTTCCATTTGGAGTGCCAGATCTGAAAACAGGTCATGTTGGTCTTAAGGTAGTACTTTGATTACACACGATCGCACAGGTAGATTCTCCCATGTAATCTGGCACGGGAGGAATCCGTACGTCGAACTACAACTCGCCCCCCCCCCCCTCTTCTATCGTGGGAGTCAGTCATCGCTGTCGCGTATAGTACGGCCCCGTACGTGACGGTTTTGACATACTCATATGGTTCATGCGCTTGGTCGGGGAACTGTTTGCTCGACGGATTGGGACTTCTAATATGTTATTCGTGGCACAATGGGGAGGTCGATGCCATACGTGACGATTTCCACTTTTCTGGAATCGCTTGTACTGCGGCGGATATTACGTCATCGACGGTCTATGCTGCTGATGGCTCGTGTTACCCAGCTGGCTTTGGGTACTTCCAAGTGGACGTTGATGATGCTAGAACGAACGTCGCAACAATCGGGTTTTATCGTGATTCAAAGTGCACCTTATGGGGCTATACAGACGATATTGTGGTGACAAAAGCGCTGTTAACCCCCAAGTACTCACAGGATTTTGGCTCTATGTGAAGAAGCAAACATGTTGTATTTTACTACATGTTAAAGCCAGCCTACACTAAAAAAAAACTGTCTGTTCCATTTAAGTACGACGTCTGTTTCTGCATTTTTACTGAATCCATGACAACGAACAAAACAGTCGCACGGCTTTATCCGAGCATGTTGTCAATAACAACAACGCCGAGAGGCAATGGCAGAACATGTTGCATACATGTCGTACATGAAATGCCCTTTTTACTGAAGTTGCACGTTTTGTGGAAGGTCGTTTGGCAAAACCTAGACGTGTTGCTACGAATTCAAGCTAGTATGCAGCTGGTGTGCAAGGCACGTATTATTCTTAGCCGAGAGGCATTACAGAAAACTCACAAGCTTGCTCAAGACTAACTACTCCGACCCATTCTCCTCATCAGCTCCCTCGTCTTCGTCACCGGAGCTCGGACGACGGCGCTTCTTGCCGAGCTCACGCATCTGGATGTCGCGGCCGACGAGTGGGCGCTACCATTTTTCCATTTGGAGTGCCAGATCTGAAAACAGGTCATGTTGGTCTTAAGGTAGTACTTTGATTACACACGATCGCACAGGTAGATTCTCCCATGTAATCTGGCACGGGAGGAATCCGTACGTCGAACTACAACTCGCCCCCCCCCCCCTCTTCTATCGTGGGAGTCAGCCATCGCTGTCGCGTATAGTACGGCCCCGTACGTGACGGTTTCGACATACTCATATGGTTCATGCGCTTGGTCGGGGTTGTTCTATGCCATGGTTTACACCGCTGACGGAAAGTGCCGTGCGATTCCTTTAGATGGCGAAGTCAAGTACTACAAGGTGACTCTTTCTTCGAGGAAAGACACTATGACTATCCAGTATTTCTCCAACTCAGCGTGCACGGCACCGATTGCCAACACTGGTATTCCGATAACGCAAAATATATTGGGCTGTGCAAAACGTCAGTGACAAAAAACGTCAGCGACAAAATACACATACAGCGGGGATTTGGCTACAAGAATGAAAGCCATCACGACATTTGACGACGGCGACTGCGACGGCACGTTGGGCTTCATTTCCGCTGCAAGTACTAGAAGACAGCAGCACCCCACGCGTATCATCTCCGGTCGAACTTGCCCAGCTATTCAATTAGCCATGAGGTCCCTCGCAGCCGGCCCTTTAGCCAGGTTACGTTTCGCGAGCGCCTTGATCCAGGGTACTTCAGCTGTTTACCTGAATGGAACCGCAAGATACCTTGGCAATTGTACCGAAGCAGTCTTGATTTCTATGATGCCCACACAGCGGCGTACTGATCTGTATTCCAACCGTATGGGAACTGTTTGCTCGACGGATTGGGACTTCGAATATGTTATTCGTGGCACAATGGGGAGGTCGATGCCATACGTGACGATTTCCACTTTTCTGGAATCGCTTGTACTGCGGCGGATATTACGTCATCGACGGTCTATGCTGCTGATGGCTCGTGTTACCCAGCTGGCTTTGGGTACTTCCAAGTGGACGTTGATGATGCTAGAACGAACGTCACAACCATCGGGTTTTATCGTGATTCAAAGTGCACCTTATGGGGCTATACAGACGATATTGTGGTGACAAAAGCGCTGTTAACCCCCAAGTACTCACAGGATTTTGGCTCTATGTGAAGAAGCAAACATGTTGTATTTTACTACATGTTAAAGCCAGCCTACACTAAAAAAACTGTCTGTTCCATTTAAGTACGACGTCTGTTTCTGCATTTTTACTGAATCCATGACAACGAACAAAACAGTCGCACGGCTTTATCCGAGCATGTTCTCAATAACAACAACGCCGAGAGGCAATGGCAGAACATGTTGCATACATGTCGTACATGAAATGCCCTTTTTACTGAAGTTGCACGTTTTGTGGAAGGTCGTTTGGCAAAACCTAGACGTGTTGCTACGAATTCAAGCTAGTATGCAGTTGGTGTGCAAGGCACGTATTATTCTTAGCCGAGAGGCATTACAGAAAACTCACAAGCTTGCTCAAGACTAACTACTCCGACCCATTCTCCTCATCAGCTCCCTCGTCTTCGTCACCGGAGCTCGGACGACGGCGCTTCTTGCCGAGCTCACGCATCTGGATGTCGCGGCCGACGAGTGGGCGCTACCATTTTTCCATTTGGAGTGCCAGATCTGAAAACAGGTCAAGTTGTTCCCAATGTAGTACTTTGACCACACACGATCGCACAGGTAGATTCTCCCATGTAATCTGGCACGGGAGGAATCCGTACGTCGAACTACAACTCGCCCCCCCCCCCTCTTCTATCGTGGGAGTCAGCCATCGCTGTCGCGTATAGTACGGCCCCGTACGTGACGGTTTCGACATACTCATATGGTTCATGCGCTTGGTCGGGGTTGTTCTATGCCATGGTTTACACCGCTGACGGAAAGTGCCGTGCGATTCCTTTAGACGGCGAAGTCAAGTACTACAAGGCGACTCTTTCTTCAAGGAAAGACACTATGACTATCCAGTATTTCTCCAACTCAGCGTGCACGGCACCGATTGCCAACACTGGTATTCCGATAACGCAAAATATATTGGGCTGTGCAAAACGTCAGTGACAAAAAAACGTCAGCGACAAAATACACATACAGCGGGGATTTGGCTACAAGAATGAAAGCCATCACGACATTTGACGACGGCGACTGCGACGGCACGTTGGGCTTCATTTCCGCTGCAAGTACTAGAAGACAGCAGCACCCCACGCGATCATCTCCGGTCGAACTTGCCCAGCTATTCAATTGGTCATGAGGTCCCTCGCAGCCGGTCCTTTAGCCAGGTTACTTTTCGCGAGCGCCTTGATCCAGGGTACTTCAGCTGTTTACCTGAATGGAACCGCAAGATACCTTGGCAATTGCACCGAAGCAGTCTTGATTTCTATGATGCCCACACAGCGGCGTACTGATCTGTATTCCAACCGTATGGGAACTGTTTGCTCGACGGATTGGGACTTCGAATATGTTATTCGTGGCACAATGGGGAGGTCGATGCCATACGTGACGATTTCCACTTTTCTGGAATCGCTTGTACTGCGGCGGATATTACGTCATCGACGGTCTATGCTGCTGATGGCTCGTGTTACCCAGCTGGCTTTGGGAACTTCCAAGTGGACTGCTAGAACGAACGTCGCAACAATCGGGTTTTATCGTGATTCAAAGTGCACCTTATGGGGCTATACAGACGATATTGTGGTGACAAAAGCGCTGTTAACCCCCAAGTACTCACAGGATTTTGGCTCTATGTGAAGAAGCAAACATGTTGTATTTTACTACATGTTAAAGCCAGCCTACACTAAAAAAAACTGTCTGTTCCATTTAAGTACGACGTCTGTTTCTGCATTTTTAACTGAATCCATGACAACGAACAAAACAGTCGCACGGCTTTATCCGAGCATGTTGTCAATAACAACAACGCCGAGAGGCAATGGCAGAACATGTTGCATACATGTCGTACATGAAATGCCCTTTTTACTGAAGTTGCACGTTTTGTGGAAGGTCGTTTGGCAAAACCTAGACGTGTTGCTACGAATTCAAGCTAGTATGCAGTTGGTGTGCAAGGCACGTATTATTCTTAGCCGAGAGGCATTACAGAAAACTCACAAGCTTGCTCAAGACTAACTACTCCGACCCATTCTCCTCATCAGCTCCCTCGTCTTCGTCACCGGAGCTCGGACGACGGCGCTTCTTGCCGAGCTCACGCATCTGGATGTCGCGGCCGACGAGTGGGCGCTACCATTTTTCCATTTGGAGTGCCAGATCTGAAAACAGGTCAAGTTGTTCCCAAGGTAGTATTTTGACCACACACGATCGCACAGGTAGATTCTCCCATGTAATCTGGCACGGGAGGAATCCGTACGTCGAACTACAACTCGCCCCGCCCCCCCCCCCCCTTCTATCGTGGGAGTCAGCCATCGCTGTCGCGTATAGTACGGCCCCGTACGTGACGGTTTCGACATACTCATATGGTTCATGCGCTTGGTCGGGGTTGTTCTATGCCATGGTTTACACCGCTGACGGAAAGTGCCGTGCGATTCCTTTAGACGGCGAAGTCAAGTACTACAAGGCGACTCTTTCTTCAAGGAAAGACACTATGACTATCCAGTATTTCTCCAACTCAGCGTGCACGGCACCGATTGCCAACACTGGTATTCCGATAACGCAAAATATATTGGGCTGTGCAAAACGTCAGTGACAAAAAAACGTCAGCGACAAAATACACATACAGCGGGGATTTGGCTACAAGAATGAAAGCCATCACGACATTTGACGACGGCGACTGCGACGGCACGTTGGGCTTCATTTCCGCTGCAAGTACTAGAAGACAGCAGCACCCCACGCGTATCATCTCCGGTCGAACTTGCCCAGCTATTCAATTAGCCATGAGGTCCCTCGCAGCCGGCCCTTTAGCCAGGTTACTTTTCGCGAGCGCCTTGATCCAGGGTACTTCAGCTGTTTACCTGAATGGAACCGCAAGATACCTTGGCAATTGTACCGAAGCAGTCTTGATTTCTATGATGCCCACACAGCGGTGTACTGATCTGTATTCCAACCGTATGGGAACTGTTTGCTCGACGGATTGGGACTTCGAATATGTTATTCGTGGCACAATGGGGAGGTCGATGCCATACGTGACGATTTCCACTTTTCTGGAATCGCTTGTACTGCGGTGGATATTACGTCATCGACGGTCTATGCTGCTGATGGCTCGTGTTACCCAGCTGGCTTTGGGTACTTCCAAGTGGACTGCTAGAACGAACGTCGCAACAATCGGGTTTTATCGTGATTCAAAGTGCACCTTATGGGGCTATACAGACGATATTGTGGTGACAAAAGCGCTGTTAACCCCCAAGTACTCACAGGATTTTGGCTCTATGTGAAGAAGCAAACATGTTGTATTTTACTACATGTTAAAGCCAGCCTACACTAAAAAAAACTGTCTGTTCCATTTAAGTACGACGTCTGTTTCTGCATTTTTAACTGAATCCATGACAACGAACAAAACAGTCGCACGGCTTTATCCGAGCATGTTGTCAATAACAACAACGCCGAGAGGCAATGGCAGAACATGTTGCATACATGTCGTACATGAAATGCCCTTTTTACTGAAGTTGCACGTTTTGTGGAAGGTCGTTTGGCAAAACCTAGACGTGTTGCTACGAATTCAAGCTAGTATGCTGTTGGTGTGCAAGGCACGTATTATTCTTAGCCGAGAGGCATTACAGAAAACTCACAAGCTTGCTCAAGACTAACTACTCCGACCCATTCTCCTCATCAGCTCCCTCGTCTTCGTCACCGGAGCTCGGACGACGGCGCTTCTTGCCGAGCTCACGCATCTGGATGTCGCGGCCGACGAGTGGGCGCTACCATTTTTCCATTTGGAGAGCCAGATCTGAAAACAGGTCAAGTTGTTCCCAAGGTAGTATTTTGACCACACACGATCGCACAGGTAGATTCTCCCATGTAATCTGGCACGGGAGGAATCCGTACGTCGAACTACAACTCGCCCCCCCCCCCCCCACCCCCTCTTCTATCGTGGGAGTCAGCCATCGCTGTCGCGTATAGTACGGCCCCGTACGTGACGGTTTCGACATACTCATATGGTTCATGCGCTTGGTCGGGGTTGTTCTATGCCATGGTTTACACCGCTGACGGAAAGTGCCGTGCAATTCCTTTAGACGGCGAAGTCAAGTACTACAAGGCGACTCTTTCTTCAAGGAAAGACACTATGACTATCCAGTATTTCTCCAACTCAGCGTGCACGGCACCGATTGCCAACACTGGTATTCCGATAACGCAAAATATATTGGGCTGTGCAAAACGTCAGTGACAAAAAAACGTCAGCGACAAAATACACATACAGCGGGGATTTGGCTACAAGAATGAAAGCCATCACGACATTTGACGACGGCGACTGCGACGGCACGTTGGGCTTCATTTCCGCTGCAAGTACTAGAAGACAGCAGCACCCCACGCGTATCATCTCCGGTCGAACTTGCCCAGCTATTCAATTAGCCATGAGGTCCCTCGCAGCCGGCCCTTTAGCCAGGTTACTTTTCGCGAGCGCCTTGATCCAGGGTACTTCAGCTGTTTACCTGAATGGAACCGCAAGATACCTTGGCAATTGCACCGAAGCAGTCTTGATTTCTATGATGCCCACACAGCGGCGTACTGATCTGTATTCCAACCGTATGGGAACTGTTTGCTCGACGGATTGGGACTTCGAATATGTTATTCGTGGCACAATGGGGAGGTCGATGCCATACGTGACGATTTCCACTTTTCTGGAATCGCTTGTACTGCGGCGGATATTACGTCATCGACGGTCTATGCTGCTGATGGCTCGTGTTACCCAGCTGGCTTTGGGTACTTCCAAGTGGACTGCTAGAACGAACGTCGCAACAATCGGGTTTTATCGTGATTCAAAGTGCACCTTATGGGGCTATACAGACGATATTGTGGTGACAAAAGCGCTGTTAACCCCCAAGTACTCACAGGATTTTGGCTCTATGTGAAGAAGCAAACATGTTGTATTTTACTACATGTTAAAGCCAGCCTACACTAAAAAAAAAACTGTCTGTTCCATTTAAGTACGACGTCTGTTTCTGCATTTTTACTGAATCCATGACAACGAACAAAACAGTCGCACGGCTTTATCCGAGCATGTTGTCAATAACAACAACGCCGAGAGGCAATGGCAGAACATGTTGCATACATGTCGTACATGAAATGCCCTTTTTACTGAAGTTGCACGTTTTGTGGAAGGTCGTTTGGCAAAACCTAGACGTGTTGCTACGAATTCAAGCTAGTATGCAGTTGGTGTGCAAGGCACGTATTATTCTTAGCCGAGAGGCATTACAGAAAACTCACAAGCTTGCTCAAGACTAACTACTCCGACCCATTCTCCTCATCAGCTCCCTCGTCTTCGTCACCGGAGCTCGGACGACGGCGCTTCTTGCCGAGCTCACGCATCTGGATGTCGCGGCCGACGAGTGGGCGCTACCATTTTTCCATTTGGAGTGCCAGATCTGAAAACAGGTCAAGTTGTTCCCAATGTAGTACTTTGACCACACACGATCGCACAGGTAGATTCTCCCATGTAATCTGGCACGGGAGGAATCCGTACGTCGAACTACAACTCGCCCCCCCCCCCCCTCTTCTATCGTGGGAGTCAGCCATCGCTGTCGCGTATAGTACGGCCCCGTACGTGACGGTTTCGACATACTCATATGGTTCATGCGCTTGGTCGGGGTTGTTCTATGCCATGGTTTACACCGCTGACGGAAAGTGCCGTGCGATTCCTTTAGACGGCGAAGTCAAGTACTACAAGGCGACTCTTTCTTCAAGGAAAGACACTATGACTATCCAGTATTTCTCCAACTCAGCGTGCACGGCACCGATTGCCAACACTGGTATTCCGATAACGCAAAATATATTGGGCTGTGCAAAACGTCAGT
Organism: Phytophthora capsici; assembly: GCA_030324255.1. Lineage (NCBI taxonomy): Eukaryota > Oomycota > Peronosporomycetes > Peronosporales > Peronosporaceae > Phytophthora > Phytophthora capsici. Next base: position 1,253,630 of record CM059357.1, on the reverse strand, counting down.
GACAAAAAAACGTCAGCGACAAAATACACATACAGCGGGGATTTGGCTACAAGAATGAAAGCCATCACGACATTTGACGACGGCGACTGCGACGGCACGTTGGGCTTCATTTCCGCTGCAAGTACTAGAAGACAGCAGCACCCCACGCGATCATCTCCGGTCGAACTTGCCCAGCTATTCAATTGGTCATGAGGTCCCTCGCAGCCGGTCCTTTAGCCAGGTTACTTTTCGCGAGCGCCTTGATCCAGGGTACTTCAGCTGTTTACCTGAATGGAACCGCAAGATACCTTGGCAATTGCACCGAAGCAGTCTTGATTTCTATGATGCCCACACAGCGGCGTACTGATCTGTATTCCAACCGTATGGGAACTGTTTGCTCGACGGATTGGGACTTCGAATATGTTATTCGTGGCACAATGGGGAGGTCGATGCCATACGTGACGATTTCCACTTTTCTGGAATCGCTTGTACTGCGGCGGATATTACGTCATCGACGGTCTATGCTGCTGATGGCTCGTGTTACCCAGCTGGCTTTGGGTACTTCCAAGTGGACTGCTAGAACGAACGTCGCAACAATCGGGTTTTATCGTGATTCAAAGTGCACCTTATGGGGCTATACAGACGATATTGTGGTGACAAAAGCGCTGTTAACCCCCAAGTACTCACAGGATTTTGGCTCTATGTGAAGAAGCAAACATGTTGTATTTTACTACATGTTAAAGCCAGCCTACACTAAAAAAACTGTCTGTTCCATTTAAGTACGACGTCTGTTTCTGCATTTTTAACTGAATCCATGACAACGAACAAAACAGTCGCACGGCTTTATCCGAGCATGTTGTCAATAACAACAACGCCGAGAGGCAATGGCAGAACATGTTGCATACATGTCGTACATGAAATGCCCTTTTTACTGAAGTTGCACGTTTTGTGGAAGGTCGTTTGGCAAAACCTAGACGTGTTGCTACGAATTCAAGCTAGTATGCTGTTGGTGTGCAAGGCACGTATTATTCTTAGCCGAGAGGCATTACAGAAAAAACTCACAAGCTTGCTCAAGACTAACTACTCCGACCCATTCTCCTCATCAGCTCCCTCGTCTTCGTCACCGGAGCTCGGACGACGGCGCTTCTTGCCGAGCTCACGCATCTGGATGTCGCGGCCGACGAGTGGGCGCTACCATTTTTCCATTTGGAGAGCCAGATCTGAAAACAGGTCAAGTTGTTCCCAAGGTAGTATTTTGACCACACACGATCGCACAGGTAGATTCTCCCATGTAATCTGGCACGGGAGGAATCCGTACGTCGAACTACAACTCGCCCCGCCCCCTTCTATCGTGGGAGTCAGCCATCGCTGTCGCGTATAGTACGGCCCCGTACGTGACGGTTTCGACATACTCATATGGTTCATGCGCTTGGTCGGGGTTGTTCTATGCCATGGTTTACACCGCTGACGGAAAGTGCCGTGCGATTCCTTTAGACGGCGAAGTCAAGTACTACAAGGCGACTCTTTCTTCAAGGAAAGACACTATGACTATCCAGTATTTCTCCAACTCAGCGTGCACGGCACCGATTGCCAACACTGGTATTCCGATAACGCAAAATATATTGGGCTGTGCAAAACGTCAGTGACAAAAAAACGTCAGCGACAAAATACACATACAGCGGGGATTTGGCTACAAGAATGAAAGCCATCACGACATTTGACGACGGCGACTGCGACGGCACGTTGGGCTTCATTTCCGCTGCAAGTACTAGAAGACAGCAGCACCCCACGCGTATCATCTCCGGTCGAACTTGCCCAGCTATTCAATTAGCCATGAGGTCCCTCGCAGCCGGCCCTTTAGCCAGGTTACGTTTCGCGAGCGCCTTGATCCAGGGTACTTCAGCTGTTTACCTGAATGGAACCGCAAGATACCTTGGCAATTGTACCGAAGCAGTCTTGATTTCTATGATGCCCACACAGCGGTGTACTGATCTGTATTCCAACCGTATGGGAACTGTTTGCTCGACGGATTGGGACTTCGAATATGTTATTCGTGGCACAATGGGGAGGTCGATGCCATACGTGACGATTTCCACTTTTCTGGAATCGCTTGTACTGCGGTGGATATTACGTCATCGACGGTCTATGCTGCTGATGGCTCGTGTTACCCAGCTGGCTTTGGGTACTTCCAAGTGGACGTTGATGATGCTAGAACGAACGTCGCAACAATCGGGTTTTATCGTGATTCAAAGTGCACCTTATGGGGCTATACAGACGATATTGTGGTGACAAAAGCGCTGTTAACCCCCAAGTACTCACAGGATTTTGGCTCTATGTGAAGAAGCAAACATGTTGTATTTTACTACATGTTAAAGCCAGCCTACACTAAAAAAAAACTGTCTGTTCCATTTAAGTACGACGTCTGTTTCTGCATTTTTAACTGAATCCATGACAACGAACAAAACAGTCGCACGGCTTTATCCGAGCATGTTGTCAATAACAACAACGCCGAGAGGCAATGGCAGAACATGTTGCATACATGTCGTACATGAAATGCCCTTTTTACTGAAGTTGCACGTTTTGTGGAAGGTCGTTTGGCAAAACCTAGACGTGTTGCTACGAATTCAAGCTAGTATGCTGTTGGTGTGCAAGGCACGTATTATTCTTAGCCGAGAGGCATTACAGAAAAAACTCACAAGCTTGCTCAAGACTAACTACTCCGACCCATTCTCCTCATCAGCTCCCTCGTCTTCGTCACCGGAGCTCGGACGACGGCGCTTCTTGCCGAGCTCACGCATCTGGATGTCGCGGCCGACGAGTGGGCGCTACCATTTTTCCATTTGGAGAGCCAGATCTGAAAACAGGTCAAGTTGTTCCCAAGGTAGTATTTTGACCACACACGATCGCACAGGTAGATTCTCCCATGTAATCTGGCACGGGAGGAATCCGTACGTCGAACTACAACTCGCCCCGCCCCCCCCCCTCTTCTATCGTGGGAGTCAGTCATCGCTGTCGCGTATAGTACGGCCCCGTACGTGACGGTTTTGACATACTCATATGGTTCATGCGCTTGGTCGGGGTTGTTCTAGCCATGGTTTACACCGCTGACGGAAAGTGCCGTGCGATTCCTTTAGACGGCGAAGTCAAGTACTACAAGGCGACTCTTTCTTCAAGGAAAGACACTATGACTATCCAGTATTTCTCCAACTCAGCGTGCACGGCACCGATTGCCAACACTGGTATTCCGATAACGCAAAATATATTGGGCTGTGCAAAACGTCAGTGACAAAAAAACGTCAGTGACAAAATACACATTCAGCGGGGATTTGGCTACAAGAATGAAAGCCATCACGACATTTGACGACGGCGACTGCGACGGCACGTTGGGCTTCATTTCCGCTGCAAGTACTAGAAGACAGCAGCACCCCACGCGTATCATCTCCGGTCGAACTTGCCCAGCTATTCAATTAGCCATGAGGTCCCTCGCAGCCGGCCCTTTAGCCAGGTTACTTTTCGCGAGCGCCTTGATCCAGGGTACTTCAGCTGTTTACCTGAATGGAACCGCAAGATACCTTGGCAATTGCACCGAAGCAGTCTTGATTTCTATGATGCCCACACAGCGGCGTACTGATCTGTATTCCAACCGTATGGGAACTGTTTGCTCGACGGATTGGGACTTCGAATATGTTATTCGTGGCACAATGGGGAGGTCGATGCCATACGTGACGATTTCCACTTTTCTGGAATCGCTTGTACTGCGGCGGATATTACGTCATCGACGGTCTATGCTGCTGATGGCTCGTGTTACCCAGCTGGCTTTGGGTACTTCCAAGTGGACGTTGATGATGCTAGAACGAACGTCGCAACAATCGGGTTTTATCGTGATTCAAAGTGCACCTTATGGGGCTATACAGACGATATTGTGGTGACAAAAGCGCTGTTAACCCCCAAGTACTCACAGGATTTTGGCTCTATGTGAAGAAGCAAACATGTTGTATTTTACTACATGTTAAAGCCAGCCTACACTAAAAAAAACTGTCTGTTCCATTTAAGTACGACGTCTGTTTCTGCATTTTTAACTGAATCCATGACAACGAACAAAACAGTCGCACGGCTTTATCCGAGCATGTTTTCAATAACAACAACACCGAGAGCCAATGGCAGAACATGTTGCATACATGTCGTACATGAAATGCCCTTTTTACTGAAGTTGCACGTTTTGTGGAAGGTCGTTTGGCAAAACCTAGACGTGTTGCTACGAATTCAAGCTAGTATGCTGTTGGTGTACAAGGCACGTATTATTCTTAGCCGAGAGGCATTACAGAAAAAACTCACAAGCTTGCTCAAGACTAACTACTCCGACCCATCCTCCTCATCAGCTCCCTCGTCTTCGTCACCGGAGCTCGGACGACGGCGCTTCTTGCCGAGCTCACGCATCTGGATGTCGCGGCCGACGAGTGGGCGCTACCACTTTTCCAATTGGAGGGCCAGATCTGAAAACAGGTCAAGTTGTTCCCAAGGTAGTACTTTGACCACACACGATCGCACAGGTAGATTCTCCCATGTAATCTGGCACGGGAGGAATCCGTACGTCGAACTACAACTCGCCCCGCCCCCCCCCCTCTTCTATCGTGGGAGTCAGCCATCGCTGTCGCGTATAGTACGGCCCCGTACGTGACGGTTTCGACATACTCATATGGTTCATGCGCTTGGTCGGGGTTGTTCTATGCCATGGTTTACACCGCTGACGGAAAGTGCCGTGCGATTCCTTTAGACGGCGAAGTCAAGTACTACAAGGCGACTCTTTCTTCAAGGAAAGACACTATGACTATCCAGTATTTCTCCAACTCAGCGTGCACGGCACCGATTGCCAACACTGGTATTCCGATAACGCAAAATATATTGGGCTGTGCAAAACGTCAGTGACAAAAAAACGTCAGCGACAAAATACACATACAGCGGGGATTTGGCTACAAGAATGAAAGCCATCACGACATTTGACGACGGCGACTGCGACGGCACGTTGGGCTTCATTTCCGCTGCAAGTACTAGAAGACAGCAGCACCCCACGCGTATCATCTCCGGTCGAACTTGCCCAGCTATTCAATTAGCCATGAGGTCCCTCGCAGCCGGCCCTTTAGCCAGGTTACTTTTCGCGAGCGCCTTGATCCAGGGTACTTCAGCTGTTTACCTGAATGGAACCGCAAGATACCTTGGAAATTGCACCGAAGCAGTCTTGATTTCTATGATGCCCACACAGCGGTGTACTGATCTGTGTTCCAACCGTATGGGAACTGTTTGCTCGACGGATTGGGACTTCGAATATGTTATTCGTGGCACAATGGGGAGGTCGATGCCATACGTGACGATTTCCACTTTTCTGGAATCGCTTGTACTGCGGCGGATATTACGTCATCGACGGTCTATGCTGCTGATGGCTCGTGTTACCCAGCTGGCTTTGGGTACTTCCAAGTGGACGTTGATGATGCTAGAACGAACGTCGCAACAATCGGGTTTTATCGTGATTCAAAGTGCACCTTATGGGGCTATACAGACGATATTGTGGTGACAAAAGCGCTGTTAACCCCCAAGTACTCACAGGATTTTGGCTCTATGTGAAGAAGCAAACATGTTGTATTTTACTACATGTTAAAGCCAGTTACACAGTCAATTTTGGTTGAAGATAACGGTAGAAGTACACGCGCTGAGGCTCCGCTTTCCAACTATACCAAATATCGGCCTCTTTGAATTTCTCAAATGTCGAGCAACACTGTGAAAAGCAGGGCTCACGATGTCTCGGGCAAATATACACTGAACACACGAAAGGTCGAACGGCCGTCATCACACTGATCTCACGATTCACATGTTCAATCGTAGCAGGTTCGAACAGGATATTGTTCCAAAAACCAATAGTTGCTGCTTCAAACGGCAAAATGCACGAGAAGTCAATATTGGAGATGTCGTTGCAGTCTTGAGCTAGCTTGGTGTCCATAAAAGGTCCGATCAATTTTCTCTACACCTACGCTACAAACCTGAGAACGCAACTCGATGCCAATAGTCTTTGACACCCTTGTTGCTAATGCCAATTGAGTCACAATATTTCCCATGCCCGCGCCAATATCAAAGCAAATAGCACTGGAATCGACATCTCCCAGCAAGCCCGCGCCAATATCAAAGAAATTAGCACTGGAATCGACATCTCCCAGCTCTCGCAGTATTGTCGTGACTCCCTGGCAGCACTTCTCAAACGTTTAAATGGGGTGCACCACCTCCGTGTACTACTGTATCACGTGGTACATCAGCAAATATCGAAGCCATGGCTTGCTCCGCCATTGATGGAGACAACAATGGCACTTCAGATTCAGTGCCGACCCGGGGGCGTAGGCTCTTCTAATCCTTCTCGTGGGTTGACTGAGCATGGACTGGATGGCGCCAGGTATGGTTTGGCCGGAAGCGTCGTCTCCAGGTTGACTGGACTTGTTATTGGCGTCTGGTACATGGTGAACTGGGGGCGGCGATGAAGAGTTTGCTGCGCGACGTTAGCTCGGTGTAGGTGGCTGTAGCCATACTGCTACTGTACCTGCTGCTCGTGCCGGTACGTTACTTTCTGAGCACTGATGTCGGAGCGACAGATTCACTGCAAGACCCCATAGATCCCGTGTCACTGGAGGGGACCGTCCACGTGGACGTTGCACGGCGGTAAAGAAATTAGGAGGGAATCGAGTCATATCTCTCCCCCATGTTCGATAGAAAGGCTGGAGTCTCTGGCGAAGTGCGGCAGCGTTGTATCCAGTAGACACCGTCCTTCGAGCGATGTTGGCTCATGAAATCTGGTGGTCGGCATCGATATACTTTCGGGCGAGCTGGATAAGCTGCTTGTCGTCGTCGAATGTGAAAGCTATTCGCATGTTAGCACATCAACTACAATGCCAGCGAGTTTTGAAATAATCTTGATTGAGGTAGTGAAATGATTGAGGTCCAGTCGTTAATAACAATTACAGGGATTCAACGTAAAGTACGATTTTGGTTGTTTAACTTACGATGATGTTGACATAATCTCAAACATAAGTGAGTGCAACCAATTGCACTTAACTGCATATATTTCAATGGAGTAGACCACATACCGATTATACCAAAGCGATAGCGTTAGTAGATCGTAACTCGGTTGGTAGATACTAAAGATGGTGATGCGTATGTTCACTAGACAGGGTGCAGGTTGAACGTATGTCAACAGAGTATGTTGCCCTCTTTCGTGAACGATTTTGTGGCAGGTTTTGGCACGGCCTTCAAAGAGCGAAAAATGCCCCTGTTGACCACGAAAGGGTTAATAACCACCTTAAAAAAAGGACTTTACTCTTGTCTTTCCAAAACCAAACTGTTTATTCATCTTTTATCGCGGCTAGCCGCCTATAGGGTAAATCTATGTGTTTAACTATCTAACATAGTAAAACCAAGCGAAATCCTACTTCAAATGCATAACGTGTGGCCCTCAGCCACCCACACACCCTCGAGTGATCGTACATCAAATATGTACCTTACACGACGTGTATCCATGTGTGGAACACACCACGCGTAAACCTGTGTAACCCCGTTACACCACCGCCCACCAAGATGTGGACACCCTTGTCCACGACACTTTCTCAGTGAACTCTTTCTTTCGTAAGACGTTAGAGGTCACTTTACCTCATCACAAGTTCAAAGAACTTCGGCTCCCAGAGCTCATTACCGAAACTGCATTGACAATGCTCTACCTTTCTCCACGGTGTTCCGACCTATCTTCGCCGTCACATAGTGACAACATATCGGGGCGTGATAGCCCGCGTTCCTCACAGGCCACAGACCATCCCTCCGACGGGAAAACTGCTCCGCAGCGGCTCAGTGTACAACAGTACCACGGCGACGTTATGGCTCCAGCTCGTCGATCCAACGTCCAGATGAAAGCGAAGCTCCGCGCTCACTCGAGCTAGCGACATCGCGTCCGCGTCAAGACGCCTGGCCTGACGAGCTTGAGCAGGGTGAGGATCGTCCGTGATGACGAAGAGGGGACTCCTACACGCAAGGTAGCTGTCTTCGAGGCCACAAGCCCGACGCCGCGCTCTCGCGTGCTGCGGACACCCAAATCGATCCCAAACCCTGATGGTTCCTCGAACGCCCTGCGCAACGCGCCACCTCTCTCTTCAAGGTATCAAGACGAGCTCCCTGAGCCAGCCGTCGTCATTAACGACCTCGACGGCGCCCAGGACCGACAACTTGCGGCTGGGTCCAAAAGACCTGTGGCTCGCCCCGTTGTGGGCACGTCACGTCACGACTAGGGTTATGATCATCTCTCTCCAGCAGAGTTCGTTCGACTCCCTGCCCTGCATTCCCTGGACATGTATACGTGTGGAACCGCCCCCGGGACGACCAACGAAGTTGTTTAACGACAAAATCTCCGTGAGCGCTCCTTGGCTCCTCAAGTCACTACTCCTTCGGAGTACCGGGAGAAGCTACGTTAGCTGCTCCACCGCGAGGCCGTGGCGTCCATGCTGACAGTACCGGTGGTCCTCTCTGAGGCAAAATTACGGACGCTTATGAAGCGCAGTTTCAAAACGGGGAGGGGTTAGGCCAACGTTTGCACTCCTACGATGCTCTACAAGCTAGCTTCACAGAAACATATATCCGCTTAGACTGGCACTTGCGCTTCTACTTCGCGAAGCGACAAGCCAAACGACGTACACCGGGACAACGTCCCTTGCGCTACGAGGCACCACTGCCTCCTGCTCCTTCTGTTAACAGCCCTACTCATAGTCATGAGCTGGTTGCTACAGCCACTGGCCAAAGCCTGTGCTCGGCTGTTCACCTGTCGTCGCCCCACTCTAGCAGTGGGAAGCGCGTGACGCCCGATGACTCCGTCGCACGCCCTTCGGGCGTTCCATCACCTGGTAATTTCGATCATAAGCGTCAACGACGTCAGAGCAGTCCTGCCGCTGTGGCACCTCGAACTCCCACGAGTTCTGTGAGTGAGGGTAGCCTCGCCACTTCACGAGATACTGGGTATGACCGTGGCGTCGACGCCGCGCCAACGGACGCTCCACATAGTAGTGGAGATCCCTATGCTCGTCGAGCAAAGCAGGGGGAGACCGAGCGGCCGCTGCATTCTCGTGCCGCGAGCTTCGTAGAGTTGCTCTCTCTACAGAACCGTGCTCGCTCGGTCAGTGACTACGTCGCTGACATTTGACCGATCCTCTCATCGCTTAGCGAATGATCACGATGATATCGAGCGCCGTGTTGGCTGGATCGAATCGCCTGAGACGATGCAGCAGCGGGTCGCGGACCTAGAGCGTCAAGTTGCTCAACTGCAGGGTCAACTAGACCTGTTGGTCCAATTGCAGCCATACGGCTCCCATCCTGTGGCACTACCACCCCCGATGGCCTTTCTGCCTCGTGTGTCTCCGCACCCTGCGGCTCCCCAGCCTCCTGCTGCACCGCAGTATCCTGTACACTCGGATTCTGTTGCTGGGCTTCAGCACCCTGTTGTTTTGCAGCCTCTCGCTGCTTCGCAGCCCTTCTCCGATCCGGCGTTTGCGCCTCAGAGCTCCCCCGAGCAGGGTCCCGGTACGGCTTAAGCAAGCCCATGTAAAATACCGGGTGCGTACGCATCTTCGTCGGGAGATTGAGCGTGTACACTAGGCCCTTCTTGGCCACGACCTTAAACGGTCCAATGAGCCTAGGTCTCAACTAGGTCTTATAGACCGAAGATCGGACCCTGTCTCAGACGTTCGTGAATGTGACTGCTGCAAGCGAGCACGCCGTTCCCTTTGCTGAGCGTTCCGCATCTCTCTAGAAGAACTGGTACCAACTAAAACACTACTATCATTAGACCACTGCATGTGTAGGAAGGTTTTTAGCGTTTAATAAACAAGATCTCCGATCTCAAACCTTTCCACGTTCTTTGTGCCATTGGCATCTGCGTTGTCCTTTTGGAGATCCTGGCTTTCAGCCGTCGCGTCGCACACTTGGCGCATGACGGGAGTCCTTCTGGTTCGATGGAACCAGCCGGCCCGCACTGGCCTTGACCTTGGCAGGGTCTGCTCTATAGCCCCGCTTCCCAAAGAAGCATCCGAGGAAAGGAATTTCACCCGCGCCAAAGACGCACGTATCCAAGTTGGCATACAACTTATTCGTGCGCATGCACTCGAGCACCGCTCGCAAATGGTCAAGGTGGTTATCCACATCAGACCTCCCGTGCTCCGCGCGACTATGGACATAGATGTTGTCGAAGTATACCCACGATGGGGCCGGAACAACTGCGTCACTAGACGATTGAACGTCGCAGGGGCGTTCGACAGCCCTTGGGGCATCACCAACCACTCCCAGAGCATACCGCTCGGAGTACTCACTGCCGTGAGTGGTATATCACTAGCTCTCATGAGCAACTGATAATACCCATCGACCAAGTCGAGTGAACTGTACAACGTACATCCCACCATGTTGTTCTGTAGAACATCCTTTCGAGAAATCGGCGTTTGTGCCGGAATGGTGGCTGTATTCAGCGTATTGAAAGCATGTACTATGCGCCACTTGCCATTAGGCTTTCTGACACAGAACGTGGGTGTCGAGTGCGGAGACTTGCTCTCACGCACCAAGCCGGCTTTGCGCTTTGCACGGAATAACGCGTCGATGACGTCACATGTCTCCCTTGTTAAGGGCCACTGCCGTGCTCCGCAGAATTTGGTCCTAGGAACCAGGTCAATCTCGTGACGAACGCCTCGATCCGGATGCAGCCCTGACGGCGGGTCCTTCGACATCACATCGTGGTATTCCTTAATCAAAGGATAAATGAGATCCGTGGGACCCTTGAGGATCGAATATCCACTTCTATTGCTTAGCGCTCGCTTCATGTCCTCAAGGACAGCTTCATCCACAACGGAGGAGGAGTTCAACTCCTCCTCGGGTCGTATCATGACCACCTCGGCAAGCTCGCCAGCCTTTACGGCTTTACCAAACTCGACGGCGGACGTCTCGTTCAGCTCTAATAGAGCGTCAACCGACGGGAGTCGCTCGAGACTTATGTCTCCGTCGACACCTCCTGTCACTCCATTCACGAGTGCGTACAACCACTCACTGCAGCCGCGTGAAGCTTCTACACGCTATCACCAGCGGGAGTCTGTATAATTTTCCTTACTATTCAATATGCAGAGGTCTAAGAAGTCAGGTTCGTCTAATTACACACAAAAGGAGCAAATACTCCCAATCAGCGAGGTAGGCCGCGTTGTCCCCAAGAAACAATCGGATTAGAAGCTCGTTAAAGCTGCTGTTAACACGAATGTGGGCTCTCATCTGTATGCCCACACGATGGCGAGTTTAAGGCGATATTTCAACATTATATAGTGGGAGCAACGCCGCGCTGGAAAATCCAACATGGTCAGAATTGCAGACCCTAGCGATTGAAAGCAAGCAACTTTCTTCTCATACACCTGAAAGGTTTGGCTTTCCTCCAAACGGAGCGGGAGATATGAACAGTCCCTCGCGCGGAAATCCGACGAGGTCAGAGTACTCACGTGACTCTGAAGCTTCCATTGCCGGTCACACTCTAGAGCCAAGAGAAAACTGCGGTCGCATGGTGGATGCCGACTTTTCAAGCAGCATTTAACTTGGTAGATGATGGAAATTGCGCACGAGTTGCACAAGATCTACCAGATCTAACAAACTGAGAAGCAACGCAAGCGCAATGTGTACATCAGGTCTGCTCGTCGCTACAACTAGAAGCTACAGAAATCATTAGCAGCGTTAACAGCTACCAGTTAATGCCTCGGGACCGCGAAACTATTTAACTACAGCCTGTTTAACACTGTGTGTGCTTATCCTTCGAAGTTTGTTTCGGGTTTTATGTATCCCGGGACGTGCCGTCACAAACGTGACCACTGCAGTAGACCTCGGTGAAGCTCAAATGAATGCGATTTGGGTTGATGCACATATCCTCGGTACCTGATGGATTGAGGGCTCCATTGTCATTCGGAGGTCTATCGTCATTCGATCATCGTCAGACACTCAGTAAATGTCAGGACATGGCAAGACTCCGGGGGCAGAAAACAATGCTGGATTTTGTTATCTATACCATATATTAATCTTACATTAGTCCACTCTCTGCTAGCAATAGTTAAGAACGAATTGCAATCTCCCTACGGGACTGTAGGAGTAAGCAGTAACTACCTTTCCCAGTCAAACCTCTTTATATGGACACTTTTGGTGACCAACTTTAGACGTGACTCATAAAAATGGACTAATGTAAGATTAATATGTGGTATACATAACAAAATCCAGCATTGTTTTCTGCCCCCGAACCAGTGTTGTCAATGCTCATCGTTCAATATCAGTCTGAGTTCCATATCGTAGAAGAAACGAAGACTGCTGTGAAATTGCTATTTCCGGTTTTCGAGTGAACGGTCGCTGGCTCTCTATGCCGTGTGTGGATACACTGGCTTCTGGGAGAAAGGGGGGCTGGGACGCGACTGATATGTACCGGTTCTGTGATGAAAATATTTTGGTTTGTGGATTCATCCTTCGCCTGTTTGTAAGGGGCCCAACGGGTTGGAAATGCTACCCAAGACTGTGCACAAGTCTGGGCGTACTAGCACTCAAGCCAACCACCGGATTTTCCCCGACGACGAGTGCCTATGTTCTGGCGGAAAGCCCCTCAGATTGAATGTATCGCTGAGGGACCGCGTCCCGTACCACCCATGAGCAAGGATTGACGGCTCAAGGATCCCAACCAAGATATAAGTCCAGGCCCGAAGTGCCAAGTGTCGTGCGCCGTGCGTCGCCTACCCAAGACAGCCCTGAGGACGTTACGTGTATTGAGCATTGGAGCTTTACACCCTGGGAATAATCGTCTCAAGTCTGAGGATCAAGCTTCTGAGTCTGAGAACTAGAAATCCGAGAAATGCCGCTCTGAAGACCAATGCCAGGGTGAAGACCGATACAGATCCCAGACCTCTCACACGATGATTACCTCAAGTCCCAAGCATCCCCAGTATGCCCAAGTATGTTCCAGTTGACGATCAAGACTTCATGTGTATTGAGCATAGCTCTACACCCCTGGGAATTAAGCTACATGTCTGTAGATCAAGCCTCCAAGTCTGAGAAGCATGATGATCTACGCTCTGAAGATGAATGCCAGAGCCAGAAGATCGCGTACCAGACATGTGCCCAGCGAAGTCGATGCCTCACCATACTGAGTCCAAGTCAATCTGGAGAATCCAGTCCGCCATCAACTAGCACGCAACTTGAAGACTCCATAGTGGTGCCTCATCGTGCTCACACGTTACGCTGATCTCCGCCTAAAGGAGTTGGAAGAAGGCGAGAGATCACGTAACACCAAACCTTGTTACGGCTGTATACACAGCAAATGGAACTCGATAGCTTGAGCGTCACGAGGCTAATTGAACTCTGTTTAACATTTATATTATGTCATGTCTTCTTCATATACATACTTCGATCTTCTTTTTGGTCTTCTGGGTTCCTTGCAGTCAGTCTTCGTATCTCAGGTTATCTTGGTTTCATTATGTGTCAGGGAGTCTTCACTTGGTCTCAGTATTGGAGTCAGTGCGGCAGATCTTGATGAAGTGATCCGCCTAATCCATTTCCTAGCTCGGTCGATTGTCTTGACTCTAACGGTAGCCCATTTCATATTGCTCGTTTGAACAGGTTCTGGGAGCTAGACAGTCGCTTTCAGGATGCTTGATTGACTGTTGTATATAACCGATTGTATTGGTTTATTTCCCTGCGCGAAAGGAACGGGTTTTCAGACAGACCAGGGGTCTGAGAAACATACCCGGTTGGACTGGAAGTACTAGCCCACCGTCCAAGGGCCAGGAAAGAATAAGTGACGGTTGTGTATATTGTAAATGTGTATTGAACTCTGTTAGTTGGTTGATAATCTTCTAAGTCTAAGCCTTCAAGTGCTGAATTTGCGATATTCACGTGCCTGGTTATTGGACTTCTTCACTGTATCTTTGACCACACACTCTGGGAATCACTTGTGGTTCTCAGGGCTTCCGACTCCAGAAGGACCCCGCAAAGGCTTCAAACATCTTCGTCGCTGGCCTCGCATGGAGCTTCACTAATCTTCACCCCAAAACACTTGATCCGGGAGGTATCATTTTCCTCAGACAACGGACCAACGAGGATACGCAAGGTATCACACGCCACAACCCGTGACTACTGATAGCCCTCAGTATTGTCACCCGTTGGTTCACTGTACTCCCCCCCCCGCACCGCGGTAAAAGCTTCACCGGCTTCACGACACTGCTCCATGCAATGCCTTAATTGAATGGGTGGTTGAATAACAGTCTCTTAGCTCTCCTTCTCAATGACGAGGTGGATGCCCATGAACCTAACGTGTTTTTCGACGAGGATGTAGAGGACCAACACGTAATTACTAGCACTAGCATAGCCTCCCATTCGACATAACGGCTTCCAACTCCTCTATATCATGACTGGAAGCGTGTTGGTCGTAGGCTCGAGTACTACACAGTATCGTTGCATTTACAATTCGAGTTTTGATCCAGCAGTTTGCAATCGTTGTAGTGGTCACGGTGGCCAGCTTCGATTGAAAACTGTACAGCTTCTAGCTCATAGCCTCGAAGGCATTCGGACACCATCTCACGAAAAGATTTCTGTTAACATACTTAGCCTTGAATAACCGTAACAAATTTAAATTCGTCTTGTTACCGAAAAAAAAACAAAGTCGTAGTGGTTGAACGGCAGAAGTCATGTTTGGAGGGAAAGTGGACTGTTTGGGGGGATTCTGCGTCGAAATGTTCTTTGGAGAATGTGTGTTCGTTGACCACGTGTATCATATAAAGAGGTGTAATCCATTTTGGTTACAATAAATGTGGCTCATAAACCATGTTTGCATATAACGAGGGAGATATACAAACAGTAATTGAAAGAATTGGTTGCAACGCACCGTGCATCTTATAAAAGTGAGGTCTAATAAAGAGAGAATCATATAAAGAGGTTTGACTGTATCACTAAACCGTGTATTTAATAATACCGGTACTTTAATATCGGTGATTTTTCGGTAGTAGATCGATAGTAGGAGTAATTACGCAAATGACCCATAGGAGCAACTATTATTACATACTATGATCGCATGCAACCGACACGCATTTTGGAGTGGGGTTATTGTTTAATTTGGACATTTCGTTGCGCTTGTGTACATTGTGTCATCGCGAGCATTATCCAATGTGCAATAATGTCTTTATCCTGCTCATATTTAATTCGTTCTTAGAGAATGTTGTATAATATGTAATGTGGAACTGCATGTCGTACGAATGTTGACCGAGACCTCATTGGTCAAAATAGCACCACAAACTTAATTTTCTGATTTTTGTATCCAGAGTCCTATTCTGGATTGCAATCAGGTCGGAATTCTCATAATACACCGCCAAAATACACGACCACATTAAAAATATAGAGATTAAATCACAGCTATAATACATAATAATGTACATGTATATACCCTCTTGGATTTCTATAAAATTCTAGACTGTTGACCCATCCGCAAACGACCAAGACAAAAAAAACTGATATGTCATATATAATCGCATACATTTATATATCCTGTACCAATTAATATATCTGTACATTCGATCAACATCATATTAGATTTAAAGCTGTTGACTGGATTCCAATCTGTGAGGGAGCCAAGATGATCTTGAAGGGTGAAAAGTCTCACGGTGCACTGGTGATAAGTCTTTCTACTAGTGATGCTGGTTATAGTTAGTTTTCCCCAGCTTTGTGGTCGCCGGTGTTGTTAGAGCGAAAATGTTATAATGACTGCATCTTTGATAGGTATCAGATCCCATTCTATCACGGAACATGATTGGTCAATTAAATTGATTATCAGAATATTGGTTACATACTGCTCATGCTGATGTAGCTTGAAAGTATTTGCACGAACGGTTATAAATTGTCCCGCAAGTGATCTCTCCTGCTCTCTTAGGTGTATTAGAATATAATTGAGAAATCATCGTTTTGGAGACGGTATCAAATACTTTATCTGCTGCTGGAAGTGCCAGCGCAGAAACGCTGGAAACTCCTTCTGACAGGACATCAGCATTGATGACGAGGTGTGTCATGTGCTGCATCACTTTGATCACACGAGAGTGACGCGTTTTATGCGTTGGGTTGATAATGTACTGCTTACGCAGTAGTTTTTATGGTCGGATACCAGCGTCAACACTGCCAAAAAAACACAGGTTCCACATTTGCTTCACAGTAGAACGGGCTGGAAACTCCCAGTCGTATGACCCAATTGACCATCATTCCACTGCCGTGTTCGCCACGGTGGACTTGTTGTTCCCGTTGACGCAATCGTTCCACTGCCCCAGGGAGTACGTGTTGAATTAATGGCTTTACGAAATTTCGTTGACATGTCCACACGAAGCCTAGTAAGACTGCGAAGCGACACAGGAGTCACGCCACATACGACAAAGTGCTGTCGAAGCTCGGAAACCACTTTTGCAGACACGCTGTCAGGAAGAGACGTCGTGATCTCTGTTTTGAGCTGGTTAACCTCTTTATTGAGTTTAAATAATTCTTCGCGGAGGCCTTTCACCTCCTTGGCAATGGCTAGATGGACTGGTATCCCGGTTGCCTTCATTAACGCTGGTGAAGACCCAATTACCATAATTATTGACCCACGCTGCTTGCCTAATCGTGGATTCGCTGAAAAAAAAACTCTAAATGGATGCGCAGAACTAAGTGTAGCTCGCAGATATGGCTCATGATAGATAACCGAAGCTAAAAGAAACGGGAATGCTGCTCTTGCACCACAGGGATAATTGTTTAACCCACTAACGAGTCCTTCCCAGTACAATGATGTCATTTCACCAATTGTGGCTGTCGAAAAATGCCGAGAGAGGGCCCCAAAGCGTTCGGAATTAAACGGCAGTCCTGAAATCATTCTTCCACACAATTGATCTGCTCCTTCGCCAAAATGGATGTATCTTCCCCGGACTTTGACCCAAGCGGGGATACACAGACACTGGGTGGGTCCATTCACTTGTCCAAGGACATAGGAACTGCCCCCTTTTCGTAGGCTGTGCGTGCCAATGTCACTAGAACTGTAACTTAGTAATCCGATCTCATCCTCGCTTAGGTCCCAATCACTCGCCGTAACAATTGCCCAAATCGATTTTTATTATCGCTTCCAATGAACAACTGCTGCTTCCCCCCAACAATGCGCTCCGGACAGTAAAGCAAATGCAAGTCAATAGCGAGCATTGAGAATGTTCGTATGGATTATCGCCGACGTGCTTGCCAAATTCGTCCGCTCCTGTTTGGTCTCCTTTATGTCCTAGTTCTTCAATGACAAGAGCATCGTCAATCCACTCCACGTACTGCAGCATTATTGTGTCAATTGAATCTGAGCGGCGCATTAGATTCCACATCGGTACGAAGTAGCTCCATCCAAATAAAACTGTAGCCCACGATTCACCTCCCTTAGTCGGCGTTATTGACATCAATTTCCGTGCAAGTAGCTCGTACCACTAGCATTCAACTGACGCTTGCCTTCATTTATTTTCATTAGGCCTCTTTTCTTCATGTTGATAATAACCTTCTCGTAGCCAATGAGGACACGCCTCAATTCGGTGTACAAGGGCTGATCCAACTCCAACAATTGTTGTGATACATATCGACTAACGCGTTTCGGTACCCCCAGACGCATGACGCAGAGAGATGTACAGTGGGGGGCATCCCTGGCATCCATGTCCTCGTGGTCGCAGGAGAATCCGGTCTCACAGATCTGACCGAAGAACGCAAGAACAGCTTCTTTTGTAAGGGAAACGCACAACTTAATTGTGTCGGTGTTTATTGTGCTTGGATAATGCTGGGCAAGCCACGCCTTCATGATGTTGACTTTTGACGGGTAGGTTCTCTTACTGCTGCTGTTTGTTCGCTTGGCTTGTAGTGACTGTGCAACATCGACACCATCGTCTCGTTCACTCTACCTTCTTTGTGGATGTGCAGCATGATTTCTCTACGTCTGGTTATTCTGGACTAGTTCTTAAATGGCGCTGTCAAGCAGTGATAAACACTATCACAATCTGCTGGTTATTTTCAAGTCATACTAAACCCAAGTATATCCCATGTAGATTGAAATCTCATTGCAGTCAAGTCTGATAAGTAATTATCACGATGCTGCGCCAGGAGATCACAACGGTACCACAGTTGCTGCAGATGTATAACTTCATTCATTAAAACAAGTTAAAAAATAGTTCTTTCAACACGAATAAGGGTAACGGAGGGTAATTCTTGGCTTATTGTTGGCTAGACGAACCAGGATTTCTCTAAATTCAGCCTTAAAAAAACAGGAGATGCCGATTATCTGGACACTATTACCCCTCAGGTGCAACGGGCAGAGGGTAACTGGTCTTCGAGCCAACAGATCACTCACGAGCTCCGTAACGCCAACTACAACTTGGACAAGGTCATTGTGGCTCTTTTGGAATAGGGCAAAGCTTCTGTAGCAACTGGAGGAGCTTATCATTGCAGATTGAAATCACAAGATGGCAAAGTGTAAATTGTACTATAGGCAGCAACTGAGAGCAGTAACTGGTCTGGTAGCAAAAGGGTTAACCCTTGAGCTACCAGACCTGTAAGGGATATTGAATGACGAATCGAAATTAAACTCGGACATCGGAGTGCAACTCAGGACATGTTAGAGGTACATATAGACCTCGACTGAGGCGCCTAACCAGGGTAACAACTGGGATCAATCGCGTCCATAACTGCGATATAAGCGCAACACAGGTTCCAGCTTTCTCGCGGTCACACAGAGCATCACAAAGGCTAGTTGGGAGGCTTTGGAGGCGCACCAAGAGTACTTACTCGAAGACATCACCGTTGAGGACCTCGTCGATGACTGGGAGAGGTATACCGCTGCCGATGACGATGTGCAGGTGAACGTAGACGACACCTGCGCTGTCGACGAGAACACAGAGCAGAAAGAAGGTGATGATGGTGTCGAAGAGCTCGAAGGAGCCATTGTGCAAGACTTTGGCGTGATGGAGCAAAGCCGTGGCGATGTGGTTGGAGGATGGAGTTGTGACGCTGGGGTGCAGGTCGCTACAAATGAGGCGAGACGTTAAATCCAGATTTGACGTTAAATCCGCGCAGACATGGTGCACAGAACTACCCAGAGTTGATGTCGTTGCCAGCACACCGAGATTCATTGGGGAGACATACATGGAGTCAGTGAATATACAGAGCTGGTTGGATTTAATGGCGGTGCAGCAAGTTACAAGAGCTTACAATGACAATGGAGCATATGGTTTGTTTTCTCTATTTGTTTCTTCTTCATTCCAGCGCAATATACTTTCGTGGGCGTCTGTTGAGATGGTTGCTCGTAGACAAGATGCACCGACAGAGAGTGAAATTGTTGCTTACTGCCGGATTAAAATTGCGATGAGCGTCTTTGTCCTGAACGATATAAGTGAGTCTTGGCCGGAAAAGCATTTATTTGGTCAGTGCATTCCCAGAAACTATGGCGAGAATAAGACTCCAGCAAATTCGAGCAGCATTGAAGTTCCATGCCAAACGTGACGCGTCGGTTGACAAGATCCGCCATCCGCTGTGGTACAGTAGAACTATGCTCAACTATTTCCAGCAGCTCTTCGCAGCTATTGCTACTCCAACTGGAGTAAGTAATATTGACGAGATGACAGTAGCAACAAAAGCGCGCTCGTAGGACAGTACTTACATGCCTTCAAAACCAGACAAGTACGGGTTCGTTTTTACACTGTTGTGGGCTAGGATTCTCTCTATATATATTAACTTTGGGACAACGTATCGGGCAACACGTAGCCAACAGCCCAGCTCAGCGCTACACCGAGCTGTTTCCCGTATAAAGAACGTGTCTACACAACACTTTGGCGCGGCCAGAGATTGAAATCAGCATGATGTCAGCTACGGCGCGCTGGATAAATATGGTGGGTCATCAGTCAAAAGCTTGACGCTATCCTATTGCCTTTCGGCTCATAGTTTCTGACAACTTTTTATACGCGGCATTCATTTGCGAGTGCAATTCGTACATTCACTGACGACGAAATCATACTGTCGGTAATGTGCGCATTAACTTGATTGACAAGTGAAACTTTCCCGCAGTGGAGGCTTCGTTGGAGCGTGTGGAAGCGTACGAACGTGGCGGCTGGGAGCTGGTAACAGCGGTCGATGTTGAAGCTGGGTGGAAGAAGAAAGAGGCTGACCATAAAAAAAAAAACGGAAGCGTCTGACAAAAGCATTGCAGACAGAGTATGCACCGGAACTGGTGCTTGCCAAAAGATCTGGCTACATCATTTTTAAGGAGAGAATGGTGGCCATCTTCTAATCTAATTATCTGAGATCTACACCGTCGGCGCGAACACTTCACTGATCGTTCCAAGCGACAGTCGGATACTGCCATGGCCTCTTTCCAATTGAACGCTGGGCAGACGATCGTGTATTGCATCGCAAAATATTTATGGTGCCTAGTATATAATCGTTTCATGAACGGGGTCGATCATGCTAACCAGCTACGATCAACTAACCCATCTCGCCGCCGAGAGAAGCGTTTGGATATGACACTATTTACCTGGCTAATGGTCCTGGTAATCAACAATGCTTTTGCGCTATTGAAAAAAAACAACGACGACATCTCTCACACTTCGTGAATTCGATCGGCGTATTGTGGACGTGTTGACGCGTAATAAAATGGTGTAAGCCGACGCCAATTACGACATGAAAGTCACGAAAGCTCGAAGCACTAGACGATATGATCGGTGCAGATACCTCTTTTCGCAGAAGCAGCTCAAGATCGTTCAACTCGTCTGGAACGAAATTCCAGATTGCAAGGACTCCGACGCCAGGAACGTCTGGCACGATACGACTTAACTGCTAATACGCCGCATAAGCCAGACGCAGACTATTCTAGAAGGACTTTCGACCACTCCATCCAGCTCGACAAGAAGTGTAGACTTAAGAAACAAAAGATATAGTTTCTTTTCTTTTTCTTCTTCTTGATTGGGGTATCGGTAGGCCTTATCAATACGCGCTGAGAAGTCCAGCAATTATTGCTCAAAGAAGAGGCCGTGCCGCTGAACGCCCGTCCCCGAACAGCTGTCCTCGGCAGCAAAGCAGAATGAATGCGCCGAGTGATGCAGATGCGTCACGACCAAGTACAGAAGCACCGGCGGAAACTGCGGCTTCGGCTGCACAGACTACCCAGGCTTCAGGCTCTGATGTGATGTCAATGAACAGTTGCTAGTAATTATAACCCAACAGCAGCAAGCCGCCCAAGCTCAGGTGCAAGCTGAACCGCAACCGCAAATGCATCAAGATAACGCAAGGTTCGAGTATGATGGCGGAGCGGGGTGATCAGAAGAAGAAGGACCCGCCGATGTATGAAAGCAAATACGGCTAATATATCGACTTGTGGATCTTCGCCACCGAGCAATACTACGCAAGCAGACGTGAGTTAATGGAGGCCGATTCGTCTGGTTTCAGAACGATAATCTCCAGCAACTTTGGCAAGTCAGTGTTGAACTGGTATCGCGCTTTTATAACCGAGTGCGAGAGAGCGAATAAGACTCCCACGTGGTCGTTGTTTAAACAACAACTACGCACGCGCTTTCGATCTAAAAACTTCGCGTATGATCTTGCGAGAGAATGTTTCGTCTCAAACAGAACGAGAGTATTCACGAGTATGTCTCCGTTTCAAGACTTATTGTCGCAGACAGAATTGACGATCAGTGAGTTGGAGAAACGTTTCTTGTTTTAGAACGGATTACGTGAAGAAACAGCATAGAAGATCAAAGAAACGAGCCCTTCAACGCCACTAGAAGCCATTGAAATTGAGTCGAATTTTGAGTTTGCACACTACTCAGGAAAACCCCCAAGAGCTCCTGCGAAAGGTTCGCAAGGATCGTCAAGCTCGGGGCATCATGCGCCTAAATCAAAACAGCAGAACAATAAGCATTTTGAAAAGATGAAAGGCGCGAACGATGATTGGAAAAAGAAAGCTACATGCAGAAATTGTGGCAAGGTTGGTCCTGCACTGCGAAGTCTCATTTTGCTGTATGTGCCGATATCTTATCTCCGAGAAAAAATCGGTCGTATGGAATCTGTATACAAAAACATTACTTTAAGTCCGCATTCGGCATTATGACCAGACCCCAACGAATGTGATGTATGATGTTAGTGCTGAAGATTCACCAGAAAGGAATGCCCGTACATGGCACTAAAAACGTTTCCTAAGTCATGAAACTCTCGAACGGCTCAATTGGATTTGTTGCTGACTTCCGTTGCTCTTTGAACGACACTACCCGAATCGAAACACATGATGGTCTGGTGTACAGAACCCATTCGCTACCAAACCGGAAGTTATCTACATCAAATTGCTAGACCACGATACATATATATTACTCTGGATTTCTGGTGGCATCGTCCTGTGGTACTACGTACGGAAAAAGGAGTCAAAATTGACATGCTCTTTCAGCGCCACAGTTACCCAAATCCCGCTATACCTGCTTTTTCCCTCACTAGTGACAATTGTCAAGGACAAACGGTTGATTGAATGGTTCTTGGACCCTTATGGAATCCGATACGGCGTAAAATCCACAAAAAACCTCTTTCTACGTCGCGGTAACTCAAATGAAAACGATGAATTAACTATATCTAATGGAACCTCTTACACTACAATTTCTTCAATATTCCAAACCCACCAAGGAATGACTAGCAGAAACAATGCGGTTATACAAATTTGAAAGGGAATTTACATGCTAATAAAGACCGAAACATATCTGCTACAACTACTACTAACTGAGGACAGTCAGTGACCTGCAGGATGATGAAGTTGCTTGCATGGCAAGCGTATCCGGCGAAGTGCGTTAGACTAACCTTCTAGCGACATCAATTCAAATTGAGTGTTTGTAATTATTTATTAACTTGCGATAAAATACAGAGCTTCCACGTCGTTATGCACGGTTCAGTATTAATACTCTGAATATCAACAAGTAGTAGTTTCTGAGCTACAAAGCCGTGCGTTCGCCCAGAACAGCTCTGGATTTTATAGAACTCGAAGTTGGAATTACAGTCGACAATTTCAAGTTGAAGATTTCCAGTATTCGCTTGTATTTTCGCTTTCTTAAATATCACTATATTGTGAAACCCGAGCAATATGTCCGTTCAAAAACGCAAGTAATACCGAGGTTTAGCGTTCAGGGTAAGGTATAAAGAAATAGATTAAACTGAAGTGTTAATCGAGATAAAGGGTTTTTAATCGTAGGGGGCAGAGGAGCCGTGTTCGAGTAAATGTCCATGTAGATGGTGCATGAACCTACTCAGCTGACTTCAATAGAGGGCGATCTGTGACGATGTTGAGGCCAGTCAAACGGAGGAAGCAGCCGTTGGCGGCCTTGACGAAGAGAGTTGAGGTCGAAGGCGGAGTCGAGGGGGCAGCGGCGGCGCTGCAGTCGTGGTCTTGCTGGAGGAGTTGACTTGTCCAGAAGAGGAAAATTGAGAAGTGATTGATTGAGTTAGTTTTGTTGGCGCTAGCTAGTAGTTGTCTCGCAACAAACGATCCTGGGTGACTAGATATGCACCCAAATATCCAGGTCCTATCCTAAAAACTATCTTTCTTAAATCCTGTTGTTATCTTTATCTGCCAATGAAATCCTGCGAAGCCTCGGCGTGGCTGAGCCAGAATTTTCCTATAGCGTCCCATAATCAAAATATCCGGATGGTAACTAGAATGTTGCCAATCCTGAGGATTTACATCCAATAAAAAAGACGTATAAGAACTGTTGAAGTAGCAACTGCAACCACATATAGCCAATAGACTCGTAGACATATGAAAACGTGAAAATTCAAGATTACGCTGAGCCAGAATAATCTGGCCAGCTGATCTTAAAATTTTGGAGTAGTGGCTGTATCGACCACTACGTCACATGACCTCCTTTCGAGAAAGCACCACCTCCTACAAAGGCTTCTCTCTTTTCTTGGATTTCCAATAAAGGTCGATGAGTCCTGGGATCTGGTTCAGGTTCTCAACTGGTCCCCATGTTGCGTCCTTCATCATTTCACCGAGTTACCAAATATGGTACTGCATCTTTCATTAGCGATTGCGGTGGTTAATCACAGCTTCAACCAGTTGTCCTTCCGTTCCATCGGCTGGCACAACCTTGTTCACCTTCTGTCGGCGCTTTGGATCTTTGCGGAACGGTTTCAGCAGTGACGTGTGGAAAATGGATGTAACTTCAGGTTCTTCGATAATCCCAACTCATACCATCCACGAGATACCTTCTTCTGGACCGGAAATGGTCCAACCATGGAACCTCGGGGCTAACTTCTTCGATTGTGCGTATCCCTTATGACGGATATCCAAATTATTTTCGTCTAGTAGCACCATGTCGCCAGTTTTGAAGTCTTGGACAAGTCTGTTCCTGTCGTAATAATGCTTTATGCGCTTTTGGGCTTCACTCATATGGTCTTGCGCGACCTTGAGGAAGGTTTCTTGTCGGAGAATAACTCTCTTCTCCAACTTCTTAAATTCCGGATCTGACACTACATCGTCGGGCATTTATAGAATATACCCATGATCCGCTTCAAACGGTGACATACCAATCGTTGTATGCACACGTCGATTGTAGGCAAACTCTGCCATATGAAGAAACTCATTCCAATCGTTCTGGGCTGGTTAACGACTCCTCGAAGATAATCTCCGATAAACGGTTTGCACGTTCCGTCCGTCCATCCGTTTGTGGTCTAAACGCTGATGACAGGTTATGCTGTGTTCCCATAGCAGATATGACAGCCTGCTAAAGCTTGGACGTAAATTTGGAGTCGCGATCAGACCCAATCGTCTTTGGAAGTCCATGGCCTTTTGAGTAGTTCTTCATGAAAACATTCGCAGTATCTTCTCGTCTGCGTTGCAATGAACTTAGCAAGCTTGGTCCATCGATCGACGATGACCATGATGTCGTTATTAGCGTCCTTGCTGGAAGGTAAGGCCACAACGGAATCCATCGAAATGTCGATCCATCTACCTCTTGGTGCATCCTGCTGTTGAAGTAATCCCGGCGGTCTCACTTGTCTCGCCTTAATGCGCTGACACATTTCACAAGTGTTACAATAACGCTGGATACACTTACTCATTCTCGGCCAATAGTACTTCTCTCGTACTGCGGCATAGGTCTTGTAAGATCCGGGATAGCCTGCCGTTACTGTATCATGGTTCTCGCAAATGACACGGTTTCTCAGATCCTCGTCATCCGGAGTATACAATCGCGGACTTCCATCTTCACCAGTCTGATAGTATAACACACCATCATTGGGCGAGTAATGCGGAACGTTGTCTCCAAGCTTAAGCGTCTTAATAATCCGCTGTAAGTCCTTGTTCCACGCATACAGTTTCTTTGCGGACTGTGCCACGGTTATATTGTTTGCTACCATGGTTGCCACAATTTTACGGAATTGGGCCGTATCAAGCAGTTCCCGAAGGCTTACTTGCGCAGCCTTATGCTCGGACACAGGGTTTCTTGATAGGGCGTCTGCGACTGCATTCGTTTTTCCTGGGATCCACTTGAACATGGGTCGAAACTCCGTGAGGCATTGAACCACTGCGAGTAGTTCTTGTTCGCGCACTGGGTAGTTCAGCTTTGCAGGTTTCATCTTCCGGCCTGTAAAAGCAACTGGGTGTTCCAACATCCTCCTTTTGAAATAAGACCCCCCCCCCCTTCCCAATTGCAAAATTGGAGGCGTCCATTCGAATACTGAAGGGCTTGGTGACATCAAGAAGACGGAGAACCGGAGGTGTTGGCAACCGTTTCTTTAACGCATTAAAACACCGTAGTTGGTTCTCATGGAGTTCGATAGCATCTCGAGAACGTTTTCCCTTGATACATTCATCCAAGGGCCTGCGAATTGCGCAAAATCCTTGCAGAATATCGAAACGTAAACAGTTGCCCCAAGAAAGCTTTCCATTTGCTTATTGGTCTTGGGAACTGGCCATTCTGCGATAATCTTCACCTTGGCTAGGTCCATTCGAACGCCGTTGCGTCCGACAAAATCGCCTAAACATTAAATCTCATCCACGCAAAATTGACATTTGAACAGTTTGATGTAAAGTTTCTGTTCTTGACATCGCTTCAATACTATGTCGAGCGGGGCAATATCCTCGTCGACATCTTCACTCTTAGTGTACACGTAAATGTCGTCGAAGTAAATCCGCATCACATCACCTAAAGTCCCTGAAAACATTTTATAATAGCCTGTTAAAGGTCCCTGGGCTGCCACTGAGTCCCATGGGTGTGACGAGATATTCAAAAAGCCCGTCTGGAGTCGAAAAAGCAGTGAACGGTATGTCTGATTCACGTAGCTTGACTTGCTGCCGGTCATCGCATCAAAGGTGTCTTCTTTGTGAGGCATCGGAATGGCCGGTAAAACCGTAGTCAAATTCTGCTGATGATAGTCGTGCACAATTCGCCACCAACTGGTTTTTCCACAGAGAGTCGGTGCACAAAAGGCTGACGTACTCAGTTGAATGATACCAGCTTGAACCATCTCTTCGGTCCATTTCGGTATCGGTTTTTCCTGATCAGGACGTTGGCGATATTGTTTGACCGAAATAGGCGTAGTACCAGGTTTGAGCAAAATCTCGTGCTCAATACCTTCTCGTACTGGCGGTGTCTCATTCGGAAGTTCCGTACGAAAACCGTATCCGCATACTTTAGTAGCGTCTCGTACGCCGAATTGTCCTTGAGAGCATCCCATCCTTGACTCTTGCAGCGTTCAGCCTTCTCCGAATCATGCGGATTGATTACAAGCATTGCTTCAATATCCTTGTCCCTACGCAACATTTGCCGAAACTGGTTGGACGAAATAATCTTCGTTCGTCCAAACTGGCCGTTGTGACCATGCTGCCGATAGTAGTTAAGGATCTCGCGGCTCTGCGCAATTCTAGCGCGCGGTTGTCCTGCCACCCAACGGGCTGGACGTGTCTTCGGCAGTCTCAATTTAACAGTCTGCGTTCTCCACGTTGATGCGAGGTGCAATCTGTCCAGTACTCCAGTCGATATCAGGGTTCTGCTCTCGCAGCCACATCATTCATAAAACGACGTTCTTTTCCTCAGGAACAGGCATGACTTGGAATGTTCCTGTTGTCAAGGGAAATCCTGGCAACTGTAGAGACATCTCTACAGTCTTACGTGGACGATGCACAACTTGGTCATAACCGAGATCAACTTGCATCATGTCACCTTCAGTGACATCCAACTCTAGCTTCTTCACTAACTCATCGGTTACGTTGTTCAGGCTACTGCCGTTGCAATGAATATCGTGACGGGCCTCTCTTGGTCTTCCGTCTTGAATGTTCGAGCTTCCGCCTCTAGGATCGCATACACTGCATATACGGATTCGCTTCAGTAGGTTTCGGCTGTCTACAGTCTGGAGAAGATTACCAGATCGGGAAGCAGGGAATATTGTTCGATTGTACTTGATTAAATCAAATATGTAAGTCGTAGTCACCAGGTGTTTCGCCAAACAAACGATATCATCTTCAGTATCATCATCGAAGTCAGGATCTGGACAAACATCCAAAGTCGAGTTTTCATCGGAAGAACATTGATCATATCTTTGAACGTCGTGATCGCCTGTTATTTTGTGCAGCCTGTGGGCTTCATAAAAATAACTGTTGTGGTTTGAGAATGCTTTCGCCTTCACAGCTGCGTCCGAGTTCCACCAGCGCTCGAAGAGTGAGTTTATTGAGGTGATATTTGCTTCGAAGTCTGCACGATCTCGAAAGGGTCTAACCATAATGAGCATCTTTTCTTGAACAGTGTTCGATCATCATCCGATAAGCCAGGATCTCGGAAATCCGGCAGTCGAGGTCCGATAATTACAGGAGTTACTGAATGATCTCGATGATACAGATAATGAGTTTTCAATTGAGGATGTCCTTGTTTAAGCTGAAGGCCAGTCTCGTTCCGTTGTTTCTTCCAAGCTGACGTAAGTTTCATAACCGAGATCGTAGTTAGTTCTTCTGGTCGATATACGTAATCAAGATATGAGCTGGAAGATTTATAATCGACCCCATTTTCGCTTTCCAACAGTATAATTTATCTTCTTTCACAACCAAAAAGAGCGACGGAGAACGAATTCAGGAAGGTTTTCCAAGGAAGTAGAAGCGTAAAATGCCGAACCGCGTAGCAGGTATAAACTAGCCACCAGTGCAGCAATTTCATAAGCGTTGGATAATAAGCAGCACATTGACTGCATTCGACGACGACCAGCTTGATTATTGTCCAAACTGGGATTGGAGTTTGCTTTAGATCTACCGAAGGTTCCAATATGTAGCGTCAAAGGGTTTTCAACATCCTTTTGATCCTTCGTAGAATACTTCATCATATCAAATGCGACTTCTGGGCCTATAGGTATCATTACGGGTAAGCACTAGTCAAATAGAGAACTGCTCAAGAGGGAGCGTACGTTCACAAGCACTTAGAACCTTGACGTCGTGATTCGATATTATCACATCGTTCACTACAGGAATGTATGGGTTCAGGTACTCGCTTCCTGTCGTTCTTCTCATTTTCAGCGAGCCTACGTCGGCCCTTTGTACTAGTACACGTCACTTTTGGGGAAAAAATTCTACAGCTCTGTCACCGTTGGTGTTGGCTTGGACTTTTTGAAACACGACTTGCTGTGAAACCAATAATGGTTTTGGTATGTGAGAAGAGCTTGGGTAGAATTGACGGCCGGCAATGAATCGCGATCTAGTCTGCGTGGTAACGGATGTGGCATTGCCAAACGGGTAAATTCAACAGCAGAATTTTGATTGATCTGGTTCGCGGTCAATCTCGAGATACATTTTCGTACGAGCTCGTCCGATCCATACGTGGTATTGCAAGATTGACACTTAGAATTTGTGGGACGCGTAGACCCTTTGAAAGGCACCTTGAATGCTTGTTGGCTAATAGGTACGGGACATATAGCCTTTTCACGACATTGAGGGCAGCAATCAGCCATAATTGGGTAACTTGCTTCAAGAATAGAGTTCACGTAACTCAGTAACTTCAGTTGGAAGTTGTCACTGCTCCGAAGACGTTCATATTCCTCCAGCGTTTTAGTCATACCACGAATCCAAACCATGATATGCGCGTGAAGTGATCCTATAGAACCCTAAGACTCCGGGGAGGCAAAAAAATGCTTCTGGAGTACCAAAACGTCCTCCCCGCCCTCTCCGACGTTGCAGGACTTAGTCCCAGTCAAATATGACGTCTATAATAAATTCCGTGATGCGATTAAATCTGTTCACAACATAATGATCAGTAATATTGTGTTGTGCATTAGTGACGGTAATGTTTACCTTGTGCAGGCACCTGGGTTTTGAGTGGCAATCATTCCTAGGCGAGCTCGGGAAATTTCCATTTGACAGTTCAAAGTGCTATGAACCGCATCCAGTAGTTCTGTCTCCAGGTCTCCAGATAAATTCGCGACCCGGAACGTGGTCGAGCTATCCGGTGTTACGGTAAAGAACAGCGACGGTTCTCCAAACGTCAGTTGCATTGCAAACAAAGCGGTCTTGCTTCTTCTCTTTTATCGTTAGACCCCCAGAAAGGTTTAATTCCAGAATACAAATCGACTACATGTCGATTTATGTCAGGCTGAGTGGGCAGTGCTCGATTTCCAGCTAATGTGTTCAGTCGTTCCGTTTGGTATTGAATGTGACTATTCAGTTTTTCGTGCGTTACAGCAGCAGCACTAAATGTCACTCCTGGAGCTAGTTTAGTTCGAATCGATATAGCTTGTATAGCTCGGTGACGTGCAATCACATCAAACCCTACTAGGGCAAATGACGATGCTTGACGTGCTTCCTCGTGGGTAACTCCAATAATTCCTTGTGATTCTATTTCGTTTGGTAACAAGTGAGCAGGCGTAGATGGATCGGCGCGAAAGTAGTAAATGTGAGAACGTAAAATACTATGTTTTCCACCTCGAACCACTGCCAAAAGCTCCGTAGGCTGAGCCAAATTCAGCATCGCATTTTCTGTTGCGGTTGTGTCGTGATATCTTAACCGTAAAGTTCCCATGAAAAGTCCATTAACAATTGACTTTAGCGGGGGAGGGGGGCTTTTAAGTCTTTTCTACAGAAGGGATTGACGACATGCCTTTCAAATCTGAAGACGAACAACTCCAGCCTTCTTTTCCATTCCACGCCGCGATAACAAGATTCCCTTGAACGGCTCGTATAACTCCTTCATATTATAGAACGCTCGAAGAGAGTCGGGAATGTTCGCTGGGGATTGGAGTCGCTTCATCATTGAATTCACTAGTACGGGGAACGTGCGACAGATGTAACAGTAATTTCGGCTGCAATGTGCAGACAATCACATACGCTGCAGACTAGTTCTCCCATACTCTCGTTAGAGAGCCTTAGCGCGCATTTACCATGTACACGATTGAGAACTTCATGTGCTATAGAACCAATATCATCAGTTTGCCGAGAATTCCGATGCTTTCGCTCTCGGCGAGCTTGCCTCGCATTATTTAGCTCTGCTTCCGATGCCTCGGTACTTCTCTCTGGTTATTTTCCTGTTGCGTTCAAAGGGTTTCCCCATAGGAGACATGGTGCAAATCCGATCAATAGAAACTTTGTGAAGAATCGAGCTATATCTTTCGCCAATATTTCGAGAACTATTCAAACAAAATATGATGTACAAAATTGTACACATAAACATTTAGTTTGGCATTCAAAATTGGCAGAAGTTTTACTTGCATTATTCACACCAATTACCGTAGTCCCACTATGTACTTCTTGGCAGTTCCTAAGCAGTTATGGTATGCTCTTACTAGTTTCGTTTTCAATATGTCCTACTTCGTTATCAATACTGTATCATCCCAGTTTTGCTTCAGGAGCAGAGCCATCATGGGTCGTTCTGTGAAGCAGCAGCATTCTCACGCATACCAAGTCCGATAAGATGGGTATCATCGATCACATCGAAAGTCTTCGCGATGGCAGGATCCGCACACAACCCCGGTTTAGAGATCCGCTTTCTCAATCGCGCGCAGTCGCAGGAGATTTCCAACCACGAAACGCCCATAGTCAAGGTTTCCGCTCCAAACCGTCGCACGGAATGTAAATCGTTGCCGCGAAGCGTGCTCAGCGTCGACGAAGCCGTTCGAAAGTCCACGAGTAATCAGGCATCTATCAGGTTGAGATGGACGCCACCCGATAAGGATCTTTTACCATTCAGATGAAAAACTCCACGAACAGTTCCCGGTCTCCCTACACGCTGGCGAAAATTTGTAACAGAGCAAATAGTTGTTCCTGCCTGCTCGTTCGCGCGAGCTTGCTGCAACTGTTGAATACGTGACATGACTTCCGGAACCTTTAGTGAGTGGGAGACTTTAGTGGTAAAATAAACGCAAGTCAGTGTGCCCTTGGGTTGAAAATTCACAATGAAAGTTACGACGAGTGACCACAACGAATACCCGCGACGTTGTGTTTGAACATGGCACAATTGGGACGGTAACGTAAGCCTTAACTGTGGAAAGTATGTTCGTTAACTAAATGAAGAAAAAATTGAAAGCAATTGGTGTAAGCAATACCTATGGCGGTTGGATCTATAACAAAAGTAAGAAACTTTGTAGGGCGTTCGAGTGAGAAAGGTTGTGGCTGCGACGGTGGTGTGGGATGTGGCACTTGGAAAGTATTGAGGCGCCATAAAATTCAGATAAGAATAACGTTGGGGTGAGAAAGTTAATGGCTGTGACGGTGGTGTCTTACCACACGACGCTGTAGTGGTTAGTGCTCAGTTCGAGTTGCTTTTGCCCTTAGTGACACATGATGAGGGAGGAGAGAAAAAGAACTTGTGAGTTGTAAGTAGCCATTATCCAAGAGCTCGTAGGTAACAATTTGCTCCTTATGATTATATCGTTGTCAGAGTGTTGGTCGTAATATCGCCTTTAAATGACTCAAGCAGCATGCATTGGATATTTATAACATTTACACGGTGATTAATATTTACAAGTCATTTAAACCTTTCTATAATAGGGGAGTCGAACTTGAAAAATACTCTGCAAAAGAAGTGCAAGTACCAACATCGAAGCAACGTAATTCCTAAAATCCAAGCAAAGCTAGAATGAAATGGGGAAGTCAACAAAATGAACATTGCACTCGTATTCGCACTTTACTGAGAGGCCGTGGAATGCCAAGATGGTGAGAAGTCCAGCACGTGGCGGGTCCACGATGGCCACGACGCGGTTCGGTTCAGGTGCTTCTCGTTCTCCTCGCGCTTCTTACGCAGCAGGTCCTCCATCACGTCTGCAGCCTTGGAGTTGACAAACGTCACGTTCTTAACGTTATTAAGCGCTGTGTTTACCTCCACATCGTCAGTAGCAGGCTTACAGATTTCGATACCTACGACCTTACCCACGCCCTTGGACGCGCAAATACCGGTGGTACCGGTGCCGCAGCACACATCGTACAGCAGCGTGTGCTCGTCCGCATTAGCGTACTGCTTCACCGATGAGTAGAGGTCGTTGTCAGGAGCTGAGAGGCCCTCGTACCCCTGCAAGTAGATGGATCTGATCTTGAACGAGTTGCTCTCGTCGGTGAGCCGCTTGGCTACCAGGTCTTTGACAACAGCCAGCTCTTCCGGTGTCTTGTCTGCCGGGTTCACCTGCATCATAACCATAAGATCGCCCGTGTTGACACTCTGACGCACCGTCAGGATACGCCACTCGTCCGTCCTCGTGTTGATGTTGTACATAGGGACATCCAAGGCTTCCAGGATGTTTTGCATCACAGCGCACACCGCCTTCATCTCGGCAGACACGTTGATGCTCTCATCCGGCTTGCTCACAACTACATATACAGAACCTTCGCGAAAGAGACCAAGACGGGTCCCAACAATTTACACGACACGTACACGATATGCCCCACTGGCGGGCAAGCACGAAGCGCACGCAGTACTTGACCCCTTCGATTCTCTCCCCAGTACTGGACAGACTAATCATGCCAAGGCTAAGTGAGCGGCAATGTCATGGTTCAACCCATAACCTTGGCTCTATACGGAAGGTTGTCCACAGCGAGTCACAGCGCTTGTGGGTGCCTGGGTGAACTCCTCAATTCAAGGCTGCCAGCGGATCACACGACTTCTCTCATATGGTAAGTCTTAGCTAGGCACAGGGCAGCATTCGAGTAGTTCAAGTTCATTCATGCTTAACTTTCAATTTCATTCTCAATTTTCCAGCCTACAACTCAAGTCTCCGACTACAACTCAAGGCCACCTAGTTGCGTTTCCACGTGACAGGTAACGCCTTCTTCGAGACATTACCAACATGCTAGCCGTTGCTATCTTGGAGGAGGAGGAGGGGGATAACGAGTTAGTTGGAACTGTTTGGAGATGACGAGAGTGACTGCGAAGCCGAACTTTTCGTTCGGTTTAAACCTGAGGAAGTATTTAGTATTGACGGTGAGAAAGTGCAAGGGAACAAGGGAATAGGGGGAGTCGAACCTTTTGAATAAGCTAAAAAAAATAAGTACATAATCTTCAACAATGTCAGGTGTTTTTCGCCGAGAATATGAGTTGAGGAGACTAAAAAAACTAGGTTTATACTACACTAAAGTAGATCACTTGGCTATATCGCCATTTACTAGTAAAATATCGCATCATAAACCGGAAACCAGCGCTTATACTAATCCGGCTGATTGTACGAAAAAGAGCAGAAAAAGCATGAGAGATCAGAGAAATAACGTGGAACGTTGGTTTTTCCCGTGTAAACTGGTTTATCTTGGGTTTATGAATCACAGTGCAACTAGACGTTCACACGTGTATTTCTAGCATGACATGCGATTAGTATCCCTGGCTCATTTGCGTTAGCGCGACCTCACTAACATTGTCTTCCCCTCCGTAGTCACTGAGGTTGGAAGAACGACGTCTACGCATCGACGACACGCTGGGCATGCGCACGGGCGGCGGCTTGGCGCTCTTCAGGCAACAAAGCACGACGACTGGACCTCGGTCGAGGCGGCTGGCGAGGCATGTTCCGCTTTTGACTTTGTCTTGTATAGGTACCCGAGAGGGATCAGGCAAAACAATAAATGGACAGCTCTTAGCCGCAAAGACTAACAAGTTCAGGGTAGACATGGTTATTCACGTGAAGACAACCCACTCGTAAAAGCGCTGCAATTTTCCATCTGGTCAAGTTTTTCGGGATGGTTCATATCTCTAAATATAAACCCAATCTCTCGCTGGGAAACTCTTCGGTTCAAGGATATCATCGGATATTATGACTAGTGACAGTCAACTTTTGAAGCGTTCTAGTATTCACCCATGACACGAAGGGAAGATATGAAACTATAGATTTGAAGAGCGACAATACGTACATAAATATGATCACTTGGCATTAAGCTGTATATTTGTATGACACAACGACACTCATCACTTGATGACGACTTCGCTCTACAAAGTGTTCATTTCCCTCTAACAATATAAGTAGCTTTCTAACAAATAAACCACCTCGGAAGGTGGTTTATTTCAATAAATTATTTGCTCAACCGATATGAGTAAAAAACAATTGGCCACCACGTAAGAAAAAAAAAATGCGACGAAATAAGTCACTTTTTTGCATGGTTCGACTCCCCCTAATTAGAAGACGAGCCTGGAAATAAGCATCTCATTTCCGAACTAAGTTACCTCCGGAGGTGGCTTATCCAAAAACAAAGCAGCCCATTTCCCAAAATGTAAGCACTACCACTCCCAAAATCCCAGCACCGTTTCTTGCAAGTTCGACACCCCCTAATATCTAAACTTTCCTTTCATATTAAGCAATAATAGGGGGAGTCAAACCTGGCTTTTGGCTGACAAAATATGACTGGTCGGTGCACCAAATAATGACGGAAATCATTCCAAAAATATAACATGGGTACACTCCAAAATATATCATGCCCCCAACGTTGGCAACCCCGTCTCGCGGTTCACGTAAACTTGACATCCCGGGTGGAAAAGGGAACATGTCGACCATCACTCTGCATTCCGCACTGCCAGTACGGCACTAAGCAAAGCATGTCACGGTCGAGCGAGAGAGAGCAGTTTATCATGGAGATCATCGACCTCCAAGCAGTCCTGATACTAGAAGAGGAGGACGACGACGACCTCGGCTTTGGCACCCTGGGCCCCGGATTGTTTAAAATCTCCGAAGAGACTCCTACTGAAGAGCTAGCAGAATTGCTTCAGCTAGTCGTTGGCCATCGATACCTTGTACCAAGAGAGCGACTACCCTTAAGCATTGATTTCGCGTACAACGTCTTCCGTTGGCTTCCTGATGAGGACTTCAAGCAGCAGACAAGGACTACGCGCAGCACATTCTTCAAGATCCTCGCGGCGATTGAGAATCACAGCATTTTTAGCAACTTAAGCAACAATTCTCAAGCTCCTGTGTGGCTACAACTCGCGGTTGCACTTGACAGACTACGAACTAACGGGAATGGAGCCTCTCCCGGTCGCACAAGAAAGTTGTGGGGGCTTCGAAAAGGAACTGTCGCTCCTTACACTTTCCGAGTCATTATTGCTCTCAACGATCTTCGTGACGAGTTCGTAGTGTGGCCAAATGCAGCAGACCGAAGGCAAATATCACGTAGTATGGAAGCTGAAGGATTTCCTGGCTGTGTGGGGTTTATTGACGGTACTACGATCCTGTTATCGCAAAAGCCCGCTGTGGATGGCGAGTGTTACTTTGATCGAAAACATAGATACAGTGTGAACGCACAAGTAGTATGCGACGATCGCCGCCGAATTATTTCGTTTTACAGTGGATGGCCTGGATCATGCTCAGATAGCACAGTGTACCGAGAGATGCAACTTTCAAATGACAGAGAGAAATGACTCTTTTTCAGTCCTGGGGAGTATCTACTAGCCGACTCTGCGTACCCTGCTGACTTCACACACAATACAATTGTACCATCGTACAAAACGAGTAGTCTTGGAAGCGAGAAAGAAGATTTCAACAAGTGCGTTGCTAATGTGCGTGTGGTAAATGAGCATACGATCGGTGTGCTGAAGGGGCGATGGTCTTCACTTAGGGAGCTACGAGTGCAGATACGGCAGAACGAAGATATGAATCGAGTGCTACTGTGGCTTTCTGCCTGCGTAGTACTGCACAACATGGTGCTGTTGTTTGGCGAAGACTGGCCTAGTGATGGTGAAAGCTCCGGCAGTGATTCAGATGATGAGAACTCGGATAGTGATGATGAAGACCCGTATACGTTTCGGCGGCGAATTAAAGCGAAAGCCATCGCTCGTGGACGTGCACCTGGTGGAATACTGAGAATAGACTAGCTGTTTTTCATCAATGCTATGGTAGGAGAGTTGAAGGCACTTAGCTAGTAAAAACTTGAAATTAACCGTAACCAATACTTATGAACGCATGCACCACTAACACATAACAAAACTGAAAACTAACGAGCTTCATAGACACCTTGCTTTCGAAATGGATTCGATGGTGGCGGCTACAGTCTGGTTTATAGAGGTCCATGAGCGTCTTGATTTCATCCGGAGTCTTCTGTGCTGCCACCAGTGATATAAACATATCATGACGACGCACAGCTCGGCGCTCCTCCAGTTCTTGAGTGCGAAGCTGTTGGTCACGTTCCTGCTGGGCTTTGTTTGCGTTGCGCTGCTCCTTCCACATTTTTTCGTCCAGCTCCAGCTTTATCTTCATGTAATTGATTTTGTCTTTCCATTTTTTGCAAAAGCAAAGGCTAGTGAAGCTCTGCTCTCGTGAGCAGTCATTCGCTTCGGCTTTTCCGTGTCGATAGATCCCGAGCTGCCGGAACTTGAGCGTTTCTTCTTCTTCTGTGGGTTCGTTTTGTCAGAGTTGGTATCTGGGGCTTGTGACTTTCTCTTTGACAGCTTGAGCGCGATCTACTGCGCTGGGAAGAGGGGTGAGTGGTCGAAACCGTCGTACGTGAGGCTTCCGGAAGCGCAGTTGGCTCCGAACTGACAGAGTTACGAGATGTGGACCGCTTTGGTCGATAGCAGGAGCGTCTGTTCGTTGCTGTGTTTGCCGTGGGGAGTTGTCCAGCGCGGCGTTGCCAAGTAAAGTTAGCATGGAAGGCACGGAGAGTAACTCATCCTCTTCTCCTGTAGTCCATAGAACACCTTCAGGTGGGGTCTGCTCAAATGAATTGTCTGGTTAAATCGCTCGGGCATTCGTACTTGATGCTTCATGTTCGTAATCTGAAGGTTCTTGTTCGTCTGCGTTATCATCATATTGAACATCAGCTACCGCGGCACCAGCGGCGGGTCCTTCGGGATCATCGTTTTGGTCGTTGGGTTCACTTCCACTTGAGTTGAGGCTGTCCTCACCGCTATCAACACTGTTGATCTCTTCAAAATGGTTTTCTTTGTCGTCCTCGCCGTGTTTAGAGGCTGATGCATTTTGTCCGGTAGTACGTTGCTGGAGCAAACCAAGCTGTAATGTTGCTGGAGCTCGAACATTAACCTTCGTAACGAACAGCTTTTCCATACGCGCGAAGTGTGGGCACAACTTGTCAAGCTTGCCTTGGATTGAAATCCCTTGCCTAAACTCTTTCTTGGCCATCCCCAGGTCCGTCTCTGTGCGGCTCTTCTTTAGCGTCGACTGGAACTTCTTCGTCTTGTATGTTCGCCGGCGCTGCTGCACTTTTGCTCCCGTAAGCGTAGGAAGATTAGGTGTCTTCGTGTGCGTGTTTAAATACGCCGCCAGCTCATTGAAAGCCTGTGTCTTTGTCTTCTGGGGCCCTCCCGAGACGGTAGTCTTCTTGCTGGTGTCATGCCCTGCAGCAAAGTTCTCAGGTATCTCCATCCAGGTAACGACAGCCGTAGTCCTCTCTAGAAAGATGCACCTTCGCGGACGGACCGTTCTCGTTGTTAAGCGTCATTCTTATTAAAAAAAAAAACGGATTAGTTAGACATCCACGTGAAGGAAGGACACACGGCTTACGTACTGTAAGTAGTGTGTTGAGAACGACGTGGAGTGTGACTGGGGAGCACTTGTGATGACGGCTCCCGCCAGTCCAAACTGCTCCTGAGCTCTGTTAGGTACAAGAGCAAATTGAAGACTGACGGCAACGTTGCCTTGTCGGATCACTTTTTTTATTATTGGAAATGTCATGTGATCCCTGGGATCGTCCTGCTCCTGAGGTAGGTGATTTTTTAGGGTCATGGCACCAAAATATCAGAGAAATCGTGCCAAAATATGACATGGGTACACGCCAAAATATGACAGGCAGAAACGCAAACTTTGACTCCGGAACGGAAAATTTAGATATTATAGTTTATATGTACTCGTACCTCCGGCTAAAAACTCTGGATAAAATCCAGAGAACTACAGTACTACTCCACGGCATAAAGTAGTATGAGTAGATAACAGTATTGTCATGCATTAGTAAAATTAATTTACTACAGGAGAAGGAGGTTATTATTAAACTCTACCGAGCAGGAGACCTCTCATCATCGAAATTCAAGATGGTAATCGTAGTGATCGACAGTATCGTGGATATAGAAGGTTGCTAAGAAGCTCTTCGCATCTGCTCATTGGATTGGTACCTGCAAGTACGCTGTAGCAATGCTTAACAGAAGGAACGAGTACACAAATTGTGAAATGAATATAAATGATGTTTTTATTTGCTTTATCGTTCCTATCTGCCAGCTACTTTCCTCACAGCTGCTGGCTAATATGTAAAAAATGTAGTTAGATGCAAGTGGTTGGAACTACGGGATAGATCTTAAGGTCAGCTCCTCAATCAAGCTCTTCAAAGTCCCAAGTGTCCAAAGTGGGGCTCCTAGTTCAGTAGAACAGCAAAGCCTCCAAGGATCGAAACCAAAAGTCCAAAGATCGACACCGAGAAGGACGATACCGCGGCAGATTTGCCCGAACCGGTGCTTACAGCAGTGGTTGGCGCAGGTGTCGGGGCGGTGGTGGCAGGAGCTTCAGTCGGGGGCTCAGTTCCGCCGATCGACCACTTGATGGAGTTGGTGACATCGCACGGAGCGGTAGTACCGACAGCCAGATTTCCTGCGGCAATAGTCAGGGGCTTCTCGTCCTTAGTGCAGTCCTTGTCGGAGAAAGTCGAGAAAGTCGCGTCCGTTAGTGTGTTAGAAGAACCCAGCGTCACCTTGAAGAACGTCCCATCGAGTGTCGTGTGGCAATTGCCGTCACCAAC
Organism: Phytophthora capsici; assembly: GCA_030324255.1. Taxonomy (NCBI): domain Eukaryota; phylum Oomycota; class Peronosporomycetes; order Peronosporales; family Peronosporaceae; genus Phytophthora; species Phytophthora capsici. Next base: position 1,214,419 of record CM059357.1, on the reverse strand, counting down.
GTAAGCCACAATGCCCTGTCGAGTGCCGCACTTGTTGGTATCCTTCGCCTCGTAAATGTCCGAAACAAGGCGACGAGTCGTAGTGTAGACAGTAGCAAGGACTGCATTGTAGTCCGTCTTGGCGTTTGTGCAGGCCGTCTTCGTGAACAGCGTACCGGAAGCAGTGCATGCAGTGACAGCTGTACAAGTGCTTGCCGGGCTCGTGAAAACTGTCTGCACGGGTTCTTTGCAGTCCTTGTCCGCGTACGTCGTGACTGCAGTGAGCTTGGTCGCAAGTCCACCAACATAGGTCTTCGTATCAGCAACACAAGTCTTCCCGGTAATTGCAGCAGCGGCGACACTGGTCGTTGTAGATGCAGGGGTAGTGCAGTCCGTGTTGGTAAATGAATCAATCTTCACTTGCGCTGTGGTGCCGTTAACATCGTAAGTGACATTGTAGCTAGATGCCGCATCCGCACCCAAGTGGCACTTGGCATCTGCCACAAATGCTGAAACTCCAATAAGCAAACCGCAACTTGACGTGTACGATTCTTGAACCACGTAACTTGTCATGCCGAAAGCTTTATCGATCACGGAGAAATAGTTGGAAGTCTTAGCACAACCAGGAGCGTTGTACACTGTCTTCGGGGTGGCCCCAGTCGTTGCCGTTTCGACGCAAGAGTCAGCTCCCGTTGGCGTAGTGCATGTGGGAGCATATCCGAGTGTAAGCTTGTTTGGTGTGAGAGCGCATTTGTTGTCATCGTAGACAGCACTGGAGCTTAACACCCAGCTGCCCCCCATGTAGTACTTGGCGTTGGAGACACAAGCGTTGCTAACTAATTGCGCCGCTGTCACTGGATTTCTGTCAGTTGACGTGGTCGCCGTGCAATCTTTGACCCCAGAATAAATTCTCTGAGCGATCCCCCCCGAAGTTGCCACCACTTTAAAGCTGTCAACGCCATCTACGATGCATGTGCCATCTGCAGCCCACGCAGTAACAGTACCCCGTGTAGCACAATTTGTACCAGTGTAGGCTTCTTTGATCAAATAGGGTACCGAACCGAAAGCCGTCTTCAAGTATTCCTTGTAGGTGGCGCTGGATGTGCAGTCTGTGAGGGCCAATGCAGTGGTACACGTCGGCGTAGTCGCAGTACAGGCAGTTGATCCAGCGGCATCGGTAAAGGTCAGCTTCGACGGAGCCCCAGCACAGGAAGTGACGGCGTAAGTTCCAACACCCGCAACGCTCATGGCTCTGGGCCAAGTTGAACTGACCTTGTACTGAGTAGCTAGGTTACTCGCAACAACACAGCCCGGGACTAAACCACTGTTGGAGTTTAACTTAGCTCTCGACACTTCAAAGGTATTGGCCGTGACCGTATCTGCAATAGTACACCCAGGGTCAGTGTATCCCCAGATCTTCGGTTCCGAGCTCCCACCAATTGGAGTGACTGACAACTTGTAGTACTTGCCCAAATCCCACATGTGGCACTTTCCGTCAGCAATGTAAGCTGTGGCTGATGCTACCGCTGACCAGGAGCAGACACTCGCCTGGAATTTCGTGATCGTCAAGTAAGGGGTAGTAGATCCAAACGTGCTAGCGATGGCCGATTCATAGTTGTAATTCGTTGTACAGATTGAGCCAGCGGTCGTAGTGTCAACGCAATCAACTGCACCAGTGCATGCTGCATTAGTGACGGAAATGAAAGCAAGCGCCTTCCCACAATCACCACCGTCGAACGAGGCTGTCATTGCCGTGTGCCAACTAGTACTGAATTCGTATCGAACCGCTGTTTGTCCAGCAGACGTGACACAACCCGAGTTCGCGTTCACTAGTGCTCGTGTCACCTCAATAGTATTAGGCGAGTCGGAATGCGCCATTTTGCACTCAGCATCGCTGAAAAATGAGACGGTCGCAGTAGCCACTCCATTACTGATGGGAACGTTGTAGTACTTAGTTGATGAAAACTTGTGACACTTGCCGTCTGCAGCGTAAGCGTTGAGTGTCGAAAGTGTCATAGAAGTACACGCAGACCCTGAGAAAGTGGACACAATCACGTGTGGAGTTGTGCCATATTGGGTGGCAAAGTCAGCCTTGTAATCGGTGTCCGTCGTGCAGATTACCCCAGCAGTGGAAGAACCACAATTGGTATCGGCAGTGCAAGTTCCGGGGATAACTGAAGAAATTAACGCCACCGCGCTGGAGCACAACGTGCCGTCGAACGAGGGGGTGGCTTGAATTACGACAGGCCAATTGTCACTGACTTCAATTCGAGTAGCTCCTCCAGTAGTTGTTGCATCGCAGCCGGAAATCAGAGCTGATTTAGAAACCAGGATATCAATGGTGGGTGTGAGAGCAGATGTGCAAGCATCGGAGGTAAAAAACTCGATCTTCGCAACACTTGCAGATGAACCTAGGGCTGAAACACCGGTCACCTTAAATCCCTTTACAGCACCACTTAAGGAGATACGGTGGCAGTCCGTCGGGTCGGTAACAGCGTACGCTGTGACGGAAGATGGAGTTCCAGTACACTCTGTTACTCCCGCGTATTTCGACACCGTCACGTATTTAGTTGAACCAAACACGCTGGCGATTTTCGCTTTGTAGCCAGAGTCCGTTGTACACATGGGCGTTACGTTGGTGCTGCACTGGTCATTACCAGTACACGTAGATGTCGAAGATGCTCCCAGAGTGAGCGCGCTTACTTTCGAAGCTGTACAAGTGGCATCGTCGTATTCAGCTTTCACATCCCAAGGCGCACCTGATGTACCTTGAACCAAGGCACTGGCGAAGAGAAGTCCGGCTAAGGCGCCGGTTGAGAAGGGCTTCATGGCTGGTCAGGTCCAACCAATGATGTTGTGCTGTCTTCAAGTGCTTGGAGCTCAGGAAATTGCAGACTGAGAGTCTCTCAGTCGCTTGCCTCGCCCGCGACGGTTGCAACCAGTCGCCCCGGACAACTTCCCATGCGCCTCTTCACCAAAGATCAATTCCCCCGATTGAACAACCAAGAATGGCTGCTTGTATAAAGAAACAAGAAGCAATCAGAAGCCACCTTGGCGCATTTTGCTATTTAAACGACATGTTGTGAAATGAAGGGACCGTTTCTATTTTTTCTTCAAACGATCCTTTGAAACTTCTCGCTCGCTGGAATGAGCTGTTTCCACCTTCTTATAAAAATATGCATGGAAGAGAAACAGTTTCATTCACTGCGTTCCTTGAATAGAATATACCGTAACGGTGCAGATAAATTTTTGTTTCAATTTTTTTTCAAAAAATAATTAAGTAACTTTTGACCAATCATCCCTTACCAACGGATATGCTGCGACGTACATGTACAGATAAGCCCCTCATGGGCTCACCCATCCTGCGGTCGCTGTCTTTAAGCGCATTAACCACCAGTGCCATTTCTGTGGGTGTCGGTGCCGTGGCGTTGTATGTGGATGCTCCCCTGGCGGACTTGGGGGATGGCAACTATAACGCCAGTCAACGTCCTGAGGTCTTCGCCGAGTGGATCCACGACCTGGCGCGTGTGCCAATCTTCGGCGCTGCAACTCTCGCCTCCAAGTTCTACCTGCAGATACTGAACCGCACAGCAGTGGAGGGCGTGGAGAATTTGAGGCCCAAGGGTACCGCCATCATCACAGTCTCCAACCACTCAGCCACAGTGGACGACCCGGCAGTGTTTGCCACGTATGATGGAGTCATTTTAACGGATAAAAACCAGTGTAACTAACCAAATTCTATTGGTATTTGTAGTATGACACCACGGAATTATGCGTTGCCGTGGAACGGAAGTTTGAGCTTGGCAAGGTGAGAAATGGATTCTGGTGGTGTTGGTTAATTAGAACTGACTCGCTGTTGTGTTTTTACCTGTAGCCAAGAGTACTGTTATGCGAAGGGGAAACTACTATCCACAGTGTTCTTTGGCGCCAAGACGTTACCAGTGAAGCGAGGGCTGGAATTGACCATCAGGGAAGATTTTATCCTACTCCCCCCACTTGTTAAGAAGCTTTTAGCCCATTCATAACACATTCCCAGATGATTCAAGCTATCTTCGACAAGGTGGAGCAAGGTGCGTGGGTCCACATTTTCCCCGAGGGAAAAATTGTACAGCACAAAGGTGAGATAGTGATTGACTAGTGGACTATTGGACAAGGTGATCTGATCGTTATTTTCCGTCCTCAGCTCTCGGTGGTCGACCAAGTCCGCGTCGAGAGGAGATTGGGCGTCTAAAATGGGGAGTGGGGTAGCTCATCGCCCGTGCTACCACTCGACCGATCATTGTGCCCGTGTATCATTATAACATGGAGCAGCTAATGCCTCAGGACGAGAAGAACCGTCTGATCATCCCCATCCCAAGGACGAACCTCGACTTTGGTGTGATCGACGATCACTGATCGTCGGTGAGCCTCTTTCCTTCGACGATCTCTTCGAGCAGTACGCAGACGATCGTGTGGCTGGCAGTTCACCATGGAAGACGTAGGAGCACGAGAAAGCGCTGTACTCAGCCATCACGCGGAGAATAGAGAACGCGCTACTTGCCCTCGAGAAGAAGACGCACTGCCAGCAACAATAGACGAGGCAAAGATCGCTTCACAGCTTTAAGAACAAGAAAAATGTTCCATCTCATTGGTTAAAACGACATGTTCTCCTCCATTCTCACTGGCTAAAATACATCTCTAATCAAAACAGGGGGAAAACAAAACAATTTCTCTTATTTCTATCGTTACGATGAGCCCCACGCCGTTCGGGAATGCCTGTGGTGAACCAGGGGAGTCGGTTGTGTACCATACCCCGAGGCCTTACAATGTGTCCCTTCGACCCCCGGAGACTCCGGCGGAGTGTTTCGACGACCTACTGGCCTAACTATATGTCAGTCGATTACCTGAGTGAACTACCCTGTCTACCTCACTCCAGAGGTCCACTTAGGTCCTCGCGGGAGTGGCGTTTCAGGACGGAAGTCACTCCAGGGGTTCTCACCAAGTGAGTTGGCGAGGTGTCACCCCTACAAGTGTGTTAAGGAGCGGAGTGAGCTCCTCATGAAACTAGTCAGTCGTACATTTACCTGCTAAGAAACAAACAACAAGAGAAATAAACTTTACATTTTTAGTTGATACTAAGCCTACCGAAACCCCCCCTGCCTGGACATGTACTCACATAACAGCCCGCAAGTACTCGATCTTAACGGGTGTGCGCCAGTTCGATCTCTCCATCGACATCCTCGACGCCTGAGGTGAGAAGCGCTTGGGCTGCAATCCTCTAACTGAGGTGATGCAGCTGTGCTCTTAAGCCAAGGAAGTTCTCGTTCAAGAGTCCAATGTCGAGCCTGTGCGCTAGTCTGTGGCGATGTCCACGGTCAGTTCTAGCAGCAATAGCGCAGTAACTTGGCTTGTTGTCCAGGTCTTCTAGGTCCTCCAAGCAGCTACGACGTCAGCAACACAGAAAGGTAAGTAGCCCGAGCTCAAGTTGGTGAATTCAAGAGTGATTCATTAACATCTTATCTCCACCTTTCTCAGGAACGCACTGCTTCACCACAGTTGCGAGGAGGGAAGCCCCAGGCATAAAACCCCCTTTGACCATGTAGTCCATCAATCCATGAGGAAAGATTACAGGCCTTTCCCGCCAATCCTCCACCAGATTCGCAGGCTTCGACACGAGCGCGAGTTCTGCGAACTTCAGCCAAAAGGCTCATACTCCCCCGGAACTCACGCCTCCGTGTCTCCGCTGACATCAGTTCAACGACCGACGCTTTTCACGCCTTTTATCACAACGCTCCACCACGCTGTCGACTGTGACTTGACGCTTCGCCTCGCCTTCATCTTGGACGTGACGTTCGACCACGTCTCTCATGTCCTTGATACCGAGTAGTTGCCGCAGCTTTTCGAACTGCTGTGGTCCCAGCGCTTTCGTGAACATATCAGCTACATTATCCGCTGTCGGCACATACTCGATGCACAGTTTCTTCCTTTCCACCAACTCCGCTAACTTGCGGCTTTTCTTGGCGTATCTCTTAACTCCATCGAAGTTACCTGCGTCTGTGCACACCTTGATGGTGCTCTGGTTGTCCGCAAACAACTTGCTAACTCGCTGGTTAAACCCTAGTTCCTTGGGTAGCTTCCTTGCCCACATCACATCCTCAACGCACAGACTTGCAGCAACCAACTCCGACTTGCAAGTATCGTCTGTAACCGACGGTTGCATCTTACTCTTAAACCCAACACTGTACCCATTCAGCTTTACCACGTACCCCGAGACAGACCTCGAAGTATCCGGGCAATTAGCATGGTCAGCGTCGCTGTAGGCGCTCACTTGCAGCACCTTATTCGCCTTCGACTCCTCCAGACAGTACACCAGTCCGTAAGTCCGAGTTCCTTTTAAATAGCGCAACACTCGCTTTGCAGCGGCGTAATTCTCCTTCGTATAGCTCCCGCAGTACCGACTCAAACTCCTTACAGCATTCGAGATGTCCGGCCTTGTACAGGTCACCAGGTACTGAAGTGCCCCAACCAGTTCTTGGTATTTCACTGATTTGTCATTGATCTTGCTTGCGTCCTTCTCGATCGGTAGCATCTTCTCGTTTTGCATCTGAGGTGATCTCACTGGTTTTGCATTCTCCATCTGAAACTTCGTCAGGATCTTGTCAATGTACGCTGTTTGAGACAGGCACAGCTTCACTCCAGGTTCGTAGTGCACTTCCATGCCTAGCAGATAATGCACACGACCCAGATCTTTGATGGCGAACTTGGATTGCAGCTCCTTCTTAACTAGTTCAATGTCCTCCCGAGCTCCAATAATCATCACATCATCCACGTAAACGGTCACTAACACCAGCCTCTCGTCCACCTTCTTGAAGTAAAGCCCCACATCATACACACTTCGAGTGAAATTCAATTCCACCAAGTAGCCATGTAAAGTCAAATACCATAGCCTCGCGGCTTGTTTCAATCCATAGATCGCTTTGAGCAGTACACAAACCCTGTCAGTGCCATCGCTAAATTGTTCTGGTTGCTCCACGTAAATAGTCGCGCCGTCCATCTCGCTGTTGAGAAACGCAGTGTCAAAGTCGACCTGGTCCACCTCCAGCGCGAGGATCAATGCAATAATTAGCACAATTAGCATCGTTGCCCAGCGAACAACAGGCGAGTAGGTTTTCCAGTACTCCCGTCCAAAGCGTTGCTTGAACCCATGCACCACCAGTCTCGCCTTTAGTCGTTTCACAGCTCCATGTGCATCCCTTTTTACTCGAAGGACCCACTTCGTCGTCAGAACCTTTGCATCCTTCGGCCGATCCACCAACTTTCATGTGCCATTCTCTATTAAAGAGCCGTACTCCGCCTCCAATGCCGCCTTCCAAGCTTTCTTGTACGGCGAAGTCATTGCCTCCTCCAGACTGCTTGGGTCACTGATGTCCTCTTCAGTCAGCAACTGATAGCCACTCAGTCTGGTGTTTGCTCGGCGTGTCCTCGTCGATTGTCTTGTCGGTTGAGCAGGTCCGCTACCAACAGCTTGTCCATGTCCTCGTCCACGTCCTTGTCCACGTCCTTGTCGAGCTTGTACTGGTACTTGTACTTGTACAGGTCCTTGGCCTTGAGCTCGAACCGGTCCTTGGCCTTGTCCACCCAGTTGTGCTCCGGTTTGGTCTTCTCCCTCAGAGTCGTCACTACTCGATGAAGTCTCCCCTTTTGAGCCATCCACTGTCATTGGCTTAGTAGTAGTAAGTTTCTCAGATAAACTGCTCTGTACAGTCCGTGATGCTTCCTCATGCACGCTCTCCTCTGCGACGTATTCGACTGGCAGCGGTACAAATGGAATATTGTTGTAGGACTTGTGCTGGCCGACCAATAGAGCATCCAAATACTTCCTGCCAACAGTTATATCTTCACGAAACTGCACGTCGCGCGCTTCCACGATCTTCCCTGTTCGTAAATGCAGCAAGCGATAGCCTGGCGATCCATGTGCAAAGCCCAGTAGCAGTGCAGGCTCAGCCTTGGGGCTAAGCTTGTTCTTCCTCTTAGCCTCGTAGACGAAACCAACGCACCCACAAACACGAATCTTTCTTAAGTCCGGTTTCTCACCATGAAGTTTCTCCGACGGAGTCTTACCATTGAGAGCTTTCGTCCCACTCATGTTGTCAATCTGTACGATGTATTGCAGTATTTCAGGCCATAGCTTGCTCGGCATGTTGGCTGCCTGCATTGCAGTCCTTGTTTTGTTCGTCAGCACTCCATTGAGTTTTTCGACCAGAGCGTTTTCTTCTGGTGTGTAGGGATGCGTAGGTACGAATTCAATACCACGTGACTCCAAGAACGCACTTAATTCAGCATTTGCGAACTCACCACCACCGTCACTCGAGAACGTCTTGATCTTGTGTCCTTGAGCCAGTAGTTTCTTAATTAGCTGTATGGTGTTCGCATTCGCGTCACTCTTCTTTTGGATAGGATAACACCACTTGAATCTGGAACCTTCGTCCTGTATGAGCTGAAAGTAGCGATAGTTCCCAGAACCAGCAATGTATTTTCCCATTTCACAGGTGTCTGACATCAACCTCTCGTAATTAACCTTAGTCCTCTTGTCCTTGGCGCTCTTCTTGTACGGCATGCGCCTGCGTTTTGCTGACATGCACGTCATGCATTCAAATTTCTTCTTGAAGAGGTCCGCTGGAATTTCCATACCTTCCACTACCTTGTTTTGCACCATGGTCTTAATTGCCGACACGTTTAGGTGTCCAAGTCGTTCATGCCAACGCATTAGCGGACTGGCATCAGCGTTTACAGTAGCGAGCAAGTTGAGAGATCCAGTGTCCAGCCAATAATGAGTTCCACGTTTCACAAATTCGAGTCTCCCAGTAGCGGAATCAAGCCAGCATCTCCTTGGTTCACCAACTGTACTGAATGAGGGAATCCATCCTTCACTCTCCAGCTTCCCTAAACTCACCAAGTTCACAGTTCCAGCCGGCGAGTACTCTACATCCTTCAGCTCTACTTCGCACGACTTGCTACTCGCAGTTTTATCCGGAACACGTATCTTAACACAGCCACTCATCACGCCCTTGGTCAGTTCTCCAGTCCAGACTTTGAATACGGCCTTGGATTTCTTCACACTGGAGTACAGGTTTCGATCCACACAGACATGGGTCGCACTACCGCAGTCCAACATCCACGAGTTCGGCCTGTTAGTGTGATCTTCTTTCAACACCATTCCAGTCATTGGGTGGTCATCGTCACTCATTTCGTCACTGCTGCTACTACTTGCGTAAGCCTGCATCATGTCTGGCGCCCTTGGATTCAGAATCAGTAAGTTGTCATGTACTGCCGACTCCTCATTGTCTTCATCCTTGTTCTTCTTGTTCGTTTTCTTTTTCTTGGTCTTTGCTAACTTCTTGGTCTCCTTTTGGTTCTCTTTAGATTTCTTCTGTTTGTTGAGAAAACCCCAGCACTCACGCTTGATATGTCCGAGCTTGCCGCAGTGAAAGCATTTTCTCTTTTTCTTCCATGTTTGTCCATTTCCAGCATTCCCGTTTCCTCCTTGTTGGGGGTCAGTCTTGGTCACACTCATCACTGCAGCTCCCCCGTTTGAAGCGCTTCCAGTACCTGCTTCTACAATGTGGTCTCGTTCGTCCCTCGATCGCAATGCATTGGTCACATGTTGCAGCGTCGGTGGGTTTCCTTGACGAGTAGGTACGTCAAACTGATCTACCAAGTCCCGGTGTGTCTGCATCACTCCCATCACCAGAATTCTTGCCATCTCGTCGTCGCTTATAGCATGAGCTGGATCAACAATATTCAGTAGTTGTCTTGTTCTTCCCATGTTAGCAAGGTACTCGGACATTGGTTGTCCTTGCACGTGCTTCAGGGAATATAGCTGACTTCTCAGCGCCATCATGTATGAGTAGTCTCTCGCCGTATTGTCCTCGACTAGCGTAGTCCACATTTCACGCGCAGTAGCCATCGCGCATACTTTGTTCGCAGCGTTGTCTTGACACCCACGTAGTCCACGCAAGATTGCGCCACGCGCTAGTCGGTTCCGTGAATCCCAAACTGCCTGCTCGTCGGCATCGTTGGCGTGGCGTTGGTCCGTCCCATTTACTACTCCCCACGCTTGCCGTTCTTCCAGGTAAAGCTCCAGTTCGACGCGATACACTTCGAACGTGCATTCAAACTTCGGTGGCTTTGATATTCCATGCGACAGATGCCTTCGTCGCGCTTGATTACCATTACCACCAGCAGCAGCTGCTGCTCCTCCTCCAGCACTGGCACCAGCACCGCCACTAGCTCCGCCAGCAGCACCTCCGGAACTCATGATCTAGTTGTCTTGTAAGTCTTGATTTCTTGTCGTCAGCAGCTAAGAGCTTCTTGGGCTCATAACCTAGCAGCAATAGCGCAGTAACTTGGCTTGTTGTCCAGGTCTTCTAGGTCCTCCAAGCAGCTACGACGTCAGCAACACAGAAAGGTAAGTAGCCCGAGCTCAAGTTGGTGAATTCAAGAGTGATTCATTAACATCTTATCTCCACCTTTCTCAGGAACGCACTGCTTCACCACAGTTGCGAGGAGGGAAGCCCCAGGCATAAAACCCCCTTTGACCATGTAGTCCATCAATCCATGAGGAAAGATTACAGGCCTTTCCCGCCAATCCTCCACCAGATTCGCAGGCTTCGACACGAGCGCGAGTTCTGCGAACTTCAGCCAAAAGGCTCATAAGTTCCACGACCCCATGGAGTTTTTCCGCATCGGAGACCCATCACCCGACACCAACTATCTATTTATGGGGGATTACGTGGACCGGGGCTACTATTCGGTGGAGACGGTGACGCTGCTGGTGTGTCTTAACCCTTTTGTTGCCAATTCTGCCTAAACCGCGTCAGAATGCTTCGTTTTACAATACCCGGTATAATCCCATAGTTTAACCCAGTACCACGCAGTGCTAATCTACCTTCTTTTGATATCAACTTACCCACGAAAAGGGCCGACTTTTCGCCAATCTTCCCGCAATTGGATCCTATAATCAATTTTTACTCCTTCTTACATGACACAAATATAAGGTTTTAGAGAAACGTTAGGGTTTATTAGTATCATAGCTTTCCCGGGGACCGAAAAATGTGCATTATTCCTGGATCACAAACATTCTATTTTAAGAACACTAGCCGAGTGCCGCCCGCTTTGCGAACGGTTTGCGCATGTTTGGTCCCAACCGGTGGCGCTCCCTGTTCCTTACATGACAAAACTATAAGGTTTTACAGAGAGGTTAGGGTTTATTAGTATCATAGCTTTCCGGGGACCGAAAAATGAGCATTATTCCTGGATCACAAACATTCTATTTTAAGAACACTAGCCGAGTGCCGCCCGCTTTGCGAACGGTTTGCGCATGTTTGGTCCCAACCGGTGGCGCTCCCTGTTCCTTACATGACAAAACTATAAGGTTTTACAGAGAGGTTAGGGTTTATTAGTATCATAGCTTTCCGGGGACCGAAAAATGTGCATTATTCCTGGATCGCGAACATCTATTTTAAGAACACTAGCCGAGTGCCACCCGCTTTGCGAACGGTTTGCGCATGTTTGGTCCCAACCCGTGGTGTCCGCTGTTCCAGCTCGCCCTACTACTACACACGTTCTCTCTGAGGGGCTGAAACCTTACTATAAGTACTGTCTCAACCCGTCGAGCTCGCTGTTCCAGCTCGCCCCACTACTCCATCCTTGCCTCTGCTCCAATCATGAAGAATACCCAACATCTGTTTTCTGAGCACCGTAGATGACAATCGCTGATACACTTTTGTTTTCCCATATTACTATCGTAAATTGTGTCCACCTTAGCGCGGTATATAACAACTCGCATCACGCCTTCATTTATGAATGTCCCTGTGGTACTCGCTGTCCCAGCTCGTACCACTTATAATTGCCATGAGTTACTTCCTCAAGGGCTCCTGCCAATGCTACTCTCGCTACGCTCCGCAGGCATGACCGCAGCTACGCACTTATGTCCTTTACGTTAGGTCCTCCATCACGACCTGTACGGTCACAGAAGCACGTACATTGTGTCATTCGTGTCCGCCTCTTATTGAACCCGTGGTACTCGCTGTTCCAGCTCGCACCACTCTGCATTGGCGTTTGTGTGTTTTGTCAAGAGCTTGTGTCACTATTACGCAGAGCTTCCTTCGCTACACTCGACCGTAACGACACTCTTATGCCCTTCACGTTAAGGATCTCTCCAACGTTCAGTACTGTCACAGAAGCACGCGTATCGAAACATTCGTGCTTGTATTCAGTGTATTATCGTGTCCACTTGTTTACGTCGCTTCATACGATGCTATGTCACGCGTGCCATGACACTACATTCAGGTTGTGTGACGTAGTTGATCCCGTCCATACTACCATGGCGAGTCATTTGATCACATTCTTGCTAGTGCCTATGTTGCTAATCATGTATGTTATACATTTACGCTCTACACCCTGTAACTGCTATAACACTTGTGCCTTCCATTACGTTCACCACTATGGGCCTTATGTCTGCGACATTTGTATATCGACTCGCTGTAGTAGCGAAGATTTGATCGCTATTGTGGCCGTTGCATCGACGGCCTCTGTAATTAAGGGTTAAAGGGTTAAGGGTTAAAGAGATCTGATTTGGCCATGTAGAGGTCCAAATCAGATCTCTTTCGTTCAAATTTTAAAGGCATAATAGCCAATCAGGGACATTGTCAACCCTCTAGAATTTTGTGTAGTCATTCTCAGAACGCCTGGTGGTGTTACAATAGGTCTCATGGAGCCCACAACAGACACGCTCTGCTGCTGGTGTGGAATCGCCCCTTGCGAGTGGGAACTCTACGAAGAGGATCTTTGGCTGACGGCAGGGAGAATATAGCGCAAGCTTCGGTAAAGGAAGCACCAGAATCGAGTCCCACGACAAACTTTAGGGCGGATCTATATCTACAAGGAGACAGGTAGTCTATGTGGCGCTGTTCCTATGTGTGCTGCAAAGAAGCTCAAACAGTACTGGCCAGACCCTCCGCGAAACGTAAGTCTGTCTATTCAATTAGCGTTCTGGGAGTTTAAGTTGCTCAACTGGTGTGATGGTCCTGTTACGCGTTTTTGGTGTGAAGGTCTCTGGTTCCTTTGGATAGGATAAGTACCGTGACAGCAATAAACAGCTTCAGACGAAGTTGACGGGAGTGAACGCATCGATGGTGTCGCTTTCAGATCGTTTGTGTAGAAAACTACAACTTTGCGCTCCTTATAGATGATGCAGCCTGCGTTTTTTGCCTGCACAATTGTTGGTTCATACGCTGTTTGATTCGCTTTTGCAACGCGACTTTGCCGCTTTTGGTGTTATTTTTGTTTGGCTTCCCAACCAGGTTCCGGGTTCACAGCCGTTACCAACTCCCAGCTTCCACGATTTCCAGCACCAACACTCGCAATAGCAGCACTCACAGCCGGCTTATTCCACTTATCTACTAGATTAATTCGATCTGTGCCAAGTAAGTGCACTTCGCCATCAGTGAATTTCAGCTACGCCTGAGCAAAAGTGTGCCTGGTGAAAAAACCATCAGATACTACCAGGCGGTGCCCCGCCGGAGATCGAAATGACTGCGTTTGACGACCAGCCGTTGCGATCCACATTGCCGTCGGAGTTTGCCTCAATAGAGACATCATCAGATGGTAGAGTGGTGTGCGCAATGAAGGAAACAACCGCGTCTAGCGCTCAGCAGGAGTGGAAGGCGTCGTATTGCCTGACGAATTGTCCCACAACGAGTGGACATATAGAGAATCCCAACCCACAACGGCATAGAATCTTACACCATACTTGTCGGGTTTAGACGGCATGAACGTCTTTGCCCGTGTCCTCCCTTTAGTCCGCACAGTCATTTCATCTATACTCTGACGCCAACCGGTACCGCATACTCTGCAAATAGTTGTTGAAAACGCTCCATTACATCACGGCAACGCCAAAGAGGGTCTTTATCTCTGTCAAACGACGGATCTTCAGGAGGATGAAGCGTCAAAGCACCGCGGATCCCCTGAAATCTTATCCTCGACATTGTATCAATAAATGTACTCTGGCCCAAAACGTGGCTACCAGACCAGTAATCGGCAATATCTATCAGTGGACAGATGCTCATGGCCAGCTCCAGACCTAAATATGCGTTAAATTCGGAATCTGTAATTGCACTTCGTCCTGCCTTCACTAGCACGACAGACGTCCATCTCCGCAGTCTCTCCTTGAAAACACCAGTGAAAAACAACGAAAAAACCCCATACTCAGCATTTTTGTCGTATGCAGAACTCACTTGTCCTCGGATTTTCACGTGAAGTCCGCTTTGCTCGCGCAGTGACGCCATATACTCCTCAGCGATACTTCCTGGTGTAGGTAAAACGTTGCTTGGGTCTTGCTCTTGGTCTCCACCGCTACACACGCCCCTTTCTTCTTCAGCATCCGAAGCTATGTCTTCAC